>OZ057399.1:112676046-113311046 GCA_964056695.1 Melieria picta | reverse complement strand
AAACGCGTTTAAAATTTTGAGTATAGTTTACATGCAGATAAAAATACAATAGAGATGTATTTCAATGCAGTACATCTCGGCGAATAATAGTCCGATTAATCTAAAAATTTCAGGGAATACTTTTGAAATGTTATACTTTTAGAAAATGTAATAAAAAAAAAATTGATTTTTTGAAAATCATGAGTGGACCTAACCCCTTAAGAAAATTTCACTTAATTGACCCACAAATCGATTAGCAACGATTTTGCTATTTCTGCACTCATCCAGAATGAAGTCATCCATTTCGTTGAACTGCTCGAATTTATTGCCAACTTTGTTAATTTTGTGGCTTGGCAAAATTGTTCATCACTTTAATGGCACAACTGCACGCCAGCCATTGCGACAATCAGTCGCATTCGATCGTCGAATTCGAAATCGATTAAAGTGATTGAACAAATGCAAAACGCAATTAAAGTTGCCAACTTATGGAACAGCGGGTGCGCAATTTATGCAAAACAGTTGCCAAAGTGGGTTAACAGCCAAACTCATCGCCGCTCGACTCGGCTCGATATGTAAAATATGGCGAGCAACTGCGGGCGGCCGCCCAGAACTTTGCGATTTTATTTGCATTGATATTTCATCGAGTTCGAATGCAAATGTCTGGGCGTTAGCTGGTCGCTACTGGCCGCCAATTGCATCTTTCAAGTGCTTTGTTGCGATTTTGTACGATTGTAGCAACAACAACAATAATGTGCAAAGCGACGTATGTATGTACGGGCGTCCATTTTCGGCGGGAGCTGTCAGATTTTTGACATTTTTATTGGCGTTGGCGATTAAAGCGAATGCAATTAGTGCGCCAATGGTTGTTCATACTGTTACTGTTGTTGTTGTTGTTGTTTTGGTAATTCTTTTGCCACCAACGCCAGCGCTGTGCAACGAGTTCATTGCAGTGCAATTTTCTAAATTGCACAGGCAAATCGTTTGTTTGCTTGATTTTGGATTTATTTTTTACGACAACTGCGGGTTGTTGTTGTGTTTCAAGTGATTCGCCATAATTTGTTTGCAGTTTTGTGTCGCGCCGTGCTTAAAGAAAGCAACGCTGGCAAATTAAATTCGAGGCAACAGTAGAAGGCGGCATGCGGGCGGACGTGACGTGACGTGAGGCATTTCAATGCGTTCGTCGAATCGCTGGAAGATGCAATTTTTGTGATGTAGCAGCGATTGTTTGAAAAACGGGCAACTTTTTTGCAAGTAGTTTAGCTATTTTTTTTTACTGTATGAACAAAACCGGATTTGCTGACAACTGTATAGTTTAGACTTTATGAAATTCTCGTTGTTCGGCAAACAGACAGACAGAGCGAGTTTTGAATGCATTGCACAAGATTAACCCTTAAATGCATGGCGTACCATATATGGTACAGTTCCTAAATCCTTCGTACATCTGTTGAATCAATTTAAATCATGTTTGTGCTTGCTCTAGATTGATTCGAAAAAAATTGCCCCATGCATTTAAGGGTTAAAATAAACTAGGCACGAATAACACACAACAATTCTTATCAACTAATTGAACAGAGATAAGCTTTGTATGGGACCTGCATACATTTTTTTGGGTAAATACACTAAAACAAAAATTATAATAATAAAAGTTTTTAATGATTCGAAAACAGTTCTTTAAATTGTTCATCTGTTAAAACATTTAAAGTTGCACTAATGATTCTTAAAATGAAGAAATTATGCAGTATTTTTGGCAAAAGGGTCACAGTTGGGTCTGAATCCATTGGTTCTATATATATGTATATTACGATTATCGTAAACAGTCCAAAGTGCCAATTCCAGTTCAACAAGTACAAAGGAAACGCCACTACAAAATTGGTTCTAAAAACAACCTACGACAACAAACTGGCATTGAAAATTAATTCAAAATTCAAATATTTGCTTTGAAAATAAACGTTTTTAGGCTTTTCTAAGAATAAGCAACTTTATCTTAATGACCTTAAGCTCTTTAAGTTTAATGTAGCGAGAAGGGCTACTGGCCAAAAAAATACAAAATTTTATCAGCCATTGAAGCATTAAGTGGCTTTAGAAATTTTACCCACACGAAAAGTAAAATGTTTTTTTTGTCGCTCCCAAAAAGGTCATTACAGCTTCAGATGAAAATACTTAAGCTAAATAAAATTAAAAATTTTAAATAATTTATATATGTATCCATAATTTTGTTCTATTAAAGATTAGCATAGAAAAATTAAAAGATTTCTACACATCCAAATTCTCTTTCAATCAGCAAAATCAATTTGTAGCACACACTAATTTAATTTTTGTGACAAGCTATCATCAATTTTAGCGTTTTCTGCATTCGAATATTTGGAAATATAACTAGTATAATTTACTGTTTGTTAGTCTGTATAAATTGTTGATTGATCTTAAATAATTAATTCAGTATCTCATCATGACTTGGCACAATTAAGACAGTCACAGTATTTTGTGACAACAAAAGTTATTTGAAAAATTCTTTCAACACTCACCTCGTGGTGGTGGTCCTGCTTTTGGCGCCGCATGTGCGCAGGGGCGACCAATTTTCGACATTGTGCCCGTTGAGCCGCCGAAATTTGTGGGCGCACGCAGTTTGCTCGTTGGGCCGCCCGTTATCGATGAGGCGGGCGTGGTGACATTGGAGCTGGAATTGGCTGCCGGCGCTGTTGGTTTCTGAGGTGTGGTCGGCGTAGTTTGCGGCACTGGCGGCGGTGCTGTCGCATCCGGCTTAGCACTCTCCGGTGCCGCAGCAGCAGCACTTTCAGTTGGATTTTGATCACTCATTTTGTTGGCTTATTATTATTTTTGCTTTTTATTTTTTTTATATATATTTATTTAATATTTTGCACTTTTTTTTGAACGGGACACTTGATACGAATTAAAAAACTACAGGAGTGGTTAGGAAAGTCAAATATTATGACAGTTTACAGTTTATTTAATATTCAAATTATTTGTTTCAGTACTTTTGATATTAGATATCTTATTAATATGTTGTGTGACAAAGTTGTCGGTTGTGTGTGACAATTATCAAAATTCTCTCTTGCTTATGGGTTATATTCATAGGTAAATGTTTATTTGGTGGGTTAGGCGCAACTATAAATTATTATTAATTATTAAAAGATTGACACTGATTTTTGGGTCGCTTTGGGTCATGTGTCGGATAGCTGCTACTCTTTCATTAACCAATATTGTCAAACCAATTTGATACAATCGCTACATAAATTGTCTACTTGTCTATCTAATCATCTACTAATTTTGCTCATTTGTAGGCCGTATTGAAGGCGTTACCAATTTTGGCAATAACTCAATTTTCTCAGCTATCATCCTTGACATTTCAACCTAAATTAAGTTGGTGCTTTCAACTTAAGCTGCAAAAGTGCAGCCGAATGAATTCTATTGTCATTATATTAAATTAAAATTCAAATTAAAAAATTCATATAAATAACTTAAAACCACTCCTGCACGCGTTTTAAACTTTTTCAAAATTTTACTTACCGTTTTCCTGGAAAATCTTGACTACTTGTACGATTTGCTGGCAACTCTATTATAAGAGTCGGTCGAAAATACACAACCGCAGTGTTGCACCAACACTGGTCTAATATGAAAATTTTGCTTCTTCAGCCAAGATATGATAAATATCACTGAGCAAGTTAACAATAAATTAATATTTCACATTCACAATGCACTAATTTATTAAGCATACATTTTCCATAAAAATCACTTCTATTGGCACACTTTTACCCGTTCGATTACTTTTGCAAACACAAAATGCAACTCTGCGTTTTACCGCTCTCTCATTTTCTTATTGGCACAGCTGTCCGAACGAAGCAACAGCACAAGACAATTTGGAAAAAAACAAACAACCAATTTTGCGCCCTTTTTCTATGACTTTTTCACTTTTTTTGTTGTTTCAAATTCGTAATGCTTTTCAAAAGCCGTTTGATTGCGATTTCGGCTACGCTTCTTCACTGGACAATACAAATGATTTATGCAAAGACAATTTTTATTAGCTTTTATGTAGCTTAGAATATTTAATGCACGTTTGACACCGCACAATTCGTCCAGGGAGAATTAATTGATTTTTAACACAGTCTCCTTTTTTTATTCGATTTCCGCATAGAATGTAGGCTTTCTGCTTTGTTGAAAATACGTTATGCGCCGCTTTTGCTGTGATTTTCAAATTGATTTTGTTATTCGTTTTTACGTTCAGCTTTGCTCCACTTTCACGCGGCCATACAATTCTCTCACATGCGATTCGCGACTACGACGACACGACTGCAATTATTTGTTTTACCTCGGGCTAAATACTACTTATTCGATTCGCGTCCAGCGTGCGTTTTGGCGTACTACGCATTACGTAATCCAGCGTGATTTATGAGTTTTCCAAATTTAAAAAACGATGCCGTTTCTGCGGTAATTTCGGCACGCAATTTTAGCAATAATCGAGCCTGCAACAAACAACGAACCAACGAAACTGAAAACCCAGATCTTCGCTGCTGCGTATTGCTCGCGTACATGGGAAACGTCAAACTGGCGTTTACATCAATTCTAGTGTTGCTCAAACTGTACTGGGACGAAGTTGCGTGCAATGGCAAAATACACAAGAATATCGTAGAAGCTGGAGTGAGGGAGAAATACATTATCTGATTGGTGTATTTGTGCTTTCTCACCACATTCGTGCCTGACATCTGATGGGTTCGCACCACAGTGGCTAGCAACGGCAACACCGTTTCGGTGATACGCACCAAATCAACCCTGAGCGTAACTTGTCATCTTCCAGCTTTGCACCGAACGAAAGTTCTTCGAGTTTACTTCATTGTGATTTTGTGAATTTAGCTCAACAGTCGGCGGAAATTGCAGATTTTACAACAAATTCAATTACAGTGGTAAGTGAAAAATTTGTTTATTCCACTGCAAGAGCCCACCAACGAATTGAGAAAATGTAGCCAGCCAGACGAATTGTGCCAGTTGCACAAGGATCGCAGCTGCAAAAAGGGAGTTGGGGAATATGGGCGAAAAAGAGTTGCGCAGGCGATAGAATGGAGAAAAGCTAAAGCCGGCTTTGACTGTGTGGGCCATCTTGGGCGTTTCTAGCTGAGCGCTGCGGCGGCCTATGTCCGCTGCTGCATTTTGTCGGGTGGTGGCGCACTGTGCCACGCAGACCAAAGAGCGGAGGATGGGCAAATTTTCCATTCGACGTACACAATGCCCAGCTGAAGGCGCTGTTGGGGTGGGTACGAAAAACGCGAAAATGTGAATATAAATAAAAACATATGTGGGCGGCGTTCAGTGCTGTTATTAATAATGTTTTTGTTTTGCTGTTTGTTGATGGATGAGCGCTGCGTCCGAAGGGGATCGCAATGTTCCAAACAACAACAATAAAACTGGCACGGATGTAGGAGCGGACAACGGCGAACAGCTGAGCAATGTCGCTGGCTAATTTTGCTCATTTCGCATTTCATTTGCTGTAAATTTGGATTTTGTATTTTTGGCCGATGATTTAATCGGAATTGCATACACAATGAGCCATGGTGTGTGTGTGTGTGTGCTTTGCAGAAATCAACGAGCACATATTCTATCAGGCGAAAGTAGATGCATTTATATGTATATAGGTATAATAACAACAACAACAAAAGGCGGCACAATTGGCCTAACGTTTTCCCATTGCGTGGTTAAGTAGATTTGCTGCGCAGACATCTTAAACAAGTTCTAATTCCGCCGCATCTTTCGCTACTGCTGCTGCAAACTTCTTGTGGCCACAAGCCACAGCAATAGAAGACGAAGAAGCAGCAGCAGCAACGAAACCCACCGGTAGCCCACTTATTGGCACATTGTCTCGTATTTCTCGGTTAATGTCTCATTTTCTTGGTTTCAATACGCTGACCAGATATGAGGCAACCACTTTTTCCATCACTGTCAACGCGAAACCGCCTGCTGTCGACCCCCTTTTGCGCCGGGCGCTGCTATCGCAAAGGCTGCTGTGAGTCACTCAGCCAGCCACTCGCTCGCTGGCAGAGCAAAACCACAAGCACAACAGCGAAAGCGAAACGCAAAACAGAAGGGGGAAATATGATCGATCGTGTCGAGAGCGCAGTACGCTACAACCGGAGTAAAGTTGTAAAGTATGTATCTGAGTCGCTGAATTTGTATAGTTCTAAAAAAATACTAGGAGTAAGTAAATACTAGGAACAGCCTTGATTTAGTGTATGTACAGTTGTGTGAAAAATATCACTTTTTGTTGCCGTTTAAAAAAGAAAATTATTTAAAAGATTAACTTTTGTATTAGGTTAGTTTAGGCAGCCGAGTCAGGCCATCAAATTTCGAAAATTAAAATTAAATGGCCACAATATTTTACACATAAGTGTAGTTGTGTCGTTCGTTAGAAAGACAATTGTAGTTTCACTAATTAATTAGTGGGTAGAAATTAGACGAAACTGAGTTAAAACAAAACTAATAGGAGACACTGATAAGTTAGTAGATTTTTTTTGTTTTTCTTAGATTATTAGGATTACTAACATTGTACTCCAAACATTCTCCACAGTGACCACTTTCAACCTTTTCTTTCACCAGGGTATACAAAATTTTATGGATATAACTAAATCGATTTTATGATTATGATCTATTGTATATATTTGTGCCAGTCACGCGACCTAGTAACCTTGTAAAAGGTACAACAACAATAATAATTTTCTTACAACTTTTAAGTTACAAACTGACTTTGAATGATCTCATTCAAGTCTTTTAACCAGCAATTCAATCATGAAATTTTTCATCTCATTTTGCTCTGCACGACTTTGGTTTTCCACATCATTCATTACATGCCCTGCTTATTAAATTTTCACATAAATTAACCAACATTTATGTAAATATTTTATCACTGTAAAGATCGTAAAGATGCAACTGCAACTGCTCCACTCCACTTGCTGGCATATCTTTCTGCTCCACAGCCGCTTCTTTTGCGATCGCTAATTAAAATAAACTTACTCGAACAATTGGAACAACGCAGCTGAGCGCATTATGAAAGTTTGCAGAAGTGTTTTGTGGTCTGTGCATGCGATTCGCTCGATCGTGGTCAATAAGTGAGGTGCGTGTTTCCTTTTGTTCAATGCATGGCATGGCCAAGTTCAAGCGAGCGCTTTGGCTTTCTTATTGCCATTTATGTACAATTCAACTATGAAATGAATGCAATGAATTGTCGACTATTTTCATTGTCCACCAATCACACTTTAATTGTTCATTGCTTTGCGCTGACAATGTGTGTCCCAGCCACTATTTTCGCTTCGATTAGCAATCACTGAAAATGGCTTAGTCACACACCTGGCGTGCTCTCTACTTATTTGCTGCTTTGTTTTTTTTTGTTTGTGGATTCGGCACATCATTGTCATTGGCACGCCATGAATCATGCGTCTTTATCATTTAGTCATTTGCTTAAGCCAATGGATGGGTACACAAATTGTGTGAAGCCACGATCGCTTCATTAGGAAAGCAGAATTTGACAATGAAGACGATGAGCGACAATCAAATATGCTTACGAAAAACGGTGGAAGAAGAATGTTTGCTACAACTGAAACCGTTAAGTCGATTGAGATATGAATTGCTGGTGCACAAATTTGGCTTTGGGCCATATTTGGCGTACGAAATAGTTGTAAGAGGGGACTACAACATTTGTTTTATAATGATAAGTGAATTTTTAATTTAAACGATATTTTTTGTTGCAACAGTTATATTCAATTAATTGTGTCTGATTGGTCAAGCCGTTTGTTTGATATAATTAGGAACAATAATAATGAAATTATTTTTAATTTAAGCTTTAAAAACAAAAAACAAACAAAATATTTAATTTCGCATTAAAAAATAACAAAAATACATTAAATATTTAATCAATTGATTTTAAATAAGTAAATAAAAAAAATAAATTAAATATTTAAACAATTCTTATGCAAACAATGTTAGCAAAGTTTCAAAAAATTATTTATGTTTTTATGGTTAAATTGTAAAAATATTGGTTTTTATAGAAATATTTGTCAACTAACTTTCGCTTTAATACCAGGAAAATTCTCCCTATAGATCTTAACTTGGTCTCAATTTGTAGTAAATTTAACAATCTCAAAAATCTGGGAATCAAGCAATAGTGCCGAACAAATCGAGATTAAAGCTTTATTTGCAAATTTTTGCTTATTGAGTTCATTGCATTGCTTATTTATTGAAATAAAGTAAAGTGTAGCGAGTTCAAAAAGCGAATCCAATGATCGAAAAACTTACGTTTTCAAACTGATGGCTTTAACCTTTCAATGAGAAGACTGTAGCAATCTAAAATAGATCTCATTTTGTAGTCTATAAATTAGAAAAAAAGAGCATAAAGCAAGAAAATCCTTAAGATTTTACAGTTCATACTCAGTTTCTTTTACACGTTATCACAAGGAGAAACATAGCAATCGGTATTCTGTTTTTAAAGTTGATATTAAGTTTTGGTTGTTTATTAGATTTCTTAAGGGGGGAGTACACTTTGATTTTTCAAAAAAATGTATTTTTTTTTTTGGCTTAAAATGTTCCTTGGGATGTATACTTTAATTTAGAAAAGACTCCAAGTCCGCCAGAATATTCCTTACCGCTTTACGAAGCGATTTCCTAAAACATGTACCGGCGCGCTGAGAGAGCATTTTATCTTTAAACGCGTTTATCTCGAAACGGGGCTTTTCAAACTGGCGTGGGAAATAACTCTAACCAGTTATTATTAAATTTGGATATCGCCTAGGTTTTCTTGTTTAGAATTAAATTCTGCTTAGAAATACGTATCCACATTTTCGATTTTGTCAAAAATGGATTTTTAATCCACGATTTTGTAAGCATTTTTAGGGTTAAAAAATGGACTTTTTTTCCTAAGGCCACAACTTTTGAAAACAATTAATTTAAAAAAAATCGGAATACGTATTTCTAACCCGAATTTCATTACTTATCAGGATTTTGTTCGATTTATGTTCCAGGATCACATGGGAAGGAGTATTTTCTCACGCCGTTTTCCGACTTCCGCGCGAGGACGCCCGCGCGACCTGGTGCACCGGCCACGGGGGGACGCCAATCGAGTTCAAAAAAATACAAATTGTAGTTCGAAGGATGAGTAATAAATGGGTTATAACATATTTGCCCTCCCTGAGTGTTTTATTGCTTAAAAAAATTAACGAAAATGCCTTACTTTTTGGACGTTCAAAGTGTACTCCCCCCTTAACATAGCTATCTAGCAGGCAGACTGCTACTTGGGCATGGAGGACATTGCCAGGTTCGTTCCGCACTCAGGTTGGTTTCAGGATGACAGGGGCTTGCCTTCACTCTCTTCGGGCCTCGCAATAAGCTGTTGCCTGCTGCCAGCTGCCCGTCTAACCAAGTTAACCTAGTTAACATAAGACTTTTCACCTATATTTACAGCGATATATTATAAATGTTAATTTTATGTAAATATTCCCAAAAAGTGTTCCCCATCTTTCTTTTGTGTTTTGTGTCGTTGTTCAATATTTCTCATACAATTTTAATTTAACCCATTGCTGCCTAATGGGTAAAATTTTACCCATGAAAACTGATTTTTTAAAAATCACAGAAAAGTTCGTGGTAGAGATATCTCAAAATCATTGATAGGGATAGTTGGGGTAAAGATGGAACTACCTTAGTCTAGTGGAGGTCACCCTAAAATTCCGCCATCTAGCTAGAGTTACCAGACTCCAAAAATTGTTAATTTTCCGGAAGTGGAAAATGTGGCGAAACGTAGTGGCCCTAGAACCTCACAAAAATTTGCCTCCTAACTCACCTGTAAACAATACATCTTTTGTTCACGTGTTTAGCTGATTACTTTAAAAAGTATGGAAAAAAACTACCATTGCTGCCTAATGGGTTGAAAATACCTAATGAATATCTCAGCAACGTGCAGAGATAGAAAGCTGAAGTTTCTGATCATTTTGGGTCAATTCCAGGTCGTGTATAAAATTTTATCAAAATCGTATGGGCGGAACTGGTACCCGGCTTTAATGGGTTAAAATCCTACTAGAAAGTGCTACTAAATGCTTTAACACTAGAATCAAGCATTCCTTTAATGCCAATATGGAGTCAGGTTACAAAAACAATATTTTTGATTTTTTAGTTTAAATTGAATTCAAATAGTAAAAGAATTTCCTTTCAAAAAACGTTACATTTTTTTGTAACAATAATTTTGATTATTTTAAATTTAATTTGGATTCAGATAGTAAAAGGATTTCCTTCAAAAATCGTTGCAATACAATAAAAAAAGAACTTAATAGAGTCATTTTGACTTTCGTGGGCATTGTAGTGTTAATTCTCATACCTAAGTGGAATTAAATATTTTCAGTAACTTCACCGCTTTTCTCTAACCTGTGCAGCGTTCTTGTCTTTGTCTTGTCTTCTTAGCATTTTAGCCAGAGACAATTTTCCCATACCCAAAATTTAAGACTCATTGGTATTTCCTACGAACCGATGCCACGCAACTCACTCGTTATGTGTTCCAAAAATAAAATTTCCATAGTAAAATTTCAATTCCAAATTATGTTTGCTCCATCACCTCTGATGTGAAGGCAGCGGAAATAGATTCGCTCAATTACATTTGCCAATTCAATTCCATGAATGTTAATGTTGCATAGTTAATGTTTTCAAATCTGCCGCATGAGTACATCGCACAGCGCGTCTTCCAGTCAAGAGGCGAAAATCCAAACAAGTGTTTCCGGCAAACGGCGTTCGCCGTTAGGCGCAAAACCGCAAACATGACAACGTGCCGAGCATCGTCGGTAGGTGCGCGGAAGACCGAACGGGCGAATCGCCGAAGAAAACAGAATCAGAAACGATGTCGAACCCCCCGGCGAGGTGATTGGCATGCACTGCGCTGTGCCGGGAACTGGGCCGCAGCAAAGTGCAGCGGAATGGGTTGTAGCGGTGTCGGTGCTTCGGCCGCGGCTCTTTTGGCCTTCTGTTGACCGACTGTTGCCGGCTGGCGTGGATGCCAATGAATTCTCTGGCTGCCAAACATGCGTACAACAACACCCGCCACGGCCGTAACAACAGCTGGCCGCAACGGTACGCCCGAATGGACAAAGCAGGCAATGTGGCGCTATCAATTTGTGTCGGATGTGTGTGTTTTTTTTATTTTCATGCTCCACAGGGTCCCGCTGGTGCTTGTCACCTTTTTTTTTGGCTTTTATTACTTTTGTATTTTGTTTTTGTTGCGCTTCGCAGTGTGTATGTGCATGATATTGTTGTTGTTGTTCGTTTGATTAAATTTTGATACTCTTCCAGCGTTCGGCGCATTTGGTCCGTGCACTTCGGTTAGGTGTGGTTCGTGTTTGCGCTGCCAAAAACGATTGTTGGTATTTTTCCTGTTTTTATTTTTTTTCATATGTCAATTCGTGAATTTTTCGCATTCTCCTTTGCGTTTCAATGTTCAACATAAAATAATGAAAGTTTTGTATTTTCATAAAAAAAAAATTGTATTAAAAGTGTTTACTCTTCGGTACTGTAAAGTGTTTTCAGCTCAAGTGCAAAACGACAACTTTCAATACAACAACAACAACAAAAACGCAGCATAAGTGTTTGGTGCCTGTTTCTGTGCTTCCGCTTTGCTCCATTTGCAGCGGCAGCGATCAACCCTCAACGCCGCCGCTGCTGCCAGGGTGCGTACAGCCGCGCGTACCACACCCCACGCAGCGTCCCCGACTGACACGTGCTTTTCGCTCACACCATGCAGCGCATCACTGCAATCACATATAGTACTATAAAACGCCGCTGACAACAACAACAACAACAACTGCGTCCACTACACGGCCGAGCGCCACCCTCATCGTTAGTCGCCTGCTTCCTGGCTTGTTTTGACACGGCAACATAATACAGATCGAAATTATGCCAACGTGCCAGGACCAGCGTTGCCACTAGTAAAAACAATTTATAACCAGGAACAAAAATAAAAATAACCAAAATGTAACAAAAATAACCAAAATGTTTATTCGACATAAACAAAATAAATAACTCATGCATAAATTTCAAGATTTAAGGAACATTGAAAAGGCTTTTGGCACATATGTACCTTATGATCAAAAAAGAACGGGAATTAAAAAAAAACGCCAAATTACAATTTTTAATAAATTTCTTTACTATCCCCTTCAAAAAATGGCCTTCAGCTCACGCAGCTAATTCTCTTTTATGGCCTCTATGGTCTCAAAATGCGTTCCCGGCAATGGCAATTTGAATTTGAGAAATAGAAAAAATGACATTGCTCAAATTTTTTGCCGAAAATTCTGAAATAATCAAGGCCGTTTTCGAATGAAAATCAGCTTTTTTGGCACCAGCCGAGAAGCGCCGCGTTTCATGCCCAAAATATCAGTTAAAATGTGTTCGGCTGATCCAAATGAGACGCTCAACAATACAGCAATCTCTCTAATCGATACTCAACGATTTTCCAACACGATTTGCTTCGCCGATTCGATTTTTCTTCGGTAACAGACGTTGATGGCCGTCCAGGGATCTCATTGTGCTCTAGGCTCTCTCGGCCGCCTTTGAACCGTTTATACCATTCGTATGCTCGTGTTTTCGACATACACGCTTCACCATACGCTTTTTGTAACATTTTCAACGAATCGGCTAATTTAACACACAATTTGAGGCACGTGCGTTGTTCTAATTTGTCATCCATTATAAAAATCGCCACACAACAATTTTTTGACTTCTTCGAATATACGCCAATCGAATACTAATCTTACGATATGCGTCAAAATTTTAGAAAACACCAATAAAAGTATTGCCAACGTTGAGAAAATAAAAATTTACCCATTGGATAAGCGCTGCAATTCAAAATTCAAGCTCTTTTTTGATCATTAGGTATGTATGTGTGCAGTAAAAATTTCAGTTAGCTGCAAAAATAGACAGGCGATATTATTTTTAATTAGTTGTCAAAGTCCGCGAACGTGTTGTTGACTCTTTTTAAAACATAGTTATCGATTTAAGCAATGCTGCTTACTTTTTCACGAGAAACAGCAATGGCAATGAGTTGCCACCATCAATCAATATCAATATTATTGCCACGCCCAATAATATTGTCTAGATGATACATTTGTATCAGCATGCAATATTCTAAAAAATAACCAAATGGGATCAAAAATCACCAAATAACCAAAACCCATTTTCAAAAATAAAAATAACCATTTTTGGTTAAAAATAACCAAAACGGCAACGCTGGCCAGGACTCGCCAAACGCACACACACAGCCGAACCTACGCACACGGCAATCTTGTCAAATTGTGCTCCGTTCGCCGTGTTTTTAATGCATATCGCATTTTGTTGTTGCCCAGGCTTGCTCGAATATTTGCTTTCTCGTTTTCCGTTTTGTTTGGTTTGTTTTTGTTGAGTTTTTGCTTGGCCTACAGCTGCTCGGCCGCCACCCCCTTGGCCACCTTCAGCGCGCGGCGCATGTGTGTGTGTGTGTGTGTGCGGCAACATGTGAATGCCTGTGCGGTGCACATATTCGCGTGTCTGTTTTTATTTGCCTAAACGCACCCGGCAAGGTAATTGTGCCAAAGGACATTTTCACTGCGCGAGCGAGCAACTCCAACAAAACTTTTTGACAGTTTCATTTGCGTTTCTTTTTTGTGGTATTAACAGCTCACAACGTTTGCATACCCGCTCCTCTCGAAACTGTTTGTTCTATCAGCGCTTTGTGGTCTGCGCATGCGCTACGCAGAGACACAATTTTACTCTTTTGCCCGGCAAATTCGTCGTAACTCCTTGCTCAGTAATTTATATCCTGGCAAACGAAGGCAAATTGCTGTGTCATGTGGCAGAGGGTGTAAGAAACAGTTAGTTTCGATAAAGGAACTGTGAATGTCAGATTTTTTGATTTCGAATACTAGTTTTTTAATGTTGTGAATGTGGTTTAAATGGATGGTATTCATAACTAATTTGAAACTGGCTTAAAATAGCATTAGACAAGAAGACTCGAAGACTTCGCATAAAAATTGTAAAAATATCACAGACATAATAGTGGAGTTCACTCTTCATAGCATTTTTAACCTCTGAGTCGGTACTCGGAATCCCAAATAAAAATATCATTACTTTTTAAAAAAATTTTTTACATTTTTTTAACTAATTTTAGTGAGCTGTTAAAATGAACAAGTGATGAAAGAAGATAAGTGATTTGCTTTGAAATTAATTGTGGTATCAGAAATTTAAAATATCGAAATCTGATTAGGTCTATTTGGACCAAAAGTTGGCCTTTTTATATCACGTGGGTCTTTGGGCCGTTTTTGTGTAATTTATGCCTTTTTTATACGAAAGTGGGTAAGCATAAAAAAACAGACGAACTAACTGAAGTCAATCGGTAAAATTTTCGATATAAAAGTTGTGTTTTGTTATGTTAAAAAAGAATTTGTCGAAAAAATAAAATGGTCCTTTTTTAGGAAAATTTTAGTAGGTACAAAAACATTTTCATAAGTGGTAACCGGTACAAGTGGTACATATATTTGTTATATTTTTATATTTCTTCAATTTATGTTAAGATACAACTTTTGTTGCATTCTTGTAGGCTACTTTGTAAAAATTAAAGTATTTTTTATTTATGTTAATTTTTGCTCAAAATATTAATATTTTCTAATTTTTATTTACATATAAAAGAAAAATTACATATACAATTTACTTTTTACATCTAAAATTTACAATACACACATATATAGATATGTATCTGTGTTGTTTTGTATTTTAAGATTTTTTAAAATTTTGTTTTCATGATTTTTCAATTTCTTTTATAAATTTGGTTTATAATTTATAAAAAAATGTTCTTTAAAATTTAAGTTTAATATTAAAAATTGTTTTCCAATTTTTTCCTGTAAATTAAATGTTATGTTAAGATACAACTTTTGCTGCATACTTGTGGGCTGTTTTGTTAAAATGGAAGTACAGTTTGTCAAGTAAATTTTTGCAAATTTAAAGAAGGTAGAAAATTATTTTGAAAAGCTTATAATATATCAGAAATTGCAATATTTTGAAATTATTTGAAAAATATAGATTAATTGAATATTTCACTCTCATATAATTGATTGAAAGGCCAATTGATTTAAAAGTATCTCCTGGACGACCCAGAAAACTGTCTGACAGAGAAGAAAGAAAAATCATCCGAAAAGTTCGTGAAAACCCCCGTATCTCAATAAGGGAAATGGCTTTGGATATAAAAATAGAATGCGGAACTGATGTATCTCAAGAAACTGTTCGGAACTGTACGGCGCCAAATTTTCAATGCAATCTTGGTTTTGAAAGAAGACGAATTTTTTGACAGTTTGAAGTATAGCTTCATTTCCTTTTTTTGATTTTTTACACTGTTTTCGCGTATCAAATAGACATTACTATTAATCTATATCTTAAAAAAATTTCAAAATATTGCAATTTCTGTTATATTTATAAGCTTTTCAAAATAATTTTTCTACCTTTTTTAAGTTGGCAAACATTTACTTGACAAACTGTAATCTTTTATTGATGCCTATTTTGTTTACAAATTTTTAATTATTTACTTTTATTGACTTTGACATATCAAATTTTAAATTTACATTTTATTGTTTTATGTTGTCTTCATATTTTATATACCTTGTTTATATTTTTTACAAACTATTATTGCTATAATTTAAACAGAAAATTTAACTAAGCTTTTAATTATATATTAAAAGTTGTTTTTCATTATTTCATTATTTCAAATTTTTAGAAAACAGTGTTTAAAGCATTAAAAATTCGCTAGAAATATGCATGTAAATCTAATGTTTAATGTTAAGTTAAACATTTTGCTGCATACTTGTAGGCTACTTTGTAAAAAATAAAGCCCAATAAGCATGCAATGACAACTTTTGCATCGGTTCACTGAAGCCTTGCTATCGATCCAGTCGCACGCCTTTTCCTGCCAGCAATTTGTCTCTGCTCGACCCGCTGGCCCAACACAGCGACAACGCCTCAGCGTCACTCCTCGACTCGTGCTCCGTTCAAGTCGTTTCGTTGGCTCCAGCTTGTCACTTTCTCTTCGCAGCATATGAGCACGCACACACTCACACGCACGCACTCATAGCAAGAGAGAATTGTTCATCCGCATAGGAAAATCAAAATCATTTGAATCGAGCTCGTGGCCATGCCAAGTGGCTGCCAGCGCCAAGACGTACAGTTGGCGAGCGAGTGCGTACCGGCGCGTTTCTATCTTTTTCACAGTACTGCTATCAATCGCGCGTGTGTTTGACCGGCTGTGTGTGTTTGTGTTTGTGTGTGTGCGTTGGCCAAAACCTCACACACGCGTATTTCAATAGGTTTTTCTTTTTGTTGGCGCTTAAGTGGCCAATAAATAATTGGCCAGCAGCTAGCAAAGCAAATAAAAATAAAATAAAAAAGCAATCAACCGAACGTGGCAACGATTGCCTTCAGCCTGCCAAACATGGCCGCAGCGGCCCAACCGCGGTGCAAGACTCCAGCGTAGCGAGCAACACCCCAGCCGGCCAGGTAGCTGCCATTCCGGCTGATTCAGCGTCGCTCGAGCGCCAGCCGCAGCGAAATCAACAGTCCAGTTGGCTGGCGTCAGTGGTCATCGAAGTGGTCGCGGCATTCCTTCAAATAACGGCGCGCAAAAAACCCGAAACAAAAAAAGCTGCCCCATTGTTTTCGCGCAAATGTAAACCAAACAATTTTGATTGCCAATTCAGCCGCGAATAAAGCGAAAATATGATTTTTAAAGCACAAAACAACAAAGCAAAACAGCAAAACTGTGCAAAATTTTTGAAATGTGTGTTGGCGTTTCGGTGTTTAAATATCAATATTCGCTACGCTCGTGCTACCGTTTGGCATGTTAAATGTTGGTGCTCACCTGTTCCTGTCGCCGAAAACCCGCTGCCAACACCTTTCGGGGTGTGTTCAATGGCCGAAGCGAAGCGCAAGAATTGGCAACAAGAAATGACAAAAATCCTTTTACCCGGTTTTGCTTCTTCACTGCCGGGCTGTGCGCTGTGCCAGCGCCCGGCTTGACCCAATTTCGTGCTGTCGAAGCAGCAGAAGCGCCATGCGGATGCTTTTTGTTGTTGTAACCCTATGTGTATATGTGTTTGTGTGTGTGCGTTTGTGCTTTAAATGCAGCAAGAACTGGGTGTGTTTAGGCATTAAAACTGTTGCTTGCCTCGTAAAAGTGCTGCTCGAAGCACACACAAAAGGACACTTTGTTGTGTTGGTGAGCTACGCAAAAGTGTTGACTGCCTTTGAAAGGATGTCTAAAAAGTGCAAATCAATTATATGAATGTGTCATTAAGCAGCAATAGCAATATTGATTGAGTGGATTTTTAAAAGCATTCGAGACATTTGAATTGCTACATTTCAAGTCTTGTTGCGCTGAAGTGATTTAGGACGTGTAAGCCAAAAAAGAAAAGTTTGTTGGATCAGCATGTGGTCGGGCGTTGGCCTTTGGTTGAATGCACTCGAAAATGTTCTACGCCTTAAAGTGGTTGTGTTTGGGGTTTGTACTTAAAGTACAGAAGAATTCACTTTTGTGTAAATTATTGCCACAGTCTCCTGATTCATAGTACCCGAAAGTTGTGATTATTGGCAACGAAAGAGTTGAAGACCCTACGGTATGGGCAATCTTAATACTTTGTGTTGGTGATAACTCCGCCAATCTACTGATTTGTAGTACCCGATATGTGTGATTATTAGCAACGAAAGAGTTGCAGTCTTTATGGTGGAAAGAGCACTTCTAATCTACTACTTTGGAAATTTTTCAAAATCTTTCTATCAAAGAAACATATTGAATAGTGTCCTACTTTCACTGTTTTACTTAAATTTTTTAGTAAAGTTACTAGAACTCAGTGTCTAGGAACGCCTTTCTATTCATAAAAATGCTTCGGTAGTGAATAGTTCTATTAAAAATTCCTGCTCATAACTCGAAGTTTAATTACAAATTCTTTTTTATTCAGGCTTTTTGTTTTCTAGTTCCAGAACCCTTTGTACTGGGTTACTTCAATTCGAGAGTGCTTGCACATTTCTTTTGTCTTCTTCGCAATTCTTTAAGTGAATTGTCCAACCTGCAAGCTTTCTCTTGCTAACGTTAATTGAATTTCTTTTTATTACCTTTCTTTCATTGATTACCTTTTGCCATTTTTTTTCATCTCTTGCAATTAACTCAATTATTATAATTTGATTTGTGGTATCATAACGACTAAATATATACTTTGGTTATGAAATTAAAATGTTTCATCACTTCACTTTAAGTACGAATATGAAATTGTCTAAAAAATTCTTAATTCGATTAAGCCAACATTTTCCTATCAATTACGACTATTCCGTTTGAAGCTCATAAATAAACATCTCATTATTTTCCCTTAAAATTTAAACTCTAACTTCATTCTTCATAAAAAATCTTGAATTTTGTTTGGCGTTTTCTTTAACGTCTTTATCTTTAGCTCCTTTTTTATTTCATATTATTATTTTCCTTTAAAATGTAAACTGTAAATTCATACTTCATAAAAAATCTAGCATTTTTTTGGGCGTTTTCTTTAACGTCTTTTTCTTTAGCTCCTTTTTTATTTCATATCATTATTTTCCTTTAAAATGTAAACTGTAAATTCATTCTTCATAAACAATCTAGCATTTTTTTCGGCGTTTTCTTTAACGTATTTTTCTTTAGCTCCTTTTTTCATATCATTATTTTCCTTTAAAATTTAAACTGTAAATTCAATCTTCATAAAAAAAATCTAGTATTTTTTTTTGGCTTTTTCTTTAATATTTTTTTCTTCAGCTACTGATTCTTTAAGCTAGAAAAAAATCGTTTTTACATGTCTATGTAAAAATGTTACACTTGCAAGTTGCTACATAAATAAAAAAAATATTTACCAGCTTTTTAAGTACTTTTTGTGAAACATTTCTGGTCTACATGTCATGCCATAAATGATATTCCGGCATTTATTCCACTCCACATTGCATTGAAATGCCACGCACGTACATATTTGTCTAGTTGCTTGTACATACAAGTGGCATACATACATATATATATATATATGTAGCTACTTGGTTTTTGCATCCTTATCCACCACACAACATGTCCACTTGCAAATTAATCCTACAGCAAACTTGGAGCGCTATGTTTTTCTACAAAGTCGATAAAAACAAATTTAGAAACGAAGAATAATTTGGCAATAAGCCTTTAGTAATGCCTAGTTTGGTCAATTCAAACTCTGTAGCGTTGGAATTTTTTTTATTAATTTGGGCCATGAAAACACTGAGAATTACTTATAAGGATTCCTGTCACAGAGTCTGATATATATTGCCAGTTTAATTATTTACGTATTGACCGATAATGTTGTGAATTCCTTGACTATATTTGGTACTTGTGACGATGTGGATTTGTGTGACATGGTGTCACAATGGGAAAACGTAATGTTACACTGTTTTATTTACAACCAAATTTATTTGTGAATGCAATTATTTCCATTGCGAACATAAATATGAATTCCTCTGTTAAGAAGGTTAAGAAAGTTTTAACTTGTTTGTCTAAAATTTAAGTATTAGGTGTTGAAACATTTTAGATTTTGTGACAAAGTTTCACTTTGGATTAATCAATACATTTTCAATTTATATTTGCAATAATGTCCCAATGGAAATATTGTTTCTAAAGTTCTTAGTATTTCTGTTTGTTTTGGTTGTAAATTTTCAATTTATATTTGCAATAATGTCCCAATGGAAATTTTATTTCTAAAGTTTCGTATGACAAGTTGTTACATTGCTTAGTATTTCTGTTTGTGTAGTATTTTGTTTGAGCTCAAAGTGCAGAGCGCAGGATTTGAGAGGAACTGTGAAACATCTTCTCAACCGCTGATCCATGCTCTCAAGTCTACGATTGGCTTCACTTAGGTGCTCTGCTTGAGGGACTGGAGGGAGCTGGAAGGATCTCTACAAGGGGTCTTATACTTATTTATAGATCTGTAGGGTTACTTTTAACTGTATAGAAGTCCATATGATAATACAAAGGACTAGAACAGAGTCTATGCGAGGCCTTAGGGTCAGCCAGTTCAACTTAACCTAACCTAGTTTTCTGTACTAATAGTGCAATTGATATTGTTTTTGTTACACCACTTAGTTTTCATTTATTATTAGTGCATTTCTTCTCTTCCCATTCTAGTCATCGTTAACCAAATTTTATTCCATAAGTACTGTAAGAGTCTATGCGAGGCTTTAGAGCCAGCCAGTTCAATCTAACCTTAGCTAATATTTATGTACTTATAGTGCAATTGTTATTGTTGTTGTTATACCACTTAGAATTTATGTATTAATAGCGCATTTGATATCGTTAACCAAATTTCATTCCATAAGAACTGGAACAGAGTCTATTCGAGGCCTTAGAGCCAACCAGTTCAACCTAACCTAACCTAGTATTTCTATACTAATAGTGTAATTGATATTGTTTTTGTTACGTTACAAGATATTCTCTTTCCATTCTAGTCATCATTTACCAAACTTTACTCTATCAAATTTGTCTCCAATATTCTCTCACTCATCAAACTGATGGTCCACACTTATTGCCTGTACCACATAGGAAAAGTTCTTTTTGACTACGCTTGTAAAATATTCTTTTATTCTTTTGAGGCAAAACAGTTTTTTCTTTCTTTCTTAAAAACCCATAAGGAAAAAGTTCACTTCATTTTTATCATTCCGTAGGCAAATATTTCAGCAACAGAAAAAACTCAAAAGAAAACAGATGGGTGGGGGAAACTTGAATATTCGCCAACCGCAACCATAGACGTGAAGGGAAAAATGCCAATGACGGCTGCTGCCTGCCGCTGCTCTATAAACAGGCGGACAAATGTGTTGCTGCGGGGCTGCAACTGTGACTAAAGTTGTAGCTAAAAGGCGCCACTTTGCTTCATTGTCGGCAACAGCGCATTGTCCCCCGACCTGCCCAACATTATTGTTGGCTATGGAATATGTGTTCTCATGCGGCCAGGCCTCGCCTGTCCTCCCTTCGGCTTTGCTGCTGCTACATCACTGTGCGTTGGGCTTTAATGCCGCTTGCCTCGCCGGTTGTTGTTGTCTTCTGTGTCAAAGGGAAGTGCACACACTTTTCTTGCCATTTTGCTTTCTGCCACATACAACTTGCTGTTTGTTTGCTGTGGCCACGTCAACTCGCATCGAAACCCGAACTCCAACTCAAATTGTGTGATAATGTTAATACGCAATGATGATGGATTTTACTTTCATTCTTCATCGTTGCCGTTACTTGCTGTTACTGTGGTTGTTGTTCGTGTTGCTATAGTTGGAGTTGTGTTGAGTAACTTTGACGTTTCCAATTTCTCATCTTTTATTTATGAGTTTTTTGAACTTATAGCCGACGTTTATGTAAAGTAAAAAATTTCGAATTTGTTCAAGTGCTGACGCTGACGTAAAGTGTTGTGTATGTGTGTGTGTGTGTGTTGCTGCTACCGCAATTGACTCGGAAAGTCAACTTTTTATTTGCTCACGTAAAGCGTTTTGCACAATTTCCGTTTTATTGCTGCGATGCAATGTTGCGTCCTCTGCGCTGTCTCTGCGCGGCTGCTGCGATGTCAAGTCAAATGTCACGGGTTCACCGAAAGGTTGCATACATATTCAGATATATTCAGGTGCTCGCCTTCTGATGGATCTGAATTTGATACAACGCCCCCTGGTAGAGATTTGCCGCCCAGGTGTGGCCTTTGTGCGCTCTGTCAAGTTCCTTGCACTCGGCTGGTTAAGCGCCTAACGCCATTAACGTTAATATCTGTCGCTGGAGAGTATGTGGCCGAGGCGTGACGGTTACATTTCGTTTTTATTAGCCGGGCGCACGCAAATGAGCTTTGCGAAAACTGGGTCAATGTGATATAATAAAGATTTATGACGCTCTGCAAGTCAGCTAACAAGCTGAAAGATGGCGTAGACAGTGCGCCCAGTCTGCCCAATCAGACATAAAAAGCCACATGTTCGTTCGCATGTGGCCGGCCATCATTCACCGTTGCGTGTAATTTTCCAATCCTGAATTTTTGTACAAATTAGTGCAGTGTGTGAAAACAACAAAGTAACCGGTAACCGCTACAAGTGTTAATTGCTGTCAAAATGTTTTCGTGTTGTTGCGCCAACTCGAAAAATTCGAAAACCTCGAAAAAGGATAAACACAAAAAGCCCAATGACCCGCAAACAAACGACGAAACCAGTGATAACAAACGCATCATACCGACGATAACCATTGAATCGGGCAAAACGAACGATAGCGACAACGACAACGAAACAACTGCGCTGAACAACGGCAACGGCAGCATTGTTGAGGTCAATGCTGCTGATGAAGTGAAGGATGCTGCCAATGAAAATGCTACGAAAAGTGAAAATGCCAAAGCAACAAGCGGAAGTGCTGCACTGCCAACTGTTGCGGACAGCGCGAATATTGCAACGGCAGCTGCAACCCCAACAACAGCAACATCGGCGATCACGGAAGCAATTGGTATTTTTGCATAGCTGCAGCAGCTCTTCCTTTCTTTATGATTTCCTCATTAAGTGCGCTTATTGTACAACAAATTGTTGTAGTTGCAATTAGTTTATGGCACATAAGCTTTTTGGTGTTGTACACAAACTAACGAAATGCACAAAAGGTCAACACTGGACCGAACCGAATCGACTAACACAATGGCAATACACTTGAGACGACGGTGTACGCTTTTGTCTGTATATATCTACGTATGTGTAATTTTTAATTAACGCTTCCTACCTACAGGTATAACTGTACTCAAGTGCCCTCTGCTGGCCGTAATTAATTGCACTTGGCTGTTCATACGCACTCTTTGGCCATTACTAATGTAATTGCAGTTGTTTAATTTAATTTTAAATTTCAATTGCTGCGGAAATGGTTTGTAACAAGTCCAAATTGGCAACACACGGGCTCTAATGATTTGAAGTTGATGCCTTATATTCAAATGAGTACAATGCAGTATGCTTTGTAATGAATTTTTGTTTACGGCAATCAAATTATGAGGTCTGATAACCATGTAATGATGTATAGAACAGATGGCAACTGAATAAATCGGTATATGTATACAATTTTGCTTATGATGAGAAAGTAAAAAGTATTACAACATAAGAATGCAGTTAGTTAGTGGTTCGATTTTACAGCTTAACTTTAGTTAGATGTTACAACTTTACTAATTACTAAGCATAAAACAATCCAAGTTTGCTACTCTTAATGTTACAGTTTTCACTGTACCAACAGAACAGCCACTTTATTCTTACTGGTTTTTACACCAACTACCCTAAAATTTCCTTCAAGAATATATTATGACTTTGTCTATCTGTACATAACCACACATACATACAAATATCTATAAAGAATATTATTTCGCACCGAAATATTTCACCAACCCATATCAACGACAACCCAAAGTAACCTTCGTTTTGGTCTGCTAACCCTTTTATTGCTGTTTTTTATTGCTTGTCAAAGTTTGCTGCCTTAATGGTTCATTGATGTGAAGTATAAAGCCAAAGAAAATCTGCATATGAATTAAAAATTTAACTGAAGTTTTAATGAGCATAGTTTTTTTGTCGTTGGGTTCACAGTAACCGCATATAATAGATTGAAGAAGAATTGATTGATAGTAAAAAAGTTTATAACGACAGAAATATGCGACATTCTGAGCAATTTCTGAGACAGTGGCACTTTAAAGTTGGTCGTGAGATAATTTGCATATCTTTTAGAGGAACAACGGTAGACATTAGGACATGTCCTCTACTTCTGCCCTGCCACCTCCAGGCAACGCTTGGCCTTTTTGGAGGCATATGAGTTCGCCGTACTAGAGCAAGTGGCGATGCTAGAAGCCTGTGCTGAAGTTGGCCAGAAACACTCGTATTCTCATGGAGAGCTACTTCAACTTATAAACGGATCTCCATCTGGCATTGCTAAGGATCCAATAAGTGCCTTGTGTGGCCAGTCAGTTATATCCAACTAAAGGAAAAGTTGTATCTATAAAATATTCTCTAATCTTTTTAATGGTATTAACGGCCTTAGTTGAGCCTCACAGAGCACAGGTAAATAAATATCCTTATGAGAAACTCTCCATTCGTATTATTGACAAAGTCCTTATGAAGAACTCTCCATTCGTATTATTGAGAAAGTAATAGGCTGTCAGAACATATCTCAATCAATTGAAAACAATTGTGAGAATAAGTTAATTCTAAACCAACAATTGCAGTTGCTACTTGATTTTTTTAAACTGGATCGACAATGTCCCTGTGAATTTCCCCCCTAATGAGACTATAAGTCATTAACTGATATTTTAATATTTTTGAAAAATATAACATAAGAGTTATGCCCAAATATTCGGCCTAATATCTGCAAAAGTGTTTGAAGAGATATGAAGCCAATATCCACTAAATAGGAGATAATCGATAGCTAATCAGTCCAACCTGTCTTAGTCTGTTATGGTTTTTATCAAATAAGTCAGATTTTAACTGTTATCTTTTAAATTTTTTTCCCGACAAAAATAAAAGTTATTTTGTGCCTTTTATCATTTCAGGCAAAAATAACTGTTACTTTTGACTTTTATTGACTTTTACAAAATAACTGTAATTTTTGACCGACAAAATAAAAGTAAAAAGTAACAGTAATTTTTGCCTGAAATGATAAAAGGCACAAAATAACTTTTATTTTTAACTTTTATAGTAAAAGTCAAAAATTTTTAAGGTGAAGCTGAGGCCATTACGATAATAATGGTATATTTGAAAAAGTCGACCGGCAATTTTTTCCTTATGCCTTTTTGATTTTAAAATTTCAAAATAACAGTTATTTTTGGTCCCTGGTCTTAGCAAACAAATACAACCGATCCCACATGCAAACCAAATCAGCGCAGTTTGAGCCATACTTGAACCCAGAACTATTCCATGTAAATCACTTCAACTTTAATTTGACTCTGTACTCAACTGTTATAAGAGTTTAAAATTTACACTGTTGCCATCGTCGTAACTGTTGAACACCAAATTGCTAGCTGAAAGCAATGCAGCGTAAAGTTGCAGTGTTATTATTTGTTGTACTTTACATTATTTTTCATTTTCGACTCGTTTGCCATTGTTCAATTTTCCAATGGAAACCAGTAACCACACAAACGCACACACACACACACACACAAGTACGCTGAAGTTTAACCATTATTCACAGCTAAAAATGACCAAAGTGATGACCGTGGCAAATCAACGCCAACATCGAACACTGACGATAGCATCCAGACAACCATCAATCGCGTGAGTGCAACAATAGACAGTGGCAACGGCAGCAACAGTGCAGTGCCATGTAATCAACAGCAGCCGCAACACGAGCACACCACATCGGATGTCGATGATGATGAGGAGCGGAGGAGCACCGTGAATAACGTTGGCGGCGGTGGAGTTAGTAGTAGCAGTGGTGTTTGCAGAGGTGGTAGCGTTCATGTTGTAACGCCCGCTAAAAGTTGCCTCTCCCGCCACAATTCCACGCATACCTCCATCAAAAAGAAAGTGAACATCAGCACGCACGCCGAAATAATCGAACCAGATCCGCTGCCGCCGCCGCCGTACGATCATGCATCGCTGGGCGGCGACGATGATGATGTGTTCTCGGACTCGCTGCCGCCGCCGAAGCGTGAAAGCATGTGTGCACCGTACATCGAGCGGGACGAGCTGCCCGAAACGGCTGCATTCGCACATGGCCTGCCCGAATGGTTCAACGACGAACGGATTAACGACATGTAATGTTGGAACTAACGAATTGCCCGATTGCCAAAGCTGGTTTTAAGCGCTGCATGCGAAAGTTTGTCGCGCTCTTTGCTGGCAATTGGCGCATCGTTTTTAATGGCTCAAACACATTGAAGACGACAGCGGCAGGGCCACACGACTGCAAGATGGCTTTGGCTTCGATGGCAATCAAAGCGGTAGCAGTCATATCTTTTGTCCGCCTATTTACAAACTGGAATTGGAAATTTCTCTTTAATTATTTTCTGTAATTGTTTTTGAATTAGTGAATTTTATCTGAAATACTAAGAATTGCTTAATTGTTGTTCAACGCACACTGAAAAAGTGTAAAAAATGCTACTGTGATGACAATCGATTTGGTTTTGTCAAACAAAATAGAAATAATTCAAACGTTGGCGACATTAACAACTCTGTTCAATGGTCGTGTAGCTGTGTAGTCATCAAAATAATTGTCTCTATAAGAACTTTTTGACCCTGTATTTCGACAGATGTGGTCATGTCGCTGCCGTCGTCAATGTGTTCGGGGCATTAATTGTTGCGAAATTGTTATGCCATGCACCTAAGTAACAGATGTAAAGATATATTAGTTGTTTATATTTGTGTTAAAGCTGAATGTCCTTTAAGTATATGTTGGATGCAGAAAGTGATATCGACAGTTGATTAACCCTTTCGCTACAGTTTTTTACTGGGGAAAGTTAAAATTTTATATTTTACGTCTTAGGCTTCTATGTCGTTATATTATTAGCAACATTCCATAAGAAATTTTTTAATTTTTATACTCGGACCCTGTATTTTAGAGTGTTTTTCTATGGGGTGTAATAATAATTATCGTTGTGGGTGTAATAATTACTTAAACATAAAACTTTTTACGCATAACGAAAATTTGAATATTTCTTCATTTACTTCAGCCAAAATTAAAAAAAAAAGTATCTAAATTGAAAGAAAACGTCAAATTAAAAAGTTCTCTAATTTTTTCTGCTTCTTCTTCCTTTACTATGTCAATATATATCATTAAAAACCGTGTATACTTCTCTTCTTTAAACTTAAATATTCAGTTTATTAATTTCGTATTTTTCCTAAAACTTCAAACTATTCTAAAGATCAACTAAAAAATGTATTCTTGCAACCATAGAGGATGCAGACGTCCACAAAGTAGCATGTTGCCATATGGCAACAAAATAGCGAAAGGGTTAAACAGAAGAGTCGACTTATCTCGGCCTCTTAATCTTCTTTCGACACATTTTTCGGTTTTAAATTAATTCTTATTTGTCCGCATTCTATGCATTTTTTAAGAAGCAAATCAAAATGTACAGTAAGAGAGGCGTGACATCCAATTACTCAGGTGTAAGGTATAAACAAGTTGGCTTTGTTCGACTGTAATATTTTTTCCCAGTTTTTTTAACTGTATTGATTAATTTAAATTTTCTTATAATTTTTTTAGTTCATTTCGAATATAATTGAATAAATTTGTTGTTGTCGCATATATTTATTCCATTGCACTTTATGCAGTGCAAGCAAGTAATTACTCTGTCAAATATTTTGCTAAACGCGTTCATGCAAATTTCATTGAATGTTATGAATTGTGCGCTTAGCTGTAAAGTTCCAGGAGGCATTCGGAATCCTGCGTGAATTTTTCCTATCTGCCAAGAGTTGACAAAAGCAATGAATCATACATTAAAGTAAATTGATTAATGCATCTGCCAAGGCAGCGTCAACTTGAAAAACTTTCAGAATGAGCTTGAATGTTGTTGATGGTTGTTGGTTCAGTGATTCTGTTGAGTCTCAGGCAGCGAGAGTGTTTAAAAATTACAAGTACTTTGCTTTTGTTCAGTATGAACAAAGCCGTATGCTGAAAAGTTCTAGTACTAAAATTAATCAAAAATCAACTCATTCAACTAGAAATGTCCATGGATTCTGCTCTTAGCTGATTGGCACAGTGTGTAAGGTCGGAATCAAATTGACTTAATTTACTTATATGAATTTTACTCATTGTGTTCACTATTACAAACGGGAGTAAGCACAAATAATGTAAATCGAAGCAAAATATTTAGTAAAAAATTAATTTTTAAACATTTGTTTGTATACAACTAAATGTTTACCGCAAATTTCTCAAAGGGATTTTGTTAAATTTAATTTTCCATTTTTTTCTATTAATTCAACTTTTATTTAACCGTTCTTTCGATTCTTTATGAAACTTTATTTCCCCTCGCAAATATGATTTTTCCAACAAGCTGCTAACTCAATTTACAACTCCCTCTCTGCATTGGGGAAATGCAACATTAATGTAATTCCTCCCCCCGTTTTTTACATCCACAAAAAAAAACAACCGACACAGTGGCTGCATCGAGCCACCTGTTACGCCCGTGGGACGCGACGAGCTCGAGCTGAAGCGTCAGCGTCTGTATACGGATTTGTTGCGTGCCGCACACGCCGCCGTCGAGCACAATGTACGCTTCACGCCGCTCGTTGGCGATTTCTATGCATCAACGCATCAGCCGTATCAACACGACGACGACGACGCCAGAGCAGCAGCAGGAGGTGAATTGAAATGCCAACGAGAAATTACAATAAGGCCTGAAATCGTAGCCAACTTTATGCATGATAGCCTTCGAATCTAATATATTTTCGAGCATTGTCCGCAATTTGCTTTCTTCATTCATATTCTTCTATTTTCTATATTGTCTGAGTTTTGTTTTAGCTGTGAACTATATTTCCAAAAAATTTTCCGCTGGTGAACGCTGAACAATTTTTATCTAGTTTTGCTTGGTTTTGTTTGTGCGAGTATTTGTGTTGTTGGTGATGTTTGTGTGTGTGTTTAGTTGTACAGAACAACACATAAAACCCCAAATTAGCTCACTGTTTGTTGGCTCGTCAATTGTGTTGTTATACGGATTTATATTATATACAAATATATAGATAATTGTTTGTGTGATTTTGTGTGGCAAAATAGAAAAATCAAATAGATACCACCAAAACACTAACATTGCTAATGCCTTCATTCAGAAATATTGCATAGAAAAGAAATAATTTTTGTATTGTAAGTTTTTGTAAATTGTTCAATTTGTTTGTGTCTCGTGTTGGTAGCAACAGAACAAACAATTGTATGCCAAAATTTTGCACGCTACACTTGTCGAGTGTGTATTGCTTAGTTCATAAGTGCGAGTATGTAAAGTGATTTTTTGTTATTTAGTACTGAGGGCCATTGTATGTATGTGAGTGAAATTAAGTAGATTTAATTGCACTGCCACATATTTGTTTTGAGTTAAACTCCCTTTAACATACTTTTTTTAATTTTTTAATGCTGTGAATTTTTAGTCGTTTGCTATAAAACAATGTAATGTAGTTTTCATGTACAGTCGAAACCGTTTAACTGCAAGTTGCTTAACTGAAAAATCCGCTTAACCGAAATATAACTTCAGGTCCCATTTCTATTTGGTAGTTTTCCTGAAATTTAGTTCGTAACTGAAACTTTGCATAGCTGAAAAATGCGATTAAGTTGGAAGAATATTTTGGGTCCAAAACATTAAAAAAATTGTGCGCCCCATTTCATCATTTAAAAATACTGCCTTGCTATTATTTGGCCATATTATCACTAAGAAGTGATTAAAGTAATTTTTCGGAATTAGAATGTATTTATTATAGAAGTATGCTTAATTGAAAGAAATTTCACTTAACCGGAGTTCGCTTATCTGAAAATACCGGCTAACTGCAGCTTAAAGGCCGAAAAAATCTGCTTGCAGTTAAGCGGACTCGACTGTATATTAAAATCTTCTCCATATTCAGATTCATATTCAGTCTTCTTTATATTCGAATTCAATCTTTTTCAGCTTAGGACTCACATTCAGACGTCTTTAATTTCAAATTCATATTCAGTCGTCAGTCCTTTTCAGTTTCAGATTCATATTCAGTCGTTTTCAGATTCATATGGTAAAGGCCAAATAAGGTCAAGGTCAAATAAACTTCTTTAACCCTTTCAACCAAATTGGAACAGTGTGTCCAAAACTCGTTCAATAAGGTTGTTGATACATTGTATTAAAAATTTGTTAACCAAAACAGAAATTCGGACTTATTTCCATCCAGTGGAGAGGTGTGGGGTCCAACTCCTCCAAATATCTGCTTGTCACAAAAATTGTAGTTGGCAAATATGGTTTGAAATGGTATTGGACTTAAAAGTTTTGTACGCAACCCCACCAAAATTAAATCTTCTGTGCGGCACTGCTTGTATCCCAAGTCCAGTACAACCTCTATCCAACTAAATTAAAATTATGGGATGATTTAAAAGTTTTCTGTTTCTTGTGAGATTCAAGGAATCAAGTTAGGCATCAAATATGATTAACTTGTTGCAATCAAAAGTCAATTAATTAAACAAATTTAACTAGTTTTTTTATATTTTTATTAGCACATAATTTATTTACTATCAAAAACTATACTATAACAATTTTCGTAATACTTTTTTAAAATATTTTCTCTGCTCGCATATCTTCGTATTTTTTTTTATAGTAATTTGACGAATTGTTAAAACGAAAGCCGTGTTTTGCTGGCTTTTATTTTTTTTAATTTTTAAGCATTTGAATTGTCGAAAGTTTTCCTAAAACAGACTATCCAATTATTTCACATAAATCTTAAATATCAATAAGAAATCCATATTTAAAAGTAATTCTTTTCTTCTTCCTGCAATTCACATTCACTCGTTGGTTTATTAAATCTCACCTTTTCGTATTGTATTCCATTTAATTCCACCCCAACCTATACTTTCAAAATCTTTCTAATTCCATGCGTTTATATTCAATGATATTCTTTGTGGCCTGCCCTACATTCTATTGTATTATGTATTATTAAATAATGAGAAACTGAGCGACTATCTCACATACTCCTAGAATTAAAAAAAACAGGTAATTTTTCCATTAAACACTTATCAATTCACGTTCACTCGTTTCTCTATTCAATTCAATCTTTTCGTATTACATTATGTTTGAATTTACTCTAAATACTTTTTAATTCAACGCGTTCATACTCAATGTTATTCTTTGTGATACATATTCGTTCCACTCCTGACCTCTGTTATTATTATTGTTATTTATTATTGGAAGTATCCATGGACATCCGTAGACATTGCTGTCCATTACCATATACCAACTATTGCCTCCCATTTTTAACCCGTAAGTGTCCGGACTCGCAACTACTCGAAGTTGATCTGGTCAGCTCCACCGATGGGTGATTCTGTAGCTTTCAATGAGCCGCCCTTGACATTAAGTTTCCCTGAGACTCTGGATCTCTTTTCACCGATCTGTTGTAGTCCGTTTGTAATGTGAAGAATGTTCGGCAAGTTCGAGTAGCTCATTCTCAATTAAAGTCATTTTGCCAAATTATAATACAAGAAAAAAATAAGGTGCCTAGAACATTCGAAAGCTTGACATTCACTAATATCCAATCTGTATTATTTAATCTGATAACATTAAAAAATTCTATTAAATTTAGTAAACAATCTATTCGAATCGGTTCTAATGAAATTGTACACCTTTTTAAAGCAATTCTAACTTTTAACTTCTGCTTTTAGTACAATTCCCATTATATCCAGACATTTTAACATTTATCCAGTTCCATTATATTTTCCATAATTCTAGCATTGATAGTCCAATTGCAGTATTGCTGGAACCAAATTTAATGCACGCAATCTTGCCTACTTTTATTTTCTAAACTTGATATTTATTTATGTTTGTCCTCTGACAACAACAACCTGCGCTCCTCGCATCCTGGACCCATTCCATGCTATCACAGAACAAACAGTTGACTGTGTCCTCTTTATTCTGTGATCCTACTCAACCTAATGATTGCTCATTCCAATCGAGTCCTAATCCATTCTAATCGGCCCAGTTCTACACTATCTTATCCCACTCACACCTAACCCATCGAGTCCCGTACTCTGTCCACCTCGCGATGCCACCGCACTAATAAATCACACTTTGTTTCACGTTTCCAATTTCTGCACTAACCGCCGACTCTACCTGCGCGTCCAATGCACATTTTCAATTCGCACCGCAGCAATGAAAGCGGCTTTAGATATTTTTATCTTATCGTGTGCGCGCATTTTCATGGCGGAATATTAGCGGAATTTATTATGATTATTATGGAATTTCTTTCGCACTCTGAGCCAACCAATCAGCCAGCACGTTCGCCGACTGACTGGCGGCGTGCTACGTGTGTGTAGCGCGCAAATTCTTTTCGGCGATTTTAGCTGTGGCCGCCAACACAGTTGGCAGCAGCAGCAACGGCGCTCAGCTGCCATGGTGGGCGCGGGTGCGGACGCGGACGCGAGCAGCTTTGGCAAATAAATAAATTCTGTTCAGAAGCTTTTCGGCGCAGCGCAGAGTTGGCGTTTGCTGATTTGAGTGCAAATTTGTGCGAAACATCGAAACGCCAAACGGCCGATGGAGCTTGGCGACGACGGCAGCGCTGCTGAATGAAACGCGCCGCTGGTATTGAACAGATTATTATGAATCAGTTGCCGCTCGCTGCTGCGGTGTGTGCGCGTGTTTGTTGTTGGCGGCCGTTGCGTTAGTTTGTGCTGCTGTGCGAGCGTGGAAAAGGCAAAAGCTTAAACGGAGAAGCGCACTATTTATTATGAATTGAATTGCACGGTGGCAGTTGACAAAGCGTCGGCGACAACAGTTCAATTGTTCGTTGAAACGCGATTTGGCAAGTTGCAAGCTAATTAAAATTTCCGTTCAATTGCAAGCGAAACACGGCGACAGTTTCGCTGCGTGCGTCGGCAGGGACGAGCGAGCGGCAAGTGGCCGGTGCTCAATGGGTCAAACGTTGAGTACGTGCTATGGGCGTACGCTGATAATACAAGAAACAAAAACCTGCAACAATCCAGGTACGCGAACAAGTGTCCGTCGCAGTGTGGAAAGTGTGGCAGCCGCAGCAATTAACTAGAAGAACCAAGCGGCTCGAAAAGTGCGTGGCTGTGATTTGTGAACGACACGGAAAATTTGCAAGAACACCAAGTGTAGCAATTTACCGCTGGTGTCTGTCCAGCAATGTTTTTTTTTAATATTTATACAAATGCGCTCAATTCATGTGTCGTCCAAACGACACTTTTTCGTGTGCTTCATTGGTACTGTGCGCTGCTACACACATCTCCGCATAATTTGATTGACATTTCCCCTCTGTGTTTTTAAATTTTTTTTATCCTCATCTCACTCTCATTGCAAAGTTTTTACAAACAAAAACCATATAAGTACGTAAAGTCAGTTTCATTGTCTATTTTGTTGTTGGATTAACGTTTCGTTTGCTTGTAAATAACGTGCATTATTTACTTTGTCCCAGAAATATACATTCACACACTATAAGTATGAACGTATGTATGTACATTTGACAATTGCATGTACAAAAAATGAACGTTAATTCTTTTGATGACGCTGATGTGTTTGAGTGAGTCACGCTGACTCCCATTTACTGCTAACGCCAACCGTACAACATCTTAGGGGCCTACACTCTGCATAGCAATGAAGGGAAACGTCTGTTTTGTGCACACATTTTATCAAGTTCCAGATTATTTTTGTCTGTAAAATGACTCAGTGCCAATGTCAACGTTAGAGAGCACCAAAAAATGGACTTACGGCATTGCAAGTGGGTCTATAGTGCAAGGGTCCATAGAGCAAACACAAAGGTTGATTGAAATTGAATGAAAAACATTTGTCTATATAAATATAGAATGAAGAACTAATTGTACCGTTGAACTATTACTGCAAAACAAAAACAAACACAGAGCAGATACATAGATGATATAGCTTATTCTAGTTTAGTCTTGCATAGACTTTGACAAAATGGAAAAACCCCCACAAAAGAACGAAATATTCTGAATAGACAGCTGTATGGACTTGGGACAACTGTATAAAGACAGGTTATGCTACTTATTGCTTCCCATATTTGAGAACCAATAAGTGGCTCTTAAGAATCTTTATAGGTTTTTCGGCTGAGTGGTTAGTTAGGTTATGTTTTTTTTGTTTTCTGTTAGAAGCTAATCATCAGTTTTTTCAACCAGGAGAATTGATGCTATCAGAACGAGCCATAACATGCTTAAAACGTTCTACCCGGCGTGGACCACCGGTGGTCCACGGGCACTGCGCTTATCTGGCGGCGTGGACCACCGGTGGTCCACAGGCAAATTAATTTATCTGGCGGCGTGGACCACTGGTGGTCCACAAATGTGCGATGCGCAGTAAAAAAGTGCCGCTATACGAACAACTTGTCATCTCGTGAACGCAATGCGTAGAAACATCGAAAAAATGCGCCGGGTAGAACGTGTTAAGTATGTCTCACACAGAGGCAGCCAGCGTAACCTAAACTGACCTAGCAATCAGTTTATAAAGAGTCCAATGTTCAATGTATGAATATACGAGTATTTCGGTAGGTACTGCATGTACAGCTACGCCAATTGTTGACTATAGATGATGCGATAGAATCGATAAGTCTTAACCTGTGAGTTCAAAACAGAAAACGTCTATTCTATGGGCACCCAATCATGCCTTGATTTAAATGTAATCTAAGAATGGTACTGTAAGAGATAGAATCGGTTAGTATATTACACTTCAGTGAGACCTAAATTATTGAGGAATTAAATGTAATGTAAGAGTGCTTCTGTAAGAGTTACAAGTTCAAAAATAAAACACCTATTACTATGATGTAGGAACACCTAAACATTCCAGAATTGAATGTAATGTAAAAGTGGTGCAGTAAGAGATAGAATCGGTTAGTCGTAACCTGTAAGTGCAAAAATAAAACGCCTATTACTCCAGTGAGCCAGATATCATTTCGAATTTAAATACAATGTAAAAGTTGTGTAAGATACAGAATCGGTTAGTCTTAACCTATAGGTATAAGAAGAAACGGTGGTGCTGTAAGAGATATGTGGAATCGGTTAGTCTTAACCTGTAAGTGCAAAAAGGAAAGTTCTATTCTTGCAGTGAGCCTCAAATAATTTCGAATTTAAATGTAATGTAAAAATTGTGCTGTAATTGATAAAATCGGCTAGTCTTAACCAGTGGCGGATTCAGAAAAATATTTCGGGGGGTTTCAAAAAGTAATTCTTTAATATTTATAAAATGCCTTTTAATTTGAATGTATTTTTAAAGTCGATCCTAATATTTCGGGGGGAGGGTTCAACCCTCCAAACCCCCCTGAATCCGTCACTGGTCTTAACCTGTAAATGCAAAAATTAAACGCCTATCATTCCCCCATGAGACCCTAATCATTCGGAATTTAAATGTAATGTAAAAATTGTGCTGTAATTGATGGAATCGGTTAGTCTTAGTTTGTAGGTAATATATAAGAAGTAAACGCCTCTTATTGCCCCCAAGGATTCGAGAATTGATTGTAATGCAACATTTGAACACTTAGTTAAGTTTGAATCAACCTGAAACTTATCAAAGTTAGCCAACTTGTTGCAGAGCAGTTATGCCCAATGAAAATAGATGCAGCCACACAAGAAGAAAGCATGCAGAAAGTTAACATTAATCGCTTCCTGTGCCACCTTGTAAGCAAAACGAACAGCCCCAGAATCTATGACCCTAACATCACGTCACAATCAATGTTTTTCGTGCTGTAAATACAGTAAATGACAACTTTTTACCAGCTACAATGCCTTTTGCATCGAAGAGTGTGTACCCATGCACTATTTAGCATATTTTGTTTTTTCCACACTCACTGTTTTGTGCCCACATTATTCTGCACGAGTATATCTTTTTCTATTTTATTTATTATTTTCTTTCTTTCTTGTGTTTTGGAACACTTTCTGCTGTCAATGATTTGCACCAAAGCGCAGGCGTAACCCAAAATGCTGCTCATTGTGGCGTTTCTTAACCTGTACTCATTATTGCTTAACATTTTTTGTATTTTTAGTGCTTCTGTCTTAATGCTTCTATACCACCAACTCAGAACATTCAGAGAATTTGTTTAATTTTCAACTCTTTGCCAAAAGTCATTAGTTTATTGCTTGGACGATTTATTCATTTTCGTTTACTATGACTTTAAACAAATTAAAAAAAAAAATGATCAGCGCAAATTGTCGATATTTTCATTTGATAAGAAAGCTTTTTATTGTTGGAATTTGCTTTTGCTGTGTTTGTGCTCACTTAAGTATTCGTATTATGCATACTTTCTCGATCGTATGCATGAGTAATGCCGCTTTATTTACTTTATGTTCAAGTTTTATTGTTTTTGAATATTTCTAGTAACTAATTAGAAAAATTGTTGTAGTAAAGCTATTGTTGTTTGGTTATTTTTCTAAGAAAAAATATTAATAATTCTTTTAAATATTAACACTGAACCTTTTATTGCTATGTGATCACTGAAATTTTGATTAAATGCAAACAATAATAGTATGAATACTATATTTTTCATCGAGTAGGGTATTTGAACTCGGCTTTTGCTCTCAGAAGGAACAATATATAAACATATTTTAGCATAACAAATTGTTTTAGAAAGACTTCAAGAGAGTAAGTGTTGGTAATAGACCTGAAAGAATTACCGCAAAAATACATTGCTCTGTTTTTTAACTTGCGAACCCATAGAGAGTGTTTTAATATTTAGTAATTCGCAATATTTACATCACTTTTTTTAATTTGAAATTTACTGAATTTAATTTTTTTTAAATCATATCGTTTGTTGCATATATTTGAAGCAAGTTAAACTATTTAATTTGCTTAGGAGTTGAAATATTCTCACTTTTATTAGTGAAGTTCACTTTTCATAGCATTTTAGGTGTAAAGTTGCTGTCGTAGCAATTTTTGAATTTTCACAAAGTTTTCGAGAGCAGTTGTATAGCAACTTTACACCTAAAATTCTATAAAGAGTGAACTCCACTATTATAATCAACAAATTGTGAGCACTTGTATTCTAATTTAGCACAACTTAACCTAACCACCGAATTTAACGCACTCTAACTTAGCATTCCCTACACCCCGTAGACGTTCCATCTAACCAATGAGAATCTCACTTTTACTTCGAATACCACAATTTGTCAATATGTTGGCTACGTTTTCTCACCCGCTTCTTACCACACTTTACACAATATTTAATCAAGGGAACATTTATCCACTTGTCCATTTATTAATTCAACTCTTCCCTCCTACTCCAATGCAGATTGTGATCCCGATCTGAAGCCTTCCGTAGCGGAGAATCTCGAGCATTTAGTAAATCGTCTGGAGAAGCTCGTTGAACGCCTGGAACGTTCAATATCGGCGCGTGAATTGGAGATAGCAAATCGCACCTTCGACCACGTTTTGGCCAAGAAGCGCGAAAGCTTTGATCTTGAGACCACCGAGTTGCCACCACTACCCGTCGAGTCGCTCTCACAACAGCTGTCAGAGCAAACGGACCAGCTAAACGAGCGCATCGAACGCATCGAGTCCACACTAAACAAGATCAACGATCGGCACAGCAGCAGCCTAAGCGCCAGCGTCAGCCAAAACAGTCAACAACAGCACCAGCAGCAGCAACAGAAGGAGGGCAGTCTCGAGAATATACCCACTGTGCTCGAGGACTATCAGTCGCCGCGCAGCGCCGAGGACGAAGAGGAACCGTTGTTGTTGCCACCACCACCAAGCATGAGTGTGTTGGGCTATCAGGATATAGTCAGCGGCCCGCTGAGCCAGTATCTGTCGCTGTCGGCGAAAATTGGCGGCGATGTGGCCAAACATGCTGCGCTCGTGAAAGCTGCCTTTGAGTGAGTTTTACTGTTCTATTTGCCGAACGTGCTTTTTGATGGCTTTTGTTTTTTTAGCGCTCAATTGCAGTATGTCACGTTGGCCACACAGTGTGCCCAGCCCGGCCAGGACAAGCAGATGGACTTGCTGAAGCCAACGTCGGCGCAAATCAGCGCCATACAAGACTATCGTGAGAAGAACCGCGCCTCGCCGTACTTCAATCATCTGTCGGCTATAAGCGAGAGCATTCCCGCCCTGGGCTGGGTTTGTGTGGTGAGTACAGCAGCAGTGTGAAGAGTATCAATTGTATGCATATTACTGTTCAATTTGTGCACTGCAGTCGCCCACACCGGGACCACATGTCAAGGAGATGAACGATGCCGGTCAATTCTATACAAATCGCGTGCTGAAGGAGTGGAAGGAGAAGGACGCCAAGCACGTGGAGTGGGCACGCGCCTGGATACAGACACTGACCGAGCTGCAGGCGTACATCAAGCAGTACCATACCACCGGTCTGGTATGGTCTGGAAGGGGCGGTGTACCGGCAGGTTGTGCCGCCGCGCCACCACCACCACCAATGGGACCGCCCCCACCACCACCACCAGCGTTCGATTTGGCTTCGATGTCGCTGGAAGGCTCGGCCGATGAGCGCAGCGCACTGTTTGCCGAAATCAATCAGGGAGAGGCTATCACCAAGAGTACGTCCGACCATTAGATGTGTTAAGATCGTGTAGCTATTGTGGTGGTTTATATGTTTTGCAGATTTGAAGAAGGTCACTGCCGACATGCAGACCCACAAGAATCCAACCTTGCGCACCGGCCCGGCGCCATTCAAGACGCCCACGCAATTTGGCTCGGTGGGTGGCGGCGGATCAGCCGCTGCTGCAGTGTCCAAGGAGCCAGTCTTTACTCGCGACGGCAAAAAGTGGCTCATTGTGAGTGAAGACTTTGTCTTCTTTAAAACATTAACGAACATGTTTAACAAATGTATTCTTGTGCAGGAATACCAACGCAACAATGCTGGCCTGTTGGTGGAAAATGCTGAAATGAACAACGTCGTTTATGTGTTCAGGTGCGAGGGCTCCTCGCTGACCGTCAAGGGCAAGGTGAACAATATTGTGATGGATTCGTGCAAGAAGTGCACGCTGCTCTTCGACTCGGTGGTGGCATCCGTTGAGTTTGTCAACTGCCAAAGCGTACAGATGCAGGTGCGTGCTGTAAACTGGTATTCTTTTGATTTATTTGACTTGGAATGGTATGGTTGTTCGTGCAGGTCTTAGGTTTCGTGCCCACCATTTCGATTGACAAGACCGACGGTTGCCAAATGTATTTGTCTAACGGTTCGCTTGGCGTGGAGATCGTGAGCTCCAAATCTTCCGAAATGAACGTCATACTTCCAACGGCCAATGGTGACTATGTAAGTGCAAGGAATACAATTGTTCGCTGTTTACTTTCACTTGGAATAATGTTTCACCATATATTTTAGACTGAATTGGCTGTGCCAGAGCAGTACAAGACTACCATTTCGGGCAAGACACTGAAGACTGTATGCGTCGACAGCTTGGGCTAAGCGTCTGCGGCTCGTTTGTTTAGCATATCTGCAACAGCAATAACAACTACATCATCAACAACAACAACCACAAAACAGCAGTGCGATCCATTTCAAATGCCAACCGCGAACGAGCGTCCACTGCTGCCACTTTTGATATCAATATTTGCTAGCAACTTGTACGCTGCCTTAGTTTGATATTGCAGTTCATTTTGTGCGCGCGTACACTATGCATACAATTTTGTAAACGAAAAGAAACAACAAGAACAACCACAACCTCTTCAAATTATGTATTATTTGCCCTAAATTTATTTAAGTTTATTTTTGCGCGCGCTCCCAACCACCAATACCACCTCCACTTTCGTACGCGTTGCATTTTGTTACTCCAAAGTATTTTGCAATTCTTATTTAATGTATTTTAAAATGGCGTCGCGAACTCTTAAATTATTCTAATGACATTTGAAAAAGTTGATACAAGTTGGGCGCTGCAATGCGTCGCATGACTTGCAAGTTACCATTATTATTATTATTTTTAACATATGTAATAAAAATTTTGAATCAGAAAAAATTCATGCACAAGAACTTTTCTTCTAAACGCGTTCATTGGTAGCAGCATATAACTTTTGTTAAAAAAAATATATATTAAAAAGATGAGTATTTCAATTGAAAATTAAGAACCAGCAATTGCTGCACTTTTTATGGTATTTCAAGCAAGACAAGAAAATTTATTAAAATTATGAAATAAAAACTACAGAAATATCAACTGAAAAATTATACAATTACGAAAATTTACGTATATGTAGTAGACGAAAAGTGAGGAATGAAGAAAAACTAGTTATGCCAACATTATAAAAGCGAAATTATATGGAAATTTCTAATTAAAATGTCAACGCAGTAATCAATAAAGTGAATTGATATTTATACTGAATCGTGGAGTGATGCTTATTTCGAATATTTATAAATGACATTGGAAAATTCGTGTCATATCTTTGAATTTGGTTTACAATTACAATTTCCTCATTGGTTTTATAGCATTTTTATAGGAGTTTTAGTAATGTGACGTGATATACTTTGGTAAGCTTCCTTCAAAAGGCGCAAATTCGCACAGCAAATTCCTCTGCACACTTTACACATTCCGATCCTGGTGGCTACTTTTACGAAATTTTGATTTTTCCCAATTGAAATATGTATCTGGTTTATCCTTAAGTGAAAATGCATTATGTTTAGCTCATTAATTCTCTCATTCTTTTTAATTGAGAAAACCTGCTGACTTTGTGGTAAATAATAAAATTTTATTTTGTTATATTAAATGTATGCAGTCACAGCGCCCACGAAATAGCGGCATTTCCTCACCATCGCCACATCGCCAGCTGACGCTTTGCTTTAAGGGCTACAATTCACATTTTTAGAAAGGATACAACGATATTTAATTAACGAAAATTTGAAAAATATTTAAAGCACTTGCACATACTTTGCAAAATTTTCTTAAAAACTTTATTGCATATTTTACTTTACAAAAAAATACTGTAAATTATACGCAAGTGCTCAGCAAAATATAAAATTCTAACATAAGTTCAATACATCATATATAGGTATATAAGTATATATGTTATTCTATATGCACATGCACCACAGCACATGCACTGCGAGTGCCAATGCCACAACTTGCTTCCACCGCTATCCTCCTTTCGTCCTCCATCGTTTCTTCCAGCGTCGAAGCAGCTATTCTTAGATTTTCTTGTACTCGATGCGTTCCACCTTGACCTCGTCGCCAATTAGCTGATACACGTACGTCACCACTGTTGAGCTCTGAATGTCCATCAGCACAAACGATGGTATGACATTCATGTCGAGCGGATTGAAGGCGCCAGTCGCCGATCCCGGATTAATGTAGAACTTGTTGCCGTGTTCGTACGCCTCGAATTTGTACGTATGGCCCGATATCAGTATATCAACGTCCAGCTGACGTTGTATCAGTGCCAGCGCCTCGGGATCTCCGCGCGGCACCACCTGATGCCCGTGTGACAGTCCAATGCGGAACTGGCCCACCGTCACCACCTTCTGTTCCGGATAGCTGAGATTCTCGTCGAATTCACCGCGCACTATGTGCACATCGTTGGCCAATGTCTTGAGGTAGTCGTAGGTCTCCTTAGTGCAGAGATTGCCAGTGCACAGGATGTGGTGTATGCGGCCGGGCACGAGCAGCTTCTTAAATTTGGCTGGCAGACTGCTGCAGCGGTGTGGAATGTGCAAATCGCCCAGTACGAGCACGAGCATTGCGCTAATTTGTTGGCCAATTGATTGAATGGAACACACTTGGAAACGTATACGAAATTGTTGATATTGTGGAAAATGTACAATTCTGCACAAAGATGTACGCCCAGCGATATGAGGAATGCAAACAGCTGATTGTGCAATTTGACAAATGACACGGCCGGATTGGGTGGTGTGTTCAGTGGTCGAGAAGCACTCCATTGTGGGACCATTGTGTATGGTTGATCAAAGAAGAAGAAGAATCAAACTTATTGAGCAGATGCAATTTTGACCGGCATCGCAAAAGTTAATTGTTCTCAAAGAAATTCCTTTCATTTGTTTTTACAACATGGAAAAGGTCGAAAATGAAGGTAAGCACTTCTCTGCATGAACCGAAATGCGATTTGTATAATGTAACAATTCCATGCTGCAGAGTCTAATAAGGTGAGCATGCTGGTGATCATCCTGGACACCAATCCCTCGCAGCGCATAGTGCGAAAGAACCCACAGCTACTGACACAGTTCCTGGATGCAATAGTGGCTTTCGGCAATGCGCATCTGATGCAGCGCTCACAGAATAAATTGGCAGTGCTTTCGTGCCATCACCACGCCACGTAAATGCTAACTGGATTCTCTGCACCGTAACCCCTTTGAGAATACATTTGTTTGCAGCGACTTCCTGTACCCCATGCCCGGCAAGCAGTTGGACGTACGCCAAATCGACGGCCAATACGAGGCTTTCAGTCTGGTAGAGAAGACCGTCAAGCAGCGCCTCAGCCACATCATTACAAATGCACCCAAGCTGACTGCGCCCTGCGAGAGTATGCTGGCCGGCAGTATGGCCATGGCTCTGTGCTACATATCGAGGGTAATTAGCTTGTAATGAAAGCCACTTTAAGTTGCTAACTTCAATTAACTGTTGCGCACAGGTGCAACGCAATGCTGGCGCCGGCGTGAAAATGCACTCTCGCATACTGGTTGTGACTGGCAGCAATGAGTGCGCCTCGCAGTACATGACCTACATGAATGTCTTCTTCACCGCGCAGAAACTGGGCATTGTCGTCGATGTGTGTGCGCTGGACAAGACGATGAGTCTACTGCAGCAGGGCTGCGATATTACAAGTGGCCAGTATTTGCGGCTCACGCAGCTGGATGGTTTGTTGCAGTACTTGTTGTGGGTCTTTTTGCCGGATCCACAGATGCGACAGAAGCTGGTGCTGCCGCCAGCAACGAAGGTGGACTATCGCGCTGCCTGCTTTTGCCATCGCGAGTTGATCGACATTGGCTATGTTTGCTCCGTGTGCTTATCAAGTACGTTTTATAATAGTGCGAACAATTTGCAAAATTAACGATTTCGTTTTTCATTACAGTATTCTGCAAATTTAGTCCAATTTGCACAACCTGCCAGTAAGTTTCTACACGTTGATGGTGTTTGTATCACTGAGGAACACGAAAAAACATTCTTCTCAGGGACTAGTTTTCACTTATGATCACAAAACCACTTTCGTTTTTGATTAGCGGCGATGTACTCGTCCCTGGGAAGCGGGTGATTTTTTGTGTTCATCGGAGATGCACTCATCGTCAACGTGTTAAAATGCCATTTCCCTTTTTTAATTGTATTTAATTTCTTTCCGAATTTTCTAGCAGCACTGTATTTAAAATCCCCGGTCCTCCAGCGCCCAAAGCAAAAAAGAAGAAAAAGGCATAAATGGCAAAGTGCTGCCAGTTCTAGTAGCTGCTGTGGCAGTGTAACTCTACCACCTAAGTAATATCATTTACATTTAGTTTGTTTTATTTATATTTTGCTTTTCACTTTTGTTTATTAATACAACTACACTTTCAAAAATCAAAACAACAATAATCCTACGCAATTCTTGTCAGCTTGCTGAAGTACATGGGCCCGAAGTTGGCCGGCAGGTACGGCACTACCATCTGCCCGTACTTCAGGCCTTTCGAATGCTCAAAACGAAATATGTCGCCGAACAGCTGAATCAGTAGACTCATGTCCTTAATAGTGACCGTTATGCCGTACTCGTTGAAGGCACGTTGCAGCGCCATATGCACCACGCCATCATTCTGCACCGGCGACAATGCGCACGTCGAGTACACTAGACTACCGCCTGGCTTTAGCAGCCGCAGGCAATTGGTCAGTATGCCTGCCTGCAGCTCCGGAATGCGCAGCCGCTCTTTGACACGTGTCGGCTTGAAGATATTGTTGTCGTTCTCCATGAGCGAATGGCGGTCAGTGGTGCAGGGCACATCCACCAGTATTCGGTCGTAGCTGTCGTATTCGTCCAAATTGCGAGCATCACTCTGGCTGAGTGCCAGCCGTCGGCCCTCCCAGCGCTCGTTGTAGTCGAAGAGATACTCCTGCAGCACCTTTCGCAGCCGGTTCAGCCGCGACTCTTGCACATCGTTGCAAACTAGCAGTTCTGGGTGCAGTGTCTGCAGCGTTAGCAGTGACTTGCCGCCCGGTGCAGCGCAAGCGTCCAGCACTCGATCGCCATGTTTAATATCTAGCAGGAGCGGCGGCAGTATGGAGGCACCGTCCATCAGATAATGCGAAAGCACACCTGCAGAGAAAATGCCAACGGTTTATTTATCTTTAAAAGATTTGGACCACACTATAACTACCGGTAAGACACTTCTTGGGCGCTTTGAATTGAGCGCAATTACCCATTTCGTAGGTGTACAGGCAGAGATTTTCCGGAAAACTGAACATCGTTTCCGTTTCGAAATTCAGCGGAAAGTCCGCCTGGGTTTGGTAGTATTTGTAGTGATCTGACTCAGACACCCAGTCCTCCATGCCTTTGATTTTATTTGCCGGCACAAACTCGTGTAATGCGCCAGTGCCGTATTGTGGATCCACTATGCGGTTGGTATCGATGTGTACATCCTCCTCCAACGCTTGTTCCAAACTTGGTCTAATGCCTGTTTCAGTGCTGTCTCCAGTGGGCTTTTCATTCGTGTCCAGTGCGTCCCGATATTGCACACTTTCCGGCATTTCGTCGCGTTTACTCTCCGGGTAGAGCGATAGCTTCTCGCGTTCTTCCTGCATGCGCAGCACTGCGTCCACTTTTTCGCCCAATTTGTGGATACTTTGCGACATTAGTTGTGGCGGCTCCAGTGCCAGCCGTTCTTTGCTCAAATTTACCAGCGATTTGACATTAATGGCACCTGTAATAAAATATTTTCGTGAGACGACCACAGTTTTCTCCGCCGATTCACTATTCTACCGTCTAATTCTAACCAGCTGCAGGTCTTTTCCGTGTCACCGAAATTATTTACTAGCGCTATGTATTTGTGTTCGGTAAGTAATGCGGCGCGCATATTCTTCCAACGTATACCAAACACGGAGCCGTAGAAATCGTCAAAGTTTTCCAGCGCCCGCTGTGTGTTGGTTGTCTTGCGTTGCTGCGCCGTCTGCGAAAGTCAAATGAAAGGGTTAATATTTTGTGATAAATGGTTGTTGGTAAGAAATTTGATTTACCAAACGCTGTTTGCTTTTGCATCTTCTCTGCAGCAGCAGCAAATTTCTGCTCTTCAGCATAATTTTGCTTTATTGCATTGATTCAAAACACAAACTAGAGATAACCTCAACCGGCATGCTAAACGGTACAATCAGCTGTTCGTATTTGTTCAGTGCTTAAAGTGCTGCCAAGTCAGCAGTTCAAAATTTAATATTTTCAATGTAATTTAATAAGTTTTTCTTATGAGAGTAAATTGAGATATTGATTAAAAAAAATCGAGTAAAAAGCTTTCAACAAGCGGTTTGAGTTAAGTTTATTAAAGGTTAGCCGACGCATTGAAATAAGTGCAAAAGTTTGGTTAAGAAGAAATATTTCCAGTGTTAAGAGCTTTGATTATACAGGGTGTATTTGAGGGACGGAAAATTTTAATGCAATTAAAATAAAGAAAAATTTTGACAAAAATAATAATTAATATCTTCAAATAATATTATTCAATGTCAATTCAAGTCGATGTGTCTTAACCTCACCATTTTTATGGAACCCCACCATTTTTATGGTATTCGAAATTGAAACTCAAAAGCTTTATTATACTTACAACAAAGAGTTAACACATCTATTTCTGCAATTTTTATTTACTTGCCACCCTCTCTCTCTCTTTCCTGCACTGTACTCCACATTTGAAGACACTATGACGAAGTTGGAGAATTTACTATATCTCAAATTAAACACAGCGTCAAATTTCAATCACATAGACAGTGTTTAAATTGTATATTGTATAGAATTGCATTTGATTTCTTTGAGTTTTTACTTCACTCCAAGAGGTATGAATCATAATTTATCTTCTCATTTCGTAAGCTCACGTTTCAACACAAGCATAACTCTTTTGTGAGTAATATATGTACTACATATATTATATATCATTTGTATCATTCGTCTAACATTACATATTTAATATATAGTTTTTAAGGGCCAGACCTCAGCGAAGCCCATCAATATAAAAATTGTGGTTTAAAAATCTCAACTTATGCATAAATGAGTGCGGTCAGCGCAAGCATGATGGGATGGGAAAATGGCAGGTAAAGGCAACAGAAATCTGTTAAGTACTAAAACAGCACAGGGAATATTTTCACTTACAGTTTCAGCTATAATTAACAGACGGGATGGTGAAATATCGAGACAGGCGGTTACGGAAACGAAAACGAAAACAACAGTCGCGTCTATAAACTATATACAGCTATGTATTACAGGCATACAGGTAGGTGGATGAGTGCGGTAGTCACTTTTCATTAACGCAAACTTAGACAATAAACTTAAAGTAGCGTGCGCCCACTGAGCTGCCCGAGCACTGCGCACTTTCAATATTAGACGTTCTCCTTGCTGGGCTGAGCATTGGCCTTCAGCGGTGTCGACTCGTCCTGTACGATGCGCTCCGAATCTTTCTTGGCGTCCATCTTATTCCACGGCTGCTCCACTCCAGAGCCGAAGAGGACAAAGACCAAAAACTCAATGGCCAGCAGAACAATGGTCACGAAGAAGATAATGCGCCAGGCGTTTATGTTTTGCTAATGACAAAAACAAACAAAACAGTTAAAACAGGCATTAAATGAGCTAAATTGAGTGGCGACTTACGTTTCCTCGCGTTATGAAGCCGACAAAGAGCGGCACCACAATGCCGGGCAGTGTGGCCATTGTGTTGGTGAGCGCCACCAGAGTGCCGGCGTAGTTGGGTGCAATGTCGATGTGGTTGGAGAGGAAGCCGGAGAACATGCCGCCCATGCCGATGATGCCGATCGACATGAGTATGACGGCGGCAGAGTGGCGACAACCAATGTAGCAGAGACTGAGCAGACAAATGCCCGGAACGATGGTGGCAATGCTGGTGGCCGATTTGCGAGCGCAAGTGGTGGTGATTTTCTCTGTAAATAAAGATAAAATTAAAATCAGAGCGTGCATATTTCAATTCATCCTTCATCCCAACCGGACAGAACTAACCACTGTCAAAACTTACTCTTAGCGGTCAGGGTGTCCAGAAGTTTGCCCAAAATGGTACTAAAGATCAACATGGGGAAGTAGGGCAAGGCGCTGGCCATTGCGTTGCTGGCCACGTTGAAGTGCAACACTTGCTTCATGTAGAACGGAATCTCAATGAGGAACATGTACCAGCCCCAGTTGCTGCAGCAGTGCGCAATCGCAATGGCCCAGAACGGCACCGAGGTCAGCACCTTCTTCCACGGCACCGGCGGATGCTCCTCCTTGATGGGCGTACCGTCGGCGTTGCTAGTGCCCAGCGACGAGGTGATCATCTGACGCTCATCGGCGCTGATGAATGGCTGTTTTTTGGGATTGTCCTGCACCAGTATGAACCACAGCACCATCCAAATGCTGCTGAGGCCGCCCATCACGTAGAACACGGACTCCCAGCTCCACTTGCTCGACAGCACGCCCGCCAACAGAATGGACAAGGCAGTGCCGAACGAGGTGCCCACATAGATGACAGTCGACATGACGGAGCGCTCGGTGGGTGGTGCCCAGGCGGCAATCATGCAGTGCATGGCCGGGAAAGTGGCGCCGCCACAGAGGCCCTCCAGCACGCGCATTGCAATCAGGCCGGCATAGTGCGCTTTGGTAAGGACGGGCGTGAGCAGCGTGCAGATCACATTGATGCCCACCGACACGAACATTACCCACTTGGCGGAGAAGTTCTCGGCCACGCGAGCGCTGGGTATCTGCGACACCAGGTAGCCCCAGAAGTAGCAGCTGAGCAGTATGCCCTGCAGCGGCTCGCTCCACACGAATGGGCCGTTCTGAAAACGAAATTGCAAGCGAAAAAAAGTTGCACGTTATGGCAATCGATTAAGGAAAGTTGCATCAGTAAAAATCGACAATTCACTTTGGCCAAAACAAAATCGGATAAGCTTAATTAATATGCAACGACTGCCATCAGCGGACTTGGGTTGACAATTCAAATCCATTATCGTCATTTTTGTTTGCACTTTGCGACTTCACTTCACTTCACGACTGCAGCGGCGACGCGTCTGGAATACGAACCTCAACGACTGCGGTGGTATTGCTATCACCGCCGGGAGCCTGGCACACTTCCACCTCCTCGGCAGCGCTAACGGTTGTGGTGTTGTCCAGCACACTGGGGCCGCCGCCATGGCTGCCGTGCCCGATGGCGGTGTGGTTCAACATGGCCACCATGGCCACGCTGAGATTAACTTTGAGGCCATAAGTGATGGCCATGCCAATGGAGCCGAGTACGGCGAGCACATAACGCGCTGGCAGGCATTCTGTAAACAACAACAAACAAAAAATTACTTTAACGCTTAAACTGTGTTTGTAATCGTTTGTAGACAAATAATGGCGAGCAATTTGCAATTGTGAAAATGTTATTTGATAGATGAGATCATAAATAACAAACAGAGATAAACAGCGACGGTTGGAATAAATAAACATTATAGTATAATCGGCAGCTATCGCCGATAACTGTGTCATCAGTATTTACAGGCTCAAGCGAAGATATCAACGATATCAGCGTGTGACGATATGATGGTTTTTGTGTTGCTAGGACCTTTCAATTTTTACATAAATCCAATGTTGAAAAAATATTTTATTTAGTGACTGTTCTATTTGAATTTAATTTTATTCTAAGAGGCCAAATGTTTTTGCCTATTATGCAAACTCCAAAATTCCTGAAAATATCCAATGTACCTCACATTGACGCATATTGTATTGATTCAAGATATGTTGAGATAGGTTAAGGAAGTCCCGAGAGGTTCATAGGAAAGCGGAAACCAAGCTGTATACACGTACGTCGTTATGGCGTGGTCAATATTCTCCGTGTTCGATGTCATTTTAGGAATGCTTTAGTGAATGAACAATGAATGATGTACAAGCTATATAAAAAACCAACTTCAGAGGACCCCTGGCACAGTAAAACCATGTGAAGTGTTACCTGAGAACTGTGCTTCGCAAATGACGAGACAGCCATGTACATTTTGTGTAACTGTTCAGCTCAGGTTGGTTGAAGGATGTTCATTCTGGGACAACTGTTCAAAAATGAGAACCAGTTAGGAAGCAATGGTCACAGAAATCTCTTAAAGATAACTCGTGACACAGTGATTAGAACGGATTAGGCCAATGATTAGGGCAGACCTCTGGATGGAACCCACTGTGTGATCCGTTTCGCCAAATCTACGAACAAAAAAGAATCCGACAGACTGGTGAAAACGGACTAACTAGTTTCTATGACGATTCCCTGTCTTCTGCGCTAAAAATCCATAAAGTTATGTATTAAGAACCAAAATTATTCTTCTTCGCGAGACTGAAATGACTGACATGAGACTGATATTTGCTTAGAATGGAAGTGCCAAGAGTACCAAAGAATAAAGTGTCACCAGTTTGTGAGGTGAAAAATGTGTGGTACAACAACGTTGAAAGTACTTGAATGGAAACAATTTTATATGCGAGAGTTCAGGAGTTCAATTTCATTAAGAATTCAATTCTTGATAATAAATGATAATAATGTTATATTATTATCAATGTTAATAAATTATAATGTTAATAAATTATTATAATGTAAATTATTACGAGTTAAATGCCATTAACAGTTAATTTTATTGGCGATTTATTTATACAACACATTTATTGTTTACTACTGTTTAAAGTGACAGCTAAGCTGTGATTAACGATTATAAATGTGTCTACATATAAACTCTTACATTAGTTTTTTATTGCTCTAATAAAGTAAATTTCACAAATTAGAATCAAATTTGCAAATAAATGCTTCAAGTTAAACTATCACTTTGAAAATAAACGCATATGTATGAAATTAATTTAATGAATGAAACAAATGTTATGAAATTTAAAATTTCTCACTTCTATTTCTAATTTGTTTTTCTTATTTCACTAGTTTTAAGTTTAAACTTAAGTTTGTTATTCATCCGTTTAGTCTGTAAATTGGAGCTTGTTATTCATTCACTTAGTCTGTAAGAACCCTTTTGTTCATTGACTGACAGGCCCGTGCGCAGGGGGGGGTTTTGGGGGTTCTAACCCCCCCCCATCGAGAATTTTTCCACATAATTTTCCACTAGCAATAGTCCTTATTCTACGAAAGTCAAACCGACTTGATAATAAATATTTTGTGGTCAATTTTTGTTTCGACATTCTCAACTTTCTCGATCTTGTGCACGTTTTTTTTTAATTTTCCCGCCTTTTTTACCTCCTATTCCTTGGCTAGAAGGGATTTTTAAGGGGTGTTTAGCCTTGAGCTACATCCCGGAGGAGTGGAGGGAGGTACGAGTGGTGTTTATTCCTAAAGTCGGGAAGCCAAATCACTCGACCCCCAAGGACTACAGGCCGATTAGTCTATCATCGTTTCTATTGAAAACCCTAGAACGACTAATCGACCTTTACATCAGAAGTATGCTAAATAAGCAAAACTTCTGCAGCGCACAACACGCCTACTGCAAGGGTAGGTCGGTGGACACGGCGCTACACGAAGTAGTCGGCACCGTGGAGAAAGCTCTCGCGCATAAAGAGTACGCCCTTGCGGCGTTTCTAGACGTGGAGGGAGCTTTTAACAACGTCAAAATTGAATCCATTTACACTGCTCTGGCGTACACGGGTTCAATTTGCAAGGTTAACCTGTGGATCAAAAACATGCTGATGTGCAGGGTTATCAGTTCAACCCTTGGCAACACATCTGCTAGGAAACGTGTGACCAGAGGCACACCGCAGGGGGGAGTTATCTCGCCCCTGCTTTGGAATCTGGTCATTAATCAAATACTCTTGCGGATGAGATCCAAAGGCATTCGAATTACAGCCTATGCGGACGACGTGGTTATACTAACAACAGGAAAATTTCTTCCGATAGTTAGCGAACTCATGGAGTCGGCGTTGAATGAGTTTAGGAGATGGGCAGTTGAAAACGGGCTAGGAGTCAATGCTTCAAAGACCGAACTCGTACTATTCACCAGAAGATACAAGGTTCCATGCTTTACCACACCTAAAATGAACGGAAAAGCTCTAAACCTTTCCAAGGAGGCAAAATTCTTGGGGGTTGTCCTTGACTCTAAATTATCCTGGAAAAGGAACTTGGAGGCCAGGGCGGAAAAAGCGAGAATTGCTCTTTACTCCTGTAAGAGGATGTTCGGCAAAAAATGGGGACTACAACCGCACATCATACACTGGATGTTTACGGCGATAGTAAGACCCATACTGTGCTACGGTGCCTTGGTTTGGTGGGAGGCTGTGGACAAGAAGTCCTACCTCGACCTTCTAACCAGGGTACAAAGACTTGCCTGTCTGGGGATAACTGGATGCATGAAATCAACACCCCAGGCGGGACTCGAAATTATGCTGAATTTTTTACCACTGGACACGTTCATTACGTGCACGGCTTCGAGAACTGCTCTCAGGCTTTGTGCTGGGGGCTGTTTCAAGTCACACACGATGGGTCATGCCTCAATACTACTACGGGTAGTTCAGGGGTACCCGAACTTTGAATGTGACTACATGGTACCGACTCTTTGCTTCAATAACACCTATCGAACTCACTTTCCAACCCGGGAGGATTGGGATACCAACACTGCCGTAGGGGAGTACGAGATCCCAATTTTCACCGACGGTTCGAAAATGGACTGCGGGACAGGTGCGGGGGTTTTTTCGGATGCACTGTCACTAAGCAGGTCATTTAAATTACGCCATAAACCAGGCTGCACACATGATCGGAGTACTGGACTTGCCTCCATCCAACCTGATCATCTGTGTAGACAACCAGGCGGCAATCAAAGCACTGGCCTCTCACACTGTAAAATCGAAGACAGTAATGGAATGTCGTAAGTCTCTGTATGGCATCCGGGACCACAAGATCACACTCTGCTGGGTGCCTGGTCACAAAGGCATTCCTGGCAATGAAAGAGCGGATGAACTGGCTCGGAAAGGATCGGAGCTTACGGATACGAGCATGGTGGCAGGAATCTACCCGCCACTTCAGGACTTTTACACTGATCTGGACAGGAAGGCAATCAAGCGCACCAATGATCAATGGAGCCTTCGGCCTGACTGCAGGATCACACGCGCGCTGTGGCCGAAACTGGACCAAAAGAGAACACTGCAACTCTTACGGTTTAGCAAATCAACACTTCGTACTCTCACGGGGGTCTTAACGGGGCACTGCGCCATCGGCATTTTTGCAGAAAGGCTCGGTCTGCCCCATCGAGACTACTGTCGCAGCTGCGAAGATGAGGAGGAAATTGAATCTGTGCAGCACCTCCTATGCGAATGCCCTGCGCTTCACAGCATACGCCACCGGTATCTAGGGGGCAGAGTGCTGGGCGATTTGGGCTTGGTTTCTACCACGCCACTGGAGGATATTGCCAGATTCATTCGACGCTCAGGTTGGTTTCAGCCAGCACCGAATACAGGATGACAAGGGCTTGCCACACTCTCATCGGGCATCACAATGGGCCTTTGGGGCCTCCGAGTGTACTTGCTGAGAACCAGCAAGCCGCCTGTCTTACCTAACCTAACCTACCTCCTATTATCAGTGTCATTGTGAATGCAACCATCGATAGTATCGATACAACCAAAGAATATGAAATGTATAGAAGGCGCATCTGAGCTCAAGAAGAATCCTGCGCTCAATTGTTTGAACCATACTCTTCAATTTTGCGGAATGATTCCCGTGACATCTGGGTAGACGAAGTCAAACTTTGGCGTCAACGCATCGCCGGAAAGAACGTTAAAAATTCGCTTGAAGCACTCGATGTGTACAATGGAGATGCGTTTCCAAATGTTCATCAAATGCTTCGCATTTTGGCAGTTCTGCCTGTAACGACAGCGACGAATGAACGCTCCTTTTCAACATTGCGTCGCCTCAAGACTTACCTCAGGTCAACAATGTCTGAAGATCGGCTGAACGGATTAGCCTCGCTCAATATACATCGCGATGTCGAGGTCGATCCGCAAAGAGTTTTGGAGAAGTTTTTTTCTACACCTCGCAGAGTTAATTTATTATATAGGGTTTTCCAACAAGAGGTGTTATTTTGAATCCCCCGGTATTTCGGTAGCTGTCACTTTTGAAGCTTTTATTCTTTGACACTTGACAAGTTGAAACTACGCCATTACTAAAAATGGAACGAGACACGCTTCAACAATGCATTGAAATTATTAAAATTCACTACAAAAATGGTGAAAATCTTGCAGTCACAGTTCGCAAAACTAAAGCATTTTTGGGTCGTCGTGAAGCACCTTGTCGGACCGCAATACAGAAATTGGTGGAAAAATTCGAGCTGCTGGGACAAGTTAGTGATGTGAAGAATAAAACCCGTGCACGTCGCTCAAGAACAACTGAAAATATTGCTGCTGTAGCCCAAAGTGTTGAAGAAAACCCAGGTTTGTCGATTCCTCGTCGTTCTTTGGAATTGAGCATTCCAAAAATGTCATTACACCGTATTTTGCATAAAGACTTGGGTCTTAAGGCTTATAAATTTCAGTTAACACAAGAACTCAAGCCGACCGATCATCAAGAACGTCGTGTCTTTGCTGATTGGGTCCTTGAAATGCATGAAAATGATCCGGAATTCCATCGAAAAATCATCTTGACTGATGAGGCCCATTTCCACATCGGTGGCTACGTCAACAAGCAAAATTGTCGCATCTGGGGCTCGGAAAACCCAAGAGTTATTGTTGAGAAGCCTCTCCATCCTCAACGTGTGACTGTTTGGTGCGGTTTATGGTCCGGCGGGGTCATTGGACCTTACTTTTTCGAAAATGAGGTTGGATCAACAGTTACGGTGAATGGATTGCGCTATCGAGAGATGATTAATGATTTTTTATGGTCGGAGTTGGATGGTATTGATCTGGACAACGTTTACTTTCAACAAGACGGCGCTACGTGCCACACGAGCAACGAAACCATTGCTCTTTTACGGGAAAAGTTTCCGGACCGTGTTATCTCTGGAAGAGGTGATCACAATTGGCCACCGAGATCTTGTGATTTAACACATTGCGACTTCTTCCTTTGGGGTCACGTGAAAGATAAGGTGTACGCCAACATCACAGCGTCGATTCAAGACCTCAAAGATAGAATTCGTGAGGAATTAGGGCAGCCACTTTGCGATTTGGTTATGGAAAATTTCATGAAAAGGATATGGTCCTGTAAGCGTGGTCGTGGTGGCCATTTGGCTGATGTTGTTTTTCATTATTAACGGCATACCTTCTTCTTTATTATTAAATAAACATCCGATCATTTATCTCAAAAATTGCATTTTTCTTTGAATACCAAAATAACACCTCTTGTTGGAAAACCCTATATAATAACCGAATATCAAGTCAAGACACAATAAAATGTCTTCATTTATAAGAAAAGTTTCTTATTATTTTTTATTAGATAACTTCATAACCTAACATGATACACATATGTCAAAACCCCCCCCATAAACGAATTCTGCGCACGGGCCTGTTGACTGAATTTAAATAAAGAATAAAGAAATTGACACAACCAGGGGCGGCTATTCATCAACTATAGCTGATTAAATAAGTGTGTATATATGTAGTCTCAATGAGAACGTGTCCAACAGCATCCATGGAGGTTCTTCTTGAACTCACACCTCTTCACTTACATATACAGACCCAGGCGAAGAGGGCTCTCCTACGGATGACTGATGTTAATATCGGGGTTGAGGGATTCCTGAGCCGTAATAAGATTGATACTCTCACTAGTCAGCATCCCGAAATTGCAATACCGAGGGACACAATCTCACCGAAGTTCAGCTTTGTCAAACGATTTAAAACTGAACTTAGTAACAAAGGGAACTAGGTAGGTATATCGGAAACATATCAGATAGACCAGCACATGATATCCTGGTACACAGATGGCTCCTTAACGGAGGAAGGCACCGGGATAGGAGTATACGGGCCGAGGATAAGATACTCGGAATCTACGGAAAGCACACCACTATCTTGCAGGCGGAAATATACGCCATTGAAAGGTGTGCTTACTTCAATCTGGTGAAGAAATACCGGAACCGGAAGATTGCCATCCTCTCTGACAGCCAAGCGGCAATCAAGGCTCTGGGATCCTACCAGGTGTCCTCGAAACTGGTTTTGGATATATGTAGTCTAAAATGTATAGCAATTGAACACATCAATATGTGTTTTTATGTGTCTGTATGTCGAATAAGAGCTCGAATTGAAAACATATCAAATCGTAACTCTTTAATAACGGTCTTGGTAACTGAATTGTGGCGTTTATACTTGCAACAGTATTAAACAGACTCCAACTGCCACACTATCGAAACTGAAACCACAAAACCTAATTCACCAGTGCCGGAAATCATTAAGCCATGAGAATTGGGAATGCTAAAGTCTAATGTTGGTCATAACGTTGTCGGCGCTAATTAAATGGCAAATTAGTGGGCAAGAAGTGATTTAATGCCAACATCAGCATTAGAGAGCGACGAAACGCGTCGACAATATCGACTGCTGATAACAAGTGACAGTGCGACGTGGCGATTGTGTCGGGCGCGTAATCAGTGTGGGAACGCCCGATTGTCGGATAGCCGAAATTCCATTCGAGTTGGCGCAATAATCGAGTAACGGCTAATATATGCACGCGTGTTGGCGCTTATGGAGATTCGAATTTAGGTGAAAGCAAACAGCAAACAGCGAAATGCATAAAAGTCAAAAAGAATGCAGAAATTGACAGGAGACACAAATTCCAGTTAACATTGAATGTACCCATCGTCTATTTGCACGCTCTGGGCTATTGTCTGCAAAAAATTTGGCAAACGTGCCAGACAAAAAATCACAAATATAATATTAACATTATAACAACAACAACAATAATCGCACCTATCTATGAATTCGAAGAGCGCATATAAAAATATTCCAGGCAACATGGATCAATGTGATTGTGGAGCTTCACGAGGCAAATACGTAAAATTGAATGCAAATTGTTGTTGGCAGAAAAGTACAGCTATTTATAGAAGAGCGTGGAGGTGGTTTAGTTTTTTGTACATATAAAGAATAATTTTGTATTTTGCAAGAGTAATACAGTTTTAATTTAGATTTTCTTTCAAGTTTTAGGAAAATGTTTAACATTTAAAAATGTTAAGTGTTTAATATTTAAATGTGTAGTTTTAAAAAATTATTAACTTTGAAAGATATATTTCTTTTCTTCTTAACATTACAATGCTTTGAAACTATTACCCCGTGCGACAAAAATTAAAAAAAATTTTCACACCGGAAAAAATCCATATGGGCGTGAAACTAGAGACCAAACATAGTAATACTTCGTACTCAGTTTTTCATTTCTACATCCTTTTAAAAGGACTTCAAAATTTTGAAGGGGATAAACAATATAAAAATATAAAAAATACTTAACCTCGTTAGAATATGGCGATATGTATATCAAATGAAAGAGGAAAGGCTCAAAAATTTAAATAAAATGGATTTTTTATCTATTTGTAAAAAAAGGATATGAAAAAGGTCCTTTGAAAATTTTAATCTTAATTTAATTAATTTTAATTTTCAATTTATATAGAATTTTCATGAAAGTAAGTTTGTTAAAACCCAAAATCTCCTTAATCACGTGTCAAAATTTCATTATTCTCGCTTCATTGATTTCATAGTTACTAAAATGGGTAAAAATTGGGTAAATAAATAAATTAGAATTTTTGTACTTCATTAGAATTGCAGCTTCCGCCTTTTTTTAATAACTTTTGAACCAATAAAGTTAGAGTAGAGTGAAATTAGAGTGGATGTAAAGGATTAAAATTTTCAAGGACCTTTTTCATATCGTTTTTTGACAAATAGATAAAAAATCAATTTTATTTAAATTTTTGAGCCTTTAATCTTTCATTTGATATACATATCGCCATATACTAACGAGGTTAAATATTTTTTATTTTTGTATCCCCTTCAAAATTTTGAAGTCCTTTTAAGAGGACAAAGGATGTAGAAATAAAAAACTGAGTACGCAGTATTACTATGTTTGGTCTCTAGTTGCACGCCCATATGGATTTTTCCCGGTGTGAGAAATCCTTTCGCACGGTGTTATCATTTGTTTTGAAGTGGTCATCTATTCTAAGTACATACAAATAGTCAGCCCATCAGTAGTCAGTGAATGAATAGCAAAATTCCAACAATTATTTTTTACTGAAAAGTATTTCATCTGACGTATGCAACATACAATATTTATACCTCGTTTTTTGTAAAAGAAAAGGAACATCAAGGTTTTCAAAGATAGTTTAAAAACGAAAACTTAGATATTTTAATTGAAATGTAGGCACATATTTTAAATTCATATTTTAACTTCTCATATAAAAGCATAAAAGCCGTACTTGTATAAAAAAAAAGAAATGAAAGAAATGATTTCAGCACCTCTCTCAGCACCACCAAACTCTGCTATCAGCGCGGAAATTTTTGCGCTACCGAACTTTTAATTTTTGCATGTTTTTTCTTTAAATTTTCCACTGCACAACTAAAAATAGCGGCTTAGGAATGATCAAATCAATGTAAAAACATCGATAAGTTAACGAAATTGCAATGTTGCCACTTTTTAGTTTTTTTTTAGTTTCAATTAGTGTCCGACCGAAACCACTTTTTTGGGCCGAAACCGAAACCGAAACCGAGTTTCGGTTTTTTTTTTTAATATTCGGCCGAAACCGAAACCGAACCGAAACTTTCTAGTTAAAATAAAAATCACCATATCAAGCATTATTTTTCAACAAACGATTTTTACATTAAATAAATAAAGAACAAACAAACAAACAAATATACCATAAATAAATAAATACTTATTAATGAAAACAATTTATTCATTTTTTAAAAACATAAACATGAAAAAATCACCCTTTCATACCTTACTCGCTAATATTCAAAATTAAATAATTTAATATTATATGCTAAAAAAAAGTTTATTTACATTGGGGGCATCCAAATTACTCCTCCTTTCACTATATATCTGCTACACAATAAAATGTAAAAAAATTTTGTAGAAAGTTTCGGTTTCGGCTTTTCGGCCATTTTTTGGCCGAAACTGAAACCGAAACCGAAACCACTTATTTGGGCCGAAACCGAAACCGAAACCGAATATTCGGTCGGACACTAGTTTCAATGTATTTTTGCGAAACAAAAGGGGGAAAATATTAAAATAAAAAAAATAAAACGGCGCTCGACAAATCTTGAAAAAGGCATTTTGTGGCATTTATAGGTAAAATAGGCACTAAAAAAGACATTTATGGGTGAAAAAGGCAAACTGCCTTTTTAGGGCAAAAAAAGGCAAAATAAAAGTGGTATATTTCTAATCAGGAGGACCTAATTCGTGTTCAACAGTACAAGTTACACGTGCTGTAAATCTTTTTTCACTATAATATTGTTCCATATAGATCAACATCTAGAAATGCGGTTATAATTAATTTCATTTCAGTGCAAATGTTTGTTACTTATTATTACTGTTTATTTTTATAATTAAAAATAGCACTTTGTGTATCAAGTTACTATAAAATACAAGCATTTTGTTGACTTAAGTACTCGTGTATAAAAAGAAATTAATCACTAAAGAGTAGAAGACAGAACTTGTTGATTTTTGCTTTCGGTTCATTTAGGGTAGACATTAATCTTTGAGGTGACACGGTACACCCAAATACCATAGAGTTGTTTATTGTCTACAGTTCAATGTTTTTTATTCAGGTGATTAATTATATTTTTATATTTTGAGCTTAAAATTGGGAACTGTGCCTACAAGTAAACGTTCACGTTCCATAGTGAAGATACAGAGACAATATTCAATTGTAAATTGGCAAATTGTCAGTCAGTTGCAATATTTCAACAATAATAACAACATCAAAATATTTATCTAATTTACTGCAATATTTACTCTAAATAACCCTTCACTTCATTCTAGCAGAAATTTGCACGCACAACATGAATTATTGCGAAAGGCTCGGCCTTAGCAGCACTCGAAGGACTGACAGTTGTGTTTGTATCTATTAAAATATATTTCCACGCAATTTCTCATTAATAATAAATTTCAGTTACTTTTCCACTTCTTCTTTCGTTGACATTTCAAGGCTCATGCGACCATTACAAGTAATGTTTTCTTGCCAATGTTCAAATAAATCAATAACTGTGATAGTCACAAATTCACATCCTAGCAACGCTTCATCTGCGGTCCTAATCAATGCTGTCAACCGGCCGGCTTGGGGCTCACATACACGATTCCCCTACATATTTATTTAGAAAGCGTGTCTAGTGTGAGTACCAAAGCGTTTTGACGCCGCCTAATGTGCAGACAATGCGCACTATTTATTCAAATGATTTTCACATAATCTCTTTATTGCACATTCCAGACGTAAAAATAAAATGCTAACCACACACTCACTCACACACACACACACACAGCACATTGCCGAACGCGTTCAATGGGATCTCAAAAATTATTTGCAATTGTGAAACACTTTGCTGCGACTTTTAAATGACCTTGTTCCAGCAACAACAGCAACAAACACCAGCCCGACAATCGCAGCCAAAGCTGTGCCAATCATAAAAGTAGCCAACAAATAAAAAAAAAAAATTAATAAATTGGCGAAAAACATTTTCGTTTTGGCAAACGTCTCCTCTTCAATCAAATCAGACTTCAAATGGCTGAGGGTACTGTGAAACAATGATGCGGCGAGTGACAGCAAAAGGATAACTGCACGCCAACGACCTTTTATCATGCGCTAAGGTCAAATGTATGTGTTTGCCGCTGTTTGCCACACACACGTGTCACGCACACAGCCACGTTTCAAGGACAATAACAACACAGCAAAGGTGACATTGCTCTAACATATGCAATGTGCAGATTTTACTATCAAACTTTTTGTGACATTTGTTATCTTTGGCCCAAAACAAAACAGAAGAGTAACGAGTACAAAACTCGGCTGCAATAAGTCGCTGCTACTTACTGCCTAAAATGCTGCCGCGCGCTGGTACTTCCTCAACCATTTTCGGGCGTCACTTTAATCCTGCACTGGCTGCGCGAATTTCACGTTTTTTATAATTTTTTTTGTTCTAACAATTTTAAAATTCTTTACACAAATTGCATTTGCGAATATTTGGACAGTGTCCTTGCGGTACGTTCGACGCGTCTTGTGCGAGTTGCGGTACTGGTGCCTAGGCGCCGGCTAGTAGTCCATGGCACAGGTTGGGCCGAAAGTTGCTCGATTGCGCCTACGTATTGGATTTGACTGCTTGTTGGACGACGCGACGCGCGCGACTGCTGTACACAAACTGACTGGGCGCGCTGGAGTACGCGGTGCTTTTAGTTTTGTGTGTGTATATGGCCGCATGAAATATGGGTACCTACAATGCGCGAGTTCTTCGTCAGCAGCTGACGCTGGCGCTGACTTTCCCGACATTGCCACAGTCACTGCCGCAGTCGCCGTTGCCGTTGCGGGCGCGCGCTGCTGCTGTTGCTGTTGCTTCTCTTGCCGGCGTTACAGTTCCGCTTGTCCGTTGGTTTGCTGCTTGTTGGTCGCTCGGCTGGCCGGCTGTTGGCTTGGTTGATTGGTAATGTTGCTGCTCATCTTTGGCGCGCGACGTCACAACACGTTTCGCGGGCGGCCCTTTCTGTGCGTCTTCGTTGTGTGAGCGGCGGCGGCGCTCACGTCTGCTCCAGCACGCGCAACAATAAAGGTTTTTCGGTTGGCATTCGATGACGTCGTCGCGCCTCTACAGTACACACAAATCACAAATATGAGGCCATGTTCTTCACAAACGCCGCTACCGGCCGGGCCCGACACAGGGGGTCGCGTAGAAGAGCGATAAGTTTGAATTTATACGGGCGCGTGCGTGCGTGAGTGTGTGTGTATGCTTTAAGCTATCTGCCATGGGTGGGTTCCCTTTGGAACGGGACAATTTGTTTATTTGCGTACAAAAAAAGATATTTTTTTTCAAGCATGTATTACAAAGTGGCTTTGGTCTATTAGGGACTTGTATAGGAAATAAATTTGGCTTAAGTTCACTCAAGTTGCGCCAAGTTAAGCCGCAACGCCGCCACTGGTTAAATATTGTTTTACATTACTGCATAGAGTTTGGGGTCTTCATAAGCAATGCGATCATAATGAGTGGACTTAGGATGGAATGTTTATAGCGCTTCAGGTTCAATAAGTTAAATTTCATATTTATAACTTTTTGCTGGAAGATTTCAAGACTGCTTGGAACGTGCGGTTGGTTGTTTGCAACACATACAAGTCAGAATTCATAAACGAAGCTGTTTTCACACTTTGTTTACCGAATTCTAGGATCATTCTAAAGGACCTTAAACCGAGTTTTTCGCAGCCGTTTATGTTGTGTAGGCTGCTTTATAATGAATGGAGTCAAACTACATATAAATATGTAAATATCGATTCTGAATGGCTGGTTAAGTGCGCTTTCATGGGTCTGCTAATGCCTGCGAACAGGGCAAAGCGGGCTTTGGTATTGGTCCAGTCGAGATTCGGATCCATAATCACGTCTGAATTTATTATATACATACATATATATTTTTAATTTAAATGTTTGAAAACACAAAAAAGTTATATTGTTTTAAAAAGAATAATAAAATCATTTTTAAAAATTAATAAAAAATAAAATAAAATAAACAAAAATGAAAAGAATACAAAAAATAAGAAATCAAAGAAATAATAAAAATAATAAAAATATATACATATGTATATGCATATATATATTTTAATTACATATGTATATATTATTTTGTGTTTGTCTTTAGTTTCGACATACAATTTATTTTTAATACCTTTTTGAATGCATAAAAAGTCGTATTCTTTTAAGAGGAATAATAAAAAACAAAAATTATAAAAAATATAAAATCGTAAAAATTAAAAAAAAATATATATAAACTTATATCTTTTGATTGTATATTTTTTTGGTTTTGTCTTTAGTTTCGAATAATTTTTTTTAATAGCTTTTTGAATGCATAAAGAGTCTTATTGTTTTAAGAAGAATAAAAAATAAACAAAAAATTCAATTAAACAAAAAGTTTAAACAAATAAAATTAATAAGATAAGAAATCCTGAAAATATGATAACAAGAAACAAGAGAAGATAATATATATATTTTTTCAATCATTTTTTTGGTTTTGTCTCTAGTTTCAACATAAAATTTATATTTAATACCTTTTCCAATACATAAAAAAGTCATATTGATTTAAGAAAAATAGTAAAATATAACAAAACATTAAAAAATATAAGAAGATATTTTTTCAATTACATATTATTTTGGTTTTGTTTTTAGTTTAAACATGCATTTTATTTGAAATACCTTTTAAGCATTTATAAATTTAAGCTGTTTGTTTGTGGAAATGTCTGCATTGCGATTTGTTTGGCTTTTTTAAAATTGTTTTTTTACTTCAATGCTTTTTTGTATAAATATAATTATAAATCACTTACTTGCAGAAATCTTTGCATTACCATAATTTATATTTTAAAAGTTTTTTTCAATTTTGTATTTCATAATAAAATTTATAAATGTTTCTATAAATAGTATTTGTTTAGACTTTTTATAGTACATACTAACGTCATAAAAAATGTACTATAGAATAAAAAAATATCTCCAAACAAAATTAACTGCAATGCCTAAAACATTGTAATTTGTGTGTTTCACTGCAACGCTTTCGCATTTCCAGTAATTATTTCGATTTTATCGCACACTTCCTGCTTAAATATCTACATACATAAATATGTATGTTATTCATCATTCGCTCTCTTGCTAAACACTCTGTTTGAGAATTTTAGTATTTACCTTCTTTTCAGTTCGAAACAAAAGCACAAAAAAGCCCGCGCTCTGTAAATATTGAGCCATTAAAAGCCATACACAAAACACTTTTGACTTTGTTGTAAATTTTGCACATTTACATTTTGCGGATTTAGAAGAAAAAACTAAAATGCATTTAAAAAGAAAAAAATTCATGCGGATCAGTAATTAAGTAAAGTAGTGCGGCAGATGCAAATGAAGCAGCTGGGTTTTTAAACAAATATTTATGCTTATGTATCCATTTGGTTTCTTTTCCTATTTTCGTTAAAAATGTTCAAATAAACAAACGGTTATTTTGGGCACAAAGTGAATAAATATTTATGTAAGCAGCTATTGCGATTTCTTTTTCAACAACAAATTCAAATTCAACTCAAACAAAAGTTTGTGAAATATGTTGTAAGGGCGAGACTAAATTTTATTAATAAATATTCCAATCATGCTAAATCATTACACAAGTTCAATTGTGCAGGTGTTCATAAGTTTTAGGTTAAAAATTCGCAATTCGTTTACACGCGCTGAACGTAAACTGATATCCATAAAGCAGAAATTCCCAAAGTGAAATGAGAAGCTTTTACAGTTTTTGTTGTCCACTCATTAAGGGCAACCAATCTACAGGTGGAAGCACTATTGTTCTACGTAAGGACTGAACAGAATACCATTTGGCATTTGCTTCGGTCGTTTACAGTTAAATTTTTAATTATTTAAAAAATCGATAAAAAAAATAATATAGTATGATGATAATATTCAGTAAAGAAATCGATTTTTGTTAGGTATTTTTTACAGACCTGACAGAGATAACGTAAAATTATCCACTTTACCCGGGAGAGCAAATAGGAACGCCTGGTTAGAGAGATGTGCGTCCTTCTGGCACTCACAGAGGGCACTCACAATGGACAATAGTGCCTCAAAATGAAAGTACAGGATTCCTGTACACGTCCTCTGTACCTAACCTAACTTACACTGCATATGTCACATTTATTTGGTTTATTAAATTGATTGAAATGGACGACGAAGTTTCGGCAAAAAAGTTGTTGTTTCGACGAGGTAGTTGAAGTTCGACGACGAAGAGGGAGATTGATGGAGTCTGGCAGATTCGACAGATTAGATTCAACTAAGTTGCTCAAACGCCCAAAAAACGCAACGCCGGCCACGCCGTTCCTGTAGAGCTGGATGGGCATGTTGCATGAGGAAGTGTTCTATTGTGTCTGTTTTTCTTCAATAGCACAGCTTATGTATACATTCCTGGACGAGAGATGCTATTTTAAGAGCATTTATTGGTTTTTTGTTGCCCACAAATAGCGACTAATGTTTTGTTAATTTTTTATTCAACACTAACTTTAATTACCAGGTCTCTTCATTTTGTTTGTTTAATTATATTATTGGTTATTTTTTATATAAAAAATATAACTATTAGTTTTGTGTTTTATGTTTAAAAAAAATTGTATATATTCAGTAGTTATTAGTAAACAATGAAGCATAGTTAACAAGCCAAATACTTATTTCATAACTTTGATATTATTTGTAGAACCTTTTGAAAAGATGTCTACTAATTCTGAATGACTTTTCTTTAGCAGTCTTTCTCACCAATCTTTTTCCGCCATCTCACACACAATCGCTGAAAGAATAAGCAAGCATGAGTCTTTCATTTAATCTAAATAATGTTCTAATGCCGCTAATATGGCTTCGCAACACTGAATTCATGTATGTATGCAACTATATGTGCATGAAATAACACACTTTTCCCCATCTGCCAGCTGATTGCATCTTATTGTTTTGAAAATTATAAGCTGCCTTATGACAAAAAACCAGCAACTTGTGGAGCATTAATACCGCGTCGTGTTGCTTTATTCATTCGACACCATCGCATTTGTGGCGGGCTCACCCTTCGACAATGTCAATGTCACGAATGCACACACACATGAGTCACAAAAAATAATGTGGAATTCTTATTTGTCGCACATTCTTGGCACGTCACATTAATGTTGTCAGATGCTGGCAACGCGTGCGCCATGTAGAAAATGCCACACAGATGTTTCAAAATTCAAATTTTTAAAAATAGTCCACAGTCACACAAAATAAAAAAATCACAAAAATAAAAAATCAAAAATGAAAATGAAAACAGCATAACCATTTGTTTTATTTGGACTAAAAATTTTTGGGTCAGTCTTGACTAATTTATTTAGGCTCTACACTATGTGTTCGCTTCTTGTGTACGTCTTCTTAATAGTATTTTTTACTATATTTTCAATGTAAAAATCAATCATCAATAAAACAAAATAAATATACAAATCGGTTTTAACTGAAATTCCAAGCGAAAAAAATTATAGGGGTATTCAAAACCAGCCCGTTATTTTGCTAATTCGTTCTTGGTACTGTATTTTGTTTTTGTAAAAGAATAAAATAAAAATAAATAATAATAATAATAAATTAAACAAATCTACCGAGTACCAAACTAACAAAGTAACGTGCTCGGTGTGAATACCTCTTATATTTTTAAAGGAAAATGAGAGAAATTTTCCCGAATGAGAGAATTTTGTTTATAGTACAACCAACCAATCTAACCTAAAGGAAACTGGCACAGGTACAGTGCAAGCTCGGTATTCGCGACTACCCATTATCGCGACGGCCTGGTTATCGCAACGGCTTAATTTTTAACATTGCAGGTTCTATAATCGCGACAGTTTACGAAAAACGAGGTTCTATTTTCGCGACTTTTATCTGTTTTTTTAAATTGTATTACAATGTCTTTAACCAAAAAAGGGAAATCGCCGCCTTTTGGTATATTAACCTTTTTGGATTTTTAACCCTTAAATGCATGGCGAACCATATATGGTACAATCCTAAATCCTTCGTACATCTGTTGAATCAATTTAAATCATGTTTGTGCTTGCTCTAGATTGATTCGAAAATAATTGCCCAATGCATTTAAGGGTTAAGCCGACAACAGCACTAGATGAACTACGTGATTCAGCTGTTATTTAAAAAATTATTTGCCAAAAAAGCAACTCAAAATCTCCAACTTCTTTAAAAATGTTTAAAATGTAAATATATCAGTTAAAACAATTGTAATTTTAAAAATTACATAAAATTTTTCAACAAAATTTTGGGTTCTGTTATCGCGAAAATTCAGTTTTCGCGACATGTTAATTAGTCGCGAAAATCGAGCTTGCACTGTATTTGAAGTTATGAACATCACTAAGCAGGGAAGATTATTATTGGATTATACAACCTGTTCCTGTTTTATGTTGTATGTTCAATGGGCTGGAAGGCTCATTGGTTCAAAATGAAAAACTTTACTTTTTTCCATTAAACTAACAACGTGAACATTATTGTTTTTAAAATACGTAAGTAAAGCGATTCATATTTTAAAAGGGGGCACACATTGAAAATGGGTTTGATACACATTTTTTCATCAAATTCCAGTTAAAGTCCATATCAAGTTTTTATTTTCGATATCTAAATTTCTTCGACAATTGTTACTAACCGCACATGAAATGTAACAAACCCAACCATCCCACTGTAGAGTATGGAACTTAGTGACTTGGCAGAATAAGAAGTGAAATATTTTTAGATAACATACAACTGCAGATCAATCACGTTTTAAAAAAAATCAAAATATTGCCAAAACTTAAAGCGTTTTTTCAATACTTATGTAAGTGGAAATGTCAAGCGCGCTTTTACTTAGTGACAACGTACTTGCGAATTGCCAGACGGACAGCCTGATTTTGCCAATGTTGAAAATTTGATTTGACATATTTGTCCGTTGAAACGGTAATACGACGATAGGAGCACAAATTGCTGTTGCATTCTTAAGTCTGCTGAAAACAGTTTTCTTCGTTGGCTAAATACGGTTGTGGGCTTAGTTAGCAGCCAAGCATGCGTTTGCTTGATACTGGTACGCAGTGGCGCACACAGGGTTTCATTTTGGGGGGGTACCAAACACAAATGTTGAGATCATTACCAGTTCAAACCATACTTACAACCTAAAATGTTAACAATAAATAGACATAATTTTTTTTTGGGTTGTTTTCAATCCCCAAAACACCCCACCCTGAGTGCGCCACTGCGTGCGGAAGTGCACCGGAAAGTTGTCAAACGTGTTTCCCTGCGTAGATATGAATATGTATTCGTAGGTACATATGAATATGTGGGGACAGCCACGCGCACGCGCACACAACAAAAGCCGGCGTTTTGTTTAGGCATCTCACTGTACTGACTAGTTTAGAAAATACAATGAACTATTGTACAAAAATATTAAGAATAATGAAAATAAACGAGATGGCAATAATAATAATAATAACAAATTTTTAGCGTACTTAAAACTACATATTTATACGAGCCTAACCAGAGGGAAAACCAAAATCAACAACAAAAACAGTTACCATATGGCTTTAGGGTTCTTATATGTATTTCTTTGTATGTAGCTGGGTCGAGTACAATTTATGGTTACTGCTCGATTGGCAGCTATTGGTCGCATTGTCGTAGTTGTAGATAGACTACCCGCAGCTGGCATTTATCTACTGCTGTTAGTAACCAATTGTTGTTGTTTTTTTTGTGAGTTCAACGCACTCGAATTATTGTATGCGCACCCGCGCTTATACGCACACTTCCGAAAAGCGGTGAAGAAAGTATTTTATTAAAGAGAGGGACGCCAAGTTGCGGTACAGTTGGTCAAACAGTTGGTTAACAAGTTTTTTTGTTTGTGTGTTGTAATAAAAAAACAATGAATAGGCTTCTCGCTAAAGGATGGTTGATTGTCTTTAAAACTCGCCTGGATTGTCACAACTATCCACTTAACCCTATTTTGTTGCCATATGGCAACAAACTACTTTGTGGACCCTCTGTTTCAGAAATAAAATTGTTTGTTGGTTCTTAGAATAGCTTAAAGTTTTAGAAATAATACGAAATTAATAAACTGAATACTCAAGTTTAAAGAAGAAAAGTTGTACACGTTTTTTAATGTTATATCGTTACACAGCAAATAAAGAAGAAGCAGAAAAAAATTAAGAGACATTTTTAATTTGACTTTTTATTCAATTCAGATCACTTGTTTAATGATTTTATCTGAAGTAAATGAAAAATATATGCGATTTTTATTTATGCGTCAAAAATTTTATGTTGAAGTAATTATTACAGCCACAACGATATGGTTTCTGTCATATGACACCACTCTAAAAAAAAAGGGTTCGGTAATAAAAACTAAAAAAAAAATTACTATGGGATATGGTTGTTAAGTAAATAAATAAATATAACCATATAGAATACTAAATTGATAAATTTAAAACTTAACTTTCCCCAGTAAGAAACTGAAGCGAAAGGATTAAGGATATTTTGATTTCAATGGTAGTTGCATTTTTGGTAAAACTTACAATAAGAATGGTTGTATTCAGGAAGAGACTGGATGTGGAGTGAAACATGATCATCGTTGTTAATTATCTGTCCCTTTCTTTCACTCATAAACCACATACCAACAAATAATTCCTAAAACCTTAGTTAGTAATGAATATTTTTGAATATGCAATTAGCTGACCCTTCCATATCTTTTGTACAAAACAACTGACATAAAGTTTCTGCTTAGCTGTGCCCATCGATGCGCTACTTTAACATTAATGCATACAAATAAATATTCGTACATTTCAAAGGGAAATCCTCGTCAGGGTCGAGTGCGCACGCGGCAGCGCTCAGGCGTGACATGCGTAAAAATCCTACTGCAGTTTTTATGTGACGTCGCTTATTTATGTGCCAGTCGTGCGTTTCGGCTAATGTTTGTTGGGAGTACGGTGCCCAACCGCGTGTCGTAGCTACGATTATGTTGTCCTATGCTGTCCACTGCTAATGACGCTGGCGTTGGTTTTGCGGCGCTGCCGTATCTTTGCCATGTCTGCGTCGATGCTTAGTGTTATCTGACAGTGGGCCTATTAATGGCTGCTGTTCTGGAGAACGCGTGTACGGTTTTTTGTTTGATTTTTTTATTCAATTAAGGCACATTTTTTTAAATTGAATTATTTGCTTATTTTCTAATTTGCAGTGGTGTCATTGGCTGCATAGAGCTTGGCGACAGACGGTCACATTCGGCACGGCACGAGTTGTGCGAGTGTTGGGCGTTGGGGTTGGCAACGCGGTCTGCGTGTCTTAAATTGTTTGATGATCTTTTTATTGTTATTGATTTGTGAGAAGTTAATTTGCTTAGATTTTCGGCAATTGATGAAGCAGTTTGTGGGCCTACGTGGACCTACGACGTGAACAGTGGCTGCGCTAGAAAGTGAAAGTCGATAATTGGTGTTGGACGGCCTCAATAAATTTCTATTAATAAATTATTTCGTTCAACATCAATGGCAGGAAAAAGGTTGACAATATTTCCATGTAAATATGTAGTATGATGTTAATAGAACTTTACATATAGTATAAGAAAAATGTGAATATTTATTGAGTTATTTGCTTGGTTGAATAGAATGAATGCGGTGAGTTGAATGACTACATGGACTTAAAGGTACAACAAAGCCAATTGACTTCTTCTTATTTTAAATCAAATCCGCAATAAATCATATTAATTAAACATAAAAAGATAAATCACATATAACACAAGAATCTCTAAATAAATAAAAGTTTAAGAGTAAATAATCGTCGTTACCCATATTTATATTTTTTTCAATGCCATTTCATTATCGTTTCACGGTTTGTTCAAAAACGTATGGAATCTTGTTTATGCTTTCTTAATTTTTCTTGTCATAGTATATTGTGTCTCCTCAGCCTTTTTAAAAAATTAACGGGGACAAACTTACGAACACACGAATAAATGTATTAAGTGAAAAACAGGGGGCTAAACAATTGGACAGATGGTCGTTTGTACGGACAGAAAGACGGATGGATTAAGGAAGAAATGAATGGATGGATAGATAAATGGACAGAAGAATAAGTGGAGGGACAAACGAAAGAACGGAGAACGGAACCGGAATAAGGCAAGCAAACGAACTGAAGTATAGGCAGACCAGTGTTGTCACTTGAAAATTTTTTCCCGACCTAATCCGACCAAATTAAAAATTTTCGTTATCTTTAAATTCATTTATAAATTCAAATTTTATTTTTTTAAATAAATTTTTTGTACTAATGAAAAGATATTCATCAGATAGACATCACAAAACGCACCGAAATTAAGCGGAGTAGCGGACCAAAGTAAAAAAATCTGACCAATTTTGGTCCGAAAAGACCAAAAGCGGCAACTCTGAGGCAGACAGATGCATGGGCATACAAATAGACAGAATAAACGGATAGACGTTAGAACAGACGAATGAACAGAGAAATTAGCAAATGACAGCATGGGAAGACTGATGAACAAACACACAGACGGACGGATAGGAGATAGAACAGACAAATGAACAGAGAAAAAGAAAACAGGTGAAAGGATGGGGGACTGATGAATAAATAGGGAGACGGGCGGATAGACGATAGAACAGACAAATGAACAGAAAATATAACGGATGATCGGAAGGACTTACAAGTAGACGGACGGTCCAAAGAACGGAATGGTCAGACTTATGAATGGATAGACAGATATACGGACGGGTGAACAAGTGGACAAACAATCGATAAAACGGAAGAATAAACAGACAGATAATGCAATGGAAGAATAGGCAGGCTAATGGATGAACGACAGGTGGACTAGGGGACGGACAGGCGAAAGCACCGATGATGAACTTACAAATATACTAATGAAAAATCTTAAGGAAAAATGTTATGAAGTCTTAATTAATAGCTTACACTGTTGCAAATTTTAAATATCCTGAAATTTCAACTTATCACAGAAGTTCCATACTTCTATTACTTCTACTTCATACTACTACAGATATGTATTACCCAGTCCATTCATATATTTTTCTGCATAGCGCAATAACGAGTCGTGGTTACCTCAGTGCAATGAGTAAGTTGCAAGAATTGCACTTTCTTCCCAGGCAATTACAAATCTTCTCTTTATGAATGGAAGGTGACTTTCAGCACACACGCACACACACACCGACACAAAAACTGGCCGGCTGGCCGGCGTTTCATTACACCATATAACAGCCGGTTGGCGTCAGTGGTTTGGCCGTTATTGTGCGTTTCCAACTGCACGTAACAAGTTGCTGCTCGAGCATTGAGTATTCGCTGGCAGCGAGAATTTCCCCGCGCCGCATACGACTACGATTTTTCGGCACAGCGAACGCAAAACTGGTGAGTGATGCAATTTGCTGCAAATTCGCTGCAAAATTCATTTCACAACATACAAGTGCAACCAACTAATGTCGCATTGTTTACATTTGCTGGCTATTAATAGCGATCATAGCCGCCGCTTCGGTTCAATATTTAACTCAATTTGACACCCCACATTGGTGGGTCAACATTGAACGGTTGCAGTGTCATTAATGCCTGCACCAGATATCGAGTTTCATTCTTTTATTGGTGTATATTGTTTTTGTTGTTGTTCTTTTAAAGAATGCGTAACAACTAAAACCACAAAATCGATATCAATTGCTGTGTGGGACTACTTTATGACCTTCTATACTATATGTTCCCTATTTAAGTTTTAATTTGTTTAATTTTTTTTTACTATGGAAATAATTATTTTGTGCCTGACACGTGTGCCACACATTTGAAATTTTAAATGTCTACATCTACGTACTTACATATTTACACATCTGTTTCTAATGTTAACAGCACTTGGCTCTACCAAAAGCAGCAATAAAAGCTTTCGCTCTCTTCGCTCTGACCGGGTGCCGGCATTTGTCGAAGCCTCTTGCAATGAGTGGTTGGTAGTGGCAAAGCTTTCGGTATGTAAACTTAAAATGTTTGATCCCAATACAGCGACGTTGACTGTAGTATATTGGTTGGTACTGTTAGGTATTGTAGCGCAGTAAAGACTTGTAGCAAATCATGTAGCGTGTCCTCAATGCTACAAAAGATTGAATATACAAGTAAATGAACTCCTTCGACAAACAAAAATCGTTTTTATTTGAAAAATTGTTCAGAAGTATTTTTTTGGTATAGGTATTTTTTTAGTATAAGAATTTGCACAAAAAGTGTACCTATAAATTTAGTTCATAGATAGAGATTGGCATAGTTTAACATCTATGAATTGTAACTCATTAGCAGGGAAAGGATTTTGTGGAAATTGCCTTTTTTGTTTGCTGCTAGAAAGAGCATTTCTGATTGAAAATGAGCACGAATTAGGTCCTCCTGATTAGAAATATACCACTTTATTTTGTCTTTTTTTGCCTTAAAAAGGCAGTTTGCCTCTCTCACCCATAAATGCCTGTTTTTAGTGCCTATTTTACCTATAAATGCCACAAAATGCCTTTTTCAAGATTTGTCGAGCGCCTTTTTATTTTTCTTTCGGTTTTATTATTTTCTTCCTTTTGTTTCGCAAAAATACCTTGAAACTAAAAAAAAATTAAGTGGCAACATTGCAATTTCGTTAACTTATTGATGTCTTTACATTGATTTGATCATTCCTAAGCCGTTATTTTTTGTTGTGCAGTGGAAAATTTAAAGAAAAAAACATGCCAAAATCAAAAAGTTCGGTTAGCGCAAACCTAAAACCTTGAAAACATTAATGTTCCTTTTCTTTTACAAAAAACGAGGTATAAATATTGTATGTTGCATACGTCAGATGAAATAAAATTATCAAAAAATACATACCGTTTCCCCATTTTTTAAGATTTTCTAGTATTTTTTTCCTGTTTTTGCCTGTTTAACAGTTTTTAATGCCATATTTTGCCTTTTTAGGCAGTTTTTAGTGCCTTTTCCGTGCCTTTTTTGCTATTTTATTTTGCCTTTTTTTATAGGTTTTTAGGTCCTCAAATTCCTTTCCCTGCTCATTAGTTTATATAATAAATACGCCAGTGGCGCATACAGGATTTTACTTTGGAGAGTTTCTGTACACAACTTTCGAACATAAAACCATTTGAAATAATATTTGCTATTTTAGTTTGAAAACAAAAAAATATTTGGTGCTTTGAAACCCCAAACCCACTGCACTACATTTAACTATCTCTCATAGAAATTATATTTTTGGTCAACAAGTTCGTAAGCCATTTCGTTGGCAAATTTAAACTTCATTAAGAAGGATCTTCAGACACTTTACAATCTACAATACGTGATCTTAGAACTATACCTGCTTAGCTGTTCTGGCAAACTAAAGTAATGATAAGATGCATCTTCTCTGAAAGCAGGCAGACATTTTTGATCCGAGCAATTAAAGAGTGTTCAGACTCTGAAATCGTATCCGTTCATTTTACAACCTTTATTCAAGTTTTATGAGAAGTTAATTGCAGTACATAGATCAGAGTTATTTGTATTGTTAGAGGTCCGTTTCATGTATTCAAATCCAACAGTGTCCTATAATCCAGGATGGCGTACTTCGATTTTGATAAATTCTCGATATATTCATTTTCTTTGCACATTACTTGGCCAAAGTATCCAAAAAGATGTTCAAATGGAAATTTCGGAAATGAGTCTTAAAAGAAAACTTGTAAACGAGTAACTTGCGATTAAATTGGAAATAATTTTACTTTTTTGTATTTTTTATTAGATTAGGTTGGGTAAGATGAGGCAAGGTGAGGTAGGATACTGAAACGATGAGGCACTCTGTGCTGTGCTATGCATGAATGCATAGCATACTTTTAGGCATGCACTTCAGATTACGGCAAACTTGCTATAATTCGCTTGCTATAATATGGCGAGGATGATTCGCGAAAGGTGATGAGCTGTGCTAGAACAATCGAGATAGAAAGTACAACTGGAATGTGCAAGAAACTTCGGCGCGATAAGAAAACTAGTATAAAAGCAGCAGTGTGCAGCGCAAGGGGTCGAGTCTGTGTTGAGCAAGCAAAAGGGAAACATGCAATAGTAGTAGTGTAAAGTAGTAACAAGTGTAAATTTGTAAATAAAGCGATTGTTGGTTTTTGACTGCGTTTGCGCTGAATAATTGGAGTAGTTTTATTTTCAAGCACATTCAGATACGAACTAGTCATTTTCGTAACAATACGATAATGTAAAATGTAAAACAGCATTCATAGAGGAAGATTAGGTGAGTTACGACAATCTGAGACTAGGAGGTTAGGTGAGGTAAGGCAAGACACGGTTAGGTAAAATAGGGAGATGTAAGAACAAATTTTAAGAAACATAGTGTGAGGTCAGGTATATCAATCTATGGTAGAATAAGATAATGTAAAGCAAGGCGAGGTAAGGTACGGCAAGGCAAGGTAAGCTAAGGTAGGGGTAAAGTTAAGCAAATTTAAGTTAGGTTAAGTAAGACATGTGTACTTCTTTTCAATTGCAGGACTAATACACTCAGAGACATTTTTTTGTTTATTTGTTTATTCAGTCTAATGTTTTCGCAACCTTACAGACTATGAAACAATAAATTAAAATAACTTAAAACTAGTTAACAATTTTACAAAGAAATAATTTAAATTGAGCTCTACTTGTGTTAAAATCAAAATTATGATTAACACAAAGCAAGTTAAAATCCGAAAGCGCTCTATTGATTGGCTCATTAAGTGCATAATTAATTTTATGACCCTCAGTCCAAAATATTTGATGTCGCCGCAGCGACTTAGCTGGAAGTTTATTAGACCAAGCAAATCAGGGCAATCGACGAATCCAGAAACAATATCAAATATAAAAGAGAGGGCCGAAATTCTTCTGCGCAACTCGAGTGACTGCAAATTTATTAATTTACATCGCGAAATATAGGGGGGAAGTGGAAGATCGAAGTTAAGAGAGTTAAGAGCAAACTTAACAAATTTACGCTGAACCCGCTCAAGGCGATAGATATGTACATCGTAGTGTGGGTTCCAAATAAAAGACCCATATTCCAATTTCGATCTTACGAACGCATTAAAGAGCAATTTTCGCGTATATGGATCCTTGAAACCCACACTATGCCGTTTAACAAAGGCAAGAGAGGAAAAAGCCTGAGGAATGACACGGTTCAAATGGCTGACAAACGTAAAACCCGAATCAAACACAACACCAAGATCCAACACCTCATCTAGGGACTTTAGCACACAATTAGAGATGGAGTAGGAAGTAGGACGAATATTACGGGATTTAGGCCCATTGTAATGGCTAAAAAAGTATGTCAAGTCCTTAGCGAGGTAAACATATATTTTAGACAATGCCGAAGAGAATTGAACAAATGAGTCTATGATCAACTGAAGTTATGCATTCAGAACCGGTATTATATACTATGAAATCAATCAGTAAAAAGTATTATGGTAACAATTCGGTATGCAATTTATAGAAAAACGTGAGAGAGAGAAACACGCATGATATTCTTCCAAAGATATGCAGATATATTTTTATTTATATAAGCTCCTCACAAAAGGGAACATGCAAATACTAGCACTATAGGACTCGCTCAAATAGCTGATTCACAGATTACTGATCTAAACAATTTCCTCGCCAAGACCAGATGGTTTCCAAAAGATCAAGTTTGGATCTAAAGAGCAGGGCACTGAATTCCTAAAATGAATTTAATCCACTCCATACAACCGCGGGACAAAATTAGAAGGTGTTGTACGTTCTTCATAAAATTTGGTATACTAGTTAATCATGATCTGCTGAATTGAAATCTCCATTTTGTTTTTCTTAAACGTTTGTAGTTTAGCAATGGCTGAGACTTGAACTTGCAATTTTCGTCATTTTTGGAAAGCTATAGCACCTAGCGTATTGGCTAGATTTTTCAGATTTTACATTTAATCGGTAACGTCAACATTCATAATTGCAAAAAGTAACAGAAATTGTCTTAGGACCCTTTATTTTTGCAATAAAAATGATAATAATAATTCTAGAATAATAGAATGATAGATAATAGATGGTTTGCATTTGTGCAGTTTTTTCAATTTTTCATGTTGATTACATACTTTTAGCGATGAATAAAATAAATTTTGACAAAAAATAGGTGTTTAGACCACTTTTCAAATTGAATTATTTTCTGAGATCGGAAGATATCGGAGGATATAATTACATTATCCAACAAAGAAAGAATGATTCTTAAAATAAAAAAATCAAGGAACATACTTTCACATACTTTTTAGATATTTTCCTCTAAGTTTTGCCAATTTTCAGATTATTAATTTAGAAAAATAAAAAAATGGCCATATCATTTCTTAATCTATATTGAAAGTTTTAGCAACTTGTAGGTAACGATATATTTTGACGATTTTTTTTACTCAATGGGCCAAAAAACAGAAAACATGTGTTTAGATTTTTTGTGAAAAAAGTTTCGACTTTGAGCCGCTTTTGCACACACACTAATTAATTTTAAGCACAGATTTTTTGGAGTTTTCTTAGTTGGAGTTTTATCTTTCAAATGACATAAAAATCGTTAAATTCTGAGACTATAAATTTTTTGAATTTTGTCTATGGAACGAATCACTGTGCAATGGACCAAACAGGACCTCCGAGTGGAACTGCATGCCGCACATACCCCTTCTATAACCTAACCTAACCTAAGACTAGCACTGTATATATTCTTGTCTGCTGATTGAATACTTAGGTTGAAACTGTTTATGAAGTTCAGTGAGGTATGGACCGGCGTTTAAGATGACTTTTATTGTGTATTGAAAAACTGGAAACCCGAGACCAGACCATAATTCTTTATTCTCAAATCCATAACTCCACTTTCTTTTGACAAACCAGCGCAATGATGAGCTATGATTACTCGGATATTCCTCTCTATAAACAAAAAGTGGATTAATTATCTGACATCAAGTCCAAGACTTATGCAAAGGAGGGACAGAATAGTTTCACTAGCGTTGGTAGATTAAGAATCTTAGCACTTAGAGAGGAGTGTGGAATACCATATTACAGGAAAGTTATTATTCTCCAAATATGTGCATAACAATTTTTCATATTTTTATATTTTAAACAAAATGTTTAAGATTTCTTTCCATTCATTAAAACACCAAGTGTGATAGTTAGAATGTAATGAAAGCCAACCAAACGACTACAGAATTAACCAGATTCTCAACATCACTTTTGTTATAACCAGGCCCGTAGAGAGGAAAACCGGGCCCGGGGACTAGTAATGACGGGCCCCTGTAAGTAATTTTGGAAATTTTGTAGTAGAAGTCAGGATGATGATCCACAAAGTTTATATGTTTTTATAACTTTTTGTTGTTGGAATGAGCAGTTATCACAAAAGCAAATTCGATTTAGAAAAAAATTTATTCAATAATTATTCAATACTCATTTACATAAATACATCTATTGATTATGTATAAATTCTAAGTAATTATAACTTTGATCTACTTTAAGCACGCTTTTCGGGCTTTCGCTGAAGCGAAAGTTTCTATAATACGACGGAAATCAGATTTTTGGGCCAAATCGTATTCCAAGCAAAGTATCGCAAGTCCTGAGATGCGTGTTTGCGAAGAACACGATCTTTGGAAATTTTTGATTCTCGCCAATACACTAAAAAAGCGCTCAGCGCTCGCAACAGTTACTGGCAGGGTACAGAAAATTCTGAGCGCAACACAAACATTTGGAAATATCGCATTTAAATGTTTCTCATAAATTTCATTTAAAAGTGACAGTGGGCTTAGATCACTTTTGAAATTTGCTGAATGAATATGTTTTAAATGTGTCATTTCGTTCGGCAATTCGTCCGAAACATCAGATGGATATATGGATGGATATAATCACGTGTCTCTTTGTACTTGATGTTTCTCTAACAATTGAGCACTTCAGTTTGATTTTCCACTATTGACCGTGGCAGACTGTGATGCCTGACTTAATGTGACTGACTGAAACTGCGCGATTGCAGCGCCACCTCAGAACAAGTTTAGTGGCTTGTCGATGAGGCAGGAGCGTCTTTAGTCTTAATACACTTATATAGGCGTCTCTTCCGCGGGCCCTTCCAGGGAGGATTTTGCGATCGTTAAGTTTTTATGGGTTGATCGGTTGGGCGTTTTGGATCGGATTTGATAATGATCGGGTTTTCCGAAACTGTTTTTCTCACAGTTACTTGAAAGATTATTGAATGAATGAGAATTTTTTATTTCAAGAATCGGGCAATTTTGTGTCAAATTTTTTCTTGATCAACTCGAAATATTTTTTCATTCAAAAAATTTTTTTTTTAATATTGCCGGAAAAGCCGGGCCCCCTTGGAAACTCCGGGCCCGGGGACGATGTCCCCTTTGTCCCCCCCCTCTCGACAGCCCTGGTTATAACCCAACTTTAAATATTTGTATTATTCCAATGAAAACACACATTCACGATTTTAAATTTAAACGAAAAAATTTATTAAATCTCAAAGTAAAGCTTAAAAAGTAAATAAGGCTATTGTTATTAACTATTTGTTAGTGATAACATTTCACAATAGTTCACGTAGAAGTTTATAGAAAAAGTACAAAAAAATTAGACAGGTGCAAGTTATGTAGGCTTACTTAAACGAATATCAACTAATCTTCAGTTTACATAAGTGAATTCAGTATATAACTATTTATGTATTATTGTATGTATGTATAAGTAGTTACGGTGCGCGCAAGTGCTGAGCAAAATCACACATGCGTACATACGCGCATGTAATGTATTTTGCCAACGATCAGTGACGCGTGCGAAATTTGAAATTGAACTGACCGGAATGGAAAAGACTCAAAGTTCATGCTTTAGATTTCGGAATTGTTTGGATCGGTGCTGGATCTTCATGCATGCTGCGCGCTTGTGTAGGAGCTTTAATTCAATTTTCAGAAACGCTGTCGTTGGTATACGCGTTGATTTCATTTCGTTTCATATCATTTGACCTCATTTTATCTCATTTTTGTTTTGTTCTTGCAAGTTTGCAATTGAGGAAATTGCAGTAATAGATTTAGATTTCATGATTATTTCGCAAAAACTAATTCCATACGTACGAGCGTCAATTTTTGCTAATCAGCCGCAATTGTTCAATTGTAGCGACTAAACAAATCAGGCACACGTGCGCCGGCAGCTGTCGCATTTTTGGCGTTTCTGACTGTGTAAAAAGGTGCACTGAACAAAATCTTATCAGTGCGAAATGACGGACAACAACTGCGGACCATAGAACGAGAGCGGCCGAAAAGACGCGACTGTATCTGCGTCAGCTGACCACTGCCGCAGTTCGTGTGCAAACTTTATTGTTTTCATCTCGTTTGTGTGCATAATTTCGCAATTATTCACAATCTTCACATTCATTTACGTACAATACAGCCATAAGAATAATAATGATAGTTGTAATAATAGTTAATACATAAAAGTATTTTCCTCTTTCGAGTTATCTCTTTCAAAAAACAGTCATTTTTAAGTTTCTGCATAAAATATTTAAATACATATGCTCTGAGCCACTTATTTAATCATTTTTAGTTGACCAATGCTTGGTTGCGTTACGTCTAATATATGTGTTTATATGTATATGTATGTATATTATATGTATATATAAGTTAGTTGGTTTAGCATGTATACATACATTTTGTTCATAATTTATTTATTGATTTATTGATTTCATGAATTACTCATTCATTTGTATTTGTATGTAAAATCAAGTGTGTGTGTATATAGTATAGGTATGTGTATATAATTTTTTTAAAACTCTCCACTTACTGCACGTCGACTCGTTTACACTACAACAACATTAACATACATACACCGCTTGCAGTATTTGATTTGGTTAGCATTCGGTAGTTGTACGCGTCTTCTTACCCAAGAGATAAATATTATTGTATTGTATGTATTTTCAGATTCATTCATTTCTGACACAATTAGATGCAATGCGGGCGAAAAGGAAAAGTCAACTAATGTAACGAGGGTAGTTGCACAAGTTGGGCGTTGCGCGAGCGAGGGCGTCGATGACCGGAGCGCTGCACCGGCAACCGGCCATGGAGCAGCTGCTCTTCTTTATTTCTTCTTTCTTTCTTTCTTTTTTCTTTCTTGTTTGCCTAATATTCGTGTTGCTGTTACGGTCTGGAAGCCTAGAAGCGAACCGTTGTTAGTTTAGAGGTTATTGTGCCTTTCGCTTGTTTTTATACAAAGTATTTTATGTTAGTTAATAATTCTTTATAAGCAAAATAATTGTTTGCTATATAATTTTCCTTGTTCTTTGTTCTATACTACAACACATACAGCGTTTGTTTGTGTAAGCTTGACTTTGACCGCCGATTAAACACTTTATTTCAACAAGTATTATTCTCTTTGTTGTTGTTGTTTTAGCATAATTTTTACTGTATGTCTACAGGCCCTGTTTTGCTCATTAAGTTGTAGTTTAGTTTAGTTTTAAAAATGTTTAGTTTACAAGTTCATGTTCACGTGATTATGTTTGCATATGTGTACGTCTCGTTTTTCTCCTTAAATTTCAAATGCTTCATTCAAAGATATTTGTTTAGTTGTCAAGTATGTAAATGCGTTTTAGTTCAGCTGCATCTCTCTAATTGCACATTGAATGAGTGTTTAAATTGAATTGAATTTTTCATGTATTAATTTGACACAATTAATTTATCATATTCACATACATATCATAAAATCCAATGATAATTCAAATGGAAACAAGTTAAATTATCAAACTAATGAAATCGTTTACTTTCAGGGGCTCCAATTTGGTGTGGTTGTGAATTTGTGTTCAAGTGTAGTGTGTGTGTGTGTGTGCGTGTGTTAGTGAATGTTTGTGAATGTGTGTGGGTGTGTTTGTTTTGCAATGACTTTACAAGTTTGCATTAAAAATGTTTAATCATTTATAATTGATTTGATTTAATAGTTGGAATTGTATGGAACGCTGCGCTTGGCCAATGCTTTGCCCAGGGAACGCTTCTTTCTGGCCACCATGTAACGTTTCGTGCCATAACCTACAAAAGGAAAAGAAAACAATTAAATTTGAACTCAAATGTAATGTTTTTAATTGACGATGAAAAGTAGTTCTGGTTGCATAGATAATTTTCATTAATATTTAATTTATTACACTGTGCAACAAAAAAGGACCTTTCTGGAGACTTATCCAAAAGATGATGTAAGGGTGAAACTAGAGGTCATTCTTAGTAACCTGGCATACTCAGTTTTTCGTTTTCTGATCCGATGTCGTTGTGAAAGGACTTTAAAATTTGAAGGATATACACACTTTAAAGATTTTAAAAAAATATTTATGATTTATATTACGAATATATTACGATTTATTATCATATCGTCTATGGGAAATCAAAAAATCTGCTGCTAACTGTTCATTCCAACTGTGTGGTAAGCAGAGACGTAGGGAAGGTGGGAGTAGTGGGTGTAAAACTCCATTCATAGCACATTGCCACACCAGCAAAAAGGTCTTTTCACTTTTAACACTAGAAAGACTGCAAGTTTTCCATATCTACAAATACTACATATCATATCCGCAGATATCTCGAAAAGTACACATCGGATTAGGGCAATTTTACACAAAATATATTTTAAAAAACATAAAATTTCTCACGATAAAAAATAAAAGTTGATAGAAATACTAAAGAAAATACAGATAATAAAAAATGAAATATCGTCAAAATTACCGCAATGGTCTTTCGAGTGTTAAATATTTTATTTACTATTTAATCAGAATATTCCACCCTCGAGCTAAATTTCCACAGTCTAAAACTTAAATGTTTAATGAGTGTTTTAAATCGTCGTTCGAGATGTCCTTCAGTATGTCGGTACAAGCCTTTTGGATGGCTTATTCCTCCTCAAATCGCTTTCCTTTCATCAGCAAATCACGGTGCCAAATAAGGCGAATACGAGAAGTGGTTGCTGGTAAAATGCGGGTTTAGTTTAAAAAAATCAGTCACAACAGCCGATCGATGAGATACTGACGCCATCTCAACTTATGCAGAACAAACTGTGCACACGTTTTTGAAAGTCAAATGTTCAGTTAAAATGCCATAAATTTATGTTATAAAGATACGCAAATCCACTTTCATGAATTTCAGTGAAGATTTTGGCTAATTTTTGATAAATTCACGTACAGTTTTGATGGAATCTGCGTTCATCGTGAATTTCAGTTGGCATACATGTTGGCCATTATTTATGCTCTCAAGATTGTTTTTAAATCGCGTATAGGACTGATGAACTCTGCCATAAGATAAACAATCATCACCAAAAACTTGGTTCATCAACTGAAATAATTCGGGTAAAGTTGGCTCTTTGTTCGATGATCATTTTTGTACCAATGACACAAACATACTTTCACTTCAAACGTAATAAGTCCGCTTCCAGTGAACTAAATATCATGAAATATTGACAGGAAATTGGGAAAAATTTAAATTTCCAATGCAGTAAGTTACATTTTGATAGTGCCACCACAACTTGTCCTACTGGAAAAATTATGTTTTCTTTAGAACGAATGTGATACTAAAGAAAAATTTATCAACAAACATTTTAACTCCCCCCCATGACAGTTCTGGCTACGCCTCTGGTGGGAAGGATCTGAGCTTGTTCAAAGTTAAAAGAATTTACTAGATCGAAATGTGAGTAGTTGCTGCAAATTAGATCGCCGCACGTCTATACGAGGGCTGCCTTTTATATTTTTTCAATAGGGATGGTCTAGTAAGTTTTCGAAAAATCTGAGATTGCCACTGGAAAGTTTGTCATTTTTTACCATAAACGTCCTTAGAACATTTTGATGTTCAAGCGCTATTTGTGTGGTTTACACTGACTTGAAAAATTCATCTCGGTCAAAAAATGGATTTAACTCGTGAACATTTTCGAGCAATAATTTTTTACGATTTCCAAAGTGAATTATCTCAACAACAGTGCTTCGATCGCCTTCATTCCGCATTTGGTGCTGAACCACCAACCCTCAAGACAATTTATAACTGATTTAACGAATTCAAGCGTGGTCGCCGTTCGCTCCAGGACGAATTGCGTGAAGGTCGTCCGAAATCGGTCATTGTGCCAGAAACCATCGATGCTGTGCGTGAACTGATAATGAAAGATCGTCATGTGATATACTGTGAGATAGAGGCATCCTTGGGCATTAGTTCCACGGCCGTGCATTCGATATTGCATGAACATTTAGCTGTCAGAAAGATTTGTTCTCGTTGGATCCCGCATAATTTGGCAATCGCTCAAAAACAGGCTCGTGTCGATTGGTGCAAAGAAAGACGTTTATAAGATCGTGACAGGTGACGAATCATGGATATATGCGTATGAGCCCGAAACAAAACAGCAATCGACCGTGTGGGTCTTCCAAGACGAGCCAAATCCAACAAAAGTTGTTCGGGCACGCAGCACATCAAAGAAAATGGTCGTCTGTTTCTTCGGCAAAACTGGTCATGTGGCTACTTTGCCATTAGAGCAACGTAGAACAATTCTGAGTAGTACACAACAATTTGTTTGACAGAAGTGTTCAATGAAATATGGAAAAACAACCGCCGACGCCGAATCATTCTTCACCAGGACAATGCGCGCTCTCACACATCAGCTCAAACAATCGCCAATTTGATCGACCAAAGCATCGATTTAATGGGTCATCCGTCATACAGCTCTGACCTAGCACCTAAAGACTTCTTTCTATTCCCATAAAAAAAAATTGCGTGGTCAACGATTTTCATCGTGAAGATGCTGCTGAAGCATTCAAAAATCATGTTTTGGAGGTGTCTCAATCGGAGTGGAAAAAGTGCTTCGACAATTGGTTTGAGCGCATGCAAAAGTATATAAATCTTCAAGGAGAATACTATGAAAAGCAATAAAACCATTTTTGATGATAACAAAGTGCATTTTCATCCTTTTTGAAAAAATATAAAAGGCAACCTACGTATACCACATCGACTATCTCGAGAGGCGCTAAGCCAATTACTATGAAACGAAACTCAAGTGCAACAACAATTGTTCCTAGATGGTGTCATTACATAGATGGATCATTATATTCTTCTGATATTCTAAGATGGAGAGGCAACGACAAGTGCAGAAAAAACTTCAAGCTTCTGGCTTGAAAAAATTATAATAGTAACAAATTTAGATGCTAATTTTTTACCAAAACGTAACCTTTGACATGTTTACTTTACTAATTAAGCTTTGCTTAATTTCATACTTTTACTGTTTCAAAATAATTAAAAAATTTTAGTATGGCTACTTTAAACTCTTTGCACCACCTCGATCACCACTTCCATCGATCATCGTCATCATCATCACTACTTACGATTTCCGCTAATGGCGTTGCCATATTTGTGTTCACGCTGCAACTCGTATTTGGGCATTGTCTCCATGTTGACGGGCACACCATAGTAGTCCACGACGGCAGGTTCCAGCCAGGCGCCATTGTCCTCCACCTCATCCATGGCTGTCGGGTAGTCGTATGCACTCGGATAGTAGCTCTTCGGATTGCTGTTGTAGCCATTGTAGTTGTTGTAGTTGTCGACATTCGGATACATGTAACTGCTGCCCGCATTCTCCACATCGCTGTCCTTGCGTGCGCGTTCGCCAGCCTCCACGAGCGCCACCAGCGCCAACATATCGGCCGGCGTCAACTTGGTGTCGCGCTTCAACCTGTTTGTTGTGTTGTTTCATATACATAGAAAAGAAACGAGAATGACCAAAATAAATAAATGAATGCCGAATTTGTTTCTAAGAAACGTTAGAAAGTGTTATTGCAAAATTATTATCCTTGTATTGTTCTCTTTACGCCTTCAAAGCTGCCGATGCCGCAAGTCAGCGTGACGCGCGGACGGCACAGCATGCGAACCAGTGCGGTTGGAAGAGTTCATGGCTGTGCATAAAGACGGCGCAATTTTATTTGCATTTCTTTTAATGGACTAGGAATTTTCCATAATCACTTTTTTGTGTTTTTGTTTTTGTTCTGCACAGAAGGTATCTACGCCTTTGGATTGTTTCATTCAAGGAACTTGTGTTATGGTTCATAAATAATTCATAAACAAAATATTGTACAAAAGTGGCAACCAACGCCAACACAACAACAACAACAACAACAGGAAAAACAAAAAGGCAGCACAGCACCAGGACAAGTGCAACGGTGATGGGGGCGGTTAGAGAATGTTAATGCGTCTTTTAAGTTTCAAATACTCGCACACACACACACACAGAAACACGTTTAAAACTTTGCTTTTGAATTTTGTAGTAGTAGCAACAGGCATCTGTGCTGTGGTGCTTAGCCAAGTGTCAAAGACTTGAAGACTTTAAAGACGGCACTAATCTCTGGCTTGTCGGACATAATTAATTATGACAAGTAAGGCCAGCCAAATGTTGTCCTGAAGCGTTTGTGTTGAGCGCAATATTTCATTAATATCAGCAAAAGTGACAGTAATTATGAGCGGTGCACGACAAGCTGTTTCAGCACAATCCTGTGCCAATGCACAGCTTAAGTCATACCTACTCAGGTGGGGGTATGAGCAGAACCCCTTCTGCGACTTCTGCAGCGGATCAATCGAAGACGCCGAGCAGATTGTTTTTAATTGTGCAAGGTACAATAGCCAACGGTGCCGCTTAGCGAATAAAATCGGCGGCACGCCCACAGTGCAGTCGCTAGTCGGAAGAATGCAGTAGCGCGGTATGAGGCGCGCCCATGAACGTTTTGTTGTAGAAGAGCCAGGCGGTTCCGCAAAGGGAAAGAGTGGGGGTGGTTGGAGGATGTAATTACATTATCCGCCAAAGAAAGAATGCTTCTTAAAATAAAAAAAACCAGGCACATACTTTCACATACTTTTTAGATATTTTCCTCTAAGTTTTGCCAATTTTCAGATTTTTAATTTAGAAAAATATTTTAAATTAAAAGTGAAGTTAAAGCCTCAGCTTTGCAAATTTTGAGAAAACATTGAAAGCGAAAATGGCCACATCATTTCTTAATCTATGTGGAAAGTTTTAGCAACTTCTTGGTAACCATGTATTTTTAGAATTTTTTTTACTCAATAGACTAAAAAACAGAAAATTTGTGTTTACATTTGTTTGTGAAAAAAGTTTCAACTTTAAGCCGCTTTTGCACACACACTAATTAATTTTTTGCACAGATTTTTTGGGTTTGCTTAGTTGGAGTTTTATCTTTGAAATGACATCAAAATCATTAAATTCTGAGATTATACATTTTTTGAATTTTGTCTATGGAACGAATCACTGTGCTCCGTCAGAAAACAAAAAAAAACCACAGCTTGGGAATATGCCTAAAAGTATGCCATAAAAAACATAAGAGTACGCAGTGATATCACTGTAGAATATCCTTGGACTATCTTTGGCTTGCCTAGATTTTTGTGCTGGAATATGCGGATTGAAATACACTGCAATGAAGAGTATCAACCAAATAAAAGCGTTCTTTGGCTTGTCTCCTACAGAGACAAGCTCCTCCTAACCTATCCTAACTTTGATTTGAAATTAATGCAGTGGGGTTTATTTGCTTTAATAACCAATGGTTAGTATGCACAGATTTACTATATGTGAAGTAGATACTTATTTTAGACAAGAAAATAAATTTAATGTTTGGCATATGGTAGAAGAATCGTGGTGGTTTTTAAGATTTCATAATGTACTTCATTAGAACTTTTGATTGAGATTTTGAGATTGAGCTCATCTTATTCTATTATGATTGACCTGATTGGAATTTTTATATACACGAAAGTAAAATTCTAGAAGAAGAACTGAATTGCTTTTCAAGAAAAGGTAGTAAAACAATTGATGAAAATGAGAATCTGTACAGCTATGTCTGAATTTTGAACCTCATCTCTTGCAAGCTAGTCGTCACATTTATCTGAGTCGCAAAACAGAAGATTATCGAGGGAAGTGAAAAAGCAAACAAACGAACTGGCTAGACGAAGATAAGCCCAGGTAGGTGGAAAGGTAGGTTGTAGTTGCTGCCTTTCTATGAGACACACTTAGGCCTTTATATGGACCCATTGTGATGCCACAAATTCCACCCGTTTGAAATGTGTATGCAACACTGTTTTTTTCAGCATGTGTTGGAGGATTTGTCATTGCCTACCAAGAGCGCAGTTGTGCGATTCTTATAATTCTCATCTGCTTTATGTGGATAGCGATAGAAGTGAATGAGCGTTTCACCAGCTCGAGCTAGGAATCGAACCTAGAGCCTCTGGTATGAGAAGGTAGCGCGCTACCCGCTGGACTATCGAGGCCGGTGAGAATTTCGGATCAAACTGGCCAAAGTACGACCTGAACAGGACGAAGCAGCTGCTTGAAAGCTTCCAGGGCAATTCTACAAGACTCACTGCGATTCTTACGGCAGTTGAGTTGAGATGAGAAGAGCGAGAAAGAGATATTGATTCACTTTCTGCGTATATTACTGGGTTTGGCAAGGAGCAGGTCCGGTCTTCGCTACGCTCGCTCCGGTCTTCCTTCCCAGAAGACAACGAAACAATTCCAACCTTGAAAATCAGGAGGTTTCTACACTTTCAGGACCTCAAAACTGGATTTAAAATATTAGCCAATATCAACACAAATAAGGATGTGACACCAAATCGGAGCTTTATGTGCTAATTGTGCTACCTAGCTGTGGTAGCAATCACTTAACGCAAGGGGGGTTTTAAGGGTTTAAACCCATCTCAAATATTTTTATCTTGCAAACATTTTGGCTTGGAAGTATGGTATCAAATGGTATTGAACTTAAAATTGTGGACAGAACCCCCAAATGACTGCAACCATGTTTGCATGTCTGATTAATTGTGAGAGGAACAATTTAGCTGTCTGTTTCTCTATGTATTTGTACGTCCATTAGTTCATACAAGCACCGTCCATTAGTTGTATTCCGCACACAATTTTGTTTGTCCAGTCGTTTGTCCACCTCAACACATTACATCACTGTACCTGTTCGCGAATGTGTATGTCGTTCATCTATTTTGCATTAGTTCATCTATCTTCAGTAGTCCACCAATTTAACGAATAATGCACCAACAAGCACAATAAAGAATTCATACATTTATTTGATTACTCGGTTGTAAGAAGCCCACGAATTAATTTGTTTGACAAACGGTAAGAATTTAATTTACAACAAATTTTAAAATAGTAGGTTTAAAATAAATCACATGTATTCAATGTCAATGCCATCAATAAAACATTTCAATATACAATAACAAAAAATTAATAAATCACATCTACATATGCGACGGCGACATTAGTCTGTTCCAACAAGTCTTTATTACAGTGACTGCCAAAGTAAATTGGCCATAATAAATGCAATAAGACTAATTTAAAGGACAATGTAAATCACATTTATGAACTTTGGTAACCTTCTGGCTGCCAATAAAAAGGGGCAATATTCAGACAAAAAAATACATACATATATATTAACCGCAGGCGAAAATTGCCCCTTTGACGCGTGGGTTGAAATTGAAATGGTGCGACAAAAACAAAAAACACACAAAAAAACATTTCTCGTCAAAACATTGAAAACAGCAACCACAAAGTTGAAAGAAAAAAAATTTGCGTCGATAATTTGTAGCAATTTGGATCATCGCCCGCAGGGAGAATGGGCAATGCAAACAAAAGTGCAGACACGCCCACATGCTTACTCAGACATTCAAATTCACATATACATACAGACGTGAATTAACAGCAGCAGTCACTTGAGAAATTTACTGAATGCAATTAAACGTTTAAAACAAGCTTGCTTTTTCCAAAAATTCTTCTAGTATTATAGAAGTTGTTTTTGTTGTGTGATTAAATAATTAAGGCAAATAATTGTTGAATGCTTTTATTTGGCATTGCACAGTGATTCGTCAAATAGACAAAATTGAAAAAATGTATAGTTTCAGAATTTAACAATTTTGATGTAATTTGAAAGGTAAAACTCAAACTAAGAAAACCCCAAAAAATCTGTGCTAAAAATTAATTAGTGTGCAAAAGCGGATCAAAGTTGAAACCTTTTTCACAAAAAACACATATTTTCTGTTTTTTAGTCTATTGAGTAAAAAAATCATAAAAATACATGGTTGACAATAAGTTACTAAAACTTTCAATATAGATTAAGAAATGATGTGGCCATTTTCGCTTTTATTGTTTTTTTAAAAATTTGCAAAGCTGAGGCTATTACTTCACTTTTAATTTAAAATATTTTTCTAAAATAAAAATCTGAAAATTGGCAAAACTTAGAGGAAAATATCTAAAAAGTATGTGAAAGTATATTCCTGAATTTTTTTTATTTTAAGAAGCATCCTTTCTTTGTCGGATAATGTAATTAGATCCTCCGATATGTTCCGATCTCAGAAAATAATTCAATTTGAAAAGTGGTCTAAACACCTATTTTTCGACAAAATGTTTTTTTTTGCATCCCTAAAAGTATGCAATCAGTATGAAAAATTGCAAAAACTGCACAAATGCAAAACATACATCTATTATTATCATTTTTATTGCAAAAATAAAGGGTCCTACACACTTGTTGCTATAGCTTACCAAAAATGAAGAAAATTGCAAATTTAAGTCTCAGCCATTGCTAAACTACAAACGTTTAAGAAAAACAAAATGGAGATTTCAATTCACCAGACCATGATTAACGAGTATACAAAATTTTATTGAGAACAGACCACTCCTTCTAATTTTGTCCCGCGGTTGTTTGGAGTCGAATCAGTGTGCATTGCTTTGAATTGAATGCTTTCTCTGGTGTTGGTATAATTCTTGCGCACTAATTACAGTCAGCATGCTTCTAGCATAGTGTAAATACTGGCAAATTTAATTGTACACAAACACATATACATATAAAAGCATATAGTAGCGCACACAGGATTTAATTTTGAGGAGTTCCATTCAGAACTTTTGAGCCCAATGCCAGTTGAAATTATAATTGCAACCCAAAATGTTTGCAGTCGGTTTGAACCCCCTAAGCCCCCCTTGCGTGCGCCACTGTAAACATGTATAGCGATTTTTGCGCATATGACAACAACTTGTGGCTTTGAATTAAGTATATCTGTTTGCTTGTCTACTTCATAAATATTTTTTTTGCTCTCGTCATCAAAAGAATGCAGAAAATTGTGTTAATGTATTTGCTGCTGTCTTAGTCAGTTGGCTGCCGCAGTGACGCATATTTGTGCTCCCGTCTTGGATTGGCTTTTCCTTTTAATTGCATAAATAAAAATATTTATTGACATTCTAGCGTCGCCTTGTGGCACTTTGACGGCGAGTACTATCGCATAAATATGACTGCACAACAAGAATGCTGACTGCTGGTTTTAATTAGTGTTGTTACACTCGCACGAAATGGCCACTGAAACTGCCACTGTCACGGCCGCCATTGTGCGGTGGCGCTCGCTATTGGCACTTTCGCTCACTCATTTGCTTTGGGTGTGTGCGTGTCTTTGACTTTTTGTCGTTGACTCTTGTCGTGCGTGTTGCAATTAGTGCACGAAATTATTAATAAATACCAATTTATGCGTACAATGCGACAAAAATGACAACACCAACAACAAAACAGAGAACACATCACCTAACAGGCCGGCAGTTGTAACAAAGTGTAGCCCGAAGAAATAATAATTGCAGTTCATGTCTTGTCGTCGCCCCAAATGCCGAACGTCCACTCAACGGCCCGCAACTATTTCACAGTCGGTGTCTGTGCGCGGAATTTCGCCGGAATCGTAATTGAATGCGTTGGCGTTACACATAAATAAATTGTAGATATCTATGCTGTTAATTTATTATTTTGTTTAATTAGTTGCTTCTGCTCGAGCGTAGAGTAATGGAAAATAATTGCTACTTGCAATTTCTCAGTTGTTGCTGCTCCACAATAAGGACGAATACGCGTTTCGGCCTTCACACATACACACACAGAGTGCATGCCGACTTGCTATTCGGCCTTGAAAGTGATTTCAAGATTTTTAGTGGGAAAATCAAAGTTGACTTGTTCAACGATTTGCATTCAACAGAATTGACTAAAAGCGCACTTCAGGTCATTGAGGCGCATTGAAGAAGGATTGCATTGCAATTAGAGAAACATTAATTTAATTAAGAAGCGGTTTTTTAATACAAATAGTTTCTACATGAAAAGACAAATACAATATTTGTATAATTTAAGTATGATGAATTGAAAAAGTTGAAATTTCCATCACACAAAATTCGGGTAAAGGTGTATTTAAGATTAGTTTAACTGTTTCATTTAAATAATTTAACAAGCAATCGATCTTATTTTTTAAAAATATTTTTCAATATTGCTGCGGTTTTAAGTTGATGTGTTAATTGGTTTTCAAAATATTCCATATATCCATATTCCAATATGCCATATGGCAACATGCTACTTTGTGGACGTCTGAATCCTCTGTGGTTGCAAGAATACATTTATTTGTTGGTCTTTAGAATAGTTTGAAGTTTTAGGAAAAATACGAAATTAATAAACTGAATACTCAAGTTTAAAGAAGAGAAGTATACACGTTTTTTTAATGATATATCTTGACATAGTAAAGGAAGAAGAAGCAGAAAAAATTAGATAACTTTTTAATTTGACGTTTTCCTTCAATTTAGATACTTTTTTTTTTAATTTTGGCTGAAGTAAATGAAGAAATATTCAAATTTTCGTTATGCGTAAAAAGTTTAATGTTTAAGTAATTATTGCAGCCACAATGATGTGGTTGCTCTCATAGAAAAACACTCTAAAATACAGGGTCCGAGTATAAAAATTAAAAAATTTCCTATGGACTATTGCTAATATAACCACATAGAAGCCTAAGGTTAGGTTAGACGTAAAATTTAAAATTTTAACTTTCCCCAGTAAAAGCCTGTAGCGAAAGGGTTAAAATTTTTTCTTTACATAGTAAAGAAAAAAGAAGCAGAAAAAATAAGAAAAATTTTTAACTTGGCATTTTACTTCAATTTACGTACATTTTTTACATAATTTTAGTTGAAGAAATTATTAGGGAATGCTGTTGATATAACCATACAGAAGACTAAATCTATATAATATAAAATTTTTACTTTCCCTTTTCCCTTTCATTACTATCGCAGATTTTGATTATTTTTAGCAATGTTGGCTTTCGGAGGAAAAACTTAATATTATATTAAAAAAGGGAGGTAGATACAAGAAGAAGAGTACAATTAGGCCCGTTGTGTTACCACAGCATCTTTAAAACATTCATTAGTAGGTCTCAAAACAGCCTGACCAAGTGATGAAGCGTATTAGTATTTTTTGTTTTGTTCAGGTTTCGTTCAGAGGGCAGGAAAGGTGCAAAGAGAGTGGACAATGATTTCTTCTATCTCTATAAGTCTTACTTCTTATTTCCTCCTTGCTTTATGCCTACTTGTGATCAGGCCTTAGTGTCTTAGTCGCTATACAATTCAGACTACATAATTCGAGATCATCATCGTCTTAAATAGTAAATTTCCATGTGTTTGTGGTTGGTAAAAAAAGGGAAGAGTCTGTAGATTTCCAAAGAAAATTTCTTAAAGAGCATGAACCATGCTCTTCTTTGGACATCAGACAGTTAGTAGAGAAAGTTTTAACTTGGAAGAAATTCTGAACTTCATTTGTACAAAAGTACATATTTTGAAGTATCAAGTGCTATACAGTTAAAATCGTTTCGTTAAATTTGTGGTAGGATTCTGAACTTCTTTTATTCAAAAACATTGTCTTGAGAAACTGGCTCGATCACGCGCTACATTATTCAATGTTAATACTACAAAAGATAGCAGCCGATCTTAGTGTCTCGTTCACAATGTTTCGGGCCTGAGATCTTTTTAAGCGAGGTTTGTGTTGAGAGTGCTGAATTTGTTGCTAAAGAAATGCTTTCTTTGGTTCAAAACGTTATCGACGGCATTATTACCGGTAACAAGATATGGGTCTATGAATATGGCATCGAAAGCAACTAACAATTATCGGAATAGCGCTTCGCAGACGATATAAGCAATCACGACAGAGTTGATTTAAAATTAAAACTTTGTTCACCATTTTGCTTGATTGCTGTGGTATGGTCCACTTCGAATTTCTTTCGCCTGGCTAGACAGTAATTAAGGAGAGAATTAAAAAGAGTTTGAAGGAAAATGTTCGTCACAAGATGCCATAATTGTGTACTTGTGGTTTCTTCAGTACAACAAAATATATATTTTTATATTTTCTTGTCGCATATAAGAAGATTTGACCAAAAACAAGGTTCATACCATTCCGCAAGCTCCTTATTCACCAGACATGGCTTCTTCTGACTTTGTTCTATTTCCAGGACTCAAATTACCACTTCACAGAAAGCGTTTTGAGTTGATTGAGAATAAAGGAGAATTCGCAGAAGGAGCTGAAGGTGATTCCATAATCAGCCTATGAAATGTTTTTTGAAGATTGGTGGAAGCGTTGGAATATGTGCATTGCTTGCTATATAGATTACTGTTTTCGTTCTAAATATTGAACAATTCTGAATATTTTTGTAAAATTGATAAGGAATTTGAAACATACAAAATGTTACGAATAACAAAAATCTATTTATTGAGTTGAATTGCCTAAATCGTTCACCTTTAGGTTTACTGCGTATTTGAGAATTTCAGCTCCTCTTGCTTATCTGTATCTGGTGTCTTAAAGCCTCTATTCTGCATTAGAAGAATTCAAAATTATATGAACATTGAACAATTTGCAATAAAATTGTACTTTCATCACGCGTAATGGCTTCAACTCATAAAAATGCAATCTCCACTCTGCGATGAATGACAAATATGAAATTTTTGCAATTCACAAATTGAACATCCGCCCAGGTAGCGATTGGCATCAACAGTCCGTACACGCACACATTCAAAGCAGGATTTTAAATAAAATATTTTCCCCCTGTAAAAAACGAACAAATTGACCAAAGTTTTTATGCCGAACACTTCATAGCCGCCAACTGTCAGCGCCAGCCATCAACACCCATCAGCGTTATTAGCAGCCTGAGTGGAACATATGTTGCGGACGGACGGTTTGGCGCTTTCATTGCAAATAAAAAAATAAACACGCAACGGGGAATGGTGAATTAAAATTAAATGTGCGCATTAATGTGCGTAAGCTGGGAGAAATTTACATTTGCCAAAAAGAGCCAACAGCCAAACCCAATTGAAACATCAAAAGGCATTATTGCAGGTGGAGAGGCGCAGTGCTGGCTGAGACAGTAGTGGCTGACAGTCAGCGCGTAGTCGCATTACGCAATGCGAGCACGTTCGCCGATACCGACCGAAGCTGTGTCGCAGTGCGAGTGCGAGTCCTGTTGGCGCTGAGCGCAGACACCGAATGCGTTTGCGTAGGCGGACGCGTTACAGTTTGTGCGTTTGCTGCTTTTCTGTTTTGCCGCTTTTCATTGCTTTTCCTATGATACTTATTTACTTTTGCGTTGGCGGCAGCAACTTTTATGCTGTCCTGAATTCACACACACACACAAAAAACACAGTCATGCAAATTTCCACACACACATACACACGCACATAATATTTGAATATTGCCACAGACCGACAGTGAGAAGTGTCGCGCTGCCAGGGCCGCACAGTGTCGCGATCCCATATAAGCCGTGGCCAAAAATACTTAGCGTTGTCCTATCTCGCTGAAACTTAGTGAGATTGTTTTCGTGTTGGAAATTAAAAAATTTACAAAAAATCATTAAAATTGGATCAATTGACTTAAAAGCTCAAACTAAAAATGGGCGATCTGCCACGCCCACTTTCAAAAATATTCGTATTTTACTACAACTAAAACTGTATTGTTAGAAGGCTGTTCACAATACTCGTTCCACGATGTAATTTTAATTGATAAACTTTCTAAAACCTTAAAGTGGGCGTGGCAGCTGGACCATATATATAAAGTGGCCAAAACTTTTCATTTATGAATTCATGTTTAAATTTTTTAAGCTTGTGATACCATATTTTGGTATAAATGTTTAGATTTTTAAAGTGGGCGTGGCATTCTGCCTACTTTTGATGATGCGAACAATGTGGCAACCTTGCCCTTTATACAGCTCATCATTTCAGCAGCTGCTTTGCCGCTACTTTTCATTGCACGTCGGAAGCCATACTTCGAAAAAATCACCATTTTTGACTGTAGGTGCCACTGCAAAAAGTTAATGTTTAGGTGGGGACGCAAACTTTGCTTTTATTCATGATTAACATCAACGCCCGTCTTAGCTTTAAGTAAATTTATAAGAAAATCAAGTTTTATTGACCGCTTTCTGGATTCAGCTTTACGCCACACTTCGAACAAATCACGTATTTTTAGTGGAGGCGTCACTAGAAAAATGCGAATAACAACCAAATAGGCACTTAAAGGCAAAAAATTACTCCGGATTATGTTAATACATACTTTTTTGAGTAATTTAGGGTTGGAACTAAAAATGTGTTTTTGACGTTTTTTAAACTTTTTTCCACCAAACTTTTGGTTCTTTGTTAGAAGCAAACCGAAAAACGTAATTTTTCAATGTAACGGGATTTCACAGTTATTTCAAAGCACCAACAAAAAAATAGTACTGCCATACAGGAAAGATTCCAAAGTTTTATTTAATATATAACATGTACCCACAAACTTGGAACGAATGCGAATTTTTTAACATCAACTTTGAAGCTACATAAAAATGGAACGGAGTAGGATAATGAAGATCGGATAATGGGTTTTTCTTAGTTGAGATATTATCTGTCGATTGTCATATTCATTTTAGTCATTTTGTAACATTGATTTTTACCATTTTTGGCCACACTCGCGACACTGTGGGCCGTAGTCAGCGAAGACCGCAAGTCGTGGCTCACTTTGAACCCCTCAAGTTGTTGTTGGACTCGTCACTGACTGCGCAAATGGTGCGCTTGCTTGATGATGCTTTGTTGATTTCTTGTGTAAACACTACGCGCTCGGTTTGTGTGTTTGTAATTTCAGTTTTACATGCACACACATTTTTGCGTTGTGGGTTGTATTTTTCCTTCTTTTTGTGTCTTAATGCCGATGCTTTTGTTGTTGTTGTTGTTTCTATTGCTGTAGTTATTTTGATAAGCTACGGCATGAACATGAGGACTTCATTAAATACGCCAGAGTCACCATCAGCAGTCGCCTTGCATTAAGCTCACTTGTACACGCATTACCCCACCATCCGCGCCCGCACCAATACTGAGTTTGTTGTTGGCGCTGCCATTTTTCACTTGGCCAAAGGAAAATTAAAGCGAATAGCAACGGCAACTCACTTACCGCATATCGGCGTATTTGCTGTTGAATTTGTTGTTGATATTCGAGCGTTTGTTGCGATCCGCTTCGTTGGCGGCGGCGCCATAATAGCGGTTCGTGTACTGCAGCGGCAGCACCATCGGGTCCAGATAGGCCTCGGCGTTGAGGATGCTCTGCAGGTTGTCATAAGCCTTGTTGCGGTACGATGACACTGCACGACAAATGTGACGAAGGACAGCGAGTGGTTGAAATTCAGGACGGCGAAAAGTGGTGAAAGAAAAACAAATGGCAAAAGTTAGAAATGCAATTTGTCAAATTTGCGCGACAAAGTGCTGAATACGTAAGGCAGCTGAAAGGATCTGCCATGCATCGCCGAAGAGGCCGAAAAACAATGACAATGAGTGTCTTCTGCTTATTTGCTTTTCTCATTGAATTCTCAGGGAATTTTTTTAAGGATAAGACATTTAATTTCATTCATCACTTTGGCCAAATAAAACTTTCTGTATTTTTTAACCTCACTTTTCATCTCATCTTTGCACTTGGACACAGAGTATGTATTAGTTTCTCACTTACCGCGCGGTGTTGGCACATAGTCGTCCTGCAGATCCTGCAAGTCGGTATAGACGACTGACGGATCCATTTCGTCGGCCCAAATGCCATTCGGCACAGCCGCTCCAATGCCAGCGCCGGCACCCATGACCGGCTGTGCCGGTGCGGCCAACAGGTACGGATTGTTGTAGTAGTCGGCGTTGCCATAGCTGCCCGCGCCCAAACCGGCCAGGCCGCTGCCCATACCCACACCGGCACCGGCTGCGCCGCCGCCATACAAATACTGCTGTGCATTGATGCCGCGCTTGTGCAGCTGCGCGGGCGCGTCTTCGCTGTCGGCACTGCCGTACAGCTGCTGCTGCTGTTGTTGCAGATCAAATTCGCGCTGCTGATTGGCAGCGGCAGCCGCTTCGACTGCGGCCGCCGTGAGGCCGGCAGCAATGGCCGAATTAATGATTTCGCCACTGGTGGGCAGCGAAATTATGGCACCACCACCACTGCTGGACGCATCGCCATTGCCGCCGTTTAGCGAATTTCCCGACTGCGTTGCTGCGGTGACGGCTACGGGGGCGTTAAAAGCGGGCGGCAGTACTTCGGGGCTCGATTTCTTGTCCATATCAAAGGCGTTCGAGAGCAAGTTGGCGCCGCTGTTGGACATGGATTCCTGTGCATTGTTCGATGAGCGTTTGACTGTGTAGGAGAAATGAAAAGAAGAACAAGAAGAAGAAAATTCGGCATTAATAATGGAAAATGGCGTTGGTATAATAATTGGTTTGAGACACCAAAGCAGCGTTAATTAGCTGAATGGGCGTGGAATTCAGTGTGGGCGTATTCATTACGACTGTAACTGACGACGAAAAACAAAAAAGCCTTGACAGAAATAAGTGATTTTATGTGGTTGCGGCCGAATTGTGGAATTGTCAACTGGTAAAGTGATGCGCAATGGGCGTTGGGACCAAGTGGGTGTCAGCAAATGAATATTTATGACATGGCAATGGCACCTAACCTCAAATCATACTTTGATAAATTAAATAACTTGAAGAACAGATGTGTTCAAGTCAACTTGCTGAAAGTTTGCCAAAAGTTGTGAGTGATTAGCTTTGAGGTTATGTGGCAATACTGTTGAAAACTTGGGAAACAGATGGCTGATTTATTTATTTCTTAATTAGAGAATAAAGACGACAAGTTGTTTGTGGCGTTAATTATTCATTTTCAAACGACTTTGCTTTGTATATGAACGATTAAGTTGGAAAGCGTTTATGCAAAGTTTTTTGAATGCCTGACAACCAAAATGTCATAACAGACATTTTTAGAACACAGTGACTGGGCGACCATTTTTACAGATGGCACTGCCAGATGTCGAAATTCATAAAATAAAACAAAATCTATATACACCTAATTCTGTTTTTACACGGTCTTTTTTTACACGGTCTTTTTTACACGGTTTGAAAATAAAAAAATTAAAAAAAAATTAAATTAATTAAAAATTAATTTAAAAATTTTAATTTTAATTTAGCACATTCAAAATCTTTTGGGCTTAAATTTTTTTTGTCAAATTTAATTTTTGCGAAATATGTTCATATTACAAATTTAGGGAAATACCCTTTTTGTGGATACAAGGAAATTTACTTGTCAGATCAATTGAAATGTGTTAATATTTTGTGAACTATCAAGCTTAGAGTGCATATCTTTTTTTCTTTAATAACTATGCTTGTGTAAATACACATTATAAGTATATGTGATTTAATAAAATAAACATGAATACTTGTTCTTAAAAAATTCTTGTTTTTCACTAATTTTAATAGGTTTTAGAGATAAGGAACCAATCACCTATTTTTGCATACGATCAATGTCTTTTTTTACACGGTTTTTTTACACGGTTTTTCCTGGAACCAATCTACCGTGTAAAAACAGAATTAGGTATACAATTAAAGTACAATCTCGATAATTCGGACACCCAATTGCTTTCTATTGTAGACTCTGTAATGCGGGCACCACACATTTAATTTACCTCAACAATCCAGACACTAATTTTTTTTTGCTTTTTTACAGGGAGTCTCCGTTTTCTATTTAAATACGTGTTTTCATAAAAAACCAAGGAATTCGAGTGAAAAATTATATGCTTTATCTTTCGATCGTATACTTATGCACATAGTGAAATAAATAAAGTGAACCAGATAGGGAGCAGCACCCTTAAAAAATGTCAATTGCTTTGAAAATTTGTTTCACGTCAATTCGATTCGAATTAACCCGTTTGAGTTTACTGTTCCCGAAATGTTACCAAATCAAATATGTATATACGCTGAATGTATAAATTCGCTGGAACTTGCCTTTGCTTATACAGAAATCTTTTGAAGCACTCTCTTCGAATTTTTGAAATCACTGCAATTTCCCATATTAAAAAATACAAATTCTTTAGAGGTCAATTTGTTTTAAGAAAATATGAAATCGATTATTTCTATTTTTAAATATTTTAATTTAACAATATACAAATTGCAATGATTATATTTTTAATGATGTTTGCATGTTTCTAACGTGTTTTTGAATATTTAAACAATAATGTAAATAACAATGAAATAACAATAAAATAAATAACAATATGTATTTTCACGTAACAGCTTTAAACATCTTTTTGTTTGCAAACCATTTCTGCTTTAATTGTTTCTGTTTTAATAATTTGTTTAAATACTTAATTCTAAAATGAATTCTGCACTTATAAAACAATTTTTTGGTTTCATAAGAAAGTAAAATATCACAACTATGTTCAATTAAAATTTGGGATAGATTTTTAACACATATAATTTCATTATTGTTAATTTTTATGAATATATTTTCTAACTGTAAAATTTTATCAGCTTTTTTCACCATGAAAACCAAATTTTTTAATAAAAAAGAGTTAAGCATTTGACATATTTTTTTATAGTGACATAAAATAAGCATGCCGATTCAAGAGAGTTGTCAGTATCTGGTTCACTTTATTTATTTCACTATGACTTATGCATAGAACTATACACAAAACACATTTATTCTCAGAATATGTCATTTGCTGGTTCAGGTGTGAAACAGAAGATTGAATTAAATCAAGTGATGTTAATTAATAATACAAGTTTAATTGAACTTTGTAAACTACATCAAATATTGACAATAAAACAAATGGCAGATTCTAAACAAATTAAGTCGAAAAAAGTCACTTCGTAAGCAAATCTACAATTTTTGCAAAAATGAAACAAAACTTTGTCAAATGAAAATTAAACATTTCTTTCAAAATCTTTAAAAATGTTTATAAAATATTAAACATAAATTAAAAATGTCTTTAAAAATCTTTAAAAATCTTTATAAAATATAAAAAATAAAATTTGTAATCAAAATAATTGTAATTCAACACAAGTTTCATTTATGTTCAGTAGTATTTTTTTATCGATTTTTATGTAATGTTGGTAATCCGGATATTTTGATATTTCGCACAGTGCCTGGTTTGTAATTGTTCAGATTATGGGGATTATACAAGACTTAGATACGGGCTGTACAAATAATTTTTTTTTAAATTTACGAAAGTCCTATTCACACTTTGTATGTTCATCAGCCTGTCGCGTCTCAATTTTTTTCTAGTACCACTAATTTATTACTGAAACCAGCTTAGGAGCGCATCAGAAGTGTCAGCGCTCATGTAAATTTGTTTAACAAACAAAACGCTTCAAGATAAATGTGAAAATAGCAAACGAAAACAAACCTTTTAACCTCAACATTAATTGAGGTCGCACACACAATTCCAATTATAATTGAACACTCGAATGTGGCGCGTGTATTTTTGCCACTTTAGCGCAACTTGCACGCTTATTTTGGAGCTCAAGTGTTCAAATAATAAAAACCAAACACACAAAAAGTGAATTTTACTTGCTCAAACACTGCACAAATGGCGTCACTGCATGAAAATATTTACTGAAATGACATTTATTTATATGCAGGTATGTAAATATAACATTGAACTCAAAAGTCAAATGTCTCAATGTGCACTAAAATTGATAGAAGGCATTTGTCCATTACATATTACGGCGCAATGCTCGCACTCGCATTGATTTCGAAACACACACACACCCACACACAATACTTGCAGACATGAAATGACAAAATTTGGAAATAGAAAATCGAACCACGTCAACAACGCCAAGGCGTGACGCAGGCAGAATAGAGTAATGCACGAAAATCAATCGAAAACAATGGAACTCAGCGGCGACAGGGAAATGCGCCCTCAGACGTAAATATGAGCAAACAGCGCTGCTATCTTTGACACAATTAGAATAATGACGCCAACAACAAGACAGCACATGAAAGGGCAGCGGTTGCTCGTACGACTAGGACGACTAGTTTGGGCCACTGTCGCGTGTGCTAGGAACTCAATTCACCTGACGAAATCAACTCGAAAAGGAAGCGATCGAAATGAGGAAATGCTAATAAGTACTCGAGAGGCTCCCCGTGCTCGTCCGGCAGCCACAAAATGGCGCAAAGGAAGTGCCGCAAAGTGGTGCACGTAGCAGTGGCGCAGCACGTTTGCATGGCGAGCGTGCCTGTTGCCACAATGCGTCAAGGTCCATTTGCAATTTGTCACTTGTTGCTGCCATTATTAGTCGCATTGTGTGTGGCTGCCTCTTAAAATTGCCACAGCTACAGCTTAAAGTTGACTGCCTGCAGCGCTCAACTTGAATAAAGTTGTCAGTCCGTCAATTTCAACAGCAAAAACATTTGTTGTTTTTTTTTGTTGTATGTTTGCAAAATGCTCAACTTATAGCAAAATATGGCTTGGCCGGCACAAGAGCGCAGCAGCACAATAAGAAAATGGGCAAAAATGGCATTGAATGTGAACGGAAATTGACATCCTGCTGTTCATTTTACTTGTGTTTTGTCGTCGCAACAATAACGACAGCAAACTAGCGACAGCCAGCAGCAGCTGGCAGCGAACAGCAGCAGTGAAATTAGCATATGGCGGCTCTCTGTGTGGCTGCTTGCAATTTCTGTATAGGGTTTTTGTGTTATTGGGCTATGGCGTTGTGGCCGTTGCCGGTGCCCTCTTGTGCCCAGCACTGCAGCGCCGTAAGCTAAGAGCAACTCTCGAACCCTGGCACAAAATGTGTCCATAACCCAATTACGTTCAAAGCAACACAGCCCTCGCAAGAGATGAAATTGGCTGGCTGCTGCTTTAAGGCCTCAATCTGCTCGAAATGTTAAAGTCAGTGAGAGGTTAAATTTTGTTTGTGAGAAGGGATGTTTTTTTAAAGTATTATTAAAGTATATAAAAACACGAGCAGGCAAGTGGAGGGACAGATCTATCTGTGTCTGTAGCCACAGCCAGGCTGCGCTCATGGCCTCGTACAGCCCTCTTCGATAGTCAAGTCCTGCAAATTTGGGCTCAACTATGTCAGCAGTCAAAACAGCCTGACGCTTACTTGAGTCCCGGGGCACGAGGGAATTGCGGCTAACGAGACCTCTGACTTCTTTGCTAGAGAGGGCTCTGAGGCTCTGAGGTTTACCGGCCTAGAACCTGTTCTGCCTGTCCCATATGCCATCAAAGCCACTGTTAACAAATGGGTCACTGTGACCCAGGAGCGAGCATGGCAGGCTGAGCAGCGGCTGCAGGTGGACGAAACTTATGCTTCCTGTCATCTCTGGGAAATGCTCACAGTTTCTTCGGTCCCAATGCAGAAGGAACTGTAGGCAGTTGGTCGGATTGATGATGGGTCATTTTCTATGGGCAAGGCACATGGAACAGGTTGGCATATCTGACAGTGCATTGTGTCCTGCCGGTGGGCAGGACAATGAAACGACGGACCACTACCTGTGGGTCTGCCCCGCGTACGCCCGAATCAGGTTTGAGACGTTTGACACTGATGTGTTGAGAAGCGACCACCTTAGCTCCTTGGCACCCCAGGATCTATTCAGATTTCTACGGAGGTCGGGCAGATTCAAAACACATTAACTGTATTGTAATGTAATGTAAGGTATTGTAATGTAATGTAATTTAATGTAATGTAATGTACGGTAATGTAATGTAAGGTATTGTAATGTAATGTAATGTAAGGTAATGTAATGTAATACAATGTAATGTAATTTAATGTAATGTAATGTGATGTAATGTAAGGTAATGTAATGTAATGTAATGCAATGTAATGTAATGTAAGGTAATGTAATGTAATGTATTGTAATGTAGTGTAAGGTAATGTAATGCAATGTTATGTAAGGTAATGTAATGTAAGGTGTTTTAATGTAATGTAATGTAATGCAACGTAATGTAGTGTAATGTAATGTAATGCAATGTAATGTAAGGTAAGGTAATGTAATGTAAGATATTGTCATGTAATGTAATGTAATGCCTAAGTGCTGCGTTGGTTAAACTGTTCCGACAAGGAAAAAAAATATACATAAAAATACAGTTCCTGAAATAATACTGAGTAATTACACCAATTAACCATGTGGATGTGAATAAACAGGATCTATACTAATCTCTCTAACTCTTTTAAATAAAACATTTTTCTAACCTAAAGTAACCACATTGTAACCACTTTATTACTTATGATTTCTACCCATTTTAGTTGTAATCTCATCACCAGTAATCGTGTAACTTTACGCTGTTCACCGCTAAACTTCAATTAGACTGCTTGAAAATTTCGCTACACTATGCAATTTAATCGCTACCCACACATCTCAACTAACCAGCCAACCACAACTAACCAAAACGAAAGTAGACTTCCAACTTCCATTAGCTAACTTGTACACTTAAGTAAGCGCAAGTTAATTCCAACAATTCAATTATAATATTTTCAGATTGAAAATTATAGCAAAGCATCGACGACATCTCGCATCTCGCCACTTTCAACTTTTCACTTTTCATCTTGCATGTCTTTTCGCTTGCCTTCGCTGCCCATCTGGCCGCAACGTCACACCGCAACACCACATTCACACTTCATCTTCAATTTCTGCGCGGATAATCAACTTTGAAGCGCGTCACGACGTGCTGCGCAGCCATCTTGGCTCTTAATTTGTAAATGGCACTTAATCCAATCTAGTTTTACTTGTAGACATTTGCAGCGGCCCCGAGCTCGCGCTGACCCACGCGCCAGAAAGCATTAGCAGCCGCTTAATTGAGTTTCGCTTAATTATTAAATTATTTAATGTGGCTGCCACGTCGCTAGTTTAGTTTCTCCATCAACAATACAAACACTATCACAACATCTTGCTTGAGAGTTTGCCTAAAAGTATGCCACAGTGAAAGTTTGATTTAAGGCCAGTTTTATGCTTTCCGCATAGTGTAAAATTTGTGTTCATACTGTTGACCCACTAAATATACCAATTGAGCGCTCAGCACTTCAAATATTCAATTTGCATTCGTTATATGTACCGGCAAACTATCGGCCAAAAGAGTCAACAGCTACAGCACGCGTCGACAACAAAAACCACTTCAAACTATTGTGCACACTTTTGCCAACGGCACAGCTTGCCGCAGCTGTGCACGAGCACTTTCGAGCACCAATTATCACCTGCGCCGCCCCAGCGACGGCGTGACCATTGCCAGGCAGCCGCGTTGTCAACGCCGTCAAGCCCGCAGAGCGTAATGCCATAAGACGCTTTGGGCCCAGCCGCCGGATAATAACTCGATATGTCAGCTGTCGAGTTAGCGCTGCTTGTTAATAGATTTTTTTCAATTAACATCCTTCCATCGATTGCAGGGCTTTACCACACCGCTCAGCGTGCAGCCTCCACCTGCCTCAACTTACTTGCCACCACGTTGCCAGGCTGCATTAAGACGCGCGCGCGCCGAAGGCGAACAGATTGTGGGGACAATGAGTGTTTGGCAGCGATAATTCTTGCTGATAGGCTTTATTGTTATTATGATTGCAATTCCATTGTTTAGCGTTAATTATGTTATGCATATGTGTGAGTGTTTGTACACCTATAGACATACATACACACACACACATGCGCACATATGCTAACGCAACGTTATTTGACGTGTGTGCCATGGTGTTGGCTTAATTACGAAGTGACAAAGCCAAGAAGGAAACAAAACAGCCCAAATAATTGGGACATAATAATGTGACAGAGTTAATTGCCAGGAATTGGCATGGACACGTGAAACATTCTGGCAAGTTTTGTAGCCCAAACTGTCTACTGTCGACCAAGTGGTACTAATGTTTTGCAGTTCAAGTGTTGATGTGGACATTAATGCCAAACACAATGATGTGTAATCTGTGAATGATTAGAAGTTAGTATGTTTTTTCGCGGAACTGCTATTGGCAATCTATCGACATTAAATTACTGCGAACTGATACAAAAGTAACGAATGCTGACTGTCAAAACAATAAATATTTCTACCTTGAGGCCACCAAATAAAACTGATGCCTCACTGTTATTAAAGCCTCTCAGTACCAAACTCTGAGCGTATCTCTTTCACAGAGATGGGAGCTAGAAAGAATTTTTCAATTCAAAATACGAAGAAGACACAAGAGGCGAATTTGGTCCATGTTCCTTCCTCGGAAATCTATTTCGAATGAGGTTTGGATTTATCTGGAATTTTTTCCATAGTTTTGGATAATTGCAGAGATTTTTTGATTATTGGAACAGAGAGCCAACTGATGTTAAATGAACTGTTGTAAGTTGAACAATTTTAATAAAATGTTAAAAAAAACCAAAAACCCCAATCAAAGTTGTCCCATTTCGAAACCATAGCAATGAAGAACAATAACAAGAAAAAACAAAATTGAGGAACATTATTAAACTTCCCGGATATGCATTAAATTCCTGATGACAAAATCTGTAACTGAGGTAAATAAAGAAAAAATATAAATAAAATAAAATAAAATAAAATAAAATAAAATACAATACAATAAAATAAAATAAAATAAAATAAAATAAAATAAAATACAATAAAATAAAATAAAATAAAATAAAATAAAATAAAATAAAATAAAATAAAATAAAATAAAATAAAATAAAATAAAATAAAATAAAATAAAATAAAATAAAATAAAATAAAATAAAATAAAATAAAATAAAATAAAATAAAATAAAATAAAATAAAATAAAATAAAATAAAATTAAATAAAATTAAATAAAATAAAATAAAATAAAATAAAATAAAATAAAATAAAATAATATAAAATAAAATAAAATAAAATAAAATGAATTGAAATAAAATGAAATAAAATAAAAAAATAAGATAAAATAAAATAAAATAAAATAAAATAAAATAAAATAAAATAAAATAAAATAAAATAAAATAAAATAAAATAAATAAGATAAAATAAGATAAATAAAATAACAACATAAAATAAAATAAGATAAAATAAAATAAAATAAAATAAAATAAAATAAAATAAAATAAAATAAAATAAAGACCCTATAAAATGTATTATTTTCTGTCTATTGATGATCATCTATCAAGAATATAACTTAACTTTTGCATGTCAGTAATTTTCGACATTCAATAACTTTAATCTCATACAATAATGATGTATCTTGACTGAGAATCAAAACGAAGGATTAATTCTCATAGGATACGCGATTGTACCGGCATTTCTCTACCTGTATAATCTATTCTTTTTTCTTCACATTTGATGACTTGTTTTGCGCTCAATGCATGCACTGCTTATCTCTGCTTCTATAATCTTCCATTTTTATGTTACGTATGTTATAATGTTGTGCTTTTCACACAGCAACACGATACCCACAATCAACAGAAAAGCGAAAAAACGTTTGCTGCACGCACACATTCAGCATTGACGTCAGTCGAAAGAAAATATTCATAAAACCAAACATAAAACAGACAATAGCGGCAAAAAGTGCTTAACTTTAACAACATCTGCGCGCACATACTTATGTGCAATTCAAGCACATGTATGTAAGTGGATACATACATATGTAATCGCACAAAAGCCACCAGGTACAGTTTATGAACCGTACACAACCACATATCACTTTTTGGCATTTGTTTTATTTTCGTGCGCGATGTGTTGATACTTTATCAGTGCCCCATGCCAATTGACGCGCAGTCGAAACATATCGAAACGAATCGAATCGCAGCGCATCATATCCAGTATCTACGAGTATAGAGCTTCATATCAAAATGTGTTGCCGAATATTGCAATGCTGACAAGTTAATTACACGGTTTTATGTGCGTGCGGCCATAACAACTTTCACACACGGTCCAGCACGCCGATAAGAGCGCCACTCGCGTGTTCGCGCTCGCTGCTGCCATCGCCACCACCTGTTGCACTTAGAGTAAAAGCTGGAATTTTCCAATTTCAATATTCAGCACACAAACGCGAGCTGTGTGCGGTACGTGTGGCGTATGCGAAACGGACTATTCAATTTATTGCATGCAATATTCCAATGTTGAAAGAAATGCGAGGATTACGTATACGCCATGGCGGGCGAAAAACTAAAACAATTCACGTGCCATATTGCAAAGCAGTTGATGATGTTGTTGTTGTTGTTGTTGCATGTCATTTCATATTATATGAAAGTGTGCGCTGTAGCTGTGTTGACATTAAAACAACAAACTAACCGCAGCCAACATAACAGCCAGTAATGAGTTAGTAGCAATCTTTTGCGCAAGAAAGCACAAAGTTTTGTGCAACAATTGCAAACCACAACACAGCCTGGCTGCAAGTGATTAAATGACATTTCTATTTTCCTCGCGGCTGCCTTTCACTGACCGCCAGTAGTGAAGCTTTTTATAAATTGTGAAATTGCCATTTTACACATAAATGAAAAAACAGCGAGGGTGGAAAAATTGTGTAATGCTTAAACTTTCCGTTGTCCGGTGGCAACCTGTTGCTGTCGCTTGGTGTGCATATTGTTGCTTTTGTTGACCAATACACACACACACACACATACATACAAGCAGCGTGAACGTGTTGAATGGGCAATGCTGTTAGCCAACTGTGCGCCGTCCAGTTTGAATGGAAAAGCGCTGAACTTTGACATTTCAGCAATAACGGCCCGTGGTTGTACAGTTGTTTACCTTTGGCTGCGATTGGCCATGGCTCAGCTTACGGTTAGCTGGAAGAGTTCGCTTGAACGAACCAATGTAAGCAGACATTGAGTATACATACCAGTGCCAATTTAATTAATAAATAATTTTCCGACAGCAGGACGTTACGACGCGCAAGATGTGCTGCTGACGTCCAAACTGTGAAGCGTGCAACAGTTTGCAGAAGAAGTTATTTAAACAATTTAGGTTATATGTAATGGTTATGTTTAGTTTGTTTTCTAACCATGAACGATTGTAGTGAATTTAATGTTAATTTTTGCCCCTCATAACAAGAAACAAAAATACATGGACAATTTTGTAGGCAGCACTTTGAAAGGTCAACGGTTTATTATACTCGAAAGTTTCAATTCCGAAAATATGCATTTCATTGAAAATGGTTGGACTTTTTAAGGTCTGTTTTGGTCATAAATTACAGCATAAGTTAGTATCTCTAATAATGTGTGGCAAATAGTATACAAAGCAGCTTTCCAGTTTTTTGCTTTTTAAGGGTCCTAAAAGTATCAGAAATAAAAATGTTGAAACAAAATTTGTTTCCTTATAATTTGCTTCAACTATTTTATATACAAATATTTAATAGTCACTTTATGTAGGAATTGAATGACCTTTAAATCTTAAATTGGAAGTGGTCTGAGGTCAACCTTTTTCGAACAATAACTTTTCTACTCCATCCTTCTGCCACAATTGAGATCGTAAAAGTCAAATTGGTGACCTCAGCTCACTAGTCAGTAATGACGAGCTGAGAGTGGTTGCAGACGTGCAAGTCTGTCAACCAATCGTGAGGTGACTTTTTGTTTTGTCTTTGAGCAGAATGAACTTCAGCCTGCTTGTTGGTTGGTTGTTGGTTTAGTGACCAGACAACTTTATGTACATTGTACATGCAAAGAGAGTGTATTCTGCCTAATCTGTGTGGCGATATGATGAGCTGTCAGACCATTTTTCTGTATCTCTCTTGATTTTGTGCAAAACAAATTTGACGTTCTTGACTATGTTAATAAAAAAATCAATTACATTGTCTACTGATTTGTTTGATTTTAAAACATATTAATAGATTTTATAGTTATGCGACTAAGTACACACTTGGTCAGCTTAAAATGGTTTAGAAATTTTGTTGAAGTAGTTTCAGTTAAGGGTTGAAGAGATCAGCGAAATGCTGGCAAAATGTCGCAAAATAAAGATTTCACCTTTGACTTTTGATCTTCCAGCCAATGTAATGAAAACAATATGTAACTGGTTTCTTTGTAAAATCAGGAAAACAACTATAATCAAAAGTTTTCTATAGAAATATTTATCAGACCTTACAAAAATCTACTCTAATTTAATTTAATACTTCAACCTTTACTTTTTTTCAAACTAACTATCTAACTTTTTCAAACTAACAGAACTACACATTCGCCTATTTTTTCAATACCAACTTGATTTATTTCGGCTTTTAGATCAACAAAAGTAATGAGTCCCATTAGTGATAGTAATACTGCACTACTTTTTATATAAATTAATACAAAACTAAGCAACTCATTAACCCTTTCGCTACAGATTTTTACTGGGGAAAGTTAAAATTTTAAATTTTTCGTCTTAGGCTTCTATGTGGTTATATTAGCAACATTCTATAAGAAATTTTTGAATTTTTATACGCGGACCCTTTATTTTAGAGTGTTTTTCTAGGAGAGCAACCACATCGTTTTGGCTGTAATAATTACTTAAACATAAAACTTTTTATGCATATCGCAAATGTGAATATTTCTTCATTTACTTCAGCCAAAATTAAAACAAAAAAGTGTCTAAATTGAAAGAAAACGTCAAATTAAAAAGTTCTCTAATTTTTTCTGCTTCTTCTTCCTTTACTATGTCAAGATATACCATTAAAAAAAGTGTATACTTTTCTTCTTTAAACTTAAATATTCAGTTTATTAATTTCGTATTTTTCCTAAAACTTCAAACTATTCTAAAAACCAACAAAAAAATGTATTCTTGCAACCATAGAGGATGCAGACGTCCACAAAGTAGCATGTTGCCATATGGCAACAAAGTAGCGAAAGGGTTAATACAAACTAATACAACTAAACAACAACAATAAAGTCACAAATTGTAAGTCCAATAGTGACAGTGAAGTATATAGTGGGAGCACAAAATAGTTCGGACCGTTTTTCATGTACCAAAATGAATTTATTTCAAAACAAAATAAATGGCGAGATTAATCAAAGTATGGTCCATCGATGGTTACTACTTTTTCCCATCTCTCATAAATGCATTTTCATCCAAAAAAAAGGTTCGAACTAATTTGTGCTCCCAATACTAAATTCAATATTGGTATTTTTTAGTGTCCCACCGAATATTCGGTTTCGGTTTCGGCCCAAATAAGTGGTTTCGGTTTCAGTTTCGGCCAAAAAATGGCCGAACCCGAAACTTTCTAGAATATTTTTTTACATTTTATTGTGTAGCAGATATATGGTGAAAGGAGGGGTAATTTAGATGCCACCAATGTAAATACACTTTTTTTTAGCATATAATATTAAATTATTTAATTTTGAATATTAGCGAGTAAGGTACGAAAGGGTGATTTTGTTCATGTTTACGTTTTTAAAAAATGAATAAATTGTTTTTATTAATAAGTATTTATTTATTTATGGTAGGTTTGTTTGTTTGTTCTTTATTTACTAAATGTAAAATTCGTTTGTTGAAAAAAAATGCTTGATATGGTGATTTTTATTTTAACTAGAAAGTTTCGGTTTCGGCCGAATATTAAAAAAAAAACCGAAATTCGGTTTCTGTTTCGGCCCAAAAAAGATGTTTCGGTCGGACACTAGAATTTTTATATAACACTTAAAATTTCCGTCAGCAACAATCCAACAGTAGAGTAAGTCAGCTCTTACTCTACCCCTTTTTTTTGCTTTAAGCCTTTAACAGAAAAAAGTTGTCATCAGTCCATGAGTCCACTTTATTCTATTCAATGACGCAAAAAAGAATTTATGAAACTACATGGCAACTATGGCAAACTCAATTAAAGTCGAGAACAGTCAACAATCAGGAGTGAGGCGCACAAACGAAAAAAAAATATGGCATAATATTGGTCAGAAGGCAGGCCGGCGCGCCGCATAGCGGCTGTCGTTAACTTTAACGCATTCAACAAATTCATGTCATGCGGACGCCCACGCACACTCGAGCGCGCTGATGCGGTGCCTTTGCGGTAGAACGCGGCTTACCGGGCCACCTACCGCTAGGCTCAGCACTTTTTGCGCTGCGCGATGCTTTACAACTATGTTATGGCAAGTATGTGCGGCATGAGTGTGTGTGAGTGCCTGTCACACACACACACACACACACACACAAATACACATTTACATATGCTAACTCTTGTGCTAAAAATAGCAGCAGCAACGTTGGCAGCGACAGTCGCCTGTCGTTTGTGATTTGGGCGTTAAATGTTTTCGTTGCTGGGATTTAAGTTGTGAGAAAGCCGTGAATGGCGGCAGTTAGTTGGAATTGTGTAAATTCGCTGTGTAAATGAGTTGAGTAGACAATTTTTTTTCTCTCAGAAACCAGCGTAAAAAATAAATAAGTAATAAAATGCAAAATATCACAAAATTACGCATTTATAATGCCGTGCAGAGCAACACAAATGTTGAGGCGGGTGTTGAGAAATTTCTTGGAAATTTTATGAATAAACGCCATATGTCGGTTGGTTCACAGAAAACACGCACACACGCACATAGCGCGCTGACGTGTTGACACACCGCACAAAAATAGCACAGCTAGCGAGCACTGCACGCATACAAACGTAGGAAACGTCCTTTCACAGGATATTGACGACAGGCGCGCAGGCGAGAGAGCACTTGTCTGCTATATCAACAAGTTGCTTGTTATTTGTCGTGTATTTGTTTTTGTACATGTTTGCACAACAATTTATGCAACAAAGCGCCACTCGCACAACAGTAACAACAAAAACATTGAGATGAATGAGAACAACACTATAAAGCAAAAGTACATTGTGTGGAACAAAGCGAATACAGTGCTGCCTGGTTATGGACAGCCTGAAGAATGCGCGAAATAAAATTGAAATTGAAATGAGTTCCAAAACGATATCAAAAGGATACCTGAAACTTCAGTTGTATCGAAATTTTGCGGTTGTTGACAACTTATTTTATTTAATTTTATTTTATTTTATTCTATTTTAATAATTTTTGTTTTAATTTAATTTTATGTTATTTTATTTTCTTATATTTAATTCTATTTTATATTTTTTATATTAATTTTATTTTATTTTATTTTTTTTATTTTATTTTATTTTATTTTGTATTATTTTATTTGATTTGATTTGATATGATTTGATTTTATTTTATTTTATTATTTTATTTTATTTCATTTTATTTTATTTCATTTTATTTTATTATTTTATTTATTTGATTTGATTTGATCTTATTTTATTTTATTTTATTTTATTTTATTTTATTTTATTTTATTTTATTTTATTTTATTTTATTTTATTTATTTGATTTGATTTGATTTGATTTTATTTTATTTGATTTTATTTGTTTATTTCATTTGATTTAATTTGATTTTATTTTATTTTATTTTATTTTATTTTATTTTATTTTATTTTATTTATTATTTTATTATTTTATTTTATTTAATTTGATTTGATTCGAATTTTTTTATTTTATTTTATTTTATTTTTTTAAGATATTTTTTTTAAGATAGTAAATAGTTTGATCTCAAACATGTTGATTAAATGAAGTTCAATTGTATTATTTGAAATTGTTTGTCTTTGAAAACATTCCCAATGCTGTTGACAACTAATTTTTCCATTCTTCTCAAAAGCGTTCGCTAAAAGAGATTTGATTTTTGCTTACATTTATGTTTTGTTTTTAATTTTGTTGTCTTTTCCGTGATTAGTTCATTCAACTGCATTTGATTTGTGTAAATACCATTTGAAACCATATCTGTAAACATTTTTTTACAAACAAATATTCCCCTTGCGTACGTCATTGGTTTCATGTACATAAGAAATATTTTATTTATGTTTGTTATTTCAAACATCCCAATAATATTCCAAACAAATTGTTTCCGTTTCCTTAAGAACTTTGGGTAAAATTATTAAAATTTCAAAGTTAATACATCTGTTTTAAAAATAAATTTTAAAATAAATATATTTCTATATTTTATTGAAATGTGTAAGAACTCTCCGTCATGAATTCGATTCATCTGTATTGAAACCTCAAAATTCCTGCAAGCGTTGTGCCTATGAGCGGGAGACTACTGTAGCAAAACGTTTGAATACTGTTAAACTCTGAAATGAAGCACTTTCACAGCTGTGCAAAATGTGTGCATGTGTGTGTGTGTGCGTGGGATTAGACGCTCGGGACCGAGTTGAGAGCGCGGCGCAAGTGTGTGGGTGCTTGAGAATCATTTACGCACCGACTAAGCAAATCTTTTTAATGCCAAACATGAGGCAACACACATAAGCTGCACAGCCACACAAAATGTTTGCCCAAGTCCATAGAAAATCTGACATTGAAAATAATTAACAAGCTGAGAGTGGCCAAGAGTGGAGTTGATCACATACTTCAAAGAGACTTTGATGACATCATTGTTTGCCTTGAAGTGCCCCACAAACAAAACCACATACTTCACAACATGCAAGTTCGAAGGCGCACATCTACCCACATAAGTATTTAGTCAGTTTTGCAGTAACTGAAATAGTTCCAATTGCTCCGGCACGCTCCGTGTGCCAGCGGAAACTACTTAACAGATCGCAGCGGTTGACAAACATTTTGCTTTTGGTCTAGCTGGCAACACGATAATATTGAATTACTGGCGCACAAGGAGCGAAAACGCCCACAGCAAGCGACAATAACGACTCGCATGTCCTGCGAAAACATTCCCACCACAACTGGCAATAGCAGCCAAAGTGGCAGCACAAACGCAAACAGCCGTAATAGAAAATAAAATTGATAACAAAATAATATCTGCACAGAAATGTACATACAAACCTTCATACAAGTATGTTGCAAGGGTGTTGCGGGCTAAGCGTTGAATACAGGAAGGGAGTGAAGGCGGCAAGTAGCTAAATACGCCCACAAGTGCTTGTGTTTGTTTTGTTTTTGCAATACGCGTACATACGCTTAATGTGTATACTTATGTATGTATGCATGTTTTGTCATTGTTTGTTTTACATGGAAGCAGAAACAAGCTGAAACCATGCAGAACGAAAAAAACTTTGATTTATTTTAAATTAACTTTGGCTTTTTCTACATTTCATTCGTATTTACTTTGATTCGTTTATTTCCTATATTTCGTTATTTGGTATTTTGTTTTTCTAATTTTTTACAAAAGAGTTGGCCCTTTTTAATGGAATTTAATTTTGCATGTGTCTATGTAGCAATGCTTTTTAAATCCAGTATGGTGTGACCATATTTCGAATGTGAAAATTGTACCACACTTCTGTACTAAAACAAGGATGGAACATATACATATATTTTTATTTTACATGAGTTTGTACATTAAAGAGGACGTTTATACTAAGCCGTCTTATAATTTCAGAGGCGCTATGAACCTAGAAGTACGAGGGTTGCCTTTTATGTTTCGGGATTTGGCAACTCTGGTGGTGCAATCTGGAAACTGACAGCTGTATCGTAAAGTTGGACATTTTTGAGGTTATAAGTACTCAGAACATTTAGACATACGAGCGCTATTTATATTATTTACAGTGAGTTGAAAAATTCATCTCGGCCCAAAAATGGAATTAAATCGTGAACATTTTCGTGCGATTATTTTTTACAACTTTCGACGTGGATTAACTCAGCAACAGTGCATAGATGAACTTAATTTAATTTTTGGTGATGAAGCTCCATCAAGGACCAGTGTTTATCGATGGTATGGTGAATTCAATCGTGGTCGTAGTTCACTCCAAGACGAATTTCGTGAAGGTCGTCCAAAATCAGTTGTTGTTCCGAAAACCATTGATGCTGTGCGCGAACTGATATTGCAAGATCGTCATGTGACCTATCGTGAGATTGAGACAACTTTAGACATTAGTGGGACCAGCATACATTCAATATTGCATGAACATTTGACTGTAAAAAAAATTTGTTCGCGTTGGATCCCACACAATTGGTCAACTGCTCAAAAAAAGACTCGTGTCGATTGAATTTTTCAACTCACTGTAAATAATATAAATAGCGCTCGTATGTCAAAATGTTCTGAGTACTTATAACCTCAAAAATGTCCAACTTTACGATACAGCTGTCAGTTTCCAGATTGCACCACCAGAGTTGCCAAATCCCTAAACATAAAAGGCAACCCTCGTACTATAGATAGTTAAAATTTTGGGACTTATTCTAAAATGTTTGGCATGCATTATGGGTGGAAAAGTTTACCACCGCTTGTAGCATGTTCTTTTATATACATACGTTTATATTTATGTATGCTTTTTATATGTGTCAACACTGTCGAGTTTGTTAATTCGACAATTGTTTTTAAATTTATTTTTATTTTCTCAGAGCCTTCAACAAATAAATAAATCAAAAATATGAGGAAAAAATTGGAACATTGAGTAAAAAATATCGGTATCGATTAGATAACAAATTTGCAGACTCTAAAGTGTTTTGATTTTGCCGAAGAAGCTGATTTATGAGGAAGTCCTATTAGGAGTTTTTTCAGACAGAGGCTGTCTCCCAAATAGCCGATCAAGAAGCTGATTTATGAGGAAGTCCTACTAGGATTTTTTTTTAGACAGAGGCTGCCTAACAAAAAGCCGATCAAGAAGCTGATTCATAAGGAAGTCCTACTAGGATTTTTTTTACACAGAGGCTGCCTAACTAATAACTAGACAACAAAGATCATAAGGAAGTCATTGTACCATTTTTGCTCACCAGAGACTGCCTAACAAATAGAAAACAAAGAAGCTGAGGAAGTCCCAGTACGATTTTTTCTGAGAGAGATTTTTTCTGAGAGTCTGTCTAACAAATAGATGACAAAGGAGCTGATTCATGAGGAAGCCCTAGTAGGAAGGTAGATGGAGGCTGCCTCACAAATAGACTTCAAAGAACCTGATTCATTGGGAAGTCCTAGTAGGATTTTTTCTCAGTCAGAGTCTGCCTTTACAAATAGATGACAAAGGAGCTGATTCATGAGGAAGTTTCAGTAGGATTTTTCTAATATAGAGTCTTCCTAACAAATAAACGACGAAAAAGCTGATTTATTAGGAAGTCCTAGTACGATTTTTTGCCAGTCAGAGTCTGTCTAACAAATGGAACACAAAGAAGCTGATTTAAACAGAAGTCCTTGTATGATTTTTCTTAGATTGAGGCTGCCTCACAAATAGACAACAAAGATGCTGATTCATGAGGAAGTTACAGTAGGATTTTTCTTAGATAGGGTCTGCCTCACAAATAGACAACAGAGAAGCTGATTGTCCCGGTCCAACTTTGATGTGTCCCGGTTTTCCCTTACACCTCCTGGTTGAAAGATTTGATTGCAAATAAATTTTAAAAAGTTAAATTTCAGAAATTTCGACTAGTTTTTAATTGTGCAATAGTTGCATCTTCAGATAATTGAGCTTTTCGCTGGCAGTAATCGATATATTACGTGCATCCCCTGTCTAATTAGCAACAGCTGTTTTTCATTTCATTCATTGTGTGCATTTTTTAATATTGTTTCTGTTTAATATGACAAAATATAGTTTTTTTTAAGTGAGCTACTTTTTTTGTTTTGTATGTGTACGAAATTTCACAAATGTCTGGGCACTCAAATTTAAGAGTAATCGCAAAAGGACATATTCACATTCGAGTTATATATATATATAAACATCGTATGTATTCTATTTCTCGCTCAAGTTTACCGCTGTAAATGGGATAAAGTGGCTGTCCAAATGAGATGAATATTGAAAATAAAGTAGAAATGCCTTCAGACTTGTCCTCACTTTAGTCGAAATGTGTTTATAGAGTTGCACATTTAAAGTGCAACAAATGGTAGATTTGGTACAAATATTATAAGACATCTATTAATGGTTTAATGGGCCCATCAATAGGAACAGAATAAAGGTCATTTTATCAAATGTTATTAGAAATTTTAATGAAAGGAAAAACTTATTTACTAACTTCCAAAAAAAAAAAACAAGTTTTAAAATTGAAACAAACGAAGGATACAAAAAGTAGGTAAATAAGTTGTCTGCTGCCTTTCAATTTATTTTACAAAGAATTTAAAATAAATTATTAACCACAATGACCTTTGACCATTAAATAAATCATAGTTAAGATGAAAAGAAAATTCAAAATCTTTGTTCCCACGTAGTGCAAAATATTCAAATACTTAAAGTCTTGCTTTATTAGGTAAAGTAATGTAATGTTCAATTTATTGAAATTCGTTTGAAGTGGGCAGATTATGCAATCAATGCGGCATAGATAAATCGCTGCTAATACCGCCGAGGAACCTTCAAATCGAAACGGAGTGGAAATAAATTTCAAAAACTCAACCGCACAGCAAATGAAAAATGCCAACGGCCAGCAAGTGGGGCGTAGTTGGAGGAAATAAATGAAAATCCCGCCGATCAAACGACCAATCAACAACTCGCTCCGCAGCACCGCACCTACACTACAACAACGCAAATGCAAAAGCATTACCAACACACAGACATCAGCGAAATGCTGCAGCAGATAAGTCAACAACGGGGCTAAAAATAGACGCAGCCGTTAGCTTGCGCCATCGTCAGCATCAGCGCCAACTTCAACGCCAACACTACTTTCGTGCAAAGTACAAAGCCAACACATAAGCCAGCCAACTAAAATAACTAAAGACGCTGGCAAGTGGTTGTAGCACAATGGCAGCAACAATAAAAACAACAACAACATCTATTGCTGTTATATGGCACCATTATATATAGGCCACTGTATGTGAAAAATGTAAATTGTTTAACAAAAAACCAAAAAAAAACAAAGACAAATAAAAAACATGACAATAAAAAGCCACAAACAACTGGAAAGTGCAAAAAAATTTGAAACAGAGCAAAAGCTTTAAAGGACTCACTAGGAAGAAGAGAAAGATTTCGGTTGGTCTCAGATAACTGATTCGCTGGGCTGGTGGGACACGCCCGTTTTTGGTGCCATTGCTCGTTGCTTGGTTATTTGGCTCATTCAGTTTAGGTGCTAAGCAGCGCTAAATATAGAATCATATATGTAGACAGCGAACCAAGTTAACGAACGAAAACGAACTAACCAGATGGATGCAACTGTATCGGGTTCTCTTTGAACCAGGTCAGTGCCATTTGCACCTTTGCAGCACCATTGGCGGTATTCACTATGTGTTTTTCCCCAAAAAACCCATTTGTCATAATCTGCTTTTGGGCGCCTTTGACCCACTCTTTCATTTACTCTGGCAAAAGTAAATACAAATCAGTTAATCTTCTTACTTAGCTAATCTTCTGAGCCACCGTTAGGAGGACGTTTACCAGCTCAATTTACAAGTTGAAATTTTGCTCTTCTTCCAGAGCAGTTACCATCAATGGTGAATGCCACCATTTTGTGGCCGAAGTGAATGAACGCTCGCTGACTCGATGACGGCTATAAATTGTTGAAGCCACACCAACATCACACTTCCATGCAACGCAACTCCAAGGATATACAATTACATATAAACAAAAACAACAACACTAACCACACCAACACCACCCAACCAGCCTTTTTGTGTACGTGCGCCAGCTTTGCGCTTCAACTCTACAAAAGCTTTGCTTTGGTACATAAAATATTTGCTTGTTGTTGTTGTTGCAGCGCCAACAGTTGTCACTGTTGCTCTTTTTACTAGTTGTTGTTGCAGCAGTGCTGTTTTTGTGTTTATTGTTTTTGCTGCCATTGCTGTTTAACACCTACGCGCCTTTCATTCATGCAAGAAAACACACAAACTGCGACGCAAAGTGTTGCCACACTTGCTGGCAAAATGGAGCGCGGCCGGGAGTGCCAACGGAAATGACACACTCATCATTGGCGCCGGCACAGCGGCGTAAGGCAAAAACTAGCACAAAACCCGAAAAAAGTTTATAAAACACGCACCAAAGCGGAAGCAAAATAACCAAAAAGAATGGCGAAAAATAAAGTGAAAAACTCTGAGCGGAAATTCGGTAAGTAAGCGTCGAGCAAGGATACGCAGCGAAATACTATATATAAGTGAATTGGTGTAGGCGTACGAAGTTGTTTGTACTTCCATATGCAGAGCGCACAACTATGTACAGACACCATGTACCGGAATCGGAGTCATGTGCGGCTGTGTGCGGGTGTAGTCCTGCACACAAAAATTGCATTTATTACGCATGAAATAAATGGCCAAAACTGAAGTTGATTCATTTCGCTTGGGTGCGACAGTTGCGCCAAAGGCAGCCGAAATGCCAATGTTGCTTGTGCGGGAATCAGCAATTTGCGAATGGATGCGGGCTGAAGTCATGAGACTATGAGCGCTCAGCGGACGTGGCAATTTTAAACTTAATTTCATTTTAATGGAGACCTAAATAAGCAAGTCGATGCAAGTCAGTTTATGTAGAAGGTTTATCTTTTGAAGAGTTAAGTTTATGCTAGAAAATACACAAGGAATAGTACTTGAAGGGGATATGACGGCGAAATTTAACCCTTTCGACCCCGAATTTTATCCTGTGTCTCGATGTTACTTTTTGGTATTTAAATCGTGAAACATTTACCTAAGAAGTGTGCACACGACAGTTGAAGTCACCACGCCTCTTTGTTAGAGTTCTAGACCTAGTTTACTTTTGAACAATTTTAGCTTAAAACGGGTATCAATATTTTTTAATTACAGAAAAATTATTTAATATTTATGGAAAAATAAAAAATTATCACTTTTTGATTTCATTTAACCATTATAAAAGAAACAGGATTTTGATTAAACGCGCCCAATTCGTAGACTTCAATTAGAACACAAACTTTCCCTGATATCGCAGCAAATTATTGGAAATTATTTTGGGGATAACAGTAAATTTTTTTTAATTTGCTTTGTAATCAGTTCTAAAAATATTAATTTTGTGGTGCCTACTTTAATTAAACCCATAAATCAATCGTAGCTTTTTCTTTAAGATGACAAATAGGTGAAATTGCTCTCAGGCAACTTTGGGGTCAAAAGGGTTAAAGGAAAGTCTGAAAAATTGAGAAAATATTAAATTTTTATGTTTAGTTTTTGAATCACAACTCTAGTAATGTTTATGGTAGGTTAAGTAGTTCGAAACTTGCGCATGAAACTCTCAAAGAAAATGGATACTGTGTGCCGCAATGATCGAAACATTTCTGATGACTTTTTGAAATTGTTTCATTTTGTTGTATGGTCAATGGCGCAGACAGGGTGGAGCAGGGAGAGAGCTTTGGAGGCTGGTGAAAAATATGGTTTCAAAGTGTGTTGGGTTCAAAAGTTGTATGCAAACCCCCTTCCAATCAAAAATAAGATCCTGTATCCGTCACTGGTCTCTTTGGTTTATCCGATTTCACACTGACTGAGATTAAAACTACATATAGAGCAATCAATGAATATTAACACTAGAAAGACCAGAGGTCATTTTGACGATTTTTCATTTTTAAATATCTGTATTTTCTTTAGTATTTCTATCAACTTTTGCTTTGATGACTTTTATTTTTTAATAGGGTTCTACAATTAGTTCTACAATTAGGGTTCTACAATTACAATTAATCAAATCCGATATGTACTTTTCGAGATATCAGTCGATATAATATGTAGTCTTTGTAGGTATGGAAAACTTGCGGTCTTTCTAGTGTTAATTGTAACGACGTGCGTTAAATAGATTTGCCTAAAAGATTGCTAACTAACTTTCGTAAACAAGCCTATTTACCCTTTCACCCCAATCAGGACATTAGAGGTATTCAATACATAGAGCAACTGGTCCGGGAGATGGTTTTCGACAAACAAAAAAAAAAAATAAATTTGTTCTGAATTACCCACAGTTTGCTTTTTGGCTACATCAAACCTCTTGAGTACATTTTTTGAAGCTAATTTGCTGCTTTTCCACATCAAATATTTAAAACTCTAACTTCTCTAAAACTTTTTGGTTTATTTACGTATAACCTTTTAAACTTTTAAACTCAATTGAAATTAAAATTTAAATGTTTTGAGTAAATAAAAGAAACGCTTTTGGCAGCTCTTTAGCAAAATTGCTACATTGTTGAAAAGGATGCTCAGTAACTGGTTTGCTATTCAGCCATTTAGCTCATTTGCCAGACCAGTTTCTATATTTACTAAATACCCCTAATACATATTTTCTAAAAATGCTATAAATATCTAAAAAATCGTATTACAAATCAATATTTTGAAAAACAACGATTGGCATTCAATGCTTCTAGTGACAAAAAATGCGAATTTTTTAAAATGATAAAAAAATCTTGGTCCTTAAGTTTCAACTTGCACTGTTCAGCTGCTTTTCCTTATATCTCCCGCTCTCTTGAACTCGTATCAACAATATTTTTAAATAACCTAACCTATAAATAGCTGCACATTGATTATGTTGCAGTGATTAAATTGAAAGATATTTTAACACATTCGTTGGCATCCCATTAGTCTATTGAATGTGAATGCAAAGTTCAGTAAAATTAGCAACAAACAGCAAAATAATCCATTATGTAATTCCATAGAAACATTTTTAAAAGGAAAACTCAATAACATTTAAGAGAATACAACAACATTCTTCTTATATTCTTATATTGTTGTGAAATCGAATAGGAAATGCGTGGTATTGTAGAAAAAAGGAAAATTCGCTGCATTGTCACTGAAATTCAACCAAAATTGCATAACAACATTGTGGAAATTTGAATACTGGTTAAATGAAAATGTGAATAAGAACAAAAATAGTCTTGTAAAGCAGTCTTATGACATTGTAGCTATTTCAACTGCGTATAACAGTAGGGAATGGCTTTTTAATTGTTTATATTTATTTGCACAATTTTACATTTAGGATTTCTAAATTCATTCAGTTAGAAACATTTTTTAATGAAATGAATTAAATACTTTTTTTAAAGAATTTTTTCAGTTTGTTTTGGAATCTTAAAGTTTTTTAACTAATTACATTAACATTTTTTGTATGAAAAGAATATTAATGGAAAATTTTGTTATAGTTTACTTGTTTTTTTTTTTAGTTTTATTTGAAAACTTTAGAGCCCAAACTTCACCGTTTGTTAAATAATTTTCTTATTAGAATTACTTGATATGTCTGTATGAATATGGAAAGCTCCAGCAAAAAAGGTGTTCAGCGCGGCAGTTGGAAGTCGACGGCCAAGAGGGAGACTGTGTCTTCGGTGGAAGGACCAAGTTGAGGACGCCCTATCATCTCTTAGTGTGACCAACTGGAGAAGGCGCGTCAAAGCAAAGGCGCCTGGAGAGAACTTTTGCTGCGGAACTTAACCGAGTTAAGGCTTGTTATGACCAGCTAAGCAATTAAGTAAGTGAAATGGCTGTCTGTAGTGCAGAATGGGCTCCAGGACACACTTGGACACCTGAAGATGCCCGTATCGGTGCCACAAAAAGTAATCAGGGGCCGTTCTTTTAGTCTTTCAGTTGGAGGTCGACTTCAAGCTAATCAGAATACAGTCCGATTTTCAGCAGATTCCTTATACAGGGTGGCGCAAAAGTCTCTTCTTTGGCTCTAATTTGTCTATGAATGAATAAATGAATGAATGAATGTCAAAGCAAAATTTACTTTTGCCGCCATTTGCAAAAGTTATAGCATCTGCCGATAAGTTAATGACTTTTGCTCCACCCCGTAATTATTGATCTGAGGTCAAGGGTAAAATAAGTACTTGACAGCTGAACAACAACAACAAAAAATTCATCATTTAACGTATTTAGTTTGTAATTTTGCTCTAAACACTTTACAGCAACTCTCTCACAATCATTGAATTAAAACTTTTTAATCTACTGGACTTTGAACTTACTTCTTAATTTTACACTACTAACATTGTTCCTTTTCAATAAAGCTTTTCCAAAACTCTGCAGCAATGCTCTTATTAAACGTGCAATTACTTAATTTATTTAACTAATGCATTTTATGCTCTTAAAATGTTTTTCTCCTAAATTTAAATTTTTTTAAAAACTGTACCACTCACTGAACAGTAATCAATGCTGCGTAAATTAATAAAAAATATTACACAAACTGCGTAAATAAATTCATAGCCCAACACATTAAGCCAAGCTGTGGGAATTTGTACATAAATCCGTTGCGTTGCAACAAATAAAAACTACAATTATAATTACAATAGCAACAATATCAATTAGAAGTATAAAAGCCGCCTAGAGGTGTGTGCAATGGTTTGTTACGGTAAATAATTTACTTAGCGCTCGTACGGACCGCACTGGGTGCGTGCAATTGAGTGTTGCTCATACGCCCCGCGGGCCGACACACGCATTTATTACAATACCAACTCGCACCCAGTGTGTGGTTTAGTTTTTCCGGGAACAAGGCTGCGCTTCTGGGAATTCAGACTGTTGTGCTTGCAGTTAGTTGGGAAATTAAGCCAAGAATTCAAGGCGACACGCGCACATACAACGAGGCCCATGGATTTTGGGCATTTAGTTTGCTTTTATTTGTATGTTGAACAACACAGCCTCGCACTATGCTGACGTCATAGCCACATTCATTCATACTTTGCTGTGCGTCCTGTGCGCCGCTGTGCCGCTGTGTCGCCAGCATCGCTTTCATTCATAGACGCCAAACTACTGGCGGCGACGGCCGGCAGCGCCTGTTTGTTTATTCATTCATTCATTTATTCCTTCAGTCGTGTGTACAGCGCGCATTGATTCATGAAATTGCACACGGACCGTCGTTCAAGTCAAGCGTGGCCAGAATGCTCAACTTTGATTTAAGATTGGGAAAAAGTGTGCCGCAACGAAAGTTGGCAGCAACAAAAAAGCAGTGCGTATAAAATGCTGCTCTGCCCGAGCGAAACTCTTTGCCATTGGCGTTGGATGGCGTTTAAAAGAGACACACACATACTGCAGCATGAAAAATTGTTCACCAACAACAAACTAAGCGGCAACAAAAGCCCGGTGCACCTTTGACCTTTTGGCTGAAAACGGTCTCAGCCACAGCAGCTGCTGCGGCCGCGCCCATATCTACGCAGCACGCCCACTATCTCAAACATTTGCAGCAACCACTTTTTGATGGTGTTGGCGCAATTTTTTTTTGCTTGGTTGGTCTCATTTACATGCTCCAAACAACCCACGCAATCTCCAGCTCAATGCCGCAAAAGCGGCCGCCCCTTCGACCAGTCACATGACTTACCCTTTGTCATCATGTTGTTATTGTTGTTGTTCTTGTTGTTGCCGCTGGCCGCATTCATATTGGAGGTGACTTCCGAATTTTGCACGAGCACAGATGTGGGCACCGATGCAACAGTTGCAACCAGCACCAGCAGCCACAATATGGCAGCCGCTTTGAAATCGGCGCCGCCTGTTAGCCGCTTGCAATTGGCCATTATCGTGTGCTGAATGTTGTTGTTGTTGCTGTAACTAGTACTAGTAAAATGTGAAACTAGCGCAAATTGCTTGCACTTTCTTCTTGCGGTGTGAAAATTTACACTTTTTCGCTCAACACTTCACTGCTGTTCGTTGTTAATATTCAAATTAATAACTGTTGGGTTGGCTTATAGCTGTTGTAATGTTGCTTATGCTGCTGCTGCTGCTCCCAGTGGCGTTGTCGACTGCTCCGGCGTTCTGAATGAACTGTTGGCCATCGTGCTGGCGCAACAGTTTTTATTGAATTGGCCTCGTTTTGGCAGCCGTCATCGTTGCTGCAGTTGCCGCACGAAGCGCGCTCGCCAAATAGGCAACAACGAAAAACCCTTCGACAGCAGTCGGAATCCCGGTCCGCTTGCCGCCCACAAGCCGCGTCGACAACCTGCAGGCAGCCGTGCCGTGTCTACGTCATTGATAAGAATTTATTCGCAGCACGTATAGCGGCCGAAGTGGCCCGCCCGCAACGACGTTGCAGCCGCTTGGTGGCCAAACGACCGACCCAAATGCTTGCGTAGTTGCGGCCCCATGCGCGAAAGGACATGCGCACTGCGGGCGCCAATGTCGCAGCGGAGCTTTTGCTTTGGCCGTTGACTCGTGGTCGCTGGCTTATCAAGGCATGAATGAATGCCAGCTGCGTGCTTCGACTACAGCTGCTGCAGCGAGTGCCACAACCAAGTAGCGATGGCGCATTCAGTTTGTGACTAATTTCAGCAGAGCCCTTCAAACTTTTATGCCAGCCACGTACTGGCTGCTACTTATTATTACTTTAGATTCGGAATACAAATCAAAAGCTTAGCCGGAGAAACTTTTCTATTTAACACAAGAATAATTTAATTAATTTTTTTTAATCACTTTGCATTGAAGCATCACAACAGGACCAATAAAATTTCACATTCAGAATGCTATTTGGGCTTATATAGTGGCGATTTTATTTCTACTACTTCATTCTACTTGCTATCTTTATATGCATTACATTTGTAATATTGCACAAAACGCATGCGTTGCTTTATTTTATACATTTATTTAATAAGTTTCTTCTTTGTTTTCGTTCATATTTCAGTTAATAAAAGAGCTGCTCGGGCTGCTAAGCCGTCGTACTGCCTACAAGCCGCACTTGTTACAATGGCGCCAAGTGGCATCAGTACGTTTTGCCCAATACTTTGCATTTACATCTTACAATTAAGGGAAATTTATGATTATATTTTGTTGCAAATTCGCTGCAAAAAGGCTTCAAATTGCACGTTAATATTTGGGGAAAGGGGAGGGCGGTCGTTCTCCATTATAAAAAGTGTCAAAAACGGAACGTTTATGTTAGGGACTGGGTCACAACATATGATTGCATAGTGGCTTAACGCATAAAACTTGCAGTTGCTTACATAAAAGTTAAGGGAAGACGCGCACGATTTTAAGGAAACAGTTATAGCGAAATTAACTTCAGCGCTAGCATTCAAAAGATGACTAAATAATTTTAGTTTTGCACGAAAGTTAACGTGCGTGCTTCATAGCATAACATTCTATGAGATTTCACAAAAAGTACAAATGAAATAAAGCAAATCAATTGCAATTACACCGTTAAATTTTCATGCTGCAGTGGGTCAAAGAATTTCTCATTTTCATTTCGTTTCCTTTTTAACACATAACAATGGATTTCGTTTTAAAATAATTACTCTTAACATTATTAATAACGCAGATTATTCTTTTTACAAAATAAAAACACATCACATCATTCAAAACCGTGCAAACGCAAAACAAAGCTGTGGCAACTAAAAATTTATTACGTCAATTTTGCACCGTCCAGTGTTTGCATAATATGCTTCGAGACAATTGCCGTCGCCTCGCTGGCATTCGGTATCAGAAACCGGTCCATGTCCGTAATGAGCAGGCCGTCGCCATCGGGAAAGCCGTACTTGAATGTTATGAGGTCGCGATGGCGCTTTTTGGCTGTGATCTTCACAATGCTAGCCAGTGGGCGTCGCACTATTACCTGCGCCTGCCCACGGCCCAGCTCACGCAGCACAACCAAATGTGTGGCGGTGATGATCAGATGACTGTCGTACATGTAGCCGTTCATGTGCACCTCCTGGCACTTGAAGGCGTTGATAATGTCTGGCGATCTTAAGTACTGATTTAGATTGACAATTTCCTTGGCGTCGCCGGGCAACTTGGAGCCGGCGTTTTCGGGCGTGTCCTTCAGTTCGGTGTTGTCGTACTGGTCCTCGTTTTCGTCGTCAATGCTGAAGACGGGCGCCACATTGCGATAGCGCTTGCCATTGCGCTCTGCGGCAGACACATGTCGATCCAGCACAGCTCCCGACTGGCCGTTTACGCCGTTACCAAGCGTGTGCTGTCCGTTTCCGGCCACGCTTGAGCCGTTCGACGGGTTCGCTATGATGTCAAAGAGTTTGCCCTTAACTTCGGCGGACTTCAGCTTCATGACGGCGGAGAAGCGACTAAACAGATCCGACGATGGACGCTGCGAGTCACGTTTACCCTGCTGCAAAAGCATAAATTACACTAACTGGATGTGATAGGGCAAATGTTTGGACAGAAACCTGTTGAGCATTGGCGGCGCGACCAGTGTGGCGCAGCTCCACGTGGTTCTTGGCACACAGAATGCACTTCTTCACATCGTGATCCTCCAGGCAGTCGGCCATGTGATCACCGAAGTAGTCGTGAATGGCCATGTAGCCACCTGTCAGCAGCGAAACGTACTGCGTGTTCTTCTGCAGGAACGAGGCAACCACCATGTGCGTGTACTGGTCTTCCTCCATACGGCCGCTGCCCATGAAGCACAGATGTTCGCCGCCCGCGTTCGAATTCGCCTCGATAGCTTGGCGCTGTGCATTCAGCAGACCCTGGACGGCGGTAGCAAAGGCGACCGGCTCTTGCAGCATCAAGTTACAGTCGAGGTGAAAGGCGGTTGACAAATGGCCGGCGTTGTACTGTTCCGCCGGGCGACAATCAACCAAAAAGAAACGCACTGTGTCGGGCGGGCACATTTCCATGGACGAATTCTCCACCAGCTCGTAGACGGACACGGGAAGACACAGCGCCTGCCAGATAATCGCAGAAAGCAAAAACAATATAGCAGAGATGATAAGGCTGCGATCCGTTTTCACTTACCTGCGACACGGTGCATGACTCGCGCGGATTCTTCTCGCTCTGTGAACCGTAGAGCGCTTTCAGAAAGTCTGTCTTAAACGAACTGGGCGTCTTCAGTGCATAGTATTGCGCTAGGGAGCAAAAGTCCACTACGTCATCCGCCTCCAGTGCACATGGCATATTCGACAGAAACTTGATGATGTCGTCCCGCGGAGCATCCTTCATGCCCAGTATTTGCTCGCGTCCGTTTATCAGTATAATCAACCCCAGAAAGAAGACCATAAAGGGGTCGGCATGCTGAAAGTACAGATCCCACATGGACAGTATCACGGACAGGCTGCAGCTGGAGGCGAACAGACACTGGAACCACTGCATCGAATACAAATCGGGTGTGATTTTCTTCGTGTCCAGCATGCTGCACAGCTCCGGATCGTGGTACAGGATCAGCAATCGGAACACGTGAAAAACGTTGCCCTTGGGGCGACAGCCCTTCGGTATGTACGTGTCGCGTATGGCCTCGAACAGGTTGTACGTGTCGGAACGGTTCAACTTGAGTGCAAGAAGCGGCAGCAACAATTCGATCCAGCCGTTTTCACGCTCGTACTGCAGGTTGCGATTTTTGCAGTAGAACGTCAGTATGGACTCGAGATCGGACAGCACGGACACCTTGTCCTCGTCGTCGTTGCCGATGCGATCGACCACTAGTTGGCAGTCGTTGCGCAGCGCACTCTGAAAGGGCAGATCGTAGATTTCGTTGAAGAGCGACATCTGGTCGCTCTTGTGGCGCACGTCCAGGCACACCTGCCACACGTCGGGTCGTAACGCCTCCGGGGTGGCTTTGCCGCGGCAAATGGCATAAATGTCATTCACATTGCAGTCGTCTAGTAGTGCCGACTCCAGCTCGATGAGCCTGCAAGGGAAACGAGCCAATGTTAGTTGAGCTTGTAGAATGGCAAAGAAAAATACATAAACTAGTCACAAATAATTGATAAATAGTAATGAATAATAGGCGCTACATACATATGCACACACGCTGATAAGCTGATGAAATGGTGTTCAAACGTAGCGAAGCAAAAAAGATTAATCAAACTAAACAAAAACCCCCAATGCTGAGAGATTACAGCGGCGCATAGTGACTCGATACCGTACGGAATATGGTTAAATTTTTTGAGGAGAAAGAAAATGTTGATATACAGTACTTTTCGCTTAAAGCGAACTTCAAGGGACTGGGCAAAATGGTTCGTTTTAACCGAAAGTTCGCTTTAAAAGGGGTCCGTCATAAGCGAAAACATAAAGCGCGTACTTTTGAAATTGGTTCGTTTTAGGCGGAAAATCGTTTTAAACGGGTTGGTTATAAACGAAAAGTACTGTATATGGGATATTGCAATTTTTTTATGATAGTATTAGATTTTTGAGGGAACATTCTCAACATCAACAACAAAAATTTAAGGCATTTCAGACTTTTAAATGCTAAAATCTCCATAATTTTTTGTTTATTAATTCCCTTGAAAGTTCCCAATTTCCCCAAAAAAAAACAGATTTGTAAGCAATTATCAACAGTGCGCATAACGCAATTTTTTCGATGTTTTACTGATTTTTAACATAAAAAAAGGTAAAATATTTTGCAGAAAACCATTTCGGTTTCTCCCCCACTGTTCACAAGAGGTGGCCGACAGCAATTTACACAGATAACGTTTCTGCCAGCAAGTGAAAATTTTGTCAACACTCCACCGTGAAAATCGTTTCAGCAAAAGAACAAAAACAATAATAACAAGAACAACAAAACAAATGACACGTAATTAGCGCATTGCACCGCAGTGACAAACTTTTTCAACCCAAAACACCAACACAGCCAGACTGAAATCGCACGCAGCAGCCAAATGCCCTACAGCAACAAACATTCAAAATTCATTTACATACCACAAATTATCATCCATTTTGATCACGAAATAGTGTTTTCTGTTGAAATCGCAAGAACAGTCGAGGCAGTCAGAACCCCCGTCCACTGCACCTACTTCCGAGCAAACAGCTTACACTTACTGCTCGTTCCTACCAATTCCTTCTTTCTTCGCTATAACCTTCGTCGAAGCCCTTTTTCCAACGTTTGCTAGCTAGTCGGCTATTATTAATATTTGCATTATTTTTGCGCCACGACGAGCAGTTCAAGTCCGCTTGGCTGCTTAGATTTTTAACGTTTTTCGCTGTTTGAATACTGTTGAATTTTTAACTTTCGAAAGCCACTAAATTTTCTTATTTTCTCATAACTTTTTTTTCTGCAGCTCTTTTCAGTTTATTTTGACGTTTACGTAGTTGTCAGTGAGTGAACTCAAAGCATGGTTGCTTTGAGTAGTACCAGTATCAAATTATTGGAAGCTTGCTTCAATTTGAGAAATTTTCTATTTGATAGTTAAATAATTATTATAATTAAAGGTTATGCTGTCATATTTAGGAGATTGTTCCAATCTAAAGAGTGAGATATTGAAAAGTTTATTAATTATTTCTTTATATATATTTTGTATTACTTTTTTATATATTGTATATATGTATATATTTTTTTTAATTAGTTTAGGAACCTTTTTGTGCGAAGTACAATGATTGATACTGCAACAATAAATTCATATATAAAACTAAGTTTATCGTATTATGTAATTTAAAGCATTCTTCATCACAAAAAAAGGTTTGTGCTTGGGTTTTCTAAAACTTAGCTGTGTTCAGTTATATGGTGAACTTAATATATGTTGATTTGATTATGGAGTTTATTAATTAACTCAACGATCGTTGGCGTCCTCACAGTACATTTTAAGGCTTATATGCAGAATAGCAGTCATCTGCTTGTTATCTATTTGCTCAGATTTCTTTCCCTCAGATTTCTTCTCAGATTTTTTCTCATTTATATTTCAAGCATCTAATCCTCAGTACCCTAGATCTACTTCACATTGTCGTTAAGCATTAAATTTTATTTTTAATATAAAAATTATATAATAAATTATTATTATTAATATAAATTAATGAATTATATAATATAAATTATTAATTAATGTTCAGTGTTTAAGTCTTAAGTACAGTGATAGGAGTGTTTGTTGAAAGTGAAGTCTGTGTTACTTCAATCATTGGTTGCATGCATCATGCGTTTTATTTGCTCTACAGCGAATAACAGTAATGATTGTTGGGTAGCATGAAGTGAAACTTGGCCGCACTGTTGGGCGCTCAGTTGGTTTTTCTGCTTCTTCGCCATCTCTTGTTCAGTGTTTTTGTTGGGTTTTCGGATGTGTTTTGTGCGAACGGCGTGTATTGTGACATTTTTCTTTTGTATTTTTCTGCACATTTTCCAGCTTGCAGACATAAAACAGCATTAAAACTCTGTTTCGCAGGGCATAAAGTTGTGTTGGCGATTGGAATTGCGTTGGACTTCATACAAGAATTGTGTAAATAGTGGGCAAAACATTGAGCAGAATCTGCCAACGAACAACGCTGCTGGTGGTGCTTTCAACAAAGTTTTATTGTGCTTGTCCTAATAAGTGAATGCTAACAAAAACAACGGTTGTTGGTTAACAATTTGTTGGTGCGTCACTTAGAACTATTGTAACATTTGCACGCCTGCAAAAACGTTCGCACAGAACGCACAAACGCGAACGAACAGTGGTGTGAGCGAGATAGCGAGATACGGTGATAAGTTTGGCAAGGTGAGTGACATTGGAGCTCTTGTAGTTGTTATTATTTTTATTATTGCTGAGGTTGTATTGCTCGTTAAAAGGTTACTGCTGCTGTTAAAGCTGTTGCATTTTCAAATCAGTCAAACGGCGAAATGGCATGCAGGCAGCGCAGTGCTAAATTTAAACATTTCAGCTGTTTGCAGCAGCATTGATTTTTTTCATTGTCCTGCTCTCCCTTTTGATTTTTGCAGTGTTTGGTTGTTAGGGATGGGAGTCCCGGCCGCATGTCGAATTATCGGAATTTAGAATATTTCATTTTTGAACTATGGATTCTGTGCTGCATATACCAGAAGTGATTTGCTAAAGGATTAAAGAAGCTGCGTTATGTTATTTATGAGTAATTTTGCTTCTAATGATATTTGATATTTTTGTTTGCTGTCCAAACTGTTGGCGTTTTGGAATCCCGCTATTGTGATTGACTTGACATCGCTAGTGTCTACGTAATGCTGCCACTGTGGCCCTTCGTCGTCGTCGCGCGCTCGCCATGTGTTGGCTCCGCCCTCTGCCTGCCCAAGCGTCAGCTCATGCCTGGCGCGCATGTACTGTGCGTTGCTGCGGCCAGTTCCAGCTTCCCTTCTGCATTGTTAGCAGCCATGTCGACAGCCGCAGCAACAGTCCATGGCCCTGGACCTGCGCCAAGTCCCCGCTTGCTTGCGCTCGCCCACTTTGCGTTCGCACGCTCAACGCGCGGCGGTGTGCGGTGTGGTGTAGCTGCCCCAACACGTTTGCTGTTTGCGGCTGCAAGCAGCTTTATTGCCGTTTTCAGTGCCGCCGCGCCACCTTCCCCCTCCAGTTAGTTGCTGCATACTTTCGCATGGCTGTTTTCTTGTCTGGTTTTTTGCACATTTTTTGCTGCGCTTTTGATGTTCTTCGCTTTGTTTTGGTCTTTGTTGGCATATTTGGGCGCTACATGCCAAGTGGGGGCATTTCAGTTTGAAAATTGCCGGTGCAAAGTGGTGACATTTCATTTAGGCAGTACGCCTAAAAGTATGCTACAAAATAATTGCTATAAAAGCAACTGAGTTTACTCGAGGGAATTTCAATCTAAGTATTCGTTTACTGGACGTTGCTTTGTTCAAAAGTGTTTGAGCTTGAATCTTGAATGGAGCCAAACGAGGTAATCAAAGATAGTTGAAACAATCCTAAACATAGATTATTTTATGAAATCTTGGCATTTCACTCTGGCAGTTATTCTTGTTGGGGGTTTATACTAGTTTTCATGGCATGACTTTTTCTATATGAAATTTCAAGACTTTTCAAGTAAATATACTAAATTTAAGAACTTATAAATAAAAAGGATTGAGCTAAAATGTGTTAAATTTTTTGTTCTCACTGGGAACTAAGCTTTTGTGTATTTTTGAGTTTTTTGGCATTAATTTTGTATGTTGAATTCAAGCGATTTCAATCATTTTACCGGCTTAGGTTTTAAACCATGAGTAAAAGTATTAGCTGACTTCAAATCAGAGCCCCACAGGAATTTTGCTGTTTTTTAGATGGTGCCTTATAACTTTACTCATGGCTATACCTGCACCAATGAATATATCTTTTAGCGTTTTTGTGCATGAAGTGGAATGAATTCTTGGAAGCTTAAATTAGCATCCCACAACACTTATAAAACCATACGCACACCACACATGCATATTTCCTATATGGAAACTCATACATTCCGACCTTTTTTAGAATGGTTTTTCGGTGTCAGTTTAGTTGTTTGGCGCAGCTTTTGTTGTAAAGTGTCAGCATGTTAAATTGCACGTAGACAGAAAGTTCTATGCAGGGAGTTAGTACTGAATTGTCTATTCGATTTGCTGCAGAAACAGCTTTTTCATGTTTTATCATAGCTGAATATTGTCACATAACTCTCTTTGCTATGTTGGATGGGGACGCATTTTTTTAAGTCATTTGATTAGCATCTGAAGCGTTATGTTCAGATTCTTCCATGATATCACAATTTCCAGACTACTCAATTAAATTATAAATATTCGTTCTGTGTTATCATCGCAGTTATTTTTGGCAGCATTTACCACTAAATTTTAAAACGTTTTGCGGAAAATTTGTAGCAATCTAATGAAAGTAATTTGACTGCGCACACAACCAGAATAGCGATTAGAAACAACAACAACAACCTATTGCTGTAGCACCTCAACAAAGCCTTCACTCTCACAATACCTGCAGCTGCTATCTGAACTAGTTGAACTGCTATCAGTTGTTATGAAACATGACATAACGTCTCGAAGAACTCGAAAAACATCTTTTCCCCCCATTCAATTGCAGTGAAGTGGTACACTGCGTTGAGTGCATGCGCACTTGGCTGCTAGGCAAATGTGTCCTTGACCGACGTTGCAGGATGTTGCAGTTATTGATTGCAGCAACACATGCCACACCAGTTGGCAGCAGCCTTGAAATTGAATTGTTTTGGACACAGTGTGTGTGTGTTGAAAGGCAAAACTGCCAGGCACACCTAGGAAGAAAAGCGAAAATGCAGCCGCTCTCGGCATGAATATCCATTAACCCAGTTAGGCGAGCGCACCCACTGCACTGGTGTGCCAACAGCCGCCCACAAGGCCCTTGGCGCCAGCGAAAGCCAACCAACTGTCAGCTGATTCGAGCAGCCCGGCCGAACGTCGAGAGGACAAGCCAACATTTGAAAAGCAATTTTGCTCCGAGACCGAGAGAGAACTGTGCGCTGAAGAGCGTATCAAAGGCCGGCCATGGCTGAGTGAGTGGTGGCACACTTGGCAACGGTCGACTAGTGTTGCTCGCTGTGCGCTTTTGCTTTGGGTGCTGGCTTAGCTATCTTTGGCGGTGATAAGCGTGCCCGCTGTTCGTTTGTTGTCTGCGGTGTTCTGGCAATCGCCGTTGGCCCGTTTGAACACAGCCACAAGTTCAAGTATAGTGCAGGGCGCGATAAGTCGTCACCGCTTCGTTTGCGCACTGCAAACGCACATTCGCACTCGTTGAACTGAAAGGAAATGCAAAAGTGCAGCACAGGTCAGCAGTTTGTTGGAATTCTATATGTGCGTTGCTTGTGTAATTCGCCCGCCACCGGTTGACATTTGCTGCCGGCTAAACACGCGAGTGGCGCGTGGCCGCTACTCGGTTCGCATTGCTATGCAAAGCGTATGGGAATTTTAAATTACTGAATATAGAACGAGATTAAAAATTGTTTACTGAACTGCTTCACCTGATAACTGCGCGTTCTCTCATTTGCAGATGAAGAATCGTCCGATATCGAGCGCTAGCAACGTTGTCACCGAGTGGGAAGACAATATACTCTTCGATGCCGACGATCCGGATTTCTGCAGCAACTCGCCGAGTGTCAGCAATGTGCTGAGCGGTGGCGCCAGCGCTGCACCTGGCATTCTCATTCCACCGCCGGTGCTGGTGGGCGCTGCAGTGGCCGCGGCCAATGGCAGTTTGAGCAACTTGCACATGAAAGGTAAGTTGGCTTCTATAGGCAATATTCCTAGTTACGCAATGGGATCAATTAAAATTTATTAGGTGTTAAGCTATTTAAAGAGTCTACACGAGTTCTTTATGAATCTTAAACAAACCTGTATTTTGTATAATTTTTTTTAATGTGCATAAAATTTGTTTTAATATAGGCTGAAAAAAGATTAAAATTGAGTTGTATGTGGTTGACATTAGAATTATTTTGGCAAATTGTAATGCAAATTAAATGAATTCTTTAATTCTCATATAGAGTTTGAAAAATTTAAGCTTTAAAAATTAAAGGTTATGCTAAATTTGGAGAAGCGATAATTAGAAAGAATTTCAAGCTTACAATACGGATAATGTACTACAGATCCTAAACATTTTGTCGAAGTAAGATCAAATCACAGTATACAGTAGACCACAGTATACAGTAGACAAGATTTTGACATGGTTTCATAATTCTTCAAAAATAGAGTTCAAAGAGTTTATCTTCTCCTCTCAAATCGTTCTCTGATTCATTGAAGTGCAGCCCACACTCTCGATCACTTTTTTGCCATTATTTACTACGCCGCACACTACAGAAATTGTCATCTCAGATGGACTGCTGCCACTAGATTTCCTAGATTTTTCTTTTTTTTTTATTTGTTTGAAACCCCGCCAAGTTTGAAACTATTGTGTATTAGTCAGGTTTAATTTTTTTGAGCACATAAATGACAAATAACACAGGGCAACAAATTTCGACTTTTTGTCGGCTTTACTGAGTTTGACATCAGTTCTAGGGTAATTAGGAACCGCTGATTTCGAATCCGCAAACCGTTTTTAAACTTAGTTTCCGTTTTCGTAAAACGCCCATTGTCACTTTTTCGGATTTTCCCTGACTTTTTTCACGTTTTCGATTGTAATTTCTAAACCAATAAAACCGGTTGACATGCTTTTCACTTTGTGGCATTTACAACACCTCACGGCTTCTTTTGCAACGTAATTTATTTTTATAAGTTTTACAATTCCGCGGTAATTGGATCTCAAAGTCGGAAAATATGGAATTTCAAGGCGTTTTCTTTGATGTTGAAAAACATGCACATTTTTCGTAAATCAACTAACGAGTTAGGTGTTAAATAGAATCGAAAACATCAAGTAATACAACACAGCCAAATTATTTGGTGCGATTCCCATTCTCATCGAAATAATAGCAAAAATTTACCAAAGTCATCTTCATCACTTTTCATACTTTTTCCTTAAAAAATTAGGGGCCTCAAAATATGCTCTTTTATATGATTCATTTATTGTCTGGCATAAAAGCAAAAAACAAAAGGATTTTGAATTGCTCAAAACAAAAAAGATTCAAACTTTGCATATGTTTTTTTCACTATTTCTAGACAATTGTAAATAAAATAAGTGTAAATCTTTGAAGAATACTTTAAAGAAGTCTTTTTAATGTCTCAAACAATTCACTCTCATCTTCTTTGTGATGATGATGATGATGATGATACTGTGTTTCAGTATTCACTCCGCTATAGGCTTGGGGCCTCGACAAAGCAAAAATTTGTGTTAAATACAAAAATCAATTAAAATTCTGCCAGTGTGGGTGACTAGGTTATCGCTTCATATTGACTTAGATTTGCTGTTCTTGTCCTAGTCTGGAAGATTTTTTAAGCTTATTAATAAAAACAAATACACTATTTGGAATGACTAAACAATTTTCACTCTTAGCTAAAATTATTTGCCTGCTCCGTTGAACCTGTCAAATAGTGCTGCCACATAGATAATTTTAACTAAACGAAGGCAGTCGTTGAATTGTGTAAATTTTATTAGCTTAGTTCAAATATCTTTTTTTAGTACTCATTTTATTTTATTAAAGTTGCCATTGTTGAACTTGAAAATTATACATCCATCTCTATGTTTTTCTTCATTTTAGAAATTACTTTAATATGCCTGAGAATACGTAAACCAAACACGTCACGTTTCAGTCAGACGTCGGCCATGTGTGTGTGCAACGGCCACAATCGAATAAATTCGATTCCTCGAGTTTCACCTTTTCACATGCGTCAACTTGCAACGTGTACAAAAAATGCAAACACACACATACACACGTCTTTGTCAACACGCGTCTCTACGTACAGAAATACGTACGTACGAACGTACGTAGGAACCGGCAGTTTTCCATTACGATTCATTGCCGCTTAATTGATTTCTTGCCGCGCTGTCATACTATCGCAGTGCGAATTTGCATTTGCGCAAGTAGCCGCAAATGCTGCGATAGCGGATAGTTGCCAGATTTGCAATTTCGCCGCCCCTTGGCCCAGTGCCAATGACTCGCGTGCTTGCAGCTGCGGCCCAAGGGTTGTCATTGCCCGTAATATGAAACGCTGGCCAGTCTACATAGTGGAATTGACAGCCACTATTTTGTATATATTTTATTTGATGTTTATTTATTTTTTGTATTGTTTTTGGAACACTAATGCGACCCATTTCGTTCTCAATGCAATGGGCCCGTTGCTATTTCGGTGTATGGACGTTGGCATTGAGCGGCATGATGTTGTTGTTGTTGTTGTGGTGGCTGTGGCTATGTCTGCTGAGTTGGCGCAATGTGACTTGACGCACACTTTTGGTGTCGAATTTTGCAATTGTAATGCGTTTTGTGGTCTCTCTGTGTTTTTTTGTTTGTCGCCTTAAATTCTTTGCTTTAAATAGTTTTTAATGTCTTTTAGTGGTTGGTTGCTTCAACAGCAATTGCACACATGTTTTGTGTCTGTTCAGTTAATTTTATTTTTCACCCATTTCGGGGTCACGTTTTGCTGTCGTTCGAAGTGAACTGCATGTGCGCCGGTGGAGTGTGACTGGCGCCAACAACTGCCAAATAACCCACAACTAAAGTGTTGAGTGGCTGATGCAATTTCCCACACATTTTGCACATTTATTTTATTTATTAAATTTATTGATTTTTTTTTATTGCCACCGCACACAGCTTCCACGTGTGTTGGCTTTTCATGGCGCTGCCTAAAAGTAGGCCACACTTTGTGGCCGCATTGCTTATCTGCTTCGTTTGTTGCCGCTGCTGTTACTGTGTGCTGGTATTATTTAATGCCACTGCGGGCTGACACTTTTATTTTGAACGCTTATCACTGTCTTCAGCCATTGTTGTTGTTCTCCTCCTCCCCCCCCATCACCATTTCCAGTACAAAGACCAAGGCAATGGAAATGTTGGCACCAAACTTTCTCTAGTTTTTTTAATGTTTTCAAATTTTATTTCTTTATTGTCGATTGCCTCGAGTAGGAGTATCGATTGCATAGTGTTCGCTTGCAGCTGATCACTTAACACCTGCCCACCATAATCGCGAAATTGGCTCATAATGCTTGGCCTTTTACTGCCATTTCTATTACAGCCCCTGTCTTTTGTTTCAACTTTTTTATTGATTTGTTTTTATTATTCTACTCTAAAAGTTTAAAGTCTTGTCTTATTATCATTTTTCGCTTTAATTGTTGCCATAAAGCGGAAATTCCTTATTTATATTTAGCTTACAATTGTTAGCGAACTTGTGGCTATTGCATCATTTAATGTCAAAATGTTGTTGCCACTATTGCATGGCGAATATGAAAAATATAATCAATGAATTTTACCAATTTTTTATTTGTCTTTGTGTGCCGGTTATCAGCGTTGAAAATCAGTTTTGCGCGCAGACAACACGTTTCCGCTTTATTGCATTACTGCAGCGCATTAGGTCTCTTCGCGCCGACTTTACTTTGTTAGTATAACAAAAGCACAAGTATAATATTTTTTATTTGTTTATTTGGAAAATTGCAAAATATTTGCCACTTAATGTTCGCTTAATACCTGCTCGGAGCGTGGAATGTTACACGCGCCTCGATGCTACTTACATACTCACTTCAACCTTCAACCGTGTTCGATATCGCTCGAAGTGATTGGTTATTATCTGTTTTGTATACTGCAGTGGGGCTTTTAGCAAGTAGGAGGAATGGGTTAGGTGGCTGCCTTCGAAAGGGCGCATTTAGGTGTACATGGTCCATTGTGATGTCAAATGATGGCTGCGTGCATTTCCCTTGCAATGCGAATCAGTTGGTGCTTTCGTCCTAAAGCTTTCTTTTTATTCTAAAGCTCCCGGACATCGAAGAAGTATTGGTCGGTATCTGATCTCGATAAACAAACGAATAGATCTAACAATTTCCTTCCATCTGTTACAAGATGGTTTTCGAAGAAGCTGATATATGCTGTAAAAACTAGCAGTTTTAAGCAGTTTTACTATCTGTGTGTATTTTAGTGGTTATGAATTTCAATATAAACGGATATTTTTTTTAATTACACCCAGTCTCAAAGTTTTCAAACTGATAATGCTGGAAATGCGTGTTGCAGGTCTCTTCAACTCCATTTAATGATCGTTTTTTTTTTCTCCTTATTCCGCTGCACAGTGATTCGACTCCATACAACCGCGGGACAAAATTAGGAGTGGACTGTTCTCAATGAAATTTTGTATTCTGGTTAATCATGATCTGCTGAATTGAAATCTCTAATTGGTTTTTCTTAAACGTTTGTAGTTTAGCAATGGCTGAGACTTAAATTTGCAATTTTCGTAATTTTTGGTAAGCTATAGCAACAGATTATAGGCCAGATTTTTAAGATTTGACATTTAATCAGATACGTCAACATTGATAATTGCAAAGAGTAACAGAAATTGCATGAGGACCCTTTAGTTTTGCAATAAAAATGATAATAATAGATGTATGTTTTGCATTTGTGCAGTTTTTTCAATTTTTCATGATGATTGCATACTTTTAGGGATGAATAAAATAAATTTTGTCGAAAAATAGGTGTTTAGATCACTTTTCAAATTGAATAAATTTCTGAGATCGGAAGATATCGGAGGATGTAATAACATTATCCGACAAAGAAAGAATGCTTCTTAAAATAAAAAAAATCCAGGAGCATACTTTCACATACTTTTTAGATATTTTCCTCTAAGTTTTGCTAATTTTCAAATTTTTAATTTAGAAAAATATTTTGAATTAAAAGTGAAGTAAAAGCTTCAGCTTTGCAAATTTTTAGAAAACATTAAAAACGAAAATGTCCACATCATTTCTTAATCTATATTTTTTTAGCAATTTCGTGGTAACCCTGTATTTTTACAATTTTTTTTACTCAGAAAAATCGTAAAATTCTGAGACTATACATTTTTTGAATTTTGTCTATGGAACGAATCACTGCGCGCTGTGACTTGTGCTTCTTTGGAGGATCCAGTCAAGCGTAATTCTTGTGTTTCTTGGTTTTCTTAGGGCGTGATTTATACATCTTTCTATCTTATCTTATCCTATCCTATCCTATCCAATTTCGCTTTATTTGCTTGAACAAAGGTTCTTCACTCGTTAGCTACCAGAGCTCATCGTTTCTGATTGTGTTTCGACAGAGTATTCATTAAGCAAATAATTCGCTAAAACTAGTTGACAAAGACTTTGAGCTTCTGCGTTCAAGACCAGCCAAGTTTCATTGCCATACAATGAAATCAACGCAATCTCACACATGCATTGAATATTCGTAGCATCGTTTATGATGTTTTTATGGTTAAAAGTTTACCTTTTGCCGATGTTCGAAAAGCAAAAGTTGGCTCACATTAGAGACACAACTGTCGTGTAGCACATATGAATAAAAATCCATCAATATCGACTAAACTGTAACCGCTAATTATAAAATTATAAATAACAATTATTAACAATAAACATAAACCATACTTTATCTTCATTTCATGGTGTTACATCACCTGACTGCGTTTTTATTAAACCCTTCATGCACATTGATTTATGTTTTAAAAAATATTGATATGCGTTTGGCTGTGCTTCGCTTTGATGACGCTTTGTGTGCTGTCAACGGCTGCTGGCAGTTCCATGATTTACACATTCACGCGCGCACTTGGAGGCTTACGTACTAACGTCGCGTACGTCGACATTATTTTCAATGAAAAATGTGAAAGCGTTAATTGAAAAGCATTAGTGGTGAAGTTTTCAAGTTCAAAAACAAGTAATAAAACCACTTATTTTGTTTCTTCTCTCCAATTTTTTTACACATTTGTAAATCTAGATCATAACTTACGTGTTATATCACACAAAGCCAAAACTATCCTATTTGAAACGCAATGTGTTGTAAAGCGCTTTGGATATTCAGATTTAACATTTTATACTCGGGAATTGAAAATGTTATTGTAATCCCTCGTTATGTTTGTGTAAACGAATATACATAGACTATAAATAACGTGTGACATGTCACAAAACGGAAGCAAGTAAGTAGGTTACAACCGAATTGGTTGTTAAGTGCCTACCAAGTGTTGCCAGTTCCTACAAAAATTACTGTCAACTCGAATTGAACACGTTATTGCTAATAGATTTTAAAATTATGTAAACACATGTAGGTCATAAATGTATGTGACATGTCACAAACTCGAAGTAATCCTATTCAGAAGCTAAAGTGCTAATTTGTTTCAACCTTTAACTGAAATTGTATACGCTAGAATTGAAGTAAATCCTGTTAATTAATGTTTGTTTATTTATTTCAACGAGTAAACGTCGTAAATGACGTGTGACGTGTCACAAAACCGAAGCGATCTTTTTCACAACGCAATTGGTTGTAGTGCTACATTGTTCCCAGCTCTTTCTAAAGTTGTATCCTCTTGAGTTCATCCCCTGTTTTGTTTATTTTATCGAATATGGGTCACAAATGACGTGCAACATGTCATTAAATAGAAGCGATCCTATTGTAAAGTGCTACATTTTCCCCAGGTCTCACTAAAATGTTATCCTCTGGAGAGAAAAACGTTGTTCCTCCTCCGTATTTTGGTAATTTAATCGAATATAGGGCAAACATGGCATGGGACATGTCACAAACCGAAGCAATCCTATTGTAAAGTGCTACATTTTCCCCAGGTCTCACTAAAATTCTATCCTCTGGAGTGGGAAACATTGTTCCTCATCCCTATTTTGTTTGTGTTTAAACGAATAAAGGTCACAAATCCAAAGCGAACCTATTGTAGAGTGCAACATTGTTCCCAGCTTTTACTAAAATGTTATCCTCTGGAATCGGAAACGTTACTCATCCCTATTTTGTTTATTTAAACGAATAAAGGTCACAAATGAGGTGTGACACATCACAAAACCAAAGCGAACCTATTGTGAAGTGCGTCATTGTTCCCAGCTCTAACAAAAATGGTATCCTATGGAATTGGAAACGTCATCCCTATTTTGTTTATGTAAACAAATATACACTGCGGGACACTTGATTACCCTCACTTTACTTTGTTAGCTAAGATTTTTGTTATGAAGTCAAAAACTTTTTTTTAATGTAAAAATTTTCTGGATACGCATGTGTTCCTGTTTTTTAACTGCAAAAATTTTATGCAAAATTAGGATGAACCACATTTTTGCCCTTTTAAGCCTATTTCAAGTGGGACACTTGATTACCCTCACTTATAGAAAACAAAGAAAAAAGAGGTTAGTCTTTATTACATTCATTAATTTTTTATTACTAATATTTTGTATGGCCACTATTATTGCGTATAACCTCAAAAAGTCGAGTAAGCGAAGAGTTGTACAACGATGTAAGATAATTTTCAGGGATTTGGGAAAATGCATTTTCAATTGCTTCTATAAGTGTGCTTTTTTTTGTTAAATTGCCTGCCATCTGCATAAATTTACGTGTCAACCATCCCCAAATATTTTCGATTATGTTTAGGTCGGAAGAGAATACAGGCCAATCTATTTCATTATCTTTTTTCGCTTCAAACCAATACTTCACGCGACTTGCGGTGTGAATGGCAGCGTTATCATGCTGGAAAATCCAGCGTTCCCCCGCGAATATTTCGTCAAAGTTTACAAATTCAATTTCCGACATTGCCATATAATTCTGCGAACTTTGGCGCCCTTCCAATATAGTTCAATTAATAGAGCCTTGAGCCGAGATTGCTGCCCACAACATAACTGAGAATGCTGCTGAATGACGCCGCGATAGAAATCGTTCAGATTTTCTTAGATCGTGAAAATAGTGTTGGAAGCCATTGGGTCCGTCCAAATTAAATTTCTTTTCATCGGAAAAGACGACTGACCTCCACTCCTGCTGCCAGCTGAGATGAGCTCGCGCGAACTCTAAGCGTACCGTTTTGTGACGTTGCACTAAACGTGTTTTTTTGCAGCCTTTTGCGTTTGATGTAAGGACACTGCTTAATTCCTCTGCGGACAGTGCCGACACTGGCTGTCGTCCCGGATAGACCTCGTATGTGACCCGCAGACGCAGAAGAATTGGACGCTTTACGAAGAATTGCTCTTCTCTCTTTAAGAGAAGTTGCTGTTGCGGTGCGACCTTTGCGGTTTTTGCCATAAGTTGTGGGTGTTTTAAGAAAATGGTTTACTACCAACGGATCGCGATCGATTTTGCGAGCGATTTGGCGGTTACTTATGTTTTCCTCCTTGTACGCCGAAAAGTGTCCCTTCTCCAATTCTGTTAAGGTTTTACCGCGAACCATTGCTTCTGCCGTTTGTAAATTTCGCAAAAATTATATACCTTATACTTTCAATTCAGTTTTTCAAACCGATTTACACTAATCCTACCTTCTAACACTTGTTACAGATCTAAAACTGCAATGAGGGTAATCAAGTGTCCCACTTGAAATAGGCTTAAAAGGGCAAAAATGTGTTTCATCCTAATTTTGCATAAAATTTTTGCAGTTCAAAAACAGGAACACATGCAACTGCGTATCCAGAAAATTTTGACATTAAAAAAAAAGTTTTTGACTTCATAACAAAAATCTTAGCTAACAAAGTAAAGTGAGGGTAATCAAGTGTCCCGCAGTGTACATCACAAATGACGTGTGACATGTCACAAAACCAAAGCGAACCTATTTACAACTTAATTGGTTGTAAAGCGCTGCATTGTTCTCAGCTCTAACTAAAATTATATACGCTAGAATTGAAATTGTTTTTGCCAATTACTTTGTTTACGTCATAAATAATGTGTAACATGTCACAAAATCGAAGCGATGTTAATTTGATTATTTACTTTTATTTATTTTCATTACCTTTGACGCTCGTATCAAAGATCTAATGGGCCGAGCTGCGCAATAACCTAATAATTCTTAATAATAAAACTTTTGACTTGGATCTTTACAACTGGATCAACTACCTCGAAAGGGAAGAATTAAAAAATGAATGTAAATAAAATTGTGTGAATTCAGAGAAAACTAAAATTAGAGAAATTTCCAATGAATTTCATTCTATTCCGGTTAGTGATTGTCATGATTGTGGGCTTGTATAGTATTTTGTTTAATGTTTTTGTGTGTTTTCAATATTTTTGTCCGCATGGACAATCGGCTATTTTTAAAGCATGATTTCCAAGTTTAGCCCACACACCGGACATGGAAAAGTTGTACATTCGCCGATGGGTAAGCAAATATTTTTAAATGGCTGATGAAATGCCATTTTGGTTTTTGAAAATATTTACACGTACGTTCTTTTAAGTCAAAAATATATACAAATCTAAATAAACACAATTCAAAACGATCATAAAAATGAACTAACTACATGCAAAGAAATTTATTTGCGGCGTTTTTTTTAAATTATTTTCCCAAGCCAACCAGCGCTAGCCAGGCAATAAAATTGGAGACGCACCCACTACAAATTTCCCTGTTTTCTTTTGTATTCGCTGTCGCACTTCGCCCATACAACGAAGCGGTTTTTTCTATCCATTTGCAGCGGCCCAATCAGTGCGCGTTCTATACGTCGTTGTCGTGGCGTCACACTTGCTGTGGGCGCTCGGTCTGTCACACCAAGATAAATGTTGCCAGCTGGGCATTGTGGTTTTTTGAACTTTGTCCAACTTTTAGTTTTTCTGTTGCCGTTGTGTTGGCTGTAGTGCGCCCCTACGACAAGCAATATTGTGACGTTTCAATTGGCCGCGATTTAAGTATTTAAATAAATTTGCGTTACCGTATTGCGATGCGACTTTTCCGCTTTTTATTTGATTTTTCATTTATTTATTTTACAGTTGAGATTTTTGCCACCTTGAAAGTGCCAACTTATAATGTAAAGCAAATCATAGAAATCGCTGCATTGTTGCTGTTTTCCCTTATTTATATTTTTAATCAAGACGAATTTGTCGGATTTATAAAGCAGCGCAGTGCCACTAAGCCAAAAGCAAAAAAAAAGTGAACAAGGAAACAACGCAATTGGCGACAATTTTTTGGGCTCTATTTGTTTGTTGGCTACATTGTTGATTTGCTGTTTTGGAATTTTTATATTTTGCCATAATTCATGGTGGCGTTATAGCGTTGTTTATCTTTACTAAATGGCGTCTCGCCGAGTATTTCGACATACGATTCTATGCGCAGCAGAAGCGAACAACCTTACATAGGTACACTTGTTCGTAGAGTATGGCCGACCTTGCGGAATTCCTCAAATACTGGCGGGGAATTTATGATTTTATTTTTAGTGGCTTGTAAATGATAATTATTGCACTAAATGCTGTGCGGGCGGTGAAAACTTGTCTGTTATTCAAGCAGTGATAAAGTCAAGAACTTTGGCTGACCTACAGAAGGGCCGTTAATACAACAATGTTTACATTAGTTGTGAATGGCATTGAAATTGTCCCATGAAATTGTGAAGGTGAAAGATGAAAGAGAGAGTGTAAATGGTATGTTTTAGTTAGTAATTAAATATGAAAAAGCAATAATTTAAAATTAGAATGGGTGATTAGATAATAGTTGAGAGGTTGGGACATCGTATAATAGTTGAAAAGAAGAGAATGAGATAGAGAATGAGATGGAGAATGAGATGGAGAATGAGATAGAGAATGAGATAGAGAATGAGATAGTGATAAAGAATGAGAATGAGATAGAGAATGAGATAGAGAATGAGAATGAGATAGAGAATAAGATAGAGAATGAGAATGAGATAGAGAATGAGATAGGCAATGAGAATGAGATAGAGAATGAGATAGAGACTGAGATAGAGACTGAGATATAGAATGATATAGATAGAGAATGATATAGATAGAGAATGAGATAGAGAATAAGATAGATAGAGAATGAGGTAGAGAATGAGATAGAGAATGATATAGATAGAGAATGAGATGGAGAATGATATAGATAGAGAATGAGATGGAGAATGATATAGATAGAGAATGATATAGATAGGGAATGAGATAGAGAATGATATAGATAGGGAATGAGATAGAGAATGATATAGATAGGGAATGAGATAGAGAATGATATAGATAGGGAATGAGATAGAGAATGATATAGATAGGGAATGAGATAGAGAATGACATAGATAGAGAATGAGATAGATAGACAGAGAATGAGATAGATAGATAGAGAATGAGATAGATAGATAGAGAATGAGATAGATAGATAGAGAATGAGATAGATAGATAGAGAATGAGATAGATAGATAGAGAATGAGATAGATAGATAGAGAATGAGATAGATAGATAGAGAATGAGATAGATAGATAGAGAATGAGATAGATAGATAGAGAATGAGATAGATAGATAGAGAATGAGATAGATAGATAGAGAATGAGATAGATAGATAGAGAATGAGATAGATAGATAGAGAATGAGATAGATAGATAGAGAATGAGATAGATAGATAGAGAATGAGATAGATAGATAGAGAATGAGATAGATAGATAGAGAATGAGATAGATAGATAGATAGATAGATAGATAGATAGATAGATAGATAGATAGATAGATAGATAGATAGATAGATAGATAGATAGATAGATAGATAGATAGATAGATAGATAGATAGATAGATAGATAGATAGATAGATAGATAGATAGATAGATAGATAGATAGATAGATAGATAGATAGATAGATAGATAGATAGATAGATAGATAGATAGATAGATAGATAGATAGATAGATAGATAGATAGATAGATAGATAGATAGATAGATAGATAGATAGATAGATAGATAGATAGATAGGTAGATTCTAACTGTGCTGAATAAAGTCTTAAATTTATGTATGTAATTCATGTATAATGTATTGATTGTAATTTACATTGAAAACTTTGATGAAATGAAAGCTTTTTCTACTTAACTTTTGTTGTAAGCAAAGTTTTAATAAAGCTTTTTCTGTTGACTTGATTATCATTGCAAAGACATCATCAATCTGAGTTCTGGTAATTGTCATACAACAAACATTAAATGCCTTTACAGCAGAGAATGCCAAGTCCGACGCTCTTCCTTTCTTCCTTCCTTCGCTCTCCAAGGATGCTCGAAACCCCACTTGCGCTGCTCCTCTGCTGCTCCTAAAAATCTCTTTGATGTAACGGAAATATAAATCTAAACCCATGTAACAGTTCTGGAAATGTCTCGACCTCAAGTTTCGGCGAAAAATTCGCTTGCATCAGTTTACTTTTCTCTTCCACTTGCTGCCACGTTCGACGCAATAAGAAGCGGAAGCTGTATAAATTACGCAAATTGTGCGCGCATTGAAGTGTTTCATGCACACTTACTCCTCCGTTACGTTTATTTTTAAACTCGGAATTATTCGCTATACACGTTTAGGTTAGGTTGGGTGGGCTAGCGTGTCCGCTTTATCGCGTCGCCAAGATGCAAATGTAACGCAAAGGCACAACGCAAAACGAAAATAACATTATGAGGCTACAATTTTTCCGCTTAATTTCAGACCTAATGGAGAACGTGCCCATAGTAAAAGGTCATAGGTGAAGTAAGTTAAAATCTTTGCTTTCTAAAAATATTCCATTTCCAATTGCACACACGTGTAACGTGCAATTTTCCACACTTAACTCGACGAGAAAATTGCCAGCTTGAAATGATTGCCAGTGCTAATTTTGGCGTCCGGCAGCAGTTTTCAATTTTCGATTAAACTTTTTGCCATTAGTCGGTGCTATAAAATCGGTTGTGGCGCGTCAGCGCTTTTGCGCGTCTGGTGTCGGCCACCCGCCCGTCCTGGCGCGCTCTTCTCCAGTTTCTTTCGAGTTCAATGAATTTCAGGTTTTCTGGCAGCTGCTTGCTTTCCTGCTCGCTGTCGTCACACCAATGTTCACACTTTACATGGGTTTCCGCATAGTGCGGAAGACTCGCGCCTCGTTGTACAAGCGCACCACCACACACTCAGACACACTCACACATGCATACATGCATACATATACACGAACATTGGTAAGTAACCTCATTAACACCTTCGCATTAATGGTTCATTGCGCACTTCGTGGCACAACTTAAGTGCGTCTCTTTGTTTTCCTATTTGTTGTTGTTTTTTACTTTGTTTTTTATGCAAATGTCCAGCGGGCGTTGAAGTATTGACAACACAACGCGCCGCAAGAATTCATGTTTACACGCAGCGCGATGTCGACGTTGCTGGCGGCTGGATGGCGCTCGAGCTGATGTTGTTGTGCTGCGACGTTATTGTCCCTAGCAGACGCGGTCGATGGCGATGGCGTCAGTGGCAGTGCAGCAACGGCAACAGCATCCTTTGTCAGGCGGCGTGACGTTAACGGAAAAGGCGAATTGGCCGAAGAAAATGTAATTAAAGTTCAGTTGTATTCTGTCGCTGTTGCCATACACACAAACATATATAAATATTTTTCTCCGCGCAATTGCTAGAACATTTGCGTCTGCTCTTGTTTTCGAAAATACGAGTGTTTTTGCTTTTTCGCCTGTTTGCAAATTATGTAAATAAAAATTTTCCGTACAGCCGCATTTCATCAGCAATGCAGGCGACTGCCCCCACATCGCAACATCACCCGATTAGTTATATTTTTAGGTGTCATTATCATCGCAGACACAACGCACTTCAAAAATAATCCGACACAAAACACAACAACAATCTTGGAATTTGTTGTAAAACTCAGCGTTGATAAGAGTTTAGCGGATTGGAAACTGAATCTGTTTATAATCTGCGACAATATAATTGAACAGTTTGAAATGATTGAAATAACTCAACGTTAATAATAGTTAATCGAAAACGATGCTAAATTTGTCTATGGAATGTAAAGCCCGCTTAACCCTTTCGCTATTTTGTTGCCATATGGCAACATGCTACTGTTGGCGGGGTGCGTTCCAAAGGAAATAGGCTGGTTGAACGTTTTCGAGCACACTTGGAGCTGAAACTTTATTAAACAGCAAATTCAGCAAATTCCATACAATTTCTTAGATTCAACTTACATTTTAGTTCTCTTGCGCCCATGCGCACCTGCCAACGACCAAATTGCAAAAGAAGCCAAAAATGTCCGTTTGACAGGTGGCGAATTGGCGAAGGATGAGGCAAAGGAGAAATGGAAAAAGTGCGTACGGCATTGCCAGAGCAATGTTACCGCAACATCCCCCCCTTCGTATATCTCGTACGCCGTACGAGTTTACCAAATAAATTTCAGTTCTCTATGTTCAGCTTCGCCAATTTGACTATCGGCCGGGTGCTCAGGCCGTGCGACGTCTTTACGACAGCGCTGCGAACTTCGCCATCCTTGCCTTTGTGTACGTCCACGATCACTCCTTTCGGCCATGAGTTCCTCTTGGTGCTTTCGTCAACGATAATTACCACGTCGTTTACTTCGATAGGACGCGGCGGCGGTTGGAACCATTTGGAACGTCTGGTGAGGCACGGAAGGTATTCCCGCACCCAGCGCCTCCAGAATTGATCGGCTACTTGGCTGGATTGTCTAAAGTATCGCCTGAGTGCCGATCCGCCGCTGTCTTCGCATTGCCGTTCTCGAATGCCGCTAGAGCTGCCCAACAGGAAGTGGTTGGGCGTGAGTGCTTCGCTATTAGGCGAGTCTAGTGGCACATACGTCAGGGGCCGCGAATTCAGGATGCTTTCAATGTCTGCTAGGGCGGCCCTTAGCACTTCTTCGCGCATGCCGGCTTCCGGAAGGATTTCCATTAGAATTGATTTAGTCGAGCGGACCATCCGCTCCCACGCCCCACCCATGTGAGGGGCAGCCGGAGGTATGAATGTCCATTCGATCTCGGGGTACTTCGCTTCAATGTCGCCTGCTGACAATTTCTCGATTTCTTCTGCAAGCGCTCGGCTCGCACCTCGAAAATTAGTGCCGTTGTCGGATACCACGCGCCTTGGTACCCCCCTTCGGCTCACGAACTGTTTAAAAATTAGCAAAAACGACTCCGTGGAAAGAGACGGAGCGATTTCAATGTGTACTCCACGCGTAGTTAGGCACGTGAATAAGGCGCCCCAACGCTTTATGCGCCCTCGACCTGCAGCTACGTCAATGGGACCGAAGTAGTCCACCCCAGTATAGGTGAACGGTCTGGTGAATGGCGACACTCGCTCCAAAGGTAAATTGCCCATTAATGGCGGTTGCGGGCGAGCGTTACGATTGCGACACATTTGGCATTTTGACGCACAATTTCGGACCAGTGTCCGCAGAGCGGCGATGCAAAAGCGTTGTCGCATCTCGTTGACAACAATTTCGTTGTGGTGATGGTGAAACTTTCTGTGGTAAAAATCGACGATTAGTCGAGTCGTGTGGTGATTTCGCGGGAGAATTATTGGGCGTTTTGCATCATGAGGTACAGCGGCTGCTACATCAATTCGTCCTTTAACGCGTAGTAGTCCTATCTCATCCAGGTACGGCGACCATTTAAAAATGGCAGATTTCCTTGGGAACTCGTCGCCGCAGCGGAGACTCAGAATTTCCTCGTGAAACACCTCCTCTTGACACTGCCGCATAATCACCTGCTCTGCTGTCTCCATACTATCTTCCCCCAGCATTCTTCGCAGCGGCCGCAGTCGGGCTGTTGTCTTCGATGCTGATCGCAGGAATCGTAAAACACATCGCTGCGCTGCGCGTAACCTTTCCCACTTGCTGAATCTTTTCACATCTGGAACGATTACAGAAATTTGCGGCAGCTCATCTTCGGTAGATAAGTGATGTAGTTTTTCTTCTAGTTCATCGTCGACACCTGTCAACTCCGTCACAGGCCACTCGTGCTGCGGCGCCTCCAAAAATTGAGGCCCTCGGAACCAGCGTTCGTTGTCGTCAAACTTTCGATTCTCGCACCATTTCGTTCCTTCATCAGCCACATTTTCGCGCGTTGGTAGCCACCTCCACTCTTTGGCGCTGGAACCTTCAAGAATCTCGCCCACACGAAGCGCGACAAACTGGTGGAATTTTCTTGCGTCCGAGCGCACCCAATACAGCACATTCTTCGAATCAGTCCAAAAGGTTCTGTGACTCACCTGAATCGACAGCTCATCACCTATGAATTTCGCCAACCTAAGGCCCAGCACTGCGGCCAGCAGTTCTAACCTCGGGATTGATACGGGCCTCAACGGCGCTACTCGAGTTTTCGATGCTAACAGGGAACAGTGCACGCGCCCATCAGTACAGGAGCGCAGGTACGCCACAGCAGCATAAGCATTGATACTTGCGTCCACGAACACATGCAGCTGATTGTCCTGGCTGCGGTCGGTGACACAGCGTCGAATTTTGACGCCTCTAATCGTCGGGATACGTCTTAGCCACTGATTCCAATTCTGGCGCTCGCCTTCGCCGATCGGCTCATCCCAGCCGACCCCAGAGCGCCACACTTCTTGCAGAATTATCTTGGCCTGGATAATAACAAAGCCCAGCAGGCCCAGCGGATCGAAAATTGTCATTACCGTTCTCAAGATTTGTCGCTTCGTCGGGACCATGGTATCCTCAAGAACTTCTTTTGGAAAATTATCAAGAAAAGTCAGCTCGTCTGAGGCGGGCAGCCACCACATGCCCAGTACCTTTTCCATTGTGGCTTCGGGCTCATCAAAACGCTTGGCCACCATATTGTTGCCAGCATTTAGCGCCCTCAAAACATATTTTGAATTCGATACCCAATTCCTCATTTCAAAGCCCCCTTCTTTGTGAATCCAGCGGACCGTAGTAGCCGAGCGGGCTAAGTCCTCCTCGGAGTCAGCACTTTGGAGCCAGTCGTCAACAAACGTGTTCTCTACGATGTCTCGGACGGCAGTTGGATGGTTTTCAGCAAAACGTTGCGCATTGCGGTTCTTTACGTAGTTCGCCAGCGAGGGAGAGCAAGATGCGCCGAAAGTCATAACTTCCATGATGTAGACGTCTGGTTCCCTCGATGAATCACCTTCGCGCCATAGGAACCGCTGCGCTGCCTGATCTTCTTTAATGATTTTAACTTGATGGAACATCTCCCGTATGTCGCCACATACAGCAAATGATCTTTCACGGAAACGGAGCAGAATGCCGAGGAGATTTTTCAACAGATCGGGTCCTTTGAGTAGCACGGTATTAAGGGCTACACCATCGACCTTGGCGGCGGCGTCCCATACGAGCCTTGTTTTATTCTTGTTCGCGTTGAACACCGTAAATATGGGCAGGTACCATGACCTGGCGCTTGGCTCCATCTCATGCTTCGCCAGCTTGCGCGCATACCCCTTCCTTTCATATTCCTTAATCTTGTCGATGATAAACTTGGCCAATTGCGGGTCACGCTTCATCTTCGCCTCAAGACACGCGAGCCGACGGCGTGCCATAGGCAGCGAGTCAGGGAGTTCGATGACGTCATGCTTCCATAACAAACCGGTTTCCCACCTTTTTTCTGCTTCTACAAACTTTGTTGTCTTCTTCATGATTCCGAGCGCCCGTTCGTCTTCTTCAGACAGCAGCGGCTTGCTCGGTGCGTATACGCCGATAGCGTCGATTGCGAAGTACGCCTTTACTTGTTGTTCCATGCGGCCGTCGACCGATGAGTTACACTCGCAAACATGTAATACCCTTGGTGCCGACTCGCGTCCATTTGTATCGCGGCCGTACACGCTCCAGCCCAATCGACATCGCACAGCGATTAGGTCGGAGCCCCTGTGTTCCCTTATCTCGATAGGCACTCCAATCTTGGCGTTATCCATCCCTATAAGAATACGCGCCCTGGCGGCGACGTATGGCTTGATGGAAAGCTTGTTAAGATGATCGTGCTTGCCGACGGTGGCGCCTTCCAAAGTCTGCTGAGGCAGCCCGAGATTGTTGACTGTCCGTGCGCGTCGCACTGTATATCTCCGCGCAACTGCGTCAGCTGGAGAGATGTCGAAACTTACGATTTTGGAAGTTGCTTCCCTTTGCGTTATTTCGCCGGTCCAACGCAGACAAAGCGTCTCGGCCGGCCCATCCAACGCGAGCTCGTCAGCTAACTGGCTTTCAATCAACGTGCACGACGCACCTTCGTCGATGAGTGCGTAAGTGTCGACAGCCCTCGACCCATTGTGTAGCGTAACCGCAACATACCTAAAGATCGCCTTTTGTCGCTCCTGACCCGTCGTAGTGCCCGGTTCGTGGTGTAGTGTGGTTTGCTCACTGTCTGCGCCACCTGTCATAGTCGCTCTATGCAGAAGCGGGTTGTGAGCCATGTTGCACCCATCTACACCACAGCTGTCCTTGGAGCCGCACCTTCGAATAAAGTGAGGTTTAAAACAACGTAAACAAAGTTTTCTTTCACGAACGAAACGCCATCTATCGCCTTGCGATAACCTTCTGAATTCTGCGCAGTCCGATAACTTGTGATTCGCCCCACACTTCGGGCAGTCAGTTGCCTCGTCGCTCCTGTTCGTTTTCCCAGCGACCACGTCATGTACCATAATCCTGGCCCTTTGTGCATTACGACTTCCTCCTCTCGCTTCGATGCTGTTGCCACCTACGTGCGCGCCGGCGGGGTGAAATGCTGTCACTTGGCTAGCGCATGCGGCAAGACTAAAAAGCCACTCGTCGAAAACAGCTACGTCAACGCGACTTAGCAACATACGGTGGCGACCCCAGTTCAACCTTTGATCGCTCGGCAATTTTGCCACCAGGTCGTTGAGCAGCACTGGATCGTTTAAATAGTCGGCTAGGCCGACCGCCTGCATAGTGGCGCAGTAATTTTGCACTGCCAACGAGAATGACACCAGCGTATCTAATTTGTCGGGTTTTACGACCGGCTCCTCCCTCAGCTTACGTTGCATTGATTGGTGAATAACGTCCGGCCTGCCATACAGCATGCGCAGTGTGTTGATCGCAAGATTCACAGTTGACGGCATCATCAGTCTGCCGCGTACGGCCTCCAGCGCTGGCCCTTTGAGACATTTCTGCAACCTTATAAGATTCTCCTGGTCGGTAAACCCACAGCGCTCCGTGGACTGTTCATAATTTGTGATGAACAAGGGCCAATCCTCAGGCCTGCCCGAGAATGGCGGTAAGTCCTTGGAGAGCACCTGCCGACTGGCAATTTGCGTCGATGTGAGATTGATGTCTGCGGCACTGGAGTTTCCGCTAGTGTGAATTGCATTCGAATACATCGTTCGCGTTTGAGTGTTATTCTGCTGAGAAAATGCTGGAATAATGGGGGGTGTCGTTTGATTATGCAACGCAGCTGGCATACAAAATGGCTGATACACGTGGTAATCATTATGCAATACTGGCGGGCGAGTACCGTATAGCATGGTCGATGAGGTGATGTTAGGCACGAGGCCGCCTAACCTAGCAGTCGTTTGCATGTTGGTATAAATGGGCTGAGATAACGGGTCGCAAAACGGGATTGCGTTTGTGAGGTTAGGAACTGTTCCGCTTATATAGCCGGGTATGTATGCTTCTGGACATGCTTTCGCCGGGGCCGCAACATAATGCGGCCGGCCTTCGTAAGCCGGCGGCAGCGTATTTGCCGCAGTAACGTTTGGGACCGGGGCTGCAGACGTTGAAGGTGGCAGGGTAGGCGTTGATGCGTGACGATGCGGCGCCCTTGCGGCTTCAGGCGTTCCAATGCCAATTGCCGCGACATGGCCGGCTCCGTCAGCCTCATCAAATGTCGCCCCCGTTGGGCTAGCGCACTGCTGCGCAGCCGCAACCCTGACCTCGTTGTCCGAGCGCGCGCACGGCGAACCCTCATTTGGTGCTCCTTCCATTGCAATGAACAGTGAATAAAATTTTCAGGATGTTGGCGGGGTGCGTTCCAAAGGAAATAGGCTGGTTGAACGTTTTCGAGCACACTTGGAGCTGAAACTTTATTAAACAGCAAATTCAGCAAATTCCATACAATTTCTTAGATTCAACTTACATTTTAGTTCTCTTGCGCCCATGCGCACCTGCCAACGACCAAATTGCAAAAGAAGCCAAAAATGTCCGTTTGACAGGTGGCGAATTGGCGAAGGATGAGGCAAAGGAGAAATGGAAAAAGTGCGTACGGCATTGCCAGAGCAATGTTACCGCAACATGCTACTTTGTGGACATCTAAATCCTCTGTGGTTTCAAAAATTCATGGTTTGTTGGTCCTTAGAATAGTTTGAAGTTTTAGGAAAAATACGAAATTAATAAACTGAATATTTAAGTGTAAAGAAGAGAAGTATACACGTTTTTTAATGATATATCTTGACATAGTAAAGGAAGAAGAAGCAGAAAAAATTAGATAACTTTTTAATTTGACGTTTTCTTTCAATTTAGATACTTTTTTTTTAATTTTGGCTGAAATAAATGAAGAAATATTCAAATTTTCGTTATGCGTAAAAAGTTGTATGTTTAAGTAATTATTACAGCCACAACGATGTGGTTGCTCTCATAGAAAAACACTCTAAAATACAGGGTCCGAGTATAAAAATTAAAAAATTTCTTATGGAATGTTGCTAATATAACCAAATAGAAGCCTACAACGTAAAATTTAAAATTTTAACTTTCCCCAGTAAAAATCTGTAGCGAAAGGGTTAAGTAACTCACCTCTTTAGTACGTATCCCGCTTAACCCTTTAGCTACAGGGTTTTACTGGGGAAAGTTAAAATTTTTAATTTATCGATTTAGTCTTCTGTGTGGTTGTATCAACAACATTCCATACTAATTTTTTAATATTTGTTACCGAACCGTTGTCGTATGACAGCAACCATATTGTTGGGGTAATAGTGTAATAATTACTTAAACATTAAATTGTTTACGCATAACTAAACATCGAATATCTCTTCATTTCCTTCAGCTAAAATTATTCAAAAATTGAATCTGAATTAACTGAAAAGTCATATTAAAAATTTCTTTTATTTTTTCTGGTTCTTCTTCTTTAGTATGCAAAGATACAACATTCAAAAAATGTGTATACTTCTCTTTTTTAAACTTAAATATAAAGTTTATTAATTTTGTATTGTTCCTTAAACTTCAAACTATTCTAAGGACCAACAAAAAAATGTATTCCTAAAACCATAGAGTGTTCAGACGTCCTCAAAGTAGCATGTTGCCATATGGCAACAAAATAGCGAAAGGGTTAAGTAATCAACATTTCGGTGATTTTGACGGTTCTTCAATTTTCAATATTTGTATTTTCTTTAGTATTGCTATCAACGCTTGCTTTGATGACCTTTATTTTTTTATCGGGTTCTACAATTATTTAGTTCTACGGTTAGGGTTCTACAATTACAATTAGCCAAATCCGATATATACTTTTCGAGATATCAGCGGATATAATATGTAGTCTTTGTAATAATGTTTGCCTTTCTGGTGTTAAACGGTTTTTTTTTCTATATTATAATTTTCTCAGGAACTGAGTCAGTCCAAACGGTTGTGAATTGGGCCATAGATCCCTGAAAATAGAATTAAGAAACAGAATGAAAAAAGTTGCATTTGTTGCTTTTCATACCACGCCTCTTACTGGGCCTGAACCATTTATTGGAGGTGGACAGACATACAATATTCCAGGCATTAAAACTGGAGGAAAGAACTAGGAATTCAACACAGGCCGACACTTCAGGACACACTGTAGTACTCAAAGATTTTCTAGAGGACTTCAACTCGAAATGGAGCTCTTTGTGCATCGATCTAGTCAAGCAGAAGCCGTGCCAGGTCGTCGACATCCTAACATGGCATTGAAGACTCAAGAAACGCATGTCCACTCTGAGACTAGAACAAGGCACCGCCTGAAGATTTTGTGGGAAAGAACACATCATCCTCCACTGTCATGTTGTATCTCACAGCAGCGGACGACACCTGGGCCAGTACCAGCCAGTAATCAAAGACGCCAAACACCTAAACTCACGAGAACCCCCTAACCTTCATTGGGGCAGTGGGCCTAGGGGATGTTTTTTAATAGCAAGAAGGAGACAAAATAGATAAATCATGGTTGTAGTGTACAATACCATTATTACTATCGAATCTAATCCAATCTAATCTAATTTAATCTAGTCACCTTGGATAACATTCTTCGTGAACCTTTCTCCAATGGTGCATTCCATACGATTGCACGAGGTGAATATGGACAGCTATATCTATATCCATATTTTGACCCCGAAAGGTAGAGTCGTGCAGCAACTTCCGGGTCCGGGCCGAAGTCCACTTCCTGTAAAGTATTAAAAAAACAGCATACAGGCATAAGATGCGCGTCCTAGAACTATCCGCTCCCAGAGAAAGACCTCACTCCTCTCCTCAAGGTTGTTGAACGACTTGGAGTCTGATTTTTGTTTTATTAAAAACAAAATTATACTAAAAATTTAATCGAATAATTTGTGTTAAATTAAAAACAAATTTTAACTAAAACTATAATCGAATAATATTAACTATAATGTTTGCCTACAGGTTCCAATTTACAAAGAGATAAGGTTACACTGTACTGGCAACTATTTTTGTCCTACATAATGTTTTTCATTCAAAACTTTTTTAGATTGCATTTTGGTCTTTCAAACATAAAGACAAAACAATTGACATACGATTTGATGATTTAATTTCATATACCTGACTCATACTGTACTCATGAAAAAATTTGACATCTACTGAACAACAAAACCCAACTTTGTGATTACACGCTTCAGCCACGCGTAGCGCCACTCGCCTCTGCTGACTGTGCAAAATATTTATTTTGTTTTAATCTTTGTAAAGTCAAAAGAGTATTTCGTGAACAACACATGTTATATGTGTTTTTTTATGATGCAAGTGCCGTTAGTATTTGCAAAAAATGGTCAGTGATTTATTTGCTTTCAAATTGCATTCAATTTATTCTTTTTTTTTTTAAATCATCTTAAAAACAAATTGAAAAGCGAATGTCCGAAAGTGCAAAGTTCAGCATTTCTCAAGGCTTCAATCAATAAAAAGTTCTTTGCCACTGCAAAGTTCAGCATTTCTCAAGGCTTCAATCAATAAAAAGTTCTTTACCACTGCAATTACAAATCCTATTATACACATACATACATATATATTTTACTCGCCTATATATTCATATTTGTAACACACACACAAACTTACATATTTGGAATTTAGAAGCATTTAAAGTGGCATGCAGCTGTCGAGTTGAAGCCACTTTTTACGGTAAAAAAATATTCGCTTATATGAGTTTGCCATTTCTCTTACCGCTGGCACACAGGTTTATCATACCCATTGATATTGTTTTGTTTTTGCTTTTTGTTGTTATTGTTGTTTTATATTTACACACATTGTTACGGTCAATAAACCACAATAAGACCAGCTCGCATGTCACTGCCACCTTTGTGGCACAGCTTTGTTAAACAGTTTTTTTTGTTGTTCTTTTTCTTGTTCCTGTAATTGTCTTCTTCTTATTCGCCAGTTGATTGTTTTAATAAAAAATCTTATTGGTTTTGCTGAAATAAATCCCCTTTCTGGTTGCAGATTTAACTTTGGATGCAAATACGAATTCAGTGCAATTCTGTACTTTGTTTTCGTTGTTCACTCAATTTTAGGCACTTGTTGATTTTATTCCGTAAAAAAATTTATTCAGCTGCTAAAGCGTTCTTTCACCTCAGAACTTATAGAATAAGTATGCGCAATGTTGTAAATTGTACTTTTTTAAGAAATATCTAAAATGAATATGAAAAGTGTTTGTCTTATTTTTGTTGTATATCCTGTTTCACATTCTTTTGTTATGGGGAATTTGATCTGCAACTAAAGAATTTGAGTGCAGAAGGGCCCTAGTACACCGGCCTGCCGGATTCTTAATAATTTAATAATAAACAATAATAATTGACTGGCAACGGATTCTTACCGCCAGTAAAACATTGCCTGTTCGGACATTTGCCGAAGTAGACTACACAGTGAGTTCCTCCAAGTCATCCAGCTTGAAAAGCTGCTGCCTTGGCCCTTCTCGGACCAGATCCCTTCATAGGATTGGGCATGTACTACCTAGCACAGTCACTTAGACTCGAGGAAAGAACCAGAAACTTGGTCTATCTATCTATCTATCTCTTTGAGATTAGCTTTAAGATCTACGGTGTCTCTTCAAGGCACTTGCAAGAGGAGATGGATTACACCGTGCGACAAAAATTTAAAAAATTTTTCACACCGGGAAAAATCCATATGTGCGTGAAACTAGAGACCAAATATTGTAATACTGCGTACTCAGTTTTTCATTTCTACATCCTTTGTCCTTTTAAAAGGACTTCAAAATTTTGAAGGGGATAAAAAACAAAAAAAAATATAAAAAATATCTAACCTCGTTAAAATATGGCGATATGTATATCAAATGAAAGAGGAAAGGCTCAAGAATTTAAATAAAATAAATTTTATATGTATTTGTAAAAAAAAGGATATGAAAAAGGTCCTTTGAAAATTTTAATCCTTTATATCCTTGAAAATTTACATAGGATTTTCTTGAAAAGTAAGTATGTTGAAACCCAAAATCTCCTTGATCACCTGTCAAAATTGCATTATTCTCGCTTCATTGATTTTGTATCTTTTTATTATTTAAAATACTGATACATACTCAAATAAATTAGAATTTTTGTACTTCATTAGAATTGCAGCTTCCGCCTTTTTTTTTAATAACTTTCGAACCAATAAAGTTAGAGTAATGAAAGTGATCAAGGAGAGGAAGAGGTTTTAACATACTTACTTTTCAAGAAAATTATATATAAATTTTCAAGGATATAAAGGATTAAAATTTTCAAAGCACTTTTTTCATATCATTTTTTTACAAATAGATAAAAAATATATTTTATTTACCTTTCCTCTTTCATTTGATATACATATCGCCATATTCTAGCGAGGTTAAGTATGTTTTATATATTTTTTGTTTTTTACCCCCTTCAAAATTTTGAAGTCCTTGTAAAAGGACAAAGGATGTAGACATGAAAAACTGAGTACGCAGTATTACTATATTTGGTCTCAAGTTTCACGCACATATGGATTTTTCCCGGTGTGAAAAATGCTGTCGCACGGTGTTATATTAACGACTTATTCCAACCATCTGCAGCTTAATTAATAATCTTTTCATATATTTCTTATAGTAAGTAATTCAATGGCAAACTTCTTATTAAATCATCTCCAAAATAAAGAATAATTCCACCGTTCCTTACGCCATTTCATCAAAATATTTAATTCGTTAAGCATTTGGTTGTCCGGTTCATCAGAAAGTCAAAATGTATCAGCTGACCGTAAGCCAAAATATTCAGATTACACTTTCCGAGTCATTGTCCTTAATTATAGACGCACGAATAATATGACTGTTGCTCGTGTATTCATTTATCAGCCATGAAACATCTTAACAGGTGTGTAAAATAATAAAAAGCTTTACAAATGAAATGTTAGCCTTAACGTTAACGTATTTTCTTGCCAAATTGTTACAAAAACAAAATATGCAAATTTGTTTTTATATTTTATTGATTAATTGCTAAATCAACGACCCCCGACAGTCTGAAGCACGCTATAAAAATTGGCAAATTAGCTTGTCTGTCTGTCTGTTTCAAAGTGATAAAATCCAGTAAACAGTTAGAGGGTTTAGTTTTTTTTTTTGCGCGTGAGTTCATCCTCACAAACATTTCTACAGCATACAAGAAGCAAAAGCAAACATTGTCGCTCAAAATGATTAACACGATTTCATGGAAAAAATTATATGTACTGATAGAATTCTAATACTTGCTGATTAGCTCGAAAGAATGTGGATACAAATTGGTCTAGTCTGGAGTGAGAATTAAGTTAACACACCGAACAATGCACCCTTGTGCACTGTGAGAAAAATATTAAGGAACTTTAAATTTATATATGTTGGATTTAGTGTACAAACATCTTAAGTTAGAGACTTTAAATCTTTAGTTTTGATATTAGAAATAGAAAAAATTTGAAATATATATTTAGAAAAATATAAACTTTACATAAAATATATAAAAAAATCTCCGTCAAAACCTATACAGATTCACAATAAATAACAAATATGATCAACCAGCAAGGCCCCACGGCTTTGCACGCAAGTTTTAAATCAATGGGACCAATATATCAAATTTCTATTAACCCTTTGTTGATCCCGTCAGATTTATATGAAGAAATACTTATCTAATTATATCTAATTTTAAGTGCTTTCACCATATTTTAAGTCAACAGACCTCTTAAATCATGTTTCCCCATATAAACTCTTAACCCACCGTTGAACTCGTCAGATTTTGATTTTCGAAAAAATGTAAACCATGTGTCTAATTATTTTTTGTTTCAAGTGTTTTCACCAACTTTTAAGTCAAAAGACCCATTAAATCATGTGTTTACACAGTTTCTCTAAACAAACTCTTAACCCGTTGTTGACCCCGTTAGATTTTGATTTTCAAAAAAATGAAAAATACGTACCGAATTATTTCTCAACAAGAGTACTTTCACCAAGTTTGAAGTCAAAAGGCGTAAAAATCATATTTTTTCATACAAACTTTTAACCCTTGGTTCACCCCGTTAAATTTTGATTTTCAAAAAATTAAAAAAACGTGTCGAATTATTTTTTATTTAGAGTATTTTCACCAAGTTTGAAATCAACATTTAATAAACATTCAATTAAATTTCTTCATACAACTTAACCTTAACCCTTAATGTTTGCCCCTTTAGACCCCGAATTTCAAAAAATCCCGTCTTACCAGAGGTTAAATTTTCAAGATGTTCCTACAGTTCAAATTTCATTAGCTTCAGCGGTTTGGGCTGGGCGATGATGAATCAGTCAGTCAGTCAATCAGGCAGTCAGTCATGATAAACAATTATATGAATATAAATTGATCATAGAATTAGCTAAGTATATCCACTTTTGCTTGTTATTCTCAGTGTACCTAAGTATCGTTGGCCGCTATCACCGTCCCACCGCCTGATCACTATGCGAGCACATTGACGTACAAATCCTGCTTGTTCAGTTGTCATGCAGATACGCCGATGTGTCGCACAGAAGCTATCATCCAAAACTGTATGTAATGTCGTCGCACTGCGATGTATTCGTTAAGATTCCGACGCTAGAATTTCAATTCCCATCAACTCACGTTTTGCTTTAGCGTGTAGCGCTAATAACATGCACTGTTGTTGTTGTTGTTTTGAAAATTTTCAACAAATATTTGTGAAGCTAATGTTTTTGGCATGTCTTGACTCGACTTTCTGAAGCATTATCTTTCTGAGTCTTCTCCGCGACTGGCCGCGGCGGACGCCAATTTGCACTGCGCGCACGCGATTTTGCGGCAGTCATGTGACGCCTGACAGACACACAACTGCTCGCCTGATTTCCATTTAATATTATTACTGCTAATATTAAATTCAGTTTGTTTTTGTTAACAAGTTGCGCAAATGTTGTGTTATAAATTTTCGTCGGTTGGGCGGTGCTTTTTCTCGTTTCTTTTTTGAAAGTTTTTTTATAAATTTTTTTTTTTATTTTTTGTCATTTTATGTGTTCCGGTGCTTAACAGTTTGATGTCATAGAGCAAAGAAATCGCACCGCAATGGCGTGTCCCAAACAACAACAACAACAACAACAACATTGTTTTTACATTAAAACTATCTTTTTTGTAGCTTGTTCCTTAACGTGTTGACGTCATTTGATTTTGTCACTTTGTTGCGCAAAATGTCTTTTTAATTGACCAATTTTCGACGCGGTCAATCTTTTTGCAGCTTCTTGGCGTCGACATAAAACACTATAATTTGGATTTTTGAATTACATATTTGTTGGTTTTTCTAGCAATCATCTGCCTAAGTTGCTTGTTTATGCGATGCCAAATGCGTAAATAAAGAAAAGAGTTTAAAAATGAATTTAGGGCCAAAAAGGTTGTAAATTTCCATTGTGAGAATCGATTAAGTTTTTAATGTAAGTCATAACATACGAGTAGGTAATATGAATATAAGTATATAGAAAGAGTTTTAGTCTAAAAATCTCTTGACTTGTATTAAGGTTCACTTCTCTCTTCAAGTTTCTAGCTCCAGAACACCTCTCAAAATGGTTGAAAATTGCAAATCTTGGAATGAACTCGGTTTTAAAGTTGCTGGAGGAAGCACAGTCATAAGTTGGGTACTCAGAATAGATATAGAAAGATTTTTAGTCCAAGAGTCTCTAGACTAGTCTTTAGCACCAGCTTCCTTTTCTGGTGTGTGACTTTGGGCCACATATATGTAAATAAATTAAATAATAAAAAATCGTAGCAATTTTTGAAGTTTCGCAATGTCTTCGAAAGCAAGTTTACACCTAAAATTCTATAAAGAGCGAACTCCACTAATAAATTTTAGGTAGCTTATAGCTTTTTGTTCTGTTACGACTGAACAGTTACGTCAGGACATGACAACAAGGAAGAGGAATACGAGCCTCTTTTAACCAGTTAGCTTCGACCTCACCTAAGAAACTGTTCTAAGATGGGCTGAAGGCAACAGAGAATGTTCTGCGCGTCAAATTCGGCCAACCTTAAACTTTCGTCGTTCCAGAGAATTTTCGTCACTAAAAAGAGACTCGATAAGAGTCATCATTGGTGCTTCGACGGGTCAATGTGTAATTGGCATCCATACAAAATGATTTGGGTTGCTTTCTAATGACTTTTGTCGAAGCTGTGAGGACGAGAAAGGGAATTTCACCTTCTATACACTTGTCCTGCATTCTTTAGAATAGGCTTCGTAAGGAGTTCAAAGTGGTTCAATTATTGAGCGAATGTTAGCTCCATGGATTGTGATATCACAATGGGCTTTTATGGGACTATTTAGAGTCTATTAGGCTTTGTAAGGAGCTCAAAGTGGTTCAATTTGACTATTTAGAGTCTATATGGCTTCGTAAAAAGCTCAAAGTGGTTCAATAAGTGGGCGAACCTGAGCTCCATTGATTCTGATATCACAATGGGCTTTTATGGGCCTATTTAGAGTCTATTAGGCTTCGTCAGCCTAAGCTCAAAGTGGTTCAATGGGACTATTTAGAGTCTCTAGGGCTTCGTAAGGAGCTCAAAGTGGTTCAATGAGTAACCGAACCTGAGCTCCATTGATTCTGATATCACGATGGGATTTTATGGGCCTATTTAGAGTCTATTAGGCTTCGTCAGCCTAAGCTCAAAGTGGTTCAATAGGACTATTTAGAGTCAATAGGTCTTCGTAAGAAGCTCAAAGTGGTTCAATGAGTAACCGCACCTGAGTTCCATTGATTGTGATATCTCAATGGGCTTTTATGGGAGCATTTAGAGTCTATTAGGCTTTGTAAGGAGCTCAAAGTGGTTCAATTGGACTATTTAGAGCAGTGCTGTCCAAACTTTTTTTTGGCGTGGCCACAGAAGTGGCCAACAGATCTATTCAATGGCCACTTTTTCCAAAACCTAAGAAAAACAGTGAAAACAAGTCTAAATTCCGCTTTTTGCATTTATTTTCGATTGGTAATGCGACGTATGACATTTTTATATTTTCTATGAGTTAAAATTAACCGAAAGAATGATTGTTTATTTAAGATTAATGCGACGGATGACATTCTTTTTTTTCTGTCAATTTATCAAAGTCTGGCTTCGATTGGATTAGTTCGCAACGAAGTTCGGATTCCAAATTTTGTTGCGATATTGCATTGCGGTATTTATTTTTACGTCGCGCGAGACTTGAGAATGATGCTTCACAAACGTATGTGGAACCAAACATGCATAAAAACTTTGGTACAATGTCTTTGAGTGCCAAGAAATTACATTCAGATAACAAACGCCTCCACAATGCATCGCCCGTTTCATTTGGCAAGCCACTTTCTTCATTTATCAACGAAATATCGAATTCCAAATGAGTTTTCTTTGTTCCGAAAAGATCTGACAATTTTTGAATATTATAAGGCAAAATCATAAATTTATCAAAAGTTTATGTTTAAGAAAATAAAGCGACGACGCGAATACAACGGACAATACAGCTAACTACTGTTTGTCTTATTATTGTCAAGATGAAATCGCTTCGGTTAACATTTTAAATCGTTTTTTGGAAAAAATTAGAATCATTATTTGAAAAATATTAAAGTCTTCTCGTTGGCCACTGAAATTTGTCGCTTGGCCACAAGTGGCCAAGTAGCCACTAGTTTGGACAGCACTGATTTAGAGTCTATAAGGCTTCGCAAGGATCTCAAAATGGTTCAATGAATGAGCGAACCTGAGCTCCATTGATTGTGATATCACAAACTCTTTTATATCCACAGTCAACAAGGCTTCGTAAGAAGCTCATGCAGGTTCAATGTGTAAGCGAACTCGACTTCGATAGTTTGTGCTATGACAATGGGCTTTTATGACTTAAATAATAGAGTTACGTCTTGAGGCAGCCACTCTTACCTACCCATGTTGTCACTTAATTCCAATTCTATTTTACAATTTTAGCTAAAATGTAATTGTCTCCCTTTGTTGTACTTAAATATTAAACATTTCATCCCACCAACATGAGTCATTGACAGTTTTTAAGACTAAGGTAACTGTCTACCAAAATTGCATTATACGGATTAAAGAGAAAATGTATTTATTTAAGGGGGAAAGCCACTGTGACGGGTAAAAAAAAAATTTTTTAAATTTTAAATCAAAGCTTATATATTCACAAATATGTGTACAAAATTTCAAGTCATGATTTCAAAAATTGACTAAGTTACAACGATTTTAGTGAGAGCAAGTAGGCCGACTGCAAGTAGGACTCAAAACTTTAAACGCGTTTTTCTCGAAACGACTTTTTTTGAACTGGCGGCATCAATAACTCGAACAATTATGAACCGATTTCTAATTTTTTTTTTTGTTTTGTTCGTCTTAGTAGTGGTTAAGGTTAAGCGTAGCCGATTTGGAAAATTTTGTTTTTTACTATTTTTTAAACTGTCTCAAAACCAAAAAAACAAGGTCGAAAACATGGAAATATTTTCAATCGGTCGCCATTTTGTGAAAAAACAAAATAAAAAAAAACGGCTACGTACAAAGATAGCTACATTCATACAGATTACAATAAAATTTTATATTTTTTTTTCTGAGTACGGGTTTTTGAGAAATCGATGCCGCCATGGAGGGGGAATTTTTTTTCAAGCGCTACGGGATCATCTCTATTGTTTAAACTATTTAATATTTTTTAATAAAAATTTGTGGAAATATTATTAGATGTCTGCTTAATAAAATAAAAAAACCCGATCCAAAAATTCCTATATTTACTCGGTCAAAAAAAATGTTTAAAATCACTAATTTTTTGACCCGTCACAGTGGCTTTCCCCCTTAATGAAACACACACACTCAAATAAAACGCACTTAAGCCCAAAATTGAGAACAACGCGCAACAAAGCTGTCTGAAAATAAATGAAATGTCAACATAAATATAAAATGCGCAACAACCGCTCACAAAAACAACATAAACGCCGGTTATTGCAGATAAATTCAGTGAAATCGGTGCGATGTAATATGACATCAAAAGCCCAAATGCCAAACAAAGATTTCGCCCGAAATGCGGCAGTGCGCAGCTTCAGTTTCACCACAAAAACACACACACACACAAGCACCGAACACACATCCGCAAAAGGAAAAGTTCGGATGACGTCAGCGCTGTGTGTAGACCCGAATGGATAAAATGTTGGGCGGCCCCCCCAAGTATAGAATGTATGTATGTATGTGTGCTTTGTGTGTGTGTGTATACGCGCTCTCAACAACTGTTATCGATTTTACCAGCATCCCTCACCCGCTCACCCACTTCGCTTTCAGTCGCAGTAAGCATTTACGAAACGTTTATGCCGCAAGGCCGACTTTGTCACTGGCGTGAACTCTGCGTGCCCTTTGGTCGGCTTTGCAAAATATGCCACAAAATGGCAGTCGAGTGCCGGCAAGGGACAGCCAAATGTTACTTCAGCAGCAGCGACAGGTGCGCGCGTGTGCTGCTTTTGAGTTACCACAAACGTTGTGGTAACTCAAAGTGTTCGAAGCTATTTTTATCGGCGCTGCAGACACGTGTGCAAGCGGTCCCAGTCGTTGCGCAAACCCATTGTTGGTCATTGAAGGGAGGAGGAGGCGAGGCCTTCACTAATGCGTAGTTGGCATTTCGCTTGCAGTGTTACGGCGTTACGTGGCATTCAACAAATCCGGCCCAGACGCCATACAGCTGGACAGTAGTGAATGTTTTGGCACAGCCGGCACGTGTGCCAATTGTTTTGCCAATAGTTTTCATTCTAATTGTATTGGCACTCATCCATTGCACAAATGACAACAACAAAAAGTTTTCGCCATTTGATTTCATAGCGAATGTGTTGACTTTATTATTTATGGTAATTACGGGTAAGTTATTTCAGTTGATAGGTTTTTTTAAATGCAAAATCAGTGAAGCGTTTGACCAGCAGCTCTCCAACCAACCATTCATGCATTCATCAACTACGATGCCATGACACAAATGATGTCGCTCAGAAAATATGAATTCTCATTCTATGGCTTTAGTCATGCAATAAATAACAATTTAAATTGACCACTTTAAAAGTCACATTTATTCGAGTAATGCAAATTTGCATTCATTTTATAGTGATTTAATTTTTTTTCTTGTGCAACGATGTGGAGAAATATGATAGTAGAACTGTAATAGAAGTATTACATGTCATTTGCTAACAATTTTATTGTGATGATTCATATTTGTAGATATATTAGTAGATTTCAGTTTAGAAATTTTGCATTGAGAGCTTCCCAAAATAGTACTTCAGAGACCTTCAGCGAGTTTCTCCGTTTTCGAAATGTTGAGGAGCTTTGCAATTTCTAGTTTAACAAATATATCTATCATAGTTTTGCATGACTCAGTATATGTTTGACACATCATTTCATTAATTCTGGCAGCCCAAACGCTGCAATAACCTTGATCGAGCCTCTCCATTTCCAAAAATGTGAGCGAGTTTGTCAATTTCAGTTTCAATAACAAATCATATATCATCTGGTATTATTTTTGTTTGGATCAGTTAATCAGACAGTTACACAACTGATTGTAGCACCTCCCCGTCACTATGACCCTGTCTTTCCTTGAGGAAAACACGATACGTACTCTCCCTGAGTCGAATCTCTATTAGACAGCTCGTTGAAGTCATCACCGAACACTGCGTCTTTGGATCTATGCTTATCAAATGGCGCCTCTCGTCCACTGATGTCTGTAGAAGCTGCAGAGATGAAGAACAAGTAGGAATGATTCAACACTTCCTGTGTCACTGCGTGGCTCTGCAGGAACGCCGACTCCGTACCTGGGGGCAAGATTCCTAGCGGAAGTTGAAATTTCGTATCTGCTCTCCTTTATCAAGAAGCCGAACTGGTTTGCCTCGGATTGAGACTGATTGATTAGCTTCAGAACTATTCAAGAAGGGATTCATAATGGGCCACTTTGGCGTCCGAGTGGAAGTGCGGTCTCTGTGTGCGACACACACCCTTCCCTACCTAACCTAACCTACACAATTGATTATATACTGCGATATTGAGAGGAAAAAGACCCCCATAATTTTAACAGAATGTCAAGTTTACTGACGAGACGAAAGTAAACTTTTACGGTTCAGTTAGGCGGCAAATTGATTGGAGAAAGCCGCATACCGAGCTAAAAATAATTTGGCAATTCAGTTATGTTGTGAAGATCCATGTTTTCTTTTAGTGTTGAAGCCATTGGCTTGTGGAAAGAAATATGAACAAGAAAATATATTTCAACATTTTAGAACTTAATTTACACCAAAGCTCGTTTAAACTCAATATTTAGGTAGGCAGGTAGGTGGTTGTGGCTGCCCCAAGAGGAGCACACTTAGACCTTGACGGCCCATAGTGATACCACATGCGATCGAGCATAAAACTTACGAAGCTTAGTAGACAGCGAATGGTCTTATCAGCTAAATCAACTAGACTAAATAGGTTATCCTTCTTCTGGTTAAAGCAGAACAGGTGAGATAGGTTAGGTATATCGCAGCTGCGACAGAAATCGTTTGAAAACAGCCCCAGCCTTTTTGAGTGGATGCCAATTAAGCAGTGACTCCGATCATGGTTCTGATCGGGGCTCTGTTCAGGGAGAGGAGTTCTTTAGAACGTCGAAGGTTTAAGGTTGGCTAAATTTGGTGTGTAAGGAAACTTGTGTTGCCTTCAGCCCATTTTAAATTAACGTCGTGTATAGAGCTCGTATGGGTATGAAGCTTACAGGTTAAGAGAGGGTCTTACAGGTCTTTACATAACTCCTAACTTGTTCCCAGCCCAGCTAGCTCGTCTGCTCTACAGTTCCCTGGAATATCTATAGGGTGTTTTTTTTAGAGGTTTGTTTTTCGAATAGAGATAAAACTGGCATTTTGTGGTCAAATCTGGCAACTCTAATGTCATTTATGTTCAGTTTGGTTTGCCATTTCATCATGAACAGGTTGACAAAAGAACAACGCTTGCAAATCGTGCAAATTTATTTCGAAAATAATGGTTCAGTTCGCGAAGTTTACCGCAAGCTCCGTCCATTTTATGGTCGACATAATCGTCCATCAGAGCAATTAATTCGGTTAACCATGGGTCGTTTTCGCACTACGTTTACTCTATGTGATAATACGCATCCGCAGAGACGTCGAACAGTGCGCACCGAAGAAACAATTGCCGCTGTAGAGCAAAATGTTGAAGAGGACCCGAATGAATCGATTCGCCACCGTGCACAGCAATTGGAGCTTTGTCCATCAACTTTATGGAAGATTTTGCGCAAAGATCTTGGCTTGCGACCTTACAAGAACCAGCTTGTGCAAGAATTAAAGCCGCGAGACCATGCAATGCGTCGTGATTTTGGTGTATGGGCCGAAAATGAGATTGATCTCGATGCTGATTTTCATCGCAAAATTTTGTTCAGTGATGAGGCTCATTTTTGGTTGAATGGCTACGTCAACAAGCAAAATTGCCGCATTTGGAGTGAAGAGAATCCACATGAGACCCTTGAGACGCCATTACATCCACAAAAACTGACTGTTTGGTGTGCTCTATGGGCTGGTGGAGTCATTGGGCCATACTTCTTCCGAAATAATGCTGGAGACTCAGTTACCGTTAATGGAGACCGGTATAGAGCCATGGTAACCGACTATTTTGTTCCCGAATTGGATGGCATGAATGTGGATGAGTTGTGGTTCCAACAAGACGGCGCTACATGCCACACAGCGCACGTCACAATCGATTTATTGAAAGAAACATTCGATGAGCGCATAATTTCGCGGAATGGACCTGTCAATTGGCCACCAAGATCGTGTGATTTGACACCATTGGATTATTTTCTTTGGGGATATGTGAAGTCGCTCGTCTACGCCAACAAACCAGAAACGTTAGGGGACTTGGAAGCCAACATTCGTGGCGTTATTGCCGACATACGGCCCCAAATGCTCGAAAAAGTGGTTGAAAATTGGACCTGTAGAATTGGCTTTATTCGAGCCAGCCGCGGCGGCCACATGCCCGAAATCATATTTAAACATTAATGGCATAAAATTATCCTTCCAATAAAGCCAAATTGATGGACATTAAAACGATTTTCTTGTGTTTTATTTCAATTCGAAGTTCTATACCTCTAAAAAAACACCCTATATATGTCCTCGGACCCAACGTAGGCGAATTTGAGGCTGCTTGCCAGTCTCATTGAGAAATTTGCTGCAGCTGAAGACAGTCTTTGATGTTATTAGGACCGTATCTAGTGCCTTAAGAACGGAATGGTCGTCCGATAGCATCGGTATATCTTTTGCCGATATCCAGTTTACCCTGAGCCAATCAGAGGCTGCACAGGCTTTCAACAATGACCCAAAACCAAAGACATATATAGTGAGATAGTGACTTTTTTGCACTCTTCTTCTACAATGGTCCCAAGCAATTGAAGACACAACCATACATAGTCACCACATGAACCTCATTGAAGATTTATAGACGGAAGTCAAATCGAAGTTGGAAAATATGAATCTACGGAACAGAAATTTCGTAAGAAGATAACTAACCAAGAGTTGGGATTTAATACAAAACTTTCTACTACAAAATCAGTGGATCCGTGATATTTTCCCTTTAGCGATTTGGGAACTAACTGACTATTAAATCATTGGTAGAAATGCAAGAGCCAACGACAGAACTAGCCCCTGTCGGAGTTGTACCCATTAGAGGAAATACAGTCAGCGATTCACTGTCCAACCTTTACTAGGAGAAGATTTAAATTATTGTGTTGCTATTACTTTTCTGACCTATCAAAGATACATACATGACTTGGTTTGTTTTATTAAAGGATCCAAATGGCTTCTGTTGTACAGGCAGTTAAGTAGTCAGCTTTCTCTCAGTTGTATTTGAAGTCTACTAGATTTTTCAAGCATTCAAATACAGTTTTGTTGCACCACAATTGGCGTTTTATAAACAACAGCAAGAAACTAAGCGATCACATTACTAAAGGACAATAGGATCGATTGTAACGCATACTGTACCGTGTGATGACGTCATATTCATAAAGAAGACCACATCTATGGTATTGCTGAATCGTAGTTTTATAAGACTACTCATTGGAGATGTCACAGGACACTGTGTCAATGCTCGTAAACTATCACTGCAACACTGGACGAGAGTGTTGTCTGCAAATGTTGTGGTGTTGCAGAAACAGACACGGCCAAACACATTGGTGTGTACGAGGTGATAATTAAGTAATGAGACTGGTTCCATAAAAACCGTATATTTAAAAATTATTCTACAACTCTGCCATCCCCTTCAAAGTAGTCCCCTTGGGCAGCTATACAACGATTCCAGCGCGTTTTCCATGCTTTGTAACATTTCTGGAACGCTGGGTTCCTTTGACCACCGATTTTGTTCTAGGGAACAAAAAAGTCACAGGGTGACATATAGGGCGAATAAGGCGGCTGTTGCAACACGGCGATCCCTTTAGAGGCCAAATACTGGGACACGCTGAGGGCGGTGAGGCACGGCGCGTTGTCGTGATGAAGGAAGGATCCAGTTATGAGCGATGTCTGGGCGCACCCTGTTGACTCGTTTTCACAATCTTTCGAGTACTTGGCGATAGTAGACTTGATTTACGGTTTGCCCCGATGGAACAAATTCTTTGTGGACGATTCCACGGCTATCAAAACGCAACGCTATCGCGACGCGTTGCTCTTGATTTTGTTTCTCCATTTTCGTGACGAGCACCACCAACACACGTCTACTCAACACGACACAGCAGGCGAACTAAACAAGCTAGAGCGATGGTAAATATATCAATGGAGAGGGGAAGGATGCCGGGGAAGGGGAAGGGAATTTCAAGGTCGCAAGTTTACCACAAGCGCGGCAATAAAATCAGTCTCATTACTTAATTGCACACCTCGTAAGGCACTGTTGAGTTCTTCAGTCACGCCGTTCCCGCTTTCCAGGGTCTAGGCTCCCGGCTAGTCCAAGCAATGCAGCAGAAACCGACCTACGCATCGGATGCTAAACTGCACCAAGAAGTCGAATTGAGTTATTGACTGAAATTGTTTTAAAGACAGTTGGATATTTCTTCACGTATTTACAATGAGCGTTTCGTAGGTCTCCAAGTGAATTTGTGGCTGTTTTGCAATTAAGCAATTGTTGTGTTCAAATACTTCTAAGAAATTCACTCATTTTGCACTCTTTGTCGAATCACTTCGCATGATGACATCGTCTTTTATGCGTAAACACTAATTAATATCTGTGATAAACAAACATTTTCCGCCTTAAACTGGAATGCACCAATCACCCAGCTGCACTGTCAGTTGACTAAAGTCATTAAACCGAAATCTGTCAGGTGCACAACAGCGGCGACGTCAATCGTCGATCGTCGACCGCCGAACCTAACCCAAGTTGCGATTACATGAAGTTACAGCGTGTTGAAGGAAAACGTAAACAAAATCAAAAGCAGCAAAATAGTCAAAGTCGTTGCGTCTGAGGCGCAGAGAAGCTCGCTTTGTAAATTTCTTCTTTGCGCCACAAAAATCCAGTTCAAACCGCCTTGAGCCGCACCGAATGAGTGCGACACATTGACGCCGGCACGCGGCAGACAGTTGCACACACACACGCGCACGCGCGAACAGTCGCAGATATGAAAATTGATAAAAATTAACACAGCAAAAGTGTGGTTGAGATACGCGAAATTCTCAGATGACGGCAACAGCATCTGCGACCATCTGCGCCGTCAGCAAAAATTGCAGAAGTGCTCGTGTTGCTCGCCGCGCGGAGAGCAGCGCAGTGGTGGGTAAACAAGACTGCAGCAACAATGCAAATGTCAACTGTAGAATTGCATGCAATCTTGCGTAGAGTTCTGTCAAAGTAGCCACAACAACAACAACAACATGAAATTGAACAAAAACAATTCGCAGACTTGACATGAAATTTAAAACGACCAGCCACTGCACTGACAATCGAACTGAAGCTAAAGTAATTGCAAGTAATTGCTAGTCGTCTGGCGCTGGTGGGGGTGGAGCTACCGCCAACGGGCGCAACAATGGCACGTTGCAGCAAAATGTGTGGCGCAAATTGCTAAACAATCAAGTTTGATTTAATTCGATGCCTTTTAAAAATAAGCACAACCATACAAATAAATCGGCTTAAAAGCAGCTCGAAAAAAGAAACCCCATACCAAATCCCACAGTTTACGTATTTCAAAGCAGACGGCAAAAACAACAACAAACAAATGTCAAGTCTTTGCTCTTTTCGCTGTCGCCGGGCGCATAAATAATCGGCGTCTGTGGCCACGAAAGCGACTTTGCTGATGTTGGCTTTTCTTTCAGTTTGTTATTGTCTGCCTGTGAGTGTGTGTGTGCGCGTGTGAGTGTGTGTGCGATTGTGTGAGTGAGTGTGTGAGTGTGTTTAAAGGAGCAAATTGTGAACGTTTGGTATTTATTTAGTTTCGTTTGCTTGCGCGTGGCGCTTTTTGTTTACAAAAACAACTATTTATTTTGTGCATTTTCGTTGCTGCTGTCCGTTGACTTTTCCTGCACGCCAGAAAGTGCAATTGGATGCCGCCCCGTGTAACGTGTGCGCCGTCTGCTGCATCAGCAACAAATCCCTATTATATAAAACGGCCGACGCAACTGATGCCAATGAAAATAAACTGTTTACAGAGAGGAAACGTGAAATTTCGAAGCTGGCAGATTTTGCGGCGCAGATCATAGATATCACGCATCTTTAGGCGAATAGAAATGCTGGAACAGAGTTTCAAGAAAATAACAAAGTTTTTGTATATAAAACTTCACGAAACTTGGGCACTTTGATTTGCAGTAAGTCAGATCACTTCCTCCTTGCTGTATCACAACGGGCCCTTTTTGTGACGTAAGTGTTTCATTCGGCAAGCCACGTGCCCAGGCAGCCACTTTATCCTAACCTCACCTAACCATGAAACTGTAGTACTAATCGTGTTTATTAGCACTAAGGAAAATGATTAAAAATAAAAATATGAAAATCAGATTCAATAGCCAGGATATAAGGTCCTTTAAGTTGTAATAATATTTTTTAAAAGTTGCAAAGTCACCTATTGCATCTTGTAGAAAACTTCAAACAGTCATTGCTTTTATGTCTCAAAGCTACTTACAAGCATACATATATTTCTTTAATAAAAATTTGGGAACTAAAAGATCGTTAAAAAACGGTAAAGAATGAATCAAAGTCAAAGTCAGCGTTGGGCTTTTGGAATGGTTTTTCTTTTGGAACTCTCCGTAGCTGGTTAGTTGAACCATCTCGCGCATCTCAGGCAACATTTGATTCCAGGTTCAAGTCTCTGCCGTAGCCAACATCCACATATAGAAACCATTAACTTTTTTCATGTCTACCATGTATGTTAAAACCCCAAATCTCCCTGATCACGTGTCAAAATTTCATTAGTCTAACTTTATTAGTTCGAAAGTTATTAAAAAAAGGCGGAAGCTGCAATTCTAATGAAGTACAAAAATTTTAATTTATTTTAGTATCAGTATTTTAAATAATAAAAAGATACAACATCAATGAAGCGAGAATAATGAAATTTTGACACGTGATCAAGAAGATTTGGGGTTTTAACATACTTACTTTTCAAGAAAATTCTATGTAAATTTTCAACGATATAAAGGATTAAAATTTTCAAAGGACCTTTTTCATATCCTTTTTTTACAAATAGAAAAAATCAATTTTATTTAAATTCTTGAGCCTTTCCTCTTTCATTTGATATACATATCGCCATATTCTAACGAGGTTAAGTATTTTTTATATTTATTTGTTATCCCCTTCAAAATTTTGAAGTCCTTTTAAAAGGACAAAGGATGTAGAAATTAAAAAACTGAGTACGCAGTATTACTATGTTTGATCTCTAGTTTCATCCCATATAGATTTTTTCCGGTGTGAAAATTTTTTTTAATTTTTTTCGCACGGTGTAACCGGCATTAAACTGTAGTTTCTTTCCTTTCGTGTACAAGTTCTCATGCACAACAAGGGACAGTTGAGAGACGTTAGGTCTGAGTGTCGTGATCAGGATGTCGTGTTAGTTGTGCACTTAAGTACTTAACCCAGGTTACGTTAGGTTGGATAAGCTGGCTGGGAGACATAGTGTGCAAATAGCGGGACAGGAGCAAAGAATGAGCTCCAAGATTGTTGTGACACTATTTTCTTTGTATTTCTTGCATTCATCTGATTCGATGATGTCCATCTTTTGTGCGTCGAATTTATCTGACAGCTCCTGTCAAGTTGGTTGGTTACAGCCTGCCGCAAAGTTTTCTCCAGGCACCTTTTCTAGTTGGTCACACCGAGAGTTGATAGGTCGTCTTCTACTTGGTCCTTTCACCGAAGACACGGTCTCCCTCTTTGCCGTCAACCTTCAAATACCAATTAACCCTTCTATGGCCCACTTCCCATAAAATTTTAAACCCAATTCTCCTCTTATCCGAACTATATGTCTGGTTTGTCCAATAGGCCATAAAAAGATTTCAACAAATAAAAATAATTATTGGTTATTCACCGTTCAGAATAATGCAAGTCGCTGCCCTCTGTAATCACCTCAGCAACACATTATAATTGTAAATTCCTGCTGCCATAATTGCTGCTCAACGTGACCAAAATATCAGTCAACGTGTCGTTGCTGAGCGCCTCACGTCCACACCTCGCCGGCTATAAATTTTTTTTTAAACGAAAATGACTCCACTCGACAACTTGGCAAGTGGCCACAAAACACGTAAAACGGTCATAATTTCAACGACGAATATCTGTACAACCGTATCGAAAGTTATTCCCATTTTAATATTATGAAAATATGTTGTTGTTGTTGTTGCTGGCATTATTGAATTGTCTGCTAAACGACTTATGTGACATTGCGGCGCGTATAAGTTGGATTTTTTACAATTTCTCAGCAGCGGGTGAATGAATGATTGAATGAGTGTGTGTGTGTGTGTGTTTGCTCTTATCTGCGGCTGAGATCGCCGTGTGCCCCGCTGCTCATTACCGATGCCCAAACTGTGACCAAGTGGCGGATAAAGTGAAAAATTCCCGCAATAAAAGCAAAACGCAGCTGAAATTCCTCCAATAATGCAATGAACCCGATAGGGCAACGCTTGAGCGCATAAATCAAATAATCGAGCAATTGATTGCGGTCCGTTGCCCGCCGCTCGAGCAACAACAATTGAGAATGGAACGCGTTAACGCCAGTCGGCCGCTGGGCGAGTCAATCTCGTAATTTCCGCTATGAGCAGCGACAGGCGACTGTAGGCGAGACGACACCGCGCACCGGCACCTTGAAGTGTGCTGCGCAGCCGTTGGTGTGTGACAACTCGGCGAAATTCTACAACAATTCCGTCTGGAATTCCACTGTGGCCGCTGCTGCTTTTGCGGCGCGTGATGATTTTGCGTTTAGATATTTTTCGTTGAAACTCATTTGCATTTTTCAGTGTAACTTTGCAGCCAGTCGAAGGGTGTTGGTGTGGTTTCTTTTGTACATGTCGATTTGTTGTTGTTTTCAAATGATTGATCATTGACTGACAGGCTGTATGGGACGTATGTGTTGCACGTCTTCACGTTTATGTTTCGATTGTAGTTGTTATGCTTTCGTTGAACGAATTTTCGAAGATGAATGAAACTTTTTTTTGGCGAGGACACGTCGAAGGACTGCACTGTGCCCACACATGTCGGCGGCGTTAGCTGACAGCTGTCAGAATTGACATCAAAGATAGCGACAGCCACAACACTCTTCAGCAAAGTTTAGAAGACAAAACGCTCGTCGAATATGTGGTAAGTGATGCCGTCAAATGTGGAACAAGTACGAGAGCCTAAAGGGAAAACTAAGACCGGTTCGAGAATTCTCCACGTTGAGATCTATACTTCAAGCGAATGGCAGCTTTAGTTTTATGACGATTCTGAACGGTTCTGGTATGGTATGGAATAATGCTATGCTATGTTATATGGTGTTATTCTATGGTATTTGTCTCCCAACGCGCGGCCAATGGGACAACCCAGAGGCCATGCTAGGGGATCTGACGGATATTTTCTTCACTGACGGATCCAAGACCGATAAAGGTACTGGAGCTGGATGGCACCTCGATGGAAGTGTCAACTGCTACTTCTCACTGGGTGGGCTGACTAACGTCTTTCAGACGGAAATCTTCGCCATTCTGAAGGTAGCGGAATGGATAATCGGGAGGAAATGGTGCGGGAAACATATAGGAGTCTGTAGTGACAGTCAAGCTGCACTTAAGGCCCTGGAGAACGCGCGTATTACCTCTAAGATTGTCCAAGAATGTAAGATGAAGCTAAAATCAGTCGCAAGACGTAATAAGCTCCAACTTATCTGGATTCCGGGACACTGCGGTGTTCTAGGTAACGAAACTGCCGATGATCTGGCTAACTGTGGATCAGGGTGTACACCCATGGGACCAGAACCAATAATCGGCACCAGTCTAGCAGGAACCCTGGACTGGATCAAATCCTGTGTAAATAACCTACATAGAGAACGTTGGTCTAGCTTGGGAAGCTGTAAAACTGCCAAGTGTTTTGTGAAAAGCCCGAACAGGAAAGCAGGGAATTTCCTCCAGAAGCTGAGAAGGAAAGACCTCCGTCGAATGGTCGGGTTAATCACAGGACACAATCCATGGGGGCGACATATGGCCAACATGGGCATCATCGAGGATTCGAGGAGGTAGATAGTACAGAGCACTTTTTCTGTGCATGTCCTGCCTTCTCTAGAACGAGATTGCGCACGCTGGGTTCAGATGTTATGAGAATCGACGAAGTTCATTCTCTCACCCTGTGTGATCACCTGAGATTCATTAATGAGTCCGGGAAATTTGCACAGGAGATCTAATAACCCTTTCCACCCACTTTCTCTTTCCCATTCCAATCTCCTCTATCAACCTTTTTCCTGAGCCTTAAGTACAATGCGCTATAAAGCCTGAGTGCTTGAGCTAATGACCTCCCTTAGGTTATTTCCTCGGCTCCCCCTCACATCCATCCATCCATCCATGGTATTTGTCAGATTCGCAATAGACTTTCATTTCTTTCTCATCTGGCTGACAATTTTTTCTTATACTTAAAATTTCACTTTTCATATACCAAAACAAAAAACAGCTCCAAACTTCATAAAGTGCCATTTAAAGATATTTCCTGATTTTCTAGGCATTCATACCATGCAGGTGCAACATCATTTTCAAAAAGTTCTTTAAGATTAAAATGTTCTTTCCATGTCTCAAGTTTACCTAATTCTGTTACACAGTGTAATGCACTCGTTTATGCAGACTTTTACTTTCCGCGCAGACTTTTCACAAGTTTTGCGCTTGAACCAGTTCAGTAACCCGCTTTCGAACGCGTATCCGTTACCTAAAAAACTCTTTTTTTGTTCATTTCTGTCTGCACCTAAATGTGCTCAAGGTGCCATAATTCTGAAAAATTTATTTTCGATCAGTTGGCATGGCCACTTGTGTGGTTTTTTTCTGCCGTTTGTTTTGATTTTGAAGTACGTGTGTGCCCTCGACATCTATTAAACTGACAGCGAGAGTGTCAAGTGGCGCATGCATTCGCTCGCATTAATTGCATTTTTATTTCTCGTTTGACGTTCGTTTTTCTTTTTCCTTCCATCTGACTGGCTATCAGCTGCCCTGCTGCAGCCGTAATTTCGAGCGTACGTCAGACGCCAACCATTTGAACCCTTCGCATTGACGTGACAAACGGCGCCCGTTGTCAGTTGAGTGGCCCCCAAGACGCAGCAGTGGCCATCAGATGGCCGCTAACAACTTGTCGCAGCTATCGGCCATAGTTGATTAATTTTCCATGCTGCGACGTAGTTGGCACATAAATTGCGTTCTACGTATTTCCCGTTTGCGTTGCATGCGACAACAGTCGAACAGCAGCGCCCTCCTGCCGCCGCCCAACCGCGGCCATTAACTGCCTGTAACTGATTTCGTATTGAGTAACGCCACGTTGGCGGTTGCCTTCATGTCTCGATGTCTCCATGTCGCGTCAATTGTCATTGTAATTTATTTATTTATTGCTGCGCATCGGTTGTCTTAATTATAGAACCATTACGGCGCATCTCATGCTTGCCATATATACGCGACACTTTGCATAAGCCGCCACTCGATGTGCCGCTAGTTGGCCATAATTTTCAATTTGTTGCATGCTGAATTGGTGAGAGCGCTACTTGAATTTATTCAGATGGCTGTAATTACCTGGAAAAGCAGCAAATTGCCCATTGTGCAACAATTTGTTGTCTTGCCAAGTTTTAATGCGGGAAAAACAGTTACGACGGCAGTAATTCACTTTGTTGTTTTTGGCATTAGAAATATCGTGTCGGTGCTTTGAGAGTTATCAGCACGTGAGCTTAGATTTTTCCCTTGAAATTCTTACCAGTTATTCTGCTGCAATTTCTAAAGATGGCAATGCAAATCTCACGTGGCGCCTTAGAAATCGATATACACATTCGTTTTTAGTAATTCGATGAATTATTTCATTGCTGAGTGCACAAATTGCCAGTGTAATGAAAGCGGTTTGCCTGATTGTTCTGTTTAAAATTTATGAATTGGAAAGGGAATGTTGGAATTTTCAATTGAAATCATTTTAATTAATTCGATTAGTGCTGTTGCTTTCATAAAACACTGAATTAAACATGAAAAGTTAACATGTGGCTGAGTTCTAATGCAATTTGCCGTTGAATTACAAAAAAAAACCTCGCTCACACACTAACCACGTGTTAGAGCAGTTAGTGTGAAGTCAGGGGCTCATTTAGGCCACAGTAGCAGTGTTGGAATTGATAAGTTATTAAGTTCATTATATTTAATGATTTTGTATAAAAAACTAAAATAAAAAACAGTATTTTTGTAACAAAATTTGCTCTTTCTGCATCAGAAATTACATTTCTTATGCATAGAACACCAAAGGTTCTAAGATTGAAGGTGGAACGGGAGCGAAGATATTTAATACCAGCCCCCAGCTGGCAGTTAGTCTGGGCGATAAGGCCGCAGTATTCCAGGTTGAGGTCTTTGCCATCAATGAGTGTGCCAGAAAATTACTGACTCTTAATGTCAGAAGGAAAAGGTTAATCACAATGTCCCACAGTCAGGCTTCAATAAAAGCTCTGAGCTTGACGACGTTTAACTCCAAACTAGTCTGGGAGACAGCAATTGTTCTCCAAGACATTTCAAAGGATAACCAAGTGATAAAACACTACGTCCCAGCGCACTGTGGCCACGATGGTAACGAGGAGGCGACCAGATTGGCAGAGAAGGGGACCGCAAGACGACCCTATGGACCTGAACCGATCATAGGTGTCAGCAAGACTCATTACAGACATTGTATCAAACACGAATTCACAAATCGGGCTAACCATAAATTCCCCAACACGGTGGAACAGCGCTGTTCCAAGCTATTCTTTCCGGCTTATTTGGTATGCAAATCCAAGTACCTTCTGGACCTAAGCCGTAAGGAGCTTAAGTTCAAGACAGGGATCCCGAGCGCGTCTGGGAATCACAGATAGCGAACTATGCAGATTCTGCATGGAAGATTAAGAAACCTTCGTGTACATTATAACTGAATGTCCCGGAAGGGAACTGATTCAGATAAAGAACTGTCTGAAATCGTTTTGGGGAAAAATGAAGGAGTTCCCGGACAGTCTTGGGAGATATGAACTATTACAAGGAATACGGGATTCGACACAATAGTTCAGTATTGGACGCAATGTCTCGGGCAGCTGTTGCTCGACTCCCATACCCAATTTATCTATCTATGCATGAATGGACAAATTTATTCATTACAAGATATTTTTGTAGGTTAGGTACGGTGAGATTCGGTAGAGTAGAGTGTAAGCTTTCCACTTAGAGGTCAAAATGGCTCATTTTTAATCACTTCTTTTTCTCTGCAACTAACCAACAGTCTCAATCCGGGACAGGCCAGTTCGACCGCCGAATGCAGAAAAGGAGATCTAAAAGTTGAGATCTAGAAAGTATTCAATTAATTAATATTTATTTAGCGAAAAAAAGAGGGGTTTTTAAAATAAAATTCCCTTTTTTGTATCAGAAATCATATATCATGTACATAGATTTAAAAATTTATTGATTACATTACATTTGTGTAGGTTAAGTTAGGTAGAGAAGTATGTAGGCACAGGCAGCACTTTCACTCGGAGGCCAAAATGGTCCAGGTGGAATCTCTTCTAGTTTCTCTCTGGAACAAACCAACCGACTCAATCCCGACCCGATCCCGGCCAGTGCACAGAAAGTGTTGTATCGCTGCTACCTCTTTTTCATGTCCACAGCTTCTATAGACATCACAATTGATAAACAATGATCCAATGGCGCATTGGCCGTTGTTGATTGCAAAGAGCTGCCGAATGAAGGTTCAACTCAGCGACAGTACCAGACGCGTTTTCCTCTTAGACAAGGAAGGCCAAAGTGTGGAGGGCCAAGGTACCACAATCGGTTCTGCTACTCCATAAGGACTGAGTTATATCTTTGTTGGTCATTTATGTAAATTTATATAAATCAACCATAATACCACTTGACACGTTCAGTCACAGCGTTCAGCTTCAACATTTCATAAACAACCAATTTACGTTTTAGTTAATTTTCAAAAACAAAAAGCGTCGCATTTTTTAAGCACGCCAACGAAATATTGACTTTGTCAATAAGCTAAATGCATATTGCGTCTCATTTTCGGCCATAAAATGCGTACCGTAATGGTTAAGGTGGCGCCATATTGTTAGCCATAACAATGTCGTTAAGCTCTACTAACGTTTGCACATAATTAAAAGAAAATAATTGTTATTGCGCTCCACATATAAAGTTTGTAATTGCTGCAGGCCAGACGTTGCAGTTTATTCGCCATCACATGCCGAGAATAATGAAGTGAAAACTCATAAATTCAATCTCATGTTCTCACGTGCTTATCTGCCAACGCATTCCGAAAGTGTTTAGAAAAGACTCACGTGGAAAGTTAATTGAGTTTTGTATTAAGCGAAAACGTGCTCATTTTAAATTCACTTGACTATTTATTTACATTTTTAAGCATTTTTAAACTAAATTGAATTGAAGTTGTGAAAAGTGAAATTAAACAATCAAAGAAAAAAAGTAACAACAAAATAATAATAATAAAAAAAGTAAAAAATTAAAAAAAAATTCAAAGAAAAAAATTAAAAAAATAATCAAGAATAATTAAAAAAATAATAATAATAAAAAAATAATAATACAGATTCTAAAAAAAATTATTAAAAATAATACAAATTAATACAAAATAACAAACAAATAATTAAAAAACATTAAAAAAAAATAGAAAATTTAAAAAAATTATAAAATTATGTATGAATTAATTATAAGATGGCTTTAGTAATCTGTATCTTGCGTTGTCTAAGTGCAATCGGGTGACACTGGATGACATTAGAAAGATAAATCTTTGTACTAAATAAAGTTCTCAGACATGTTTGTGATGGCTTGACTTGGTTTTGTTTGAGCGCGCATCAAAAATGGACACCACCAGAGCAAAATGACGCCATATTTTGCAGTTTTTCTTCGATAAAGACGAAAGTGCAAATCAGGCAGCTGAAAATGTTAATAGTGCTTATGATTCTGATGCTGTAACAGGCAATCAAGCACTTGTTTGATTTCGTTGAATCCGTTCCGGTAATTTTCATGTCAAAGATGCTCCGCAATCTGGAAGGTCAATTGTCGAAAATGTTGATAAAATCATGGAAATTATTGAGTCCCATTGTCATGTTAGCACTGTTTCGATTGTCCAGGAGCTAAACATTGATAAAAGAAAACTGTTTGAAACCACTTGGATGAATAAAGTAGATGCAAAAAGAAGCCACAAAAGTTAACGTGAAAAAACCTCAGGAAACGTATTTCCAACCAAGAATCGCTGTTGAATCGCAACAAATTCAACACATTTCTGAAGCGGATGGTGACTGGTTTTGAAAAGTGTATCACTTTCGACAACTTCAAGCAAAAACAGTCATGGCGCAAACGTTGGCCAAGCCAGGATTGACGCTCAGGAAGGTTTTGCTGTGTGTTTGAATCATCTACTATGAGTTGCTTTCCTACAGCCAAACTCTTAATTCGGAACTGTTCTGTCAACAATTTGATTGTCTAAAGCAAACTGTCAACAACAACTGTCAACAATTAGATTGTCTGAAGCAATTGCCCAGAAGTGGCCAGCTTTGGCCAATAGGAGAGGAGTTGCGGTCCATTAGGCCACACAGATTATAACCCAGTCCTGGCACCAAGTGATAGCACCTGTTCCTGGTTATTCCAAATAAATTTTTTGGTAAAAAGTTTGTCTCAAGAAAAGATGTGAAAATTTTATTATGTTGTTAAAATTTCTATGAGAATTTCATTCAAAAAGGCAACAAGTTATTGAAAAAAAACCTAACCTAAATCGGAGCATTCGAACTATGCTAAATAAAGCCTTCAACTTCAAATAATAGATTTCTTTGTACTGCACCTTATGTGGTCAGTTTTTTCCAAAGAAATTTCTTTCTCAATATTAATGAATATTCAAAGTGATCTATGGCGCTCAAATAAGTCTTTCAAAACTGTCTCAAATATTTGTATCAATATCAATATTAATATTGATCTTTTCTACTTTATGCAACTCCTCAGTACTCTGCTTTGCGGAAGTCAAACTATGTATAAAAAAAAAATTTGCATTCAAAAAAAATGTTGACGCATAAACACTTCAAAAAAACGACCAGCACAATCATGTCCCCAGGCTTGCTGGCTGTTAACTATTTTTGCTTAAAAATATTTTCGAATGCTTTAAAGTGGTTCTAACTGCTTTATTGACAAAGTGTGCCGCAGTTATTTCTGACAGAAAAGACAAAAACAATTAGCATCATTGCGCATTACAAAAGAGTGACAGATTCGATTGTGATTAAAATTTGTTCGAAAAGATTATTTAATGAGCGTTTTTGCGTTGCTGTAATTGCGCACTTTAATTATTTTAACCTTCAGTAGTGACGCCACACACACACACAAATATCATAGCTTTAGTTGGCCAACCGCTTCAGACAGAAGCGGCAGCTTGTGGCGGCTCTTGACACGCTCATTCAATCGTTTGCGCCTGCGATTTAATTTGTCGCTCTGTGCTGACTGCAAGTAACAAATGAAAAAAAATAATAATAATCGCGCGTTTCGTTATTCAATTTAAAGGTTCATGCGACAGTAGAAAATTACAAATAAAAAAGCTATAAAATTGAGAGAAAAAACTAAAACGATTGGAAAACAATTAAAGTTGCATGCGATAGCCGGCAAAAGGGGCAGTGACATGTGGCTTACAGCTGAAAATTATATACCCAACCAACAAACAAATAAAAAACCAAAAAAAACAAGCAAATGAAATTGAAAGCAAAATTGCAAAGCAACACAACAACAACAATAATAACAACAACAGGAGCAGTAGTAAAAATCGCAAATACGTGAAGTAGTATTGGCCTGCAATTTAAGGAGCGTCAACAGCGGCAATCACACTGACAGCGGCGCTTTCAACATTACAACAATAACAATACAACAATTTGTTGTAACCAGTTGCATGACATTTTTGCTTAATTATGTTGTAAACTATTTTGATTGCGCACTCTCGCTCGCTTCTAGCACTTTCGCCACCCCCATTACATATCATTGCGCCGATTGTGCGCAAATATTGCACAATATTTAATGTCTAATCGAATTCAAGCGCATCACTTCATTTTAGACATTGTTGTAAAAATAACACTTGGCTCTCGTCACTTTGTTGCGCGCATTCAGTTGAATTTGTTTAATTTGGCCGATGTCTCGTTCTTCTTTTGTTGACCCAGAATGTTGCCTTTCCAATTGAAATGACATCAAACAAACGTCGCACGCTCTGCTCTGCCCTTCGACTGTCCAGTCGGTTGCTTTGTGCGCGCCCATTTCCATATGAATGTGTAAATATATTTGCACACATTCTTATTTACAGTCAATTAAGTCGGCGTATGCGGCACTGAGTGGCCGCGTACGTATTGCATCAGTCGGTCGTACAATATTTGAGCGGCGCGTTATTTGCATAGAACGCTGCCGCCCGAACCATTCTTCGGTCGGCAACCAACCGCGCCGCCCATTCATACGGCGAGCAAACGACTGCGAAACTACCCATTGATGCCATTAATAAATTCTAATTGAAATCAATTAGGGCGCACACAGCACTGATTCATTTTTTCTTCATTCTTCTTCTAAAAAACTCACAAACGTTTGCTCGGTTCTGTGTTGTGACTTTTGCAAAAGCAAACACAAATATTTGCCAAATCAGAGCTGAATACAGCAACGGCGATTGGCAACAATCTTTTGCGTTGGCATAGGTGGCTAAAAATATACTTTTTTAAAACTTACTTAAAAAATTTAAAAATTTGAGGAAAAACGTGAAAAAAGATTGACATGTTAATTGCAAAATGTGTGCTGCTTATCTTCTTTTCTCTCTCTTTGATTCTTGCCATACAGGACTTGTAAAGACAGTATTTTCCATATCTGGTCATTGTACAGCAAATCGTTTCTATAAAACTGAACTACGAAATGAAATTGCTTCCAAAAAAAAAAAAACAAGGTTCTGATAACGGATTCCGGTAGAAGAGGAAAAATACGTGTATCGGCATTTTGAAAGTTTACGTTTGAATTAAAAAAAAAATGTTTCCAGTTTCCCACCTTTTGCACATTCTTAACCCTTTCGCTACAGATTTTTACTGGGGAAAGTTAAAATTTTAAATTTTACATTTTAGGCTTCTATGTGGTTATATTAGCAACATTCCATAAGACATTTTTTAATTTGTATACTTGGACCCTGTATTTTAGAGTGTTTTTCTATGAGAGCAACCACATCGTTGTGGCTGTAATAATTACTTAAGCATAAAACTGTTTACGCATGACGAAAATTTGAATATTTCTTCATTTACTTCAGCCAAAATTACAAAAAAAAAATATCTTAATTGAAAGAAAACGTCAAATTAAAATTTTATCTAATTTTTAAGCTTCTTCTTCCTTTACTATGTCAAGATATACCATTAAAAAACGTATATACTTCTCTTCTTTAAACTTAAATATTCAGTTTATTAATTTCGTATTATTCCTAAAACGTCAAACTATTCTAAGCAGGGGCGTAGCCAAGGGGGGGGTTTAGGGTGTCAGAACCCCCCCCATAGCCTATAATTTGTCAACATTTTCAATCACTATGCATCGTATGTACGTTCCCACATTAGTAAAAAGGTCGGAACAAGTGCAGAATACCACACCCTCTTAAAAAAAAAAAATTTTTTTTTGGCCGGAAAGAGGGGCATTTTTATAGTCTAACAAACTTAAAATGTTGCTGCGGAAACATTCACAGAGGGCGTGGTCCGCCCCCAAAGTCCCAGTTATATATCCGAATTTCTCAATAAATAACCAACCGATCCTAACAATATAGGTGTCATATGAAAGGTATTTTTTCCCCCTTTCGATTGATGTATAACATTAGATATGTTATATCTACCAACAATGAGTTATAAGCGAAAATTTGTTTTTTTTACATAAACTAAAAAAAAAGTGATTTTTTTCTCGAAAAAATACGTTATTAAGCTATTATAAGTTTGTTACCATATTATAGCCTGTGAAATTTCCTTTACAATGATATATAAAAATGTACAGTTTTATGTTTTTAAGTATTTTTTTTTAATTTTTTCTAACTTGTCTCTTGGTCTTTTCTTGGCAATAAGTTTTTCCCAGGTGGCCGGCCTTCGGCCGGGCGCTAAAAAAATAACCCTCATGGGAGTTACCACCACATGAGGCAACAGTAAGATGTGCACAGTATTTTTTGTTTAAATCCATAGTTCCAAGCCATAGTTTTCTTGGCATTAAGTTTTCCCCAGGTGGCCGGCCTTCGGCCGGGCGCTAAAAAAATAACCCTCATGGGAGTTACCACCACATGAGGCAACAGTAAGATGTGCACAGTATTTTTTGTTTAAATCCATAGTTCCAAGCCATAGTTTTCTTAGCATTAAGTTTTTCCCAGGTGGCCGGCCTTCGGCCGGGCGCTAAAAAAATAACCCTCATGGGAGTTACCACCACATGAGGCAACAGTAAGATGTGCACAGTATTTTTTGTTCAAATCCTTTCATTGCAGAATATCGCTCTTAAGCAAAACCTTCATAAGCGCCATATCAATACGGTAAACAGGTGCTTTTACCTCAACTTAAATTAAAATATAAAAGCGAAATAACATAGTTTTTGAATGTTTTATATTTCACTGTAAAGGGAATTTCACAGGCTTTAATATGGTAACAAACTTATAATAGCTTAATAACGTATTTTTTCGAGAAAAAAATCACGTTTTTTTTAAATTTATGTAAAAAAAACAAATTTTCGCTTTTAACTCATTGTTGGTAGATATAACATATCTAATGTTATACATCAATCGAAAGGGGGAAAAAATACCTTTCATATGACACCTATATTGTTAGGATCGGTTGGTTATTTATTGAGAAATTCGGATATATAACTGGGACTTTGGGGGCGGACCACGCCCTCTGTGAATGTTTCCGCAGCAAAATTTTAAGTTTGTTAGACTAAGAAAATACTCCTCTTTCCGATAAAAGGAAAAAATATTTTTTTTAAGAGGGTGTGGTATTCTGCATTTAAGCCAAAAGGTCTTTTCATCTTTAAATATTTAAAAGAATATTAACAAAACCCTTTTTTTTCCGAAACTAATTTGTTTTTTTAATAGTCACGTTTAGGCTTAATACAGCGATTTGCATGTTTTAAAAACATGTCTAAAGAGTAGTTTAGTTCGTCGACCGGAATGTCCTTCAGGATGTCGGTACAAGCCTTTTGGATGGTTTCTACGTTCTCAAAACGCTTTTTTCATCGGCAAATGCATTCTTTGAAAAGGTGAAATTCGCACGGTGCCACATCATGTGAAAACGAGGAGTGGTTGATGGTTAAAATTCGACTTTTAGTAAACAAAAAAACAGTCAAAACAAGTGTCAATAGATGGGATGGCATCCTTCGATAGTCAAATGTTCAGTTAAAATGCGATAAATTTATTCTATGCTTAACCTTCGCCTTACTAAAGATGATCCCAGGCACTTCCGCCGCTATTTTGAGTAAAACTCACAATAAATATATAAATATTTATTAATTTATAAATTTTTTTCATACTTCAGTATTTAGTATCTTCCTCTGGCGATAGTTCGTATTTCGAAAAAAGGCCTAACTTTAATGATTTATTTTGAGACTATGGAAAATATCAGAAGATTTCTTTCCAGAGGGTTTATTGAACACATAATGAGGTACGCAAAAAAAAATGTATCGTCACCTGGGGATCACCCAGATACATTTGTATAAAAAATGACAAAATTCAAGTTTAAACATGAACAAAATTTCAAAAAAAATATTTTTTCATGTTATTGAAAATTACCTTCAAATTTGTGCAGATATTAAACATGAATATTAAAAAGATCACCCGGGTGGGTATAAGTAAAGCGAAGGTTAAATCCAATTTCAAGAATTTCAATGAAGATGTTGGCTAATCTTTTATGAATTACCGCCCAGTTAACACGTTGGTCATCATTTATGTTCTGACAATCGTTTTTAAATCGCTTTTACCACTTATGAACTCCACCACGGTATGAACAAAAATCACCATAAACGTGGTCCATCAATTTAAATGCTTCGGTTAAAGTTTAAACATTTTTAAAACAATTGTTAATATTGGATCTTTGTTCGATGCACATTTTTGTACGATGACACAAACATACTTCCACTTCAGATGCAATAACTTCGCTTTCAGTCCACCAAATTTCATGACATTTTTACTAAAAATCAGGGAAAAAATTTAATTTTTAATGCATTAAGTCACATAAGCCACAACAAAATGCCCTATTTGGAAAGTGCAATTTACTTTAAAAAACATGCACACTAAACTGGCAAACAAATTTTTTTAAAACCCCCCCCATGACCAAGTTCTGGCTACGCCCCTGATTCTAAGGACCAACAAATATTGTATTCATTCATTCAAGTAGCATATTGCCATATGGCAACAAAATAGCGAAAGGGTTAAGGTGAACATGCTTACGAAAACCATGTAACCTTACATTTTAAGTATGGAATGTGTTCAGCAATTTGTTGTAAAATACAACGAGGAACCTTTTTGTAGAACATTTTAACCCTCCAGCTCCCATGTTTATGGGTCAATTTGATCCTTTTTCCTAAAGTGCCAAAAATGTCCTTTGAAATAGAACTTCTAATGGAGAAATGTACCATGAAAATATACGCCATAAAATTCTAGTACAGGTCCCTGAATACACCAAAGCTCAAAAATTAACTTGAACGCCCGAAACAAACAAAACTGCAGAAGTGAAGAGGTTTGCTTTTTCCAGCTAAGAGTGATGCTGCCATTAGAAAAGTTGATTATTCAAAGGTAATTGAGTCGGATTTCGAATCCACACTGTTCAGATTCCAAATTTCTAATTAGAAGCCTGTTAGAAGCTTCCACGAACTGTCATTCAAAGTCCGCATAAAATTGAAAATAATTTGTGTTTACTTTTGGCTGGCCTCGATAAGTGACAAATGTGACGCGAAACGGAAAAAGGGGTCACGATTGCAAGTTGATTAGAGATCACAGAGTAATTTTCTTATACAAACGCCAGAGCGAAGGTTGCTTTTGCGTTCGATGTTTAGTTAGAAATAAAACCATTTTTTTTGTTCCGTAGACCGTTTATAGCAAATTAATTACAAAAATACTAAATTGTTACTAAGAAACTTCATACGTCTGTCGAAATGTGTTTCAATATGATTTTGTTACAGTTTTACTGACTTCCTTTGCTTGCGTTTGAAAAGCGTTCAGCTTGCCATCACTAGTAACGACAAACTCAATGAACCATGAATTGAAGAGAAAGGCAACTGAATAATTGTTGATGAAGTAATTTTTTTCTCCCTTTTATTAGTAAGCGTTACAATCAAGATTACTTAGGCCAGTAAAATAAGTTGGTTTGCAATGTTATATTTCAAAATTAAGAGAAATGTGCACTTTAAATTGCAAACAATTTACTGGTAATTGGTTGGTTTGGGTACTTATCGGACAGTCGGAAAATGAAAAAAAATGGACTTAAAATCGCTTCCCCTCTCAGTTTTTTATAACAGAGGTTCGACTCTGGTTCAGACTTTTTATAACAGAGGTTCGATTTCTAGTTCGAGCTGGTCAAACACTCGTCTACTTCTATCGATATCTACAAGAAGTAGGTAAGAATTATAAGCAATCCTCCATCGAGCTCTTGGTCAGGGCTGCCAAACGTCCCGGGTTTTCCGGACATGTCCTGGTTTAGACTGTTTGTCCCGGTGTCCCGGTCCAACCTTGATTTGCGACATTCTAATCAAGAGTTGAGGCACTTGAAATTGAGATATTGAGTTGTAATTTATAGACTAGATTCTCAACACTTTGAACATTAATTTTATGAGAAAAATATGTCAATACTTCAAAATGTTTCACTCCATGGGTGAACTATTCGCGGTAGGTGCTATATAATAAAGTAGATTGGGACTGGAAAGAACACCAGGTCCATTTCAAATCAGATACTATCAATCTTTCAAGCAGAATTATATGCTATCATCCTCTCGGGATAGGACTTCGTTATCGATGTTGACTATCCGACAGTCAAGCAGTCATCAAAGCACTTATCTCATATGAGATAACATCAGTTTAAATGCTGGAATGCATAGAGGCATTGAATACACTGGCCATATACAACCAGGTTAAACTCCTCTGGGTTCCAGGACACAGAAGAATAGACGAAAATGAGAAGGCGGATAGCCTTGCCAGAACTGCGGCGGCCACAGTTCCTCTTGGACCGGTGCCCTTCATTGGGCAGACTCGAGGAAAGAACCAGGCATTCAGAACACTGGTCTAACGCCTCAGGTCTTAGGTCTTAGTCTACGTCTGTAGACTCGGACTCTGCGGAATTGCAGGAGGAGTCATCATACTGCACTGTGATGCTGCATTTTGCAGCAGGATGCGTTATCTGGGCCAGTTCTGGTTTGCAGTAGAGAACATCAAGCACCTAAACCCCGGTGAGTTACTAAGCTTCATTAGGTCGGTGGGTTTAGAGAATGTTCTCTAAAAACCTGTAGGGATCACAATAGATTACTTTTGGTCTCAGTGCAATAAACCCCATTCAATTCTATTTTATTTTAGGTGCTATATGGTTTGCTTGTGATTTGTCTTGTGGACCATGTGACCTCTAAATCCAGTCCGAAAGGTGAAGGTTGTTATCTCTCCAATATTTTGATATATTGGTGCACTACCAGACCATCGTAAATCTCTGCCTTGAAGACTCATAACGTGTTCTTTGAAAACGTTGAAACCAGTAATGACCATTCTGCTGCTCTCAAGTCGCAGAATGGTCCTCACAGGTTTAAACCATGTCCCAGCATGTTTATAGCTTTTTGAATTGAATCTCCATCGAAAGAACTGAACTAAATCATCTATCTAAGACTTTTCATTTCGCTAATAATGTTTTTTAATTTATTTTATTTATAACTTTAAATTATTTTATTTTGCTAAGTCAACCCACATAGAATTCCATATTTATGGTAATTATTACAATATTTGATAATGGCAAGAAAAAGTGACAAGAACAGAATCTATTTTACAAGCACACCACGTAAATTGGCATTTCTCTCCAAAATGACAGAAACAAGTACAATTTCTGTCAACAAAACTTTCGTTAGTCCAGCACGTAAAATTGTTGTCACATAAATAGAATACATATTCAATTTCAACACGTAAATACCATAAAGTGCGCCACACACCAATTTTCTTGCATATTCCAACAAATGACAAAGCAGATTAGCTTCTATTTCGAAACTTATTTGCGCCGAAAATAAACTAAGTGCGACTCCCCCAAATTATTTCCGTTGCCTTTTGTGTGACGTGAACAGTGTTTGGTCGTTGATTTGGTTGTCGAGCGCACGAAATTTTAATACTTCATAAATTTTGTAAAACGTTATTGTTGTATTATTGTTGTTCGTCGCTTTGCTGTCGTATAATGTTTTATTGTTTTCCTTTTAACATGGACTCGCAACTTACGCAACTAGCTTTTTTTGTCAAATGTTTTTTATTGTTAGCTGCTTTGGGTTTTATTTTCAGAAAATAAAAGAAAAATATCGCACCAAGCATTAAACATTTTTATTAGTTCTGGCGTTTATTTTTATACTTGCCACACTTTTATTCAACAGCAACAAGTCACTATGCGACTTCGATAAGAATTCATTCTGTGTGACTGCGTTCCTACTGCAAATACTTGTTTTTATGCTATTTAAATGAAATTTTAATTTTGTTTTCGCAGCCGAAATGTTCTAAAATGTGGCGTGTTCTGAAATGTTTACATTTTTCAAATGTCTCAAAGCAGTTTCGTCTGGGAAGCAGTTTTTTTTCTTAGTTTTTATATTTTCATGTGTATATTTTTTGTTAATTTTTTATGATTTGTAACATTTATTTGCCTCTGATTTATTCAGCCAGTTTATTTTTAGAATCCTTGGCAATAAATTTATTTGTTCAAATTAAATTCAATTATAATGAACTGGTATTGATGCGAAGATGGTCTGAAAAGTTTTCGACCTCAGCAAGAAGACGACAACACTTGTCAACAAAAGGCAGGCAAACAGGTTCGCACCTCTTTTGGAAGGTAGTCGCCAAAATGTTTGCCATTTTGGTTGTGCAGTTGTTGTTTGTTGTTTTGTTTTTAGTCTAGACAAGTGTTAAATTAAAGTGAAAGAGAGATAACAAAGGCTATAAATATGTCAACAGAAGTTGTTTGTCACATCATGAATCACGATTTCAGCAAAAAAAAATCACGTTGGGTAAATCGTTTGCTCACGTTAGACCAACAACATGTTCGAATGAATATTTTCAAGGTTGTATTAGTGCAGTTTAGGATCGAAGAAATACTGCTGATGATACTTGGATACACCTTCATTAGGTCGGTGGGTCTAGGAGATGTTCTCTAACACCTTGTAGAAGGCAGAATAGATCATTTTTGGACTCGGGGCAATTAACCCCGTTAAAATTTAATCTAATCTACTTGTATACACCCCAGAAACAAAAATGCAGTCAAAACAGTCGGGGCGATGGGGGAATCGTCTCCGAAAAAACATCTTAGCGGTTGTGATGGGTTGTGGAACTACTCACCAAACCTAACCCCAAGCGACATGTTTCTTTAAGTTATGAGTTGCGTTCGAAGGACAGCGATTTTTGCCAAATGAGAAGGACATCACTTTCGTAAACGGTTATTTTGTAGACAAAGATGTCGAGTACTATTTGGAGGGTTAAAGAGATGTAAGCATCGCTAGGAGAAGCGTTTAGTCTTACAGGAAGACTATGGTAGAAGAATCAAAATGCATTTTAAGAAAAAATCTTTCGGGTGTTTGTTAGGTAGGAAACTTTTCAGACCACACTCATACGACTACATCATAATTATTAGTGACCTATTGAATATTTATTTCGGCCAATTTTAAATCTTCTGTTTCGGCTTCGGCCAAAATAAGCCGAATATTTTAGCCGAAGGTTTTCGCCCTGTAATGCATGTCAATTTGCTCTGTTTCAAAGTATTTTATCAAATATCGGGTTTTATCGATATTTTGGACATCAAGATTTGATTTAATAAAAATGATCTTTAATCAGCTATTTATGTCAATTGAATTGTCAATTTTTTTTTTTAGAAACAACTCTCAGACTGTTTTTGGTTTTTTTTACTAAAATATTTATACACCTAATTCTGTTTTTACACGGTTTCAAAATTAAAAAATTGTACATTTTTTTAGACGATTTTATTCCATTTAGCACGATTCAAAATCTTTTGGGCTTACATTTTTTTTGTCAAATTTAATTTTTGCGATATATCGAGCCATGGTCGCCAAAATATCGTAAGCGCCATTTTTTCGAAAAAATTTTTTTGGTTGAAAATAAAAGTTTAACATCAGACGGATCTGTCTGCAAAATTACAAATCTCTGTAATGAATAACTCCCGAGAAAATGAGTCGGCAATTTTATCGTTTGAATTGTTTACTTGTTTGTATAGTTGCAAAATTATCGTAAGCGCCACTATGCTAACAAGCAGCTTCCAACTTCAACCTTGTCAAGACAAACAGCTCCGCAAGTGATATGGAAATAACTATAATTTTTTATTTTTCCTTACACAAATATTCTATTTTGTACATGGTTACAAAAGCTTTGTTAATTTTGGTAGAGAAAACATCCACGTAAATCATGGATTCTTTGGCTGCAAAGGTATTATGTTTTTAACCCTTTCGGGACAGCTTTTAACCCGGTTATGCAAAAAGTACAAAATTTCGCTTTAAGCTATTTTAGACCTAAATAAGCTATTTTAAAGATTTGAAAAGCTTATGTCCTTCCTACAAAGTCCTGTGAGAAGTGCTTATAAGCAACAATTGTCCATAGTGGTAAATAACACATGACAACAAATTTCGCCATTTCTGGTTTTGACATCAGTTCTAGGCTAATAAGGGGTCGCTAAATTCGAATCCGCAAATCGTTTTTGAAACTTAGTTTGCGTTTTGGCAAAATGTGGGCGTGTTTTCTACATTTCAGACCGTAACTTCTAAACCAATAAACCTATTAACATGATTTTTTTTATGTTGTTGCACTTACAAAATCTCATGGCTTCTTTTCTGATACTTCTCATTTTTATGCGTTCTAAAATTCCGTGGTAATAGGGCTTCAAGGTCAGAAAATTTGGAATTTCAAGGTGTTTCTTTTGATGGCGAAAATAATTCAGATTTTTCGTTAATCAAGTAACGAGGTATAAATATATATCGAAAGATGACACATTTTTCAATACAACCGAGGGAACAGTTGTGGTGCACAACAACAACATTCGCATCGAAATAATACCAAAAATGTGCCAAATGTGTGGGATCTAAAAAGTATATGTGAAAAGGGTAGAAAGGTATCATAAAGAATACCTGGATATGAACTGCAATCAGCAAGTTCAAGATACCTTAGCAGAGACTGACATTGAAGATTAACACGTTCTACCCGGCGTGGACCACTGGTGGTCCACGGGCACTGTGCTTATCTGACGGCGCGGACCACCGGTGGTCCACAGGCAATTGACAGGGAATAGTGCACTGCGACCTAGAAGATCTATTGTGCCCCCTTCATGGACCTACAGTTCGTCCGTAAGTCCAGTATCCGAGAGAAATTTTAGTATGTTACCTAAACCTCTAGAAACCCAGTCCGTACCTGGTATAATAAAGTCCTCCAGGTGTTTCTTTCGTTTGTGCATAAGTACAGTACTAGTATATGCATTGCGGTTTCATTTTCCTGCAAGCAGAACCTGCAGTATTCGTTTTCGCGAATTCCTAGTTTAGTTAGTTTAATCTACAATGCCCTGTAAGGATACCTGTAATAAACCTTAGATTATTCTTTGAAAAGCTCATGCATTCCTCGAATCTTTTCCTATTATACGTCCCAATAATCGCCTTGGAATGTTCTAGTCCTGGTTGGTTGTCCCAGTATTGATTCCTATTGATTATCTCGTGTTTCCTGGTTAGGACGGATCGAGCTCCACAGCAATGGGGATAGTACCGACCCCCTTCCCCGCCCCTGTGGGCAACCCCGGGGGGTACTTTTTCATTTACTTTGGATTGTTAAATTTTTCTTTTAAGCTGAAATGTAATTTGAAGTTGAAATGTTATTTGGCATTATTATTACTTTCGATACTTCTTTTTTGGGTTGGAATTACCCACTATTTTCTACTTTTTTTTAGTGCTGTTACAATATTTCACAATTTCTAATCACTTTTGCGACTATATTATTATGAACAAGACAAGAAAACAAATTAAAAGGCAAGCCAACGCCAAACATTTTTATCGTAAGCGCCACATCTTGTGCGTGCTTCAGAATATGCGTGGTAGCGAAATTATCGTAAGCGCCATTAAATACGCTACTGTTTTGCGAATCAAATTTTTTTTATCGGTATTCCAAAAATAACTTTAAACCAATAATGCATGCACAAATTGGAAGCATTTATTAATATAATATAAAAGGAAAACACAAAAAACCTTCTCCTGTAAAATTACGACTTTGGCGCTTACGATAATTTGGCGACTATGGCTCGATATGTTCATATCACAAATTTAGGGAAATTACCTTTTTGTGGATACAAGCAAATTTACTTGTCAGGGCAATTGAAATCTGTTAATATTTTGTGAACTATCATGTTTGGTAAAGAAATTTTTTATAGGCAAATTAAAGGTAAGCCAAACATATTTTATATTCATTCAGTTATTTATATTTTTTATTTTTATTAAATATTTTATGTATCTTTGTTTTTCACTAATTTTAATAGGTTTTAGAGATAAGGAGATATTTTTGCATACGATCAATGTCTTTTTTACACGGTTTTTCCTGGAACCAATCTACCGTGTAAAAACAGAATTTTGTGTATATATATATTATATCTATATATTCTGTTTTTAATTCTTAAGTGGAATAAATAAAAATAAATAAATGAATAAATAAATAAAAATGAATAAAGAAAGAACGGCTGCAATTGATCAGTTTTTTTTCCTTAAAAAAATGTTTATAAGTATTCAACTTCGGCCGAATATTTTAGTCATGCCAAATATTCGGTTTCGGCCAAAAATCCACCTTCGGTCGGACACTACTAATTACTAAATTACAATTTAATATGTTTTTGTATTATTAATTATTCATAATTTATTGAGTTAATTCGATTAAAAATCAATTATAATTAGCAAATTAATTAATTAATTCAATAATATTTTAGTATAATCAAAAACAATAAAAAAAATAAGTTTTATAAGCTCGCAACATTTCTTCAGTGTACGTTGGACTTGAGTTTCCACCAGCTCGGCAATCGTTTCGTAATCAAAGCGTGTTTTAATCACATAAATATTACGTTGACATGTCATTGAACTTGTACACAGTCTAAAGACTTTCAAATGAACTTTACACTATTCCGCCGAGTTCGTACATAAATGTAAACTAGACTTTACCACTGAATTCAGAGATAAATAAGGCACATAAAATTCTAACAAATCTACGTTTGCTTTTACGGAAAACATTCAATTTTTTTGCCGTTAATGGGACATTCAAAAATTTGAATATCTTAACAAATTATCAATTTCTTTTTTTACTCGGTTAGCAGAAAAATATCGTAAACATTAGTATCGCTGTAAATTGTTTTTTTAAGCACAACCCAACTTTTTTTCACAACTTTGTTGTGCTTTAAATAAAATTGCCAAAACAGATCAGCGAGTCGCACATTCCACATCTTTCAGCGACACATTCCGGTCGTCGTCTACGTGCAGCTGTCGCCAGCGAAAATCGAAAATCTTCTTCTCTACCTGCGCAGACCACAACGGCGCAGCGCAGACGTAACAATCACGTGAAAAGTTTCCTCTGGCTTGCGCATCTCGACTGTATTTTTAGCGTTTATGTGCCGAAAATACACCCAAGTCGTACTATAAAAAAGCGCAATGCTAAATAAATCAACACTCGCCGGTCTTATGATTCAAGTTCAAAACACTTGCAAAGAGTTGCCAAGAAAAAAAAGCCAAGCAACTGGCTGAGCAGCCATAAAACCGCAGAAATTGTTAACAAAAAACATTTTAATTATTGGTAAAAGGAAAATGTTAATTATTGGTTTAAAAAAATGTAAATTATTGTTACGAACACACGTCGAGCAGGAAGCCGCTTGGTAATCCGCTGCGGAAAATGCGCATAAAATGTTTGGCGCAAAGCGGTTTCTTGCACTCGTTGCCGGTTTTGTTGCGACTTTTCACTGCCAAAACCAAATCATGCCGCTCGATTTCCAGGCGATTACCGTCAAACCGGCAGCTAAGCAGACACGCAGACAGCAGACGGCGAAATTGAAAATGAAAATCGCTTATTATGCAACAAATTTTGCGCCTCAACGCGCATAATGGCAGACGAAATTTACAAGTTGCTCTTGTAAAAACAACAAAAAAAAGTTATTAAAATATTTATGAAAAGCAAATAAAATCAACCAAAAGAAAAACCAGACATTGACACGTAAATACAAAAAAATCGCATGCAAATTGTAAGTCTGCTGCGTGTGTGTGTGTGTGGTTTTTTTTTTTTAATCAAAATGAAAAGCATTGAAGGCGTTGTCCCCGTCAGTGTAAGACTTTAACCCACTTAAAACATTTCTCTCTCTCTAGTCCGTTTGTTTCCCGCCCCAGTGCTACCGTCAAGTATGGGTGTGTCTGTGTGTGTGCGATAGTGGAAATGTTGCTGATAGTGGCGGCGCGCAGAATTGCTTGTGTCGCTCTGTTGCTCGGTCGACGCGTGGGCAGTGCGGAAGCGAAATGGTTTTCGGTTTTAAATACAGGCGCCAAGTCTATTGCTGAATGTTATTCGAGACGTATTCGAAACGCTTTCAAAGTGTTTACTGTAAACTTAATTAATTATTTACATTATTTATAAACCAACAACGTCCAATGTGCAACAAAACACGATCGCCCTAAGGGCTGTTTAATGGGAATAAATACAAGGTTTTTTGCAGCATTTGTTCTCAATATAAATTAAAGCATACATTGTTTATTTACTTTTAATGAAATGGTGAAAAGTTTTTTTAATGCTTTAGTTCGATAGGAAATCGCAGCGTTGCTGGGTCTCAAAATATGGTGTCACTAGTCACTAATGTCCGACCGAAACCACTTTTTTGGGCCGAAACCGAAACCGAATTTCGTAAAAAATTAAAAAAAAAATTAGTAAAAAGGAGACAATTCGCCTCTTTCATTTGATACCCATATCTTCATCATTGCACAACCGCAAATATTTAAAAAAATATTTAAAATGTGTATGTCCATAAAAAGGCCTAAGTGCGTCTCATACAGAGGCAGCCACTACAACCTAACCTATCCTATGTCCTTAAAATTTTAAAGTTTTTTAAAAAGGACTTTGGGCCAGAAAATGAAAAACTGACTATGCCAGATTACTATAAATGATCTCTAGTTTCACGTCTATATCAACACTTGGATGGGTCTCCGAAAAAAAATTGTTTCGCACTGTGTAATAAATGTAAAGTTGGTGTTTTCACTCAGTGCATCATAACTTTGTCATTTTTCTTTCAATTCTATTGATGCTAGGCTTAATATTTCCACAAATAATATATCTTTCATCTTAGATTTTAAAACCAGAGGAGAAAATTTATTTTATCTATAAAAAAACATTCGAAAATTTATGAGTTTTTTTTAAATTGGTCGAAACATTCATTTTTTTACAACTTCACCGTCAGTAACTTCCCCAAATCTCATCTGATTTGGACAATCTGTATATCGCGGGAAAGGCTAAGGTATTATCTTCTGACCGACGGACAGTTTGTGTTAGTCGGATAATTCGTTTACGAGATATGTGCTCATAACTGAAACAACAGGGGAAAAACGGGTTTTTCGAAGATTTGTCGAAAACGCTTCTTAAAAAGTGTTTTTTATTTTCAGTTTCGTGTTCAGCGGCCCAAAATTAGTCTAGAAAACACTTTTATTTTTAGGTGCATTTTTCGTGTCGAGTAGTGTACTAGACTCGCTGTGCTGTTGATTGCTTCTGATTGAGTTCTAACTTATTAAACATTTAAATCATCCCACGCTCCCATCTCCAATGTCCAACAAATCTTTTTAAATAGAAAAACAAGATTAAAAGCGACCTTATACTAAGATCTATCTAGATAGTCTATCTTTTGTGACTAATACCTTCGATTCTCAATAAATATATAACTAAGAAGCGACCTTGTATTGTTCTTCCAAGCTGTGAGACTAAAAGATCCATTTAGTTCAAGTAACCAGACAATTACATTTGATGTTATTTAAAGAATAATTAAAAGCATTTAGCAAAACTCGCCTTCCATTCTCTTCTCAACCGTTTTTCTCAGACTTATTTAACCACTATATGCAATTCTTCAGAGCCTTAAATATCTTTGTAAACCAAACTTCACAACAAATTATACACAACACAATTTCACTTACATATTGTAAAAATGGCACTCTAGCGCTGCGTTTTGGAACATTAATTGATTTTGTATTTTTCGCACTAAACAATGTTGTCCAACAGGGTATAATTTTTTCAAATTAGTTGATTAGTTTTTAAAATATTCCGTCTTCTTTCCCTACTCTTGTGGAACAAAACGGATCATTACTGACTTATGTGAGCATCATATGCTGTCACCCTAACCTCACCTAACTGCTAAACTGGTTAGCCCATTTCGTAGGAATTGATTTATTGCGCCTAACTGCCTGAACAGAATGTCGTAGCTGCATGGCTGCAGCTGTGGTTGTAGTAGGACCTGTCAAAGGTTGAAATGTATGAAATTGTATGACAGCGCACGGCTGTGGCTGTGACGAAGATTGACTTAATTTTAACTTTTTCGCACCACACATTCAACAGCTCAAACTTTTGGCATTTAATTTTAATGTATGAATAATAAAAAAACAGAAAAACTTATGGAATAAAAAATAAAAAATATTAAAATAATAAAATTCTTTGAAATTTGTAAAAATTTTTTACAAATGACAATCAAACTTTTTATTTATTTGCTTGCTACAGCATTGTATTCACAACGTTCGAGTGTGGCATCGTAATCAGCTAATGTGGCTGCCACATCGCTTGTAGTTGTGGTACTGCATTCTGTTCAGGCAGTTATTCGAACATGTCCGGACAGCTTTCTCTTGCCTAAATCTTGATTCAATATGTAAGAAACGAATTCTTTGGACATATTTATGGCCTTTGCTATCTCTATTATTTCAATTCGACGTTTGTCTAGCACCATTTGGTGAATTTAGAGCTATGTCAGCGTCGGTGGGTTCAATTTTTGGACGTCCCGAATGTTCATTGTCTTCTAAGCTGGTACGTCCATGTTTAAATTCAGCTATCCAAAAAGTGCACAGTGGTAAATAATGGTGTAGAGATCTTGTAAACAGTGTCCAACTCATCTTTAACTTGTGTACACGTTTTGACTTTCAAAAAAAAATTTTTATAGACTATACTCGACTTGATACTCGATTTCTTTAATTTTCACAAAAACATTCACATAGACTTTTGAAAGAAGCGCAAATAGATTTCTACCTTTTGTTGGCGAATGAATCCTTTTGTTGTAACAATTTCCAAGAATTTTTTCGTGGTTTGTAAATTTGTTTTAAAATCCCACACAAAAGTTTGAAACTATTGTCTTTATTCAGGGTTAATTTTTTTTTACAAATTTTTAATTTAATTAATTTTTTTTAATGACAAATCTCTCCTTTTGTCAAACAAAAAAGAGGCCGTTATTTTACTTGGACAATTTCACCATAGACACTCCTGCATTTTAACCCTCTTAGCCCTCAGTTTTAAATCAATTGTTTACTATTTTGTTGCATTTCCATAACACTTTTGTTAGCATTGAAATCAACTTGACGCCATTTCTTCATCAAAAATCTGAAATATTACAGCATTCGGTGAATATAAACATGAAATACTTGAACCCAATTATGCAAATTTGCATATGAAGTACACCAACAAGTGACACAATAACTCACGTTTTCAATTATACCTCAATTTTCACCTAATTTGCTCACAATTAATTTGGCTAGATTTCGCACTCACCATTAGTGGCCATCGTGCGCCTTCAAAAAGGCAACAAAATATTTGCACAAGTGGTTGAGTGATGGCGTTAAACATAACGAACCAAAAGCCAGAAGAAGCACATGTAACACTCTGTTCGCCGTAACACTCTTCCACCCGCCGATCCGGCCGCCTGACAACACCCTCAACATTTGTGTGGCTGTTTGCACATGCAAAGCTCGGCGCAATCGGAAATGTGCCAAAATTCACAGCAACTTGCACTCTGGAAAAATTTCCCAAAAATTCCATATTTGCGTTGGCCTTTGTGAAACATGCAAACAAGACTTTAATGAATGTTTTAATTCAAAGTGCGAACAACTTTGTGCCACTTGTCGGGCACTCGGCATGGCGCGTTGTGTAAACACTTTCTATGTGATTTTGTGAATTTTTCCGCAATTGTGAATGGTGTGTGAATTTCTTTGTTGTTGTGTGCTGTTGCCATGTGTACACGAGTACCTAACAGCCCAAAAAAAAATGTGCACTCTACTCTACTTTTCGCTGCGACTATTGTTTTGACTGCTGCCAATGACTCGTGACCGGCCCCTCGCTGGGGGCACAGCGTCCCATAATCTTCCACATCAGCGGCAGCGCCACGTTTGCGCGTCAGCGTTCGTATCAGCTGTCAATTTTTCCATTCATTCGCCACACAAACGCGCCGTCACGTTGTGTAGTTTTCTGCACCACCGATCGGTTTCTGGTTAAATGTATTTCACACAAGTAAAAATAGAAATTTGCGCTATTTTTAACGCCGTTTTGATTGCAAACATTGTGTGCCTCACGTTCGATTGCTGCCTTCTGCTTGGCACTTGGAGACTTGTTTGCTTGTTTTTTTTTCATATTTCATATTTCCTACACCTTGCAGTGCAGTGAAGTTAAAATTTCTGCTTTGTGCTTGTGTTGAATTTCATGCTTTACATTCGTTTATGGAGTGGAAATTTCCATTAATGATTTTCTGAAATTCAAGAATTGCAAAATTCAACGGCCTCCCACCGGGACAAGAGGCACAATTGCACACGCTTTCAATTTTAGTTTTGCGTTTATTTTTCTTGTTGCGTCTGTTTATAGACAGTGACAGAATTGTTGCTCATATTACCGAAAGTAACAACGAAAGCGAGCCGAGTGCGCTTGCACCCAGCGATTTGTGCAGCTAATGGCCCGAACAAATTCAAGACGGCAGCGACACGGCCACATAACTTCAATATGGCGTCGGCTTTGACCGTAGTCAACTACATGATTACAATAAAAATGGCAGTAACGTCACTGCAATCGTAGTTTAGAGTTCATAAAAACAAATTTTAAAGTTTATCCATTTTATTGTTTTTGAAAACAATTGAAAACAAATGGCAATGTACATATATTAATTTTTAAAACTAACAAATGTATACTGAAATACTAAAAAATGGTTAATTTTTGTTTAAAACACATCGAAAGTGTAAGGAAAAATCCATTAAAAATATGTGTTTTGAAGCTTTGGTTTTGTCGCCTAAGAAATAGAGAGAAGTTCTGAAGAGTTGGCCACAGCGACAACTATGTTCGGTGTTCGTGTAGTCGCGCTGTTGTCAAAATCATCGTTTCTATACAAATATTCTATATTTTTACACATGCAGTCATGTCGCTGTCGTCGTCTGTGTTCGAGGCATAACGCTTAAAATTAAATATTAAATCTATAATAAAAAAATTTAATTTGCTTGCCCCACACACCACATATCTAATATACAAATTATAAAAGTAATTAAGGGGCAAAATTCAGCTGTTTTATATGTATGTATGTATGTTTCTGTATGTAAGTTTTAACCATTTGAAGTTCAAGGCTCAACTCGCACGCGTATTGGCCGCATGGTTGTGAAGCGCAAGTGGTGAAGTTGCGGTGTGCTCTCAAGGCCACAAAGTGCCCGAAACAGTTGGATTTTGTATTTTTCCATACATCATTAAACACAATCGATCAATACGAAGCGACTGTGACAGGTATTGGCCATAGGAAATGTACTGGCTCACTCTGTTTGTAAGCGACGTAATTTCTGTATGATTTCATATAACAAAGATTGCGGTTGTCCATGCCAAAGTTATCTCCGATGTTAAATAATATATCAACTTTGAGTTAGTTGAATAGTTGCTTAATTGTAGCTTGAAGAGAGTAAAAGAAATCAACAAATTCTCTGATACAATGATACATTAAGTTAAACACTAAAAAAAAACCTGTTACCGTCGATACTTGAACGCTTTTTTTAATTTTTTTATAAAACAGATATTTGGTAGATTAAACCCCAAAACCCTCTTTACGTGCGTCACTAAAGCCAGCTGGACATTAGGCTCTGTAAAATGATACAATAAACAAGGTAAACTAAGTGCGGAAAGCCTTCTCTGAAATTTGAATGACAGTTAGAAATCACATTTCCCAAAGAGTTGCATGGTTGCATTTTGCAAGTAGGAGTTCGTTGTATTGTTTTTTAGCCTCTTAGTATTCAAAATAAAATTAGAACAAATAAACAAATATTGGGAACGATTTTTTATTTAAAATATAAATTTAAAATATGAAATATAAAAACTGATACATGCAACTATTTTGTTAGCAAATTTTCAGTTTCAAACAGCAGCACCACCGACTTGTTCAATGAGAACTGTAACTTCTCGTAGCCAATTTTCCTGGCTCTCCATACTTAGTCTACCTTGTTAGTTGTATCTTGTTACAGAACCTCCAGCTGGCTTTAGTGACGCACGTAAAGAGGGTTTTGGGGTTGAAACTACCAAATATCTGTTTTATAAAAAAATTAAAAAAAAGCGTTCAAGTATCGACGGTAACAGGTTTTTTTTAGTGTTTAACTTGTTATTCAACTATTCGGCTTAACACTAGAAAAAAACATTGCGGTCATTTTGAAGGTTTTTCATTTTTAACTTTTGCTTTGATGAGTTTTAGTTTTTATCGGGTTTCACAATTAGGGTTCTTAAATTATAATTAGCCAAATCCGATGTGTACTTTTCGAGATATCAGCAGATATAATATGTAGTATTTGTAGGAAAACTTGCGGTCTTTCTAATGTTAACCCTTTCGCTATTTTGTTGCCATATGGCAACATGCTACTTTGTGGACGTCTGCATCCTCTATGGTTGCAAGAATACATTTTTTTGTTGGTCTTTAGAATAGTTTGAAGTTTTAGGAAAAATACAAAATTAATAAACTGAATATTTAAATTTAAAGAAGAGAAGTATACACGTTTTTTTAATGGTATATCTTGACATAGTAAAGGAAGAAGAAGCAGAACAAATTAGAGAACTTTTTAATTTGACGTTTTCTTTCAATTTAGATACTTTTTTTTGTTTAATTTTGGCTGAAGTAAATGAAGAAATATTCAAATTTTCGTTATGCGCAAAAAGTTTTATGTTTAAGTAATTATTACAGCCACAACAATGTGGTTGCTCTCATAGAAAAACACTCTAAAATACAGGGTCCGAGTATAAAAATTTAAAAATGTCTTATGGAATGTTGCTAATATAACCACATAGAAGCCTAAAATGTAAAATTTAATATTTTAACTTTCCCCAGTAAAAACCTGTAGCGAAAGGGTTAAGAGTGCCAAGCAAAAGCTGGCAATATATGTGCAGACTACTTAACTCAACGAATCTTTTTTCAGAGACTGAAGAACAGTGGACTTCAGTGGCGCATGCAAAAGAAGGTTTTGGCGTTGAAACCACAAATATCTGGTTTTTTGTTTACAAAGATCTGGGTGGGAAATACGATTTCAAAAGGTATTGGGCTCAAAAATTGTATATAGAGACCCACAAATTAAATCCTCTGTGTGCCATTGGTAAATTATTTAGACAAAATGAAATCCTCTGTGTGTCCCTGGTGAGCTGTTTATACTGATCTTTTCATGCGAAGTTTTCTGCTCTTGACCCCTTTTCAAATCTCTCTAACCTGTTGAAGTGACCGTAAAACTGTATGAATAATGAGCCAGATTCCAATGATTTCACTTAAACCATTAACACTTTAATCTAAAATTAGCACTACACATAAGGCATAATTTTCCTATTTTGCAAATGAATTTTTTTTAATTTTTCTTTAACTTCTTAAACTTTAACTTTAATTTTTTTTTAATTTTTCTTTAAATTCTTAAACTTTAACTTTCTTTAACTTAATTCTTTCTTTAAAATATTACCAGCTAGATAATTTTGCATGTATGCGTGCCTTCCTTCAGACTGATTGTCTTTTCAGCGGTTTCGATTACGCTGCAAATTTTCCATCGCGCCACCATTTCTCCATTGCTCCATGAATTGCGCAGAAAAAAAACGTAGCCATAGTGTAATTACTCAACAATTTCTAAAACAAACAAACTTGGTTTTCGCAGTGATTTTTTCTGCACACACACACACACACACACACACGCCGCCGTACGCTGAAATCGAAGTAAATCAATACAAATGCGGCTGCCGTGGCGAGTCGTACACGCGTTGTATTAAGTTGCGTAGGAAAGTTTTTGTTGCACGACCAACACATCGCATAACAATTACATTTGTACACACACACCAACACATACATGTTTACATATATTAAGTACATAAGTTGCGTGCATGTTTCCGGAGCGACGAACGCAGGTGCAGCATAGAAAACCGCAGCGAACAAAATCCAAATAAACTCGACATTGCTTGGTTGGTTTATTTTGAGTGCATTGGAAAATTACCACCACTTAAATATACCCGCCAAGTACAAAAAGAAGACAAGCACAAAAATAAATAAATAAATAAACGAAACGAAAAAAGCAACAACTGTTGCAATGCAACTTCTTTGCAGCCATTGTAGCGCACAGTTAATTACATTAATTGCCACACAGCCCACTGGCAGCCATCGAATGCACTCGCATTGCTCAATCGGCGCGCGGGTCAAGGCAACGTGCTGTCGGCCGCTGGCTGAGATATGTGCAGCAATAAGTGGCTTTGCACTCATGTTACAAGTTCATGCCACCAACGAAGATCATCACGATTTGACCTCACTTGCAACGGTTTTGCATGAGTGTGTGTGTGTTGGGTGCAGCTGAAATGACAGTTGCTCGACCCTGTGCACTCGTACACATCAGCAATATGACAAATTGTCAGCGCCCAATCACACTGACCCACATGGCTGACGTTTGTCAGTGCTTGTGGCGCATGAATCGCATTTGTTCGCCTGGTGAGGCAACGTTTTGATTGAATTTTTCACAAAAGCAAACCATTTCAATAGCGATGAATATTCATGTGACTGCACTAGAAGATTCTGGGCCTAAGTTTGGCTCCATAATGCCTTTGGTCAGCTGTAAATGGTCTTTGAACGCGAAATCTGTGCACTTGGCTGGCATGAGACGAACTGCATTGTAACTGCATGTGACGAGCAAAAAGATCTGGAAGCCTGGCTTTTGTTAAGTGAATAGCAGAGAAGAAATGGCAAACGGCTTATTGTTCATTAAATACACAGTCTGCAAGTACTTTTGCACTTTTTCTCCAAAAATCGATATAGATGTTGAACTAGAGTTCATTCATAGTAAAATAGCATATTTAGTTTTTATTTTCTGATCCATTGCCGTTTTAAAAGGATTTTAAATGAACATATCAAAGTCATGCCAAATTTTTTTTTAAATATTTGTGCTTCTGTAATAATGTAGATGAGGCTATCAAATGAAAGAGGAATAAATTTTTGAATAACTTATTATTATTATTCAATTATTATATAAATTATTATAAATAAATTCGAATAAATGTCTTATTTATACATTATTATTGAAACAAAAAGATGTAATGTAATGTCTTTTTATAAAATTTATCTCTAAATTTTCCTTAAAGTTTTTTACGAAACTACTCCTAGTCTGCAGTATCACACCTCCATTTTATTTGTTTACCATTATTGCTTCAAAACAAAAAGACATTCACATGCAAGAATTATTGGGGCTATTAACAAGTCCCAAGGTTTTTTCAACCTTGAAGCTTATTCAGAGAAATTATAGAGATAAATGTAAGTATATTATTTAAAGTATTGTCCATAGTTAACTACGGCTTTTGCCCATCTTTCAGGTAGCATAGGGATTCCGCGTTGACATAGGTTAGGTTAAGTTAGGTTATGGTGGCTGTCTCTGTAAGAGACACACTCGGAGGCCTAAGAGGCCCATTGTGATACCACATATTTCACCCGTTTTTTTTTTAATGTGTATGAAGCACTGTTTTTTTTTCAACATGTGTTACAACTAGGCTTCCCAACCGTCCTCCTTTGAGGAGGACAGTCCTCCTTGAACAGAAAATGTCCTCCGTCCTCCTCAAAGGCCAAAAAGTCCTCCTCAAGCTCAAATTAAATTTAAATTTTTTTTAATTTTTTTTATTCAAATTTAACTTCAACTTAATCAATTAATGAGGAAAATTTTTCCAACTTGTGTCCAATATTTCGATGCTGCTTTTGGCATTCAAAATAAAATTATAGACTTCGTTGAAAATCCGGATGAGTCAGCTGCTGGAATGTTCAACATGATTAAGGCCGCATTGGAAAAACTAGACTAAAAAATGTTGTATGCCTAAGTGCTGATAATACGAATGCAAACTTTGGTCAAAATCGTTGGTAAAAATCGTTAATCTTAAGAATTCAAACCAAAATATATTAAAAGGCAATTGTCACGCGCACATAATACACAATGCATTAAAAAAGCATTGTGTGATCTCGATGTTGATATTGAAAATATTGTTTGATATTGTTGATTACAGTCGCACAAATATGCGTTTTGTTTTATTTTTTAAAGTGGTTAAAAAGTTAAAATTTACATGTGCTTTTAGGTTTTTTCTTTTTACACTTGTATTTTCTAAAAACATGGTGAAATATTGATGGAATGTGATGCCCTCCTGAAACAAAGTAGTTCCCATATAAAGTCCTCCTCAAGCCAAATTTTGTCCTCCCTAAACCGTTTTAATAGTTGTAGTAGTTACAACACACATTTCAAGCGGAAAGGGGAGCAGGCCTACAGTTTAACGCCGGTTCCGAACGGCGGATGGCAGTTTTTCTTTCACACTTGGAGGTTTTGCCATTTCCTGCCAAGAGTGCACTTGTGCGATTCTTGTAATTCTCATCTTCTTCATGTGGATACCGATAGAAGTAGATCAGCGCTTCACCAGTCCGAGCTGGGATTCGAACCTAGGGCCTCGGTGTGAAAAGACAGCACGTTGACATGATCACTTGTCTTTTGAAGTGAGCCAAGAATCGACCCCATTGTTTACTTCTTCGTAAGAAGGAAAGTGCTGCTCGGCCAGACCATGAGTCATAGGCCAGAACATGTAATAGTCAAATGGAACAATGTCTGGTGAATACGACAGGTGGGATAAGACATTCCAATGAAGCGTCTTCAAAGTTTTCTTGACGACTTTTGCGAGCGTTTCGTGGAGCGCTTCCTGCAAATTAGGTTTTGTTGGCACAAAAGTTGACTTAGTTAGAGCGCAAAGAAAGTAGTTATTGATGTTTACACTTCTGTGAAATAATATATACCGATTTTTAGAGGGAAATTATGACTCTTTAACATGAATACAGTTACAAGATGGTCCAAAGCGATTTAATGCTAGTTACGCCATATTTTGTGAATCCCTCAAAACTTTAGTTTAGCATTATTTTTTTTGTCTAATAACTTGTTTAACTCTGAAAACGAGAAATTTGTTTCATTTTTATAGTAAATGACCGATGAACCCTAACACAATGGGACATTTTTTATAGCCAAGCTAGGAACTCAAGGCGTGGTCTATGCTTAAAGCTGCCTTTTCCCTTCGACTAACACTCGGTGGCTGCTTCAATTATGTGAGCTGTCGCTGCTTTTAGCAAAGTTTATTTGTTTTTCTTAAATTTTTCTTTTTAAAAAATTTTTAAATTAAATTAAATTAAATTTGTCTTTTTTCTTAAATTTTTTTTACCGATTTTTTAATTTTTTTTATATTTTTTTACAACGTAAAAATTATTATTATTTTTAAATAATTTTTTAAACAATTCTCTTATTTTTATAAACATTTTCTAATATTTAAAAACCTCTATTAATTCGGTTTTGAATGTTGCCATGTGTCATTGATCCATTACAACTTGACCCTTTCATGATTTGTCACAATCTTAAACGTCGTTCATTGAACCATTTTGATCACTTTAACATAATTTATTTGCCATTTATTATTATCCCAGCACTTGACAGTTGAAATTTGTTTGCCCAGTCGAAAAGTTTGCTGTGGTCATTTGATACAAAGCGTTCAAGTGTCGTCGGCAACAGGAAATTCTTCAAGTGTTTAACTTGTCATTCGACTATTCGGCATAAGAGCGCCAAGCAAAAGCTGTCAATATATGTACCGACTACTTAAATCGCACTCTGCCGCTTTGGCTGCAGCCCCCATTACCGTTTATTCTCATTCGCATTATTAAAATCTATATTTTGCTTTACTGTTATCTTACCGGACCACCTTGAGATTATTTGAATTCATAGCAAAGCGCATTTACCTCCATGTGTTGGCGTTTATCTACATCTGCACATATCTACTCGCATACATATGTATATGAATAGCTATGCAAATTTGTATAGGTCTTAATTTTTTTCTAAACTTTTATTGTTCTTACTCATTGCTTTTTTTGTATTCACTTGCAAATGCAGCTTGTGACTTTTACATTCTATCAGCCATAAATTTATCGTGCTCCAATTAAGACTGGCGATTTTGTGAGTCTTAATCGATTAGAGATTGCATGGAAATTTTATTACTCATTAGCTCATAGCGATTGATGACTGGTAAGACGGATGTGTATAACTTCACACCGAACTTTTAACGATAAGACAACAAAGTCATTGCGAAAAGGTGGCGGCGGCTTATTTATTAATTAGTTTATAGTTTGCATAATAATCAATTTTGTTCTACTTATGTCTAGAAGTTTAGGCTATTTGGAAATCTAGGCCATAATGTTCAAATGCTTAAACAAGAAAAGAACTTCAGTTGACACTGTTTTAAGTACTCGATAAATTGATGTTCAAAAGTATCGATATTTTCCATCACTAATTAATCCTAATGTATCGATATTTGAATAAGTTTAATGTTGCGGTGATATTCAAATCGATCCAGGCTATGGCACTGTTAACAGCAAACGTTTTGTGTAAAAGGTGGAAGTTCCTTAAGAAAATATCCAGTTCTTAAAAGAATTGATACTGCAAAATTCAATTCTTACAAATATCGATGTCTTTCATCACTAACTTATGACATTTTTCATCATAGGTTTTAAATAACTTTAATGAAAGTATAACATTTAACCCAACCAATGGTCTACTGTGTGTCACAATTACGTAGTTCCATTCTCATGAAATTTAAATTATGAAAATTGAACTACATTGTGTGATATTGAATATTTTAAGACCTGAGAAAAGTGTTTTTCCAAGCGTATAACTTTTCCATGCTTTAATCACTTTTTAATGACTATCATTGACATTGAAAATTTCTCATTTTAAAATTCTGACACAGTGTGTGTGAAACAGCAGGAACCCGTCAGGCAGGTAGAAGAAATTATTGTAAGCGATTCTCAGGAATCACGCAGAGTTCTGAACTTGAAAACTTGGTTTTTTATAACCTTGAGACTTAAGTTTAGTCTGAAAATGCTTCAAAGTTATAAACCAATGAAAAGAGGGGAAATTAACTTAATGGATTGACTTATGAACGACTTTATTTCAACACTTTGAAAACTACTCTAGAGTCTAGACTTCTTTTTACAAAAGGTTAAAGTTGTTTAAGCTGTTAACTCATGTTTGTCTTGCTTCATGCATTATTAACTTTTTCCCTTATTTTCATGAGAATATTAGATAATACTTCATGTTAATTGCTGTCGATACCATTTAGTCACGTTCTGAACTGAATTTTGTGATGTAATTTTAAGCACACTTTCCAGATACATATTTTTTCTTGCCATGGAATTTTGCCTTCGTGTTACTTACTTACTTTTGTTACTATATACCTAGAAGGTCTTGAAAGTTTCCGACCTCATCATAAAATGGCAGCATTTGGCAACAAAACTTGGGAATCTGTTGGCGCCTCTTTTAAAAGGTAGTAGTACCAAAATGTATGCCATAAACACGTGTTGGACCACTGTAAAATTTGGACAACTGAATTTAAACGTGGCCGTACCAGCTTGTGAGACTTTAAACGTTTGAGATGTCCGAAAACTGAAACCACTGAGAATAACATCGGTTGACCGATTTAGTTCACTAAATGTCGCTAGACATCCGTTGAATTGAAGTGAGAGAGATGTCAGAGAGGCCTTGAATATGTCCCAAAACCGTCTTTATCAAATATTGAATCAAGATTGGGGGCTGTGTTTGCTCAAGTTTGACCAAAAACATGTTCAATTGAACATTTCCAAAGCTTAGTAAGCGCAATAAAGAGGGTTTTAGCGCCGATTAATCACTTACAACATTATTTACAAAATTATAAATTTGAAAAAAAAAATGTCTTGTGTCTTTGTGAGGTCGGAAACTTTTCAGACCACTATCGTGGGAATTTTAATATTAAAAAAAATAGAATACATAGTTCATGTTCAAACAGCTTGTATGGCAAAGTTCGTACTACCACACGCCGATATGTTTGTCCATTCTAAATGTTTTCTTTTTGGGGGCCAGGAATAGGCACAGCCCACTGACCGGGGTTGGCAAAAGTTGGCAAAAGTTGGTTAGTACCAGTGGCGATGTTCCGACACCTACTTAGCGCAAAGGCGTTGTTTTAATACCACTGTTCCCGGTGCTTGTGAATTGTCTTCTGAATCTTGTGACCTCTATGTCCAGCCCGAGACGTTGATGAAAGCGAGTAGCGAGTTTTCAGTGCACTTCGCTATCTCTCGAAAATTTTGATATATTGGTTTCGCTTTCTTCTTGATATGGCCGGACAGACGCAAAGGAAGTGATAAACCGTTTTCGTGTGGGTCGGGCCCACAGTAACCACAGCTGATATTAAATGGGAAGTCCCAATAAAATTGATTTCAGATAATTTTATGAATATAGAACTTTATTTAGCACTAAAGTTTCTTGACAAATTGTACATTTTTTGTTTAATATGTCAATTTGTAATTTTTCCAAAAGAAAAAGTTCGTGTCTTGTTCACAAAAATGTTTGAATAAGTCTGACTAACAAACGTTTTCAAATGTTCTACTTCAGCTCAATATTTATTTAATAATTTTATCAGATTCTCTTTCATCCCTTCTGTACTTTTCAGACTGTAAAAAGTAGAGGAATTCTCCAAGCCATTTTTGTTGCTACGAATTGAACATTAAGGCCCGATTTCCCGATTTCACAGTAGTTGGCTAACCAACTGTTAACTTTAATCAAGAATCGATGGTTAACCATTGATTAAATAGTTTTGGTTTTCCCAGTGGCTGGTTATCTGAACAGCTGATTTATTTATAATTTTGGTGGCAGCACTGCTAAAAATTGGTAACACTGTTTGCATATTATCGGCAGCATTGTTCTGATGCTATTGAAATTAAAATGAAACAGATAAAAAAACGATTTTGCGTTTGAATTTTAGTGAATAATTGTGGAAAAAGAAAAGGAAATATTTTTTAAATTCTTTAATTTCAAACGTTGCGCTGTTAAATCAGCTGTTTAACCAATAGTTAACCATTCAAAATTAGTTGATTAACCAGAGACTGTCGGAAAATTGTAGTTAACGTTCGGTAAATGGTTAACCAACTACTGTTAAATCGCAATGATTTACTTTTACTTCATTAATTTAACTAATTTGTGGCTGACAGTGTATGTCAAGTCATTTGTTGCTTGACAGTGTATGTCAATCGAAGGACACACACAATTAAGGCGCAGTTCTGAAATGCCAACACCGGTCAAAGTTCAGCCGGCTTTATTTATTATTGTTAACAAAATTTCATGCTTGCATAACACGAAAATAATTGAATAATTACCCGCCGACTAAAGTACGAACCGTTTTCGGTTGTGTGCGGAGCGCGAAATAACATTTCGGAAATAGCTCGCAACGATGGAGCATGCGTGCGAACTTAAATAGGTCAGTTTTGTTTTATGGTACCGTCAGGTGTACTAATCAATACGACAGAGTACAACAGGTAAACACGCACACAGCAAGTAACTAATAACAACAACAACAACAAACGAATGGAAAGGGGCACAAGAAAAGCCAAACAACCGAGAAACATGCACGCAATATTCCGGCTGGCTGTGCATTTCGAATGTAAACAATCGGTGAATCCATGGTGAATGGTTCTTCGCTTCGGGCGCTCATACCTTGGCTGTCACAGCACTGTCAAATGACAATTTAATTGCTGACTGCTGAAAATAGTATCGTTTGCATGATTTATTTAATACGTTTTTCAACGCAATGTGCGCACTTTGCACTAATTTTGATGGCTCATATTTGACGTCGGCGAATTTGAGCAGATAACCCAATACATTCATAGACATAGAAATGCAGACACGAATTTGCTTGATTTGTTGAACATTTCAGCGGCTCGATGACGTATCTGGCAGGTGATAAAACAATGAAACTGGTTTACGGCCGCTGTGTGACTTGCGCACGACTTTCTCGGTTGTGGGACTTTTGCGCCGCTCACAATGAATTTTATCGGGAATGTTTTGATTTGTTTTGCGACTTGCGGTTTTTTTGTCAATTTCATTTTTCGCTTTGCCTTTGTACTAATCAGGAGGCAGTTAAATGTGATGTCAACAGAAAAAATCACATGGTTATGGTTGGTTTTTTATTTTTTTTTAAGCTTAAATGGAACTCGAACAAGCTCGAACGCTTCTGATGAACTGTGGCGTCTATCGTTTACGAGAAGGGAACGCCCCATTTTCTGGAATTCGTGCTCTAAGCGCGATTTCAGCTTAAATACGTAAATTGTTTTTATTGTTTCAAAACATTTGCTTGTCTGGGTTCTTAATGATTAGCTATGTTATGTCGACGTTGTGGGTTGATGAGTGTGACTCGTCGCGTGACTAATTAAAATCAATAGCCAAATATTATTGTTATGCGACTTGAAATTTCAAACCTGTAATGAAGTAAATATTTTTAAAAGATACCACACCCACCTGATCCAAATTGAGTTGAAATTGTCAACAAGAAGTTTAGAAGGAAATGGAACAGTTTCAGTTAAATGGAAGTTGCCATGCCCCTTTAATCCAATTCAGTTACATTACACCAGTTTCCATTCAGTAACATTATAACAGTTACATGTTTTGGTATCAATGCTGTTCGACTCATAAAACATAACTTTGGAACTAAAGTTATGTTTTTAACGCATTCTGAGACCGATGTGAATGTAATGAAAGTTTTGTTTTTATTATTTTCCATGCGTTTGCCTTCACGCGCCAAAAAACTTACACACACTCTGTAGTAGAGATGTATAACTATCCATAGTATCGATAGTTTTATTTTGACGCCACTATCGATGGTTTTTGGCATTATCGATACTATAGGTTTTTTGTGATTTGACGGTGTTGGATTTAGTCTTCAATAAAACACTTTAATTTCGTTTAAGAACTTATTTATTTGACGACCTGTCACCAGCACTGATCAGCGAAGAATGAATCGAAGTAAAACTTCTTGCGCAGAAGTAAAGTGCAACTACGCATTGCGCAATAGATACACAACTGCAAGGCAACGGATACACATGCGACTAGCGCACAAACTATCCTTTTAGTTAGCAGACAATTGAGCGGCCTAACGGGACTTTTCCGTTGCTGCATTGCGCATCAAATAAACAAACGCAATCGGACACGATCAATGCATTTTTGCTACGCACGAGCAGAATTCCTGCGCAATAACATATTACGCAGTTTATTAATAAAGGAATTCTTCTCGTGTATTCAACACACCTCCTCAAAAATTAATTGATCGCCACAAACTGATTCACATGTTTCTACATTAATAAAAAAAATATTTGCTGGTGAAAAGTCGTGTAATCTGGGGAATGACAATATTATGGTTCAACATTCGTTGCAAGGATTGGGAAAACCCAGAAAAACCCAATCAAACCATACATTATTACATTGTTTCTCAATATATCATATTACATTTTTATACATACTTATATACATTACATTTTTTTATTAATTTTTTTGTTTTCCTTCATATGCTTTATTTCAAATTCATTTTACTTCTTAAATCTAAAAATCTGGCTCCAGACAGCGGCTTTGTCAAAATATCAGCTAGTTGTTTATCTGTAGGAATATACTCAATTTTAATTAGTTTATTTTCAACTTGCTCCCGTGAAAAATGATATTTAATATCGATATGCTTCGATCTTTTGTGACATGACGGATTATTTGCTATACTTATGCAACCTTGGTTATCTTCATATATTTTCATTGGTTCTTTCAATTCAATTTGTATACTATTCATTAACGACTTCAGCCACAAGGCTTCTCTAACGGCTTCAAAAAGTGCCATATACTCTGCTTCAGTAGATGAAGCAGCAACAGAGTGTTGTTTCTTTGTATTCCAACAAACTATACATGATTCGAACATCATAAATACATAACCAGTAGTGCTTTTCCTGTCACTAACACTTCCACCCCAATCAGAATCAACATAACCAGTTATCATTTCTTTGCAATTTAAGTTTTTAGAATAGACTAATCTTAAATCACTCGAACCTTTAAGATATCTTAGAACTCTTTTAAGGCACTGCCACAATTCTTTATTATTTTTATTGCTATATCGACTCAATATATTAACCGATGTACTTAAATCGGGTCGTGTGCACAACATAATATACATTAAACAGCCAATTAAATTACGACACGGTGCATCACAATTTTCGTCTGAATTCAATGCTTCATAATCTAGCCTACTTGGAAGTGGAGTACTAACTGCTTTAGAATCAATCATCTTAAATTTCTTTAAAACATTTTCGATATAAGCGGACTGACTAAGACTTACGCTATTATTAACTCTTTCGATCTTTATCCCAATAAAATATTTAATCTCAAATAAATCAGTCATCCTAAATTTGCTCTTCAAATAATTTTTAAAAGTGGTCATTGTTTCAATATTCCCTGTTGCTATTACTAGGTCATCCACATATAATAACACATACAGGTTGTGATGTGCATCACCCTTATCAAGAATGTAAATACAACGATCTACAGCTGAATTCATGAAACCGATTTCTTTCAATGCTTGTTCAAAAATTTCAAACCAACACCTTGCAGCCTGCTTAAGACCATATATTGCTTTATTCAATCTGCAGACTTGATCACTACCACAGGATAATCCCGGAGGAGCCGTCATATAAATCTCTTCTTTCAATATACCATTCAAAAATGCGGTTTTAACATCCATGTGGTGAACTTTCAAGTCAAATTGGTTTGCAAAAGCTAATATAAATCGGAGACTAGAAATTCTTGCTACTGGAGCAAATGTTTCATCATAATCAATTAAATATTCCTGTGTGAAACCACGCGCGACCAGCCTTGCTTTATATCTAATTGGATTGCCTAGCTCGTCATATTTCCTTGTAAAAACCCACCTACAACTAACTATGTTCTTATTTTTAGGTTTTGATACAAGAGACCAAGTTTTGTTATAAAAATGAGAATCAAGCTCTTCTTTAATTGCTTCTTCCCAATGTGACCTATCGCTTCTATTTTTAATATCATCAAAAGAATTTGGAACGCTATCAATGAAACTTTGTGCATTCATTATGCAACTTTTGACTAACAAATCACTTTCTTTGTATGATATCTGTGGCCGTTCCTTCAATCGATCACTTCTTCTGACTTCGTTTTTTTCCTCACTTAACTGTGAGTTTTGTAGCTGACCATTGTGTTCATCAGTATTCTCTAATACATTTTCACCAGTCTCAACTGGATCGGCATTCTCTTTACTTGTTACCACACCACTAGGCTGTTTATCTAATGCAAATTCATTAGATATCCTTTCCGTACTCTCATTCGGGAATTCAATTTCATTACCAGAGTTTCTCAACTCTACTCTGTCTTTTACAACAGTCCTAGAATTTACCATGTTTGTTTCATCAACGATCACATCTCTCGCTGACACAAACTTTCCAGTTGCCACATCCCACACTTTGTATCCATTTGGTTCGTATCCAACAAGAATACCTTTCCATGATTTTTCATCAAATTTTCGTTTTCTTGTTTTATTATGGATATATACTGTCGAACCAAATACTTTCAAATATCTTAAATCAGGCTTTCTATTGTGCCACATTTCAAATGGTGTTCTCATACTATTTTTCAACGCTTTACTTGGACTTCGGTTAATCAAATAGGTAGCTGTCAATACAGCTTCACCCCAAAACCGTTTGTCCAATTTCGCTCCACTAACCATAGTACGAGCTTTTTCCGTTATTGTTCTTATCATGCGTTCAGACACACCATTTAGTTGTGGAGTATGTGGAACTGTTAGGTGGTAACTGATGCCTTTTTGAACACAATAGTCGCGCATCTCATTTGACAAATATTCTCTCCCATTATCAATATATAGATTTACAACTTTTAAATTGAAATGGGCTTCACTTTTTGCAACAAAATCTTTGAAAGTGGCAAAAACGTCAGACTTATAGGTGATCAAATAAGTTACACAGTAGTGTGTATATTGATCAACAAAAATTACGTAATAGTTCTTTTCATCAACTGTAGAAGGTGTTATCGGGCCACAGACATCTGAATGGACTACAAATAAAGGTCTTTTAATGTAATTTTTATTTTTAGATATATTAAAACTTAGTCTAGCTTGTTTTCCATATATACATGCCTCACATAATTCATCAGTTGGTTGCACAGTCTTTAAAAGTGCAATATCATTAAACATATTTTTGTTTTTTATTTCCAAGAACTTTCCTTTACTAATATGTCCTAATCTTTCATGCCACAAAAGATAACCATTATTTTTAACCATATTTGATGCATACGCTTTTCTGCTTAAAACAAATTCGATAATAGGAACATTATGAACACATTTACCATCAATGATTACTTGACCATTCTTGCTGACTTTAACACCTCCTGCATCAAATTCGATTTTCAATCCAGCATCCTGCATCCGTTTCACTGAAATTAAATTCTGTGGAACATCTTTACAAAAAAGTACATCTTCCAGGGTAATTTCGTTTTGAGAATCATCACAGAGCCTAACGATGCCCTTCTTTGTAGCATAAATATATTCCCCACACTTTGCGATTGATATCCTTATTGGGTACTCCAGATCGACACAATCGGTGAAAAGATTTTCGTTATTAATAATGTGGTCAGAAGCTCCAGAATCCAGGAGAAAAGACACGTCGCCGACAGTAGGAATTACAGCTTCATTTCTTATCATAAACGCGAAACCGTTTCGCGGTGAAGTAGTTGCAAATTGTGCAGCTTTGGCATGTTCATTCTTTTTGTTACTCAAAAACCTTTTAAATGCATAGCAGTCTTTTTTTTATATGTCCATTTTTACCACAGTGATAGCATTTCACAATTGGCTTGGTATTTGTTTTAAAAGTTTTGAATTTATTTTGGTTTTTAAAGTTTTGCGAGAAATTTTTATAGCTTTTATTGTTATTATTACACATCGCTTGCAATATTTTGGAACTTGTGTCTTTATTATCGCTTCTTAACTTAATTTCATGATCCAGCAACCGGTTCTTTACGAAAGCCAATGTTAAATTATCTTCTGACAGTGTTTCAATTGCGGTTACAACTCCATCATAAGATGGTGGTAATGTTAATAATAAGTGAGACACTTTGTCCATCTCATCAATTTTAGCTCCCGAAGCCAACAGTTCGTTAATTAGGTCATCAAATAAATTAAAGTGACCTAATAATGGGGATTCACTCTTTAATTTTAACGAAAGCAACCTTTTCCGCACAGCTAGTTGCGACGCTAAACTCTTTCGCTCGTATATCTGATCTAAGTTCTTAAAAATTTGCCTTGCAGTACTTTCACTACTTGCAAAGCCAAGAAATGAATCACTTAAATACTCGATGATGATGCTTTTAGCATTTCTTTCACTTTTTCTCCATTCGTCCGTAATGTCTTCTGGCACTTCAGTGTCTATCACTTTTAGAGCATCTGTTTCCGCCAAGAGTGCTCTAACTCTAAATTTCCAAATTGAATATTTTTCGCCATCGAAAGGCTTAATGTTTCTTTTAATTTTCTCCATTATTTTATATTAATTAATTCAAGTTTTCCAAGTTCACTGATTTACACCAAAAAATATTTACACGGATTATTTACAAAGTGGACGGGAGCTGGGCCCATAACCTGTTGGATTTAGTCTTCAATAAAACACTTTAATTTCGTTTAAGAACTTATTTATTTGACGACCTGTCACCAGCACTGATCAGCGAAGAATGAATCGAAGTAAAACTTCTTGCGCAGAAGTAAAGTGCAACTACGCATTGCGCAATAGATACACAACTGCAAGGCAACGGATACACATGCGACTAGCGCACAAACTATCCTTTTAGTTAGCAGACAATTGAGCGGCCTAACGGGACTTTTCCGTTGCTGCATTGCGCATCAAATAAACAAACGCAATCGGACACGATCAATGCATTTTTGCTACGCACGAGCAGAATTCCTGCGCAATAACATATTACGCAGTTTATTAATAAAGGAATTCTTCTCGTGTATTCAACAGACGGCAATACCTCCAGATTATTCTATGCTGGAAGTGTTGCTATAGATATTCCGCTGTGATATTCAAATATCTGGGTACGAGTAGGAACTATTTGACCGATTGATTTGAATTTTAGAACCAATAAATGATATCTCGGAAATGGTTTCTGGATATTTTTTGTTGTGTATCGACAATCAATCAATCCTATCATATTGAATAACGTCGCATTTATAAGTGGGACAGCATTAAAATTTGGTACAACGTCGTCCCATGGATCTGTTGGGGGCTTGGCATTGTTTTTTTAACAAATATTTGCTATAACTGGAACTATAAGTCGCACATTAATGATATTGCATGCGGTTTTTCTGCTTAGACGCATCCTTTGACTGGAAAAATAGGGTAGGCATTGAACAAAGGGGCGTGGCATCGCCCATATAACTACAATTTGTATTATGAAATATTTTCGGAACACAAGTCTCATAGCATTGAAACAGATACATTGCATATGCATTGGAAAAGGGGCGTGGTACTCTTCAAGCAACTCAAAATCTCAATATCGAACAACCGGCATACATATGTATGTATCGAAATAGGGTCTTTCTAATATAAATATTTTTCAGTACAATTTTGATTTATCCGATTGCATCGATATTTTCTACTCAAACTATCGAAAATATCAAATGGGCCAACTATCGAAAGATTCCCAGCTCTACTCTGTAGCTTACATAGGTTGTCTGTTATATTGTCGTTATTCCGCTTAAGTCGCCTCCAAACAGCTAATGTCGCTTTATGAATAAATCACGCTTCCACGCGCCTTTGCATGCAGTGGCAGTGCATGACCGAAATTCTGCTGAACTTAGGATGCAGGAATTTACTGTCTATGCTGAACTCGCTTATCACTGTCACGCGCTGTGCGTGTACACGTCTGCTGATAACAGTATATAAAAACAAAGTACAATATAAACAGTCAATGCCATTGTATATTATTCCCACACATCGTTCTACAATTTCCTCTTCGACAAAAAACTTTAAATTGAACATCTAATACGACACATTCGGTGAATGATTACAATATCAATGATGCGTAGATTCCTGATGTGTTAAATGCTTTATCTCTTTAATGAAATAACGTTAAAATGATTCGTGATGAAACATTTAAATAACTTGCGACGTTGCTTGTGGTTCCATAAGCCACTTGGACTCCTCTCAAAGCTTTGTTAATGTAAAATCCTTAGAATCAAAACTTATACTTTCTTGTATTTTAAAAGAAGAACTTTGATCCATTGACTGGGACCCTGTACATCTTAACTTTCACGTATCCGTTTTAATATTATTAAATATTAATAATGCTTATCACAATCTTCATTGATTTATTTATTTACCTTGGCACATTAATCATGGAATCTTTGTTCACGTGGTTTAAACGCAGTTAATATAAATAAATTCATAAACAGTTCTATTGCCTGCCATATTGTTTCCTCCTGGCAGCTGAGCTGTTAAGTACACAATTGTGAGGATTAAAAAATATGGAAAAGTTTTTGGTGCTCACAACAATTTCGCTTGCGGCAGTTGACATTTGTGTTTGCTTTTTTTTTGTACATTTGCTATTTTGTTGTTTAAAGATAGACACATTCGTTGGAATTAAAGACAAAGAAAGGTACATCACGCTCTTTTGTTGGCTCAGAACCATTTTGTGGTTTGGCTTTCTATGTCAATCAAAAAAGATCAGATAAAACGCAGACATCTTTACTGGGACAAATAACCGGGACTAGCTTTTTTTCTTTGTCGGAACAGCCTAACAAACGCAACACTCAGACGTTCATTGCACTGAAACTAGATGGTACCTGTTAATTTGCCTTAAATGACCACGTCAGCATAGCCGCTGGATGTTGCTTTACTGTACTACGTCCATGTCTCAAAATAGCTCAAACAGCTCGTTTTTGGTTCGTATTTGACAGTAGCTGCCACTACGAATAGGGCCGAAAATGTTGAAAAGCACTTTTCTCTCAAATATTCCATGGGCCGCTACGTCATTTCGCAACAATGTCCATGCTAAACTTACCAGTTATGAGCTCTTCAAAACCTCACTCTTGTCACTTTTTTGCCAATGTTATGTTTTTCGTCATTGTTATTTATTATTTATGGTTTTCATTAACGTCGTGTATAGTTTTTATTATGCAGCGCAATTCACTTCAATCGACGCCAAAAATTCTAATCTATTCAAATATGGATCAAGTCAATTACAAAATTTTCGTCAAGTCCACAATTACAAACAGAAACCGGCAACCGGCTGTACGCGTACAAGAATTGGCCGCTTGGCAACAGCGGCGCAGTCGTGTGCGTCCAGCCTTGAGCCATGTGGGCTGCGCCAGCGAGCGCGTGTTCTATCTTACTACACACAATTCTCTGTCTGTTCTCTGTTTGTTATATTTTGATAAAAAAAAGTTTTTTATGAATTTGCTTTTGTGATTACTGCTTCCTTGTGTCCCCTTTTCTACACAAAATTTTTTGGCTGACTGCTACGAAATTGCTTCAAGTACAACGCAGAATACTTACTGAACTAATATATATTTGTTTGTATCTATGTTTGTATGTTCACAGTGGCGTCAAGTATATGCAAAAAGAATGAAAGAAACAGACGAAAAATCACTTGATCACAAGACAGTTGCCGTTTAAACGATTTTGTTGTTGTGTCTTTGTCATTTCGGCTGCCGTTTTGCGATAAGAGTTCACACAATCGCCAAAAGAAATGTCCAACAACAAAGCAAATTTAACACTATAATCGGGTTGTTGTTGTGCCATTGATTTATTGCTCTTTGGCCGATTTGTGAAAGTGCCAAGCCTCTAAGATCGCAGCATGATTTGCAATTTTTTTCAGAAAATTGAATACAACGCAAAATGATAAATGCGATTCGTCAGTTTCGCAAAATTGTGCAGTTTCCAGTGGCTGCGTCCGAGACACCGGCAAGTGCAGAGCAATCTTTGTATTGAGCTCTGTTGACAATGATCATGCCATGATCAGCTGCGAGATTAGACAGACTTCAACAGACACAACAAAAATACACGAAAGACAAGATTTTCAGTTAGCAAAATCACTATAATTCACCCAGCAAAAGTAAAAAAATTTCGCAACCGTCTGTGCGATCGCCTACGCTGCACATACAAACATCCGTATATATAAGTCCAAATAATAAGTTATCGCTTCCAATACACACGTCGATATATCGGGGCGACATTATCGCTGTCGAAGAGTCACTTAGCTGGTTATCGCAGCGACTTTTCGGCCTATCGGCCATTGGTCAATCACATTCGATGTGTCTTTGGCATTGTTGTTGTGCTGTTGAATTTTGTCAATATATTCGTACTTTTTTCTGTAATAATCTTTTCAACGAAACTGGCCGGAAGCAATTTGGACTCCAGCTGCAAAAAAGATAGTCCGATCAAACAATAATTAAATGTCTCTGGGAATCCGTCATGCCATGTAATTTGTCGCGCGGAAATTTTTCAGTTAAAGTCGAAATCTTATCAGTTCTATGAACATCTAGAAGCGACAGGTGCGCCGTCTTACCGGTACAGACGTCAGAGTGTATAGTAGAAGCCGAGCGTCAGCGCTTTCACAGCTGATTGATTTATGTTCTGTTGCGGCAAACGAGCGCAACTGTACCGACCGATTGTTGTCGCTGTGGACTCCTCCTGTACTTTTCCCCCCAGCCCATTGAGTAATCTGCTCTGTAAGGCAACGTTCGTCAGCTGCTTTGGCTGATTTCGCTGTCAGCTAAGGACGCATCAGTTCAAAAATTGCCACCGCACGATTTCCACGTACATTTTCGCTGTTGGCCTTCACTTTTTCTATATGGTGGGATGTAAATTTTGAATGTTCATTCATATAATAAACAACTTGATTACTTTTGTGCTGACAGTAAGTAGAAATAATGTCTCTTGCAATGTTATCGAAGTAATTTCATATCTGTACCAAAAATTGGCCACTTCCTCACAAAATGTAACATAACATTTGTTGACAGCTTTCAACCTTAATGAAGCAATCTAAATCGAATATTGTATAATTTATCTGATTGTGTGACATGAACTGAGACGTTCAAACAAGTGTCACAATTAATTAAATTCCTTTACTTAATCATACATTTGAAACGTTTTTCCAGTTCTAACATTTAACCAAAAATATACTTAAAATTTTCTATTTGTTGTTGTTTAACTTTAACTTAACTTTCTTACCAAGATTACCAACAACGTATGTAAAATATGATTCTAGGGTTAATGTAAAGAAAGCGAAAAAATGTACACTTAATCGGTTTTAATTTTAACTAAATTACAAGACGGTTTTAAACAATTTGTTGATTATTTATTAATTGAAGTATTATATTTAATTTTGGTGTTAATTTCAGACTGTCACATTGAGTTTTGACTGTATCTTACTAAGATTTGTACATTTATAACAGAGTAATGAATAATGCCGTAGAATTTGTGGTTGGTTTTACTGATCACTATGTATCAAATGAATCAATGAAAATATTTGATATTCTCCAAATTTATTGAAAGTATTCACATAAAAAACTGCATAAATATACTTGATGCTCTCGAAATTTATTGAAATATAAATGTCATATACAGATACCGCAGTCATAAAATTAAAGACTGTGACAACACTGTCACATTTAATGCAAACTATATTTGTTGATACACCTGAAATAAATATTTGGTGTCATGTGAACTATATTCATTTGTCGTTTGTAATAATAAAATCAAAACCTTTTTCATTTGTGTGACACATTGTCACATACTACTAGTTAGCCATGTTTCGCTTACACAATCATGTTTCAACTATTACTTATTTTCCCATTACTTTTCCACTTATCTCTGGCGTCTGAAACCAGAGGCGTAGACAAGATGGCCAGGCAAGGATTGGGTTCTTAACACTAGAAAGATCGCAAGTTTTCCATACCTACAAAGACTACATATTATATCCGCTATACATATTATATAGCTGATATCTCAAAAAGTACACATCAAATTTGACTAATTGTAATTGTAGAATACTGATTGTAGAACTAATTGTAAAATCCGATAAAAAATAAAAGTCATAAAGCAAAAGTTGATAAAAATACTAAAGACAAATAATCACAATGGTTTTTCTAGTGTTAAAATTACAAGTTTTTTTTTCAAATGACAAGTTTTTTATTGCGCTTGATTTTGCTGTATTTTCATTGCAATTGTGATTTCATTTATCTTAACACTTGAATGCCCAAACAAGTCAAAATGACTTCATTGCAGGTTTTTATTGTTTTTTTTATTTATTATATCTTCCGTAATTTTTATTTTTTAATACTAAATTAAATACAAAAGATTAGAATTAAAAAACAAATTTCACCCTGATTTTTGTAACACAATTTTAAAGTTTTTACAAAATTATGTTATCGCTATTGAAAATATTTATATTAACCATTGATTTTGTATAGTAAAATGTTTCAAAAATCTTTTAATCTGACACTTTCTCTGTGGTGAAGCTTTGACTGCGTCTCTGTCTTTCGCTTTAAAATCATTTCGTAAAATTTCCATTATGAAAGAAATTATGTGACATAATGTTGACTGCACTCGCTTTGTCGCATAATAATAAAGTCACTTTAGAATCGTTCTACATTTTGTGACACGTTTACCTAATTGTCACAAACTACCAGTCAGACATTCTGCCAATTCCTCTTAGTTGAAGCTGTCACTACGCCTCTGTCTGGTGCTGTTGAATACTTTTCGTGTCTATTCTATATTCTGTCACACAAGAAATTATGTGACAGCATGTTGACTGTACTCGCTTTGTCGCATAATGATAAAGTCACTTTAGAATCGCGTTCCATTTTGTGACACCTTTGCATAAATTGTCACAAACTACTAATCAGCCAGTTTTTCTGCCACCTCCTCTTAGCTGAAGCTTTGACTGCGCCTCTGTCTGTCGCTATTAAAATCATTTCGTGACTATTCTATATTCTGTCACACAAAATTACCTATGTGACAGCATGAGACAGCGAGTCAGCCATTTTTCCTCACAACAGCCAACAGAAACATACTTTAGCTCTGACTTATCTCCTCACGTCCTTCTCACTACCTCCGGTGTCTGACCTGGATAGGCCTGCAGAGTAATTTCAATGATTTGTTTTATCGCTAAAAAGTCCCACTCACACGTCAGTGGCGAATGTAAGCCGGCGCCAGGCCGCACTGCGGGAATACTAATAAAAAAAGGTGACGGAATCTCGGTGCAGCGAGTTTTCTATCCGTTTTGCACACATTTCACTGCTGCTTATTAATAAATAAATTAAGGGGCCACGTTTGTTGGCAGAGGCGCACCAGCAACTGTTAGATATAAAAAAATGTTCAACTGATTCATTTCATTCACAAGAAAAGTACAAATTCAACTACAAAAAGCACAAAACAGCGAGTAAAGATAGTAACAAATCAACAACAACAAAATAAAATGCTGAATTAAAAAAAGGCAAAATGACTCGCCAAAAAGCGTTCACGAAAGAGGCAAAACGCAGCCTAACGCTTATCATTTGGATTTTTATTTTTGCGATTTTGTTTTTGTTAAACGCTTTCGTAATAAACACAGCGACAGCAACAGCGGTAATGGAAATATGGGCCGCTGTTGCAACCAAACTGAGATGAGTAGAGTAGAGTTGCGTTGAGATGCGATGAGAGCAAAACCCCCAACGCGCACGAAGAGCAGACGAAATCAAAACACAAAAACCGCAAAGAAATCACAACAAAATGCTAAACGAAATCACTACAAAAGCACAAAAACAATACCGAAAGGCAAAAACAACAGTTAATGTAAAAACACAAAATGTGAAAAACACAAAATATTAAAAGGAAACAAAAACAACAACAATGCGAGTGAAGTGACTGGCTTGTGCATGTTTTAATAGTTAATACGTTTACTTTCGGTTCGGTTTTGTTGCTCGCATCAGGCTGGGCTCGCGTGAGTGCTCGCCCCGGCAGCGCACCCGCCCGACGAGCTCACTTGGCGCTTGCGAATGAAAACGAAAAGAGACAGCTGAGCGGCGCTCTCGCGCTCACTTGTTGTGGGGTCGAGTGGGCGCGCAGCTGTGCAGTGGGACGGGACGCCAGTGCGCAGACAGGCAGTTCTCACTAAATGAACGCCGATAAAGCAATATCGCCAACACACACGCACACATACACTCACACAAAATCGCACAGTGCCTGGCATAGCACACGCCAGCCGCTGCTGCCTCCACGCGCCCGTTCGTGCGTCCATTGGTCCGCCAACCGTTCGGTGCGACTATATATTTATGTTTTCGTTTGGTTGTTTTTTTTTGCGTTTGCGCTGTCTTTGCCGCTTCGCTTTGGCGCGCAGCGTGTAGCGCCGAACAGCGCTGCAGCACCAACGCCGCCAACCGCCACCACCACCGCCGTCCAGCGGCGCTATCTCATATAAGACGGTCGTGACGACCGAAACATTTCAGTCTTTTGAGTTGAGTCGTGTCTGTCACTTCGTAGCAGCAAAAGTCAAAGCCACAGCAACGCTAATAACGAAAGTTGAGAAGTTTTGAAATCAAACGTAGAATTGCGCTGAAAAAGTCTAACACTGTTCAAGCGAAAACGCGTCTTCTGAAAGCCCCAACCAGTTCAAGTCAAATTTCGTCGAGTTTATATATTTTTTTGTAATTTGACAAAAAGTGCCAAAGCGCGTTTATTGTAACTTTTGTTCGGCAAGCGCACAATTCAATGCAGCCAATCGACGTGAGTGCAAAATTGTGTCACCAACAACAAAAACAACAGTAACTCAAACAACAACAACATTAAATGCAAAAGTTGAACTGAAAATTTTGCCAAAAAGCAACTTGAAAAACGTTGATAAAAAACATTTTGTGATTTGCACAGAAAACTGTGATATTTTCGCAAAACTCAAACTATAACTGTGATTTGTGTGTGTGTTAGCACCAAATCACTAAAAGCAACAACAGCAACAAAGCAAATTGAAAAGCTTTATTTTTGTGGATTACCAAAGCCAGTAGAAAATGTAAGTTTTTATTGTGATTTATAAGTTTATTGTCATTTTTAGTTATTCTGGCATACATATTCTACATACAAGTAGTTATTGTTGAGGTTAGGGAGAATCCGCTTGGTGGGAAAATACATTTTAGAAAACCCCACAATAATTCTTATGCGATAACTTCATAGGAAACGGTTATTTTATGACATTTGAGTGGATTGTAAATACTTCAAGATTATTGGCGTTAGCTCTTACTTAGGGTTTACTTGCCTACTTTAGTACTTGGAACTGGCTGCGAGTTAAAGAAAAGGGATCCGCCATAGTCTCAGCTGCAGGTAGAATTTGAATACTTGATACAGTTATGAGTCTTGTGGTATAAGAACTCAAATAAATATAACAGGAAACATTTTGAGTTATCTGGAATTTTCAATGTACCAGACTTTAGGTTTGAGTTAGATTGGTAGAAGACAAAGTTAGCTTAGGAGATGACAAAGTTAAGACAGACAGTGGTAAAATTAGCTCAGGAGATGAGAAGGTTAAGACAGACAACGGAATGACAAAGTTGAGACAGACAGCGAGTTAAGTTAGCTCGAGAGATGACAAAGTTAAGACGGACAGTGGTACTCGTAAAATTAGCTCGGAAGGTGAAAAAGTTAAATCAGACAGCGGGTTAAGTTAGCTCGAGAGATGACAAAGTTATGACAGACAGACGGTTAAGTTAGATCCGTAGATGACAAAGTTAAGACTGCGGGTTATGTTAGATGACAAAGTTAAGACGAACAGTGGCAAAATTAGCTCGGGAGATGACAAAGTTAAGACGGACAGTGTTAGCTCAGGAGATGACAAAGTTAAGACAGACAGCGGGTTATGTTAGTCTGGGAGATGTGAAGGTTGAGACGAAATGACAGACAGTGGGTTAAGCTAGCTTGGGAGATGGCAAAGTTAAGACAGACAGCGGGTTAGCTCGGTAGATGTCATTTTTAGTTTAACAAAGATTGCTTTTAGATTCCGATGCATACCCAGGATTTTATTTCTATGCTTAATTGAGCAATTTTATAAGTTTATTTATATATAAAATACTAGAAAATACTAGAAATTGAAATAAACTAATTTTAAAGTAATATTTTCCTTCAGATCTTAGACTCGGAAGTCTTTAAATCTGAAATAGTTAAATGCCTCAGTTCATTCAGTACTTTTCCCTGTGTAACAGCAAAACCTTCAGCGGCAAAGTTTTCATTCAAATTTACGCTTGTTTACCGACTTTACTTGGCTGTAATACTTTACAACAATTGCTGACTATTACTTGTAGTATGTAACCAAAACCAGACATGCAATTGTAGACATAACAGTTGTTGGTTGTAATTTGCTTAAGTAACAAGTGTTATTAGAGATTAAAGTACGCGTTGCCAGTTGTTTTTGCTCAACTCGAATGCATTTCTGATATGTAACTATTTAAGGGCTCATTTGTAGAGTTATTTAATATGACTGATTGTTTCAGTGAATTATTAGCAAATCGCATGAGGGCTCTGAGTAAGAGTAGTAAATTTCTGCCGGAAATTCCTATAATTACCGAAATACATTGATAAACACTTCCTCTTTCAAAGATTTTATCTTGGCGGCCCTATCAGCCAAGTCGCCGGAGTTCAGCGTCAAATTGTCACATCATAGCAGCAATGTTTTTTATTTTCATTTTTCACTTTTGTTCATTTCTCACTTATTCCATGTGTCATTCGTCGACACGCTCACGCATATCTCTGTATGTGCCTGTGTGCATTTTCATTGAGCGCACTTTTTCGGTCATTGTCAGCATTGTCAATACCAACGACTTGACAAACAAAACACACACGCCGATAAGTGACACGCCGTCACACAAGTGAGCGTCTGAACAGACCAACAGGCCATCAATTTCCTTGCAATAACCCCCCGAACGAACGAACATCTAACAACTTGGTGCACTTGTTGCATTCGATGCAGTTCTCTGCGCAAATACGAAGCAAATCGACAACAACGACATTGCACACACAAATTCCATTAATTAACAACACTATGTACCAAATAAAGTAGCAAAAGTTGTTATTGTTTGCAAAAAAAAAAACACGGCAGCGCTGACGTCTAGAGGCCAATTCAGCGCCGATGTCATTGTGTAACCGGCCACAGTCAATAAATTATAGTTCCCACTACGAAATGTAAGTAGTATTACAATTTTCATTCATGGCAATTATCAGCTGCTATAGTAGTTCGTAGTCCTATACAAATCAGCAACAAAAGGAACAAAGTAATAAAACTGTACAAGGTGCTTTAGTGAGATTTGAAAATGTTCATTGTTTCGATTTGGCATTTTTACAATCATCGCAAGTTTATGTTCATTTATTAAATTTGTCTATCATATGACTTTGTTGTTGTACACTTTCGCTTGTCGAAATAATCTCGGTCGATTCATTTTTGTGCGCAAAACTACAGAAAATTCCAATGAGTGATGAAAATCCACAACTGTGCTGCGAATCGGTTCGAGCTTATCAGCAATGTGCATTTATTCATTGTAGGTACATTTTTTTAATGGCGCTCGTACGATTTCAAAGGTTAATTTTATTGAAAATAAATGCGTTCATTTATTTCATTAATTTATGATGAAAAATTCCATCATTCGTACATAAGACATTGTTTTGTGTGCGGTTTTGATAGCTTGAAACTGTAATTGAATGAACTGTAAATTAATGGGTGTTGAAAATTTATGGTGGGGCAAAATTTGCAATTGAATAAAAAATAATTACAAAAAACCCATAAGTTGAAATTAAGTGTGTAGTAAATACAACTTTAATGTGAATTCCTAAGAAATAATTCGAATTTTTTGTAATTACTTTCACATTATTTGTCGGACATGCACTGCACTCATAGTCGCACTTCAAGCACAGCCAGACATTGCACTAATTCAGCAACAAAATTTTGATAGCAAGGAATTTCGTTGCAAATCTCCAACACAACATGACTTGTGCCATGTGAAAACTTTGCAACATTTATAATAAATCTTATCATTATTTTACGCTACACATAGCATTGTGCAAACGGAAGCCAACCGGAGCATTTATGGGCACTCACTCTGTGCCAAGTTAATGCAAATGTGTCGGGCCTGTTGCGGCGCCAAGGCCGCAGTGATTGTCAAGAGCAAGTTTTCCAATTCAACAAATGTAGGCCACTTTTTTTTCTCTCACTCTTCATAAACTAAAGAACGACTAAATGTCATTATTGGCAAAACATAATTCTTATGTAATGTGTAGATAAATTTCTTGACAGTTGACATTTAGCACTCTTTCCCCCGCAACCATATGAACATTGTTCAGAACTCTGCATGTACTAACTTTCCCTCCTCGCAGCTACAATAATTGCATTTTCTGTTAATGGCGCATTCGATTGTTCATTGCATAGTTGTTTCACAGAAGTTTCCGTCTGCTGTCCATGTACTCGTATAAGTCAATGCTAATTAGCCTTAAATGGGAATGGCTGTGATTTTCAAGCATGCTACGGCGTCTGTAATGTCGTCTGCCGTTAACTTGACTTGTTGAATATGCAAAATATTGTAATGAGGCAAATATTCTATGGCCAGACAATTGGCTGGTCGTTGTGTAATATCGCATAACTCAGAATTACTTAAGTCTTGAGTCTGTACTTGAAGGCTGGTGTAATGTCAAGAGAAGCTCGTGCAAAGTGGTTAGGAGCTGTATTGGTATAATTAAACTAAATCAGCAGAATCGGCAGAAAGCAGTTTATGGCAGCACTGGAAGTTGCTAATTGTTGATGTGACAATGAATTAGCATTTCAATAATTTTTAAAACACAATCACATACAACTTCATACCTATGTATGTATGTACATTTCTGTGTGCATATCTGGCGAGCTTTAATTAAACTTTGACCGTCTGGGACGAGATTTCCCAATAGATGAGCTTAAATAGCTTTCAAATTAAATGGGCATTTCAAATTGTTTAATTAAATAATTTTGTATTTAATAAATTATAAGTGTATTTTAATATAAAATAATTATAATAATTTTGAGTTATTTTTAAAAATTATTTTTTATTAATTTAATTTATTTAATTGAATTGTGCGAAAATTATTTAACTATCTAATTAACTATTTTAACTATTTTTTCAATATTAATTAGGGCATTCGATTTTGTAATCTTTATTAATTTTTTATTAATTACTTTTATTTTTTGTATTTTTTTTAGTTAGTTTCCAAAGTGCAAAAAATAAAAAAACTTTAAATAGTGTATTGAAATCATAAAATAATTAATTAAAATCTCTTATAATTTTCTAGTTTACTTAGTTGATTTGTATGAAATTTTTTAACTGTGCAGTTTATTTTTTAGTAAAATTTTTAAATAATAATTAGTTGCATGAATTAGTATTTCTTTTTTTTATTTTCATATTTTTTAAAAAAACTTGCAAAGCCGCAAAAAAACACAAAAAATAATGCATTACAATCATAAAGGATTCCATTTAAATATTTTATAATTTATTTACTTCATTCTATTGAATTTTGCAAAATTGTTCAACTATCCAATTAACAACTCAATCGAATTTTTTAATAATAATTAGTTACATTAAATAATATTTTATTTTAATTTTCATATTTTTCAAATTCATTTTGCAAAGCAAAAACAATCACAAAAATATTGCATCGATTCATTCTGTTGCCATATGCCAAAAGCCTTTTGCACCGTGTGGCCATGTCGCTGCTTCTCGCCTCCACACACTCTGAGACCTATGGGCGAGTATTGTCTCGAATGCCATATATTTTTTGTTTAATTTTCATTGCAGAATTTCTGCACACACGCACACACACACATAAATGCCTGACTGATTTTATTGTAAATTTATTTCAAGTTTATTCTTTTTGCTCTTTTGCACTAATTAAAACAACAAAGAAGCCACTGTACTGGGTGTGTGTGTTGTTGGCATCAACCCAAAACAACAACACAGCGCGCCCCATGACGTTAATGTTGTTGCTGTGATCGCTAATCGACGCATAGCTGAGGCGCACACACACACACACAACAGCACCAATATTTGGGTCATGTGAATTTTTAACGCTCTACATGTACATGCGGAATTTTTATAAATGCACTTTACATATCTATGTATGTGTGTGTGTGTGTGTGTGTGTGCAGGTGCGCGCTGTGTGCTTGCAGCCGCATTTTCATTTATGTGTTTGGGTGCAAATATTTACTAAAGTGTGGGTGTCGCGTGCCTTGTTCGAGCGCCATTTCAATTCAAATGCATTTTCATAATTAAGAATTATTTTGCTGCTCCTTTCAAATTCAATTCAATTCAAAATTCCCTGATTTTTCTCTCTTTCAATTAGTAGTTTTAAAGTTTAATTTTTTGCTATTTTTGTATTATGGAATTTTTTTATTCATATTTTTCCTATCAGTTGCTTTGAAAAACAGCTGCGCCCTTTGGCATTTCAGTTGCTGTGTTAATCTCTGTTTGCTCTCTCTTTGACTGTTGCTGGGTTCTGCAGTTGCTGCTGCTGTTCTTATTTTCTTTGTTTGTTTTGTCGACACGTACCGCCTGGCAACCCAACCACGCAGACACCTTTAATGCTCCACATAAAGTTGAACAGTTTATTTTAGCTTTTCATGAAACTAGCTTCCGTCAAGTATTAGATTTCTCTTCTGTACTTTATCAATGCCGCACGGAAACTTTTGCTGCCCAAGCTGACATTGCCTTTGTTTTCACAGTTGTTTTTTGCAACACACTTCAACAGCTGCATTTATGTTTTTATTTTTATCTTTTTTTTCTAATTTTAATTCAATTTTGGATTTATTGATTTCCTCCTTGTTTTGTTGTTTATGGTTGTCATTCGTTCGCTTTAATGAACATCCTCTTGTCAATGTCATTGCCAATAATTACCAAAGCTGTAGCGCCATTTTGTTGCCCAAAATAAAGTGTCAGTTTCCTGTCAAGAACATCAAGAACTCGCACTTAGCGCCAAAAGTCAACAGCAGCCAACTGTTGTTTGTACTATGACCGCTTGTTGCTAATATATATATTTGTTGCGCGCAAACACCAACGTTCTATTGTTGACGTCAATCTACTTATGACAACAATAATCTAAAACAAAAACAACTGCCGCCAAAAACCAACGCATTCGTGTATTTACACTGCGTGAGAACGTCAGAGCTGATGTCGCTATTGCAGTGCAGCCTTCATGCGGGTGATTCCCGACCGTTAAATGTCCGGTTAAATCATTCCATTTCAAAACGAATATCTACATACAAACATGCAAATGTTATGTCTGTGTGTGTGAGTGTGCGTTGTCAATACGCCAAAATTCCAATATGACAGTTGGATGCGAAGCGCGACTGATTCACACATTGAAAATTGGCCCCAAAATGAAATTTCAAGTGAAACCCACAGACAGCGAATGAGCTCCGCTTTACGATGCTATTACCTGCTTTTTACCAGTTTTTGGCCATGACTAAGCGCGTCTCTTTGTGTCTGCCTGTCCGTCCGTATGTCTGGGGCAGTTTTGAAAGTCTTGGCGTGTTGATCGTAATTTTACAGTTGTTTTGTTTTTGCTTTTCAATTAAGACACTTTTGGTGTTGTTGTTGTGTTTTGAATTTATGTGGCGCGGAGAAACGCCAAAATCGCACAAAAACACCACAACTCGCATTGACAAATGGAAGTTTCACGAAAATCGTTAACAATTTAATTGGAACAACAGACGTTGATTTTTTTTTTTTTAATTTTTTGTTTCGCTCAATTTAGTTAAAATATTCGAACAACAAATACGCAGTTGTGGTGTTTTTGATTTTGTATTTCGAAATGCGAATTCAAGTTGAAACAAGTTTTAAATTCGAACGCCCCTTTGTTGTGATTGGTTGCGAGCTAAAACATTTGGCACTTGTTGCTGCCGATTGGGCTTTTTGTTGTTGTTATTGTTTTGTTAATTTTTTTTATTTTTTTTAATTTTTGATTTTTTGGTCTTTTTAGTTAATCATTTTTGCTCGTTTTTCTTTGTTGTTTTCCATTCGTAATATTTAGTATTTGAAAAACTCGTTGACCCCCAAAAAATGTTTGGTCATGTGCAAAGAACAAAAGCAATAATAACAAAGGAACTGAAACAACCACACAGCCAAGTAATTAAAAGGTCAGCCAGCTTAAAGAGTTCAACGATATTTCGTCTCGTTTTTTTCTTTTTTTTTGCTTTGTTTCATTTTATTGAATTTAATGTTCAATTTTGCATAGCAAATGAGGTGCAAAAATGATTTGCTTAAAACTGCCATGAAACCGGACTAATGACAGTTTTGCTTTACATAACTTTCATTTAAGACTTCCAGCTGCTCCAACAGCTGAGCTATTTGCACACCCGACACTCGATATTAGATTTCAGCACAGATTATTGCTCGACCAGAACTTGCGCTATTTGCATACTGACATTCGATATGGAAATTGAATGCTGCTGAATTGAATTGTATGCCACATTACCATCGAGTGAGGAGTGAGTAGTGAGGAATGAGGAAAAATTATACTGAACTGAGCTCAACTGTGGCTTTTTGAAGGCTATTGATTTTTAAGCATGCAATCAGTTTTTAATGTAAGAGTCTTTAAAGTTTTTTTTAAATAATATTTAACTATATTTGAGTGAGTTGAAAGACCTGACAGAGAGAGTTTACTAGCTTCTCTTAAAGTAAAAGTAAAAATTATATATTTGTGAATAAGTTGTGAGATAAACAGAGCTAATCTGGCAACTATTTTTTAGCTCACCACAATCTTTGGAAGTATAAAAATCATTCATAATTTGCTACACTGATAACTAGGGATCGGAATTATATGCAAGTGCATATTTTTTTGGCGCATCCGATTTGAACGGGACCAAGACAGAAACTATTTTTATTGAAAAATATTAAGAATGAGCTAACATATGCACTGCATATTTGCATATTTTTGCATTTTTTGCATAGTTTTTGCATATAAATCCGATACCTACTGATAACTATCTTTTAATAACATTTCTATACACATTTCAACACTTTAATTTATTCTATCAATTCTTGGCATTTGTTTTTGCCTCAAGCCACATTAGTCCCATTCTGAAGCTCCACACAAATGCTGATTATTATTTGATATGTGGCCAACATAATTGATCCAAAGTAAACCCCACATTAGCCGCCCACATTCCTTTCAACCACATAAATACCAAATGATATTCAATATGTGTCCATCATTATTGATCGACAGTGGGCAAACGCAAACCTGACCCACAGGCTATTAAATAATTGCTCGCACTAAATTTATCACACATCTAAAAATAGCAGCATCGAGCAATTTGAATGCCACCGCTCGGCCCAAAGATGGGCCGCACTCTTTCAGCTTTCAGCCGCTGACTAAGGCACATTCCGCGTCAAGTACTCAGCACACAGCGCAGCTGATTCACGCCTCTCTATCGACAGCACACGTTTCCAATTATGTAAATTTGCAATCTTGGAAATATTTCTGCTGTTTTACCCGCAACGTCGGAGCGTCGAGCGCTGAAAATATTAATGAAACTGCAGCACACTTTTGCGCATTGCAACAGCAGCTGCGCACCAACAAAGTGTACAATTGAGCGCGCACATGTGTGTGTGAGAGTGTGCGAGTGGGGCGGAATTGTGCAAATAGGCAGCAATGGCAAAAATACAGCCGAAATGTGCAAATTGTGCTTCCCGCACATGCATGCGCAGCATTTCAATTGAAACGCGCGCGCATACCTTTTCCTAAAATAGCTACACGCTTAGCTGACTGACTGACTGACGACGACTGAATGCTGGTTGGTTGGCTGGCGGCACCAGCAGCAGAGGCACCAAGCGGGCGGATGTCTGGCCTGCACGCTCGCTTGCTGTCTGTCTGTCTGGCTGGCTGGCTGACTGGTTGGCCTGTCAGTCTGTCTCGCTGTTGTGTCAGTCTGTCAGCGATCGTGTGATCGACTGCGTTGCCAATTGCCGCCTGTGAGAGCGTTTTCACCTCCCCGTCCCCGGCGCCAGTCAGTCGCGCTGTACTACCTATATGATTTAATTAGCGTGACTGTCATGCAATTACACACACATATGCCGCCGCTCTATCTTTTCTCTCGTTGCATTGCAATAGTTTTTTTATTCAATAGCGAATTTTTGTTGAATTTTTTTTGTGTGGTCTATTTTTGTTTCATTTTAAATATTATTAACGTTTTATTTCAACTTGATTTGTAATTTTATTCGCTATTTATAAATTTATATATACCTATATTTTTTTTTTGGCTTTCATGCCCCAGTGCCTACAATGTGTGCCAGTCTTTTTGTCTTTTGTCCAAATAATTGCAAGCATTGAAAACTTGATATTAATTTGCCTTGTTTTTGTTTTGTTGTATTTTCAGTGCCAACAACAATGTCTTTAGCCAGCGTGCATGGACCACAATTTGCCGATATCTGCAGTCCTCTCGGGTAAGTTTTTTCTGCCTCTTTGAATTCCAGTCATTTTCATTACAATGTCACACACACTTGCACACATAATTAGCCGCCACACTTGAAATGCTTAACATTCGATTTGCAAATGCAGCCAGAAAAGTCCGGAAAGCTTTCGGCGCCTTTACATTTGCATTTTTGCACTGCTGCTGTGCCATTAACTGCGCGCCACTGAATTGTAGAATTGTATAAGCAGCCTGGACTGATGTCATGGCTAAGTGGTTGCGCCTAGAAGCCAACGCATCAAAGTCAGCTCATCGAAGTGCCACAATGTGAAGCGCCACGAATGCCATATTGCGTGCATTAAATTGCAATGCCTCGCACTTGACATCAGCAAATTGCTGCACAAGCCGTTTTGCTTCATGGCACAAGTGTTGTGACTTTTTATTGAAATCGTTTTCGTTTTTGTTTCTGTTTTTTTTTCAAATTCCTCTATCATTGCGTGTTCATTCTATAATAAAAACTCGCACACACATGCACACATAAAAAGCATTGTCATTGTGTCAATTGGCGGCCACAAAATTGTTATCAGCCGCAACGTTCGTGTTTCCGTCGCTTCGTCTCGCTGCTACATATTGTAAGCGCTTTCGGTGGCGCACACGCCGCACTATTTCAGTGTAATTAACATTTTCCTCAACCAACGTGTCGCTTATGGCATTTTGCGTCGCTCCATTATCGCACCGCACTTGTCAACGAAAAGCTGCAGTTCGACACGTAAAAAGTGGCCAAAGCAATTGTCTGATTTTGTTGAAGAAACTATAGTAAAATTGTGTGCACTTGTAAGCTGGCTGTCGTTGTGGCACACATCACACGAGTCAAAGAATTGACATCGACACTTCTAGCTCGAGTTCATTCATAATATTCCTACACCTCTCCATTCAACGCCTCCATTTTCTGTCCTGTTGCCAATTTACTAACAATTTGTCTCTCTTTCTCTTTGCTTACAGTCGCAGCAGCATCAGCATGTCGTCGTCGCTGTCCGATTTGGTCGGCAGTCCGCTGGAGATATCCGTCGACAATGTTTTAACCATTGAGGAGCTGCGCCAGCAGATGGGCTCCTGCTTTACGTGCGGCGTCTCCTGGACCGACGATCATGTCTCGCTCGATTGCAGCGAATGCGGCGGCTACAGTTTAGAGCGGCCGTGCCCACTGTGCGATGGCCAGTGTGGTGTGCAGTGGAAGCGCGATTTCACCATGGTGAGTTGAGTTTACGTTTGCCATAAAAAGCGCCCTGCCAATGTCAGCTTTTTATGGTTATGTCGCATTCGCTGCCACTTGCCAATGTGCCCGAACTTATGTGGCTTTCTTCTCTATCGTTTACAGTCGCACGCGTGTGGTAAAGCTCGCTGGCACGGAGTGTGTCCCAGCTATCCGGAGGCGATGTCGCATCTGAATGCACCGACTGCCGCCGCCGCAACTGCAACCGCCTCCTGCGCCACCGCCGCCACCCAGCTGCGTCTGGCGCAAGAGCTGTGTCTGCGTCTGGAGCAGCTGTCCGCGAGCGCTCACACATGATTTCATTGCGCACCGAATGCTGACGCCCCGCACTTGCAGCAACATGCCGCCACCAACGCCGCCGCTTGCAGTACAAGTTCCTCGTTTAAGCCACAAATACAGAAACATCAAGGACAACAACAACAACATCAGCAGCAGCAGCCACAGCATCGATAACAACAACCGCCGCTAAGCGCAGCGCCAGCTCACCAATTGTAACTTCGTGGCAGATTGCCCTCCCCACTTGTGTGGCCGAAAACTGCGCGCACTTTGCATTTCGTTTGAATGGTGTTGCTGCTGATTGATGGCTGTTGCCTTTGGCCTTTATGCGTGCTGTTTGTAAAATCCCTACGAACTTGTGCAACTCGTACATTCGTACCGTACCTACCTACATACATTCACGCATATGTAGAGATGTTTATGTGTGCGTTCGAAGCGGCCGATGCCATAATTGTTTACCTACGTTCTGTGCGGTTGTGCTGCGTGTGAAGGACGCTCAGCTTTAGTTCATCGTACGCCCAACTACTAAACCATTTCACACCTAATTCAGCTCATATCATTTTGGATTTAGCAACACTATTGTTGTAGTTCGTCTAAGGTTATTCCTTTTCTTCACTTACTTTCTTTGTGTAGATTTAAGAGACTTTTGCGTTTAGACTTCGATTTTTGCCAAATTAAATATAAACAGCACACCTGTAGTTGGTAATATGAAAAGCTGTAATTTAATTCCTTAGCTTAATTGTGCATTAAGTTTAGCAACAATTACACAAAACGTTTACCGCCGTGCATGTGTAAATGAAATGAACAAAATCCGAGTTGAAGGAGAATCGAAAGAAATAAGACAAAGATGAAAAAGGCAAAACACAAAAACAAAAGAAAAACAAACGTCAATGTGACACGCTCTTAGAAAAAGACTTACAAGTGGTACAATGTGGTACGCTTGCATTGCGATTAGCTGAAAGACGAGTAAACGCATAGAAAAACAATACGAAAACCAAACAAATGAAAAGAAACTGTTTTGTGATGCTGTATCGACCAAACAAACTAAAGCCAAATCAAACAAAATTCAACAGAACTCAAACGCAAAACGTACGCAGTGCGCAGCCCAGCCAAGTTGCACAACCGGAAGCGACAACTCGTGTACTGCATTCCGTCGTACGGTTGTGTGTTGCATTCCGCAGCGCTGTGGTCGCACTGTTTGCTATTTTGTGTGCCAGTTTTTGTATTGCAGTTTTACATTTTGCAGCATTATGCGTTGTTTCGATCCTTTCAAGCGTTCGCTAAACGTTGCACATGTGACAGGCAAATATGAATTTCACCGTTAACGATTAGCAAACCATTTTTGGAATTTACAAAGAATTGCAACTGATTTGGCCCAAATGTTTACACACAAAATTTACAAAATTTCTTGAATGCTCAATTGAAAGCGCTGTGTCGTACTTACTGTATATTTTAACTGTAATGATAATTTTAAATATAATGCTAAATTTAAAATTAAAAACCTACACCTAAATTGAAAGTAACTGAAGTCAACTTCTGAAAGGATAATAAGCTAAACACAAAACAATAAAACCACAAACACAAAAAATGAAATCGAACTCAATCATACTTTAGATTTTCTGTGAAAATCATATATTAATTTTTTATGGTAACGCTCTACTATAATTAATTGTACTTTATGTTTAATATTAAGTTCTCTTATTTGTATTTTTCTCGCTCTAAACATATTTTTTTAAATGCTATTTGGCAATTAAATTTATCATTAAAAGAAAAAATATTAAACAAACAACAAATGGATGTATTTAATGAATGTTGAAATGGGCCGTGAACTGGTGGTATTGGAATTGAAAGATAAATTAAACTAGAAAGGAATTTTTTTAAGTGAAAATATAAAAAATTGTATTCAAACTAGCAAACTGCAAAGAATGAAACGCATTAAATTCGAAGAAAGTGGTGTCAGAAAAACATTGAAGCGCAATCTTTGCTTCTGTCCAGCTATCTTAAGACTGTACTTTACTCATGGGCCGCGTTCTTCTCGTGGTTAGATGGATCCCCAATCACATTAAGTTCCTACTGAACTTTGCTAGGAACTATTAACATTCTTACCAATCACTTTTGCGTCGCCCAACAACACTAAGGAAGTCTAACTGGTATGGCTAGAGATCCAATAGAGCCCATGCGTGGCCGCGTTGGCATGTCAACTAACCGAGCCTTACCTATTAAACAAATTTAATTAGTTCTGAAAACAATTCTTGAGAAATTCTGCGTACAATGCAAGTTCTGCAACAGGGATAGCAATGTTTTTCAACTATTTTAAACTCAACGTATCAAAGCAATTCACATGGTTGACCATAAACCAGGCATGGTGTACGAACTGTTGTGTTGCCTTATACAAGAACGGTGAGCAATTTCCCTGACCCACACAGCGTCAACACCAATTTAACTAGTTTTCGACTGCGTCTACTACGTGATCTGCATCTACCACATGAGAAAAAAGCTAACCCTTGCCATCTCCCAGCAGCCGAGGCGTGGGCACGTCGAGTGCTTAGAAAAGCAATGAACTTTAATACATCTGTATTCCTTTTCTCTCCTTTTTCACTTCGCTTGGGGCATAGAAGCATAGAGCCTCAACAAGGTTGGTGTTGGTTACGTTAATCGATTGAAGTTCTGATTAGCCTATCGCAAGCAGTCCTTAGGTGAAGAAAAATTCAGTTAAAAAGACTTAAAAAAAGCTGTTCTGAATTTTTTTTTGTAGATGTTTTGCACACAACGAAAAATGATGACAGACGCCTTCGTATGTGAAAGTTTATTAGTGGGTTGTGTAGAGCGCCCACTGTGCTTCCGTTGCTGCTAGGTAGGAGTTGTTGTTGGAAAACACAGAGGTTGGTGTCTTTGATAAGCTTAATTTGATGATAGTCCAAATTGGCATTGCTAGTGATGTTGTTGTTGCAATGGTACAGCTACTGGATATGAAAGTCTGCTGCAAGTTGCTCAAGCAGCTAAATTGACTGGATAATACTGAAGTGATGTCAACCGATTAGAAAAAAATGTAACATTTATAAAAGCCCTGCACCAAGTCAGGTAAAAATCGGCCCTTTGAAAGCCCAGTGCACTAAGTGATTTTTTTTATGCCGCCTCGGTAGCACAAGGCGGCATAAAAACTCAAAAATACCTCAAAGTTGCATAAAAGTATTTGCATTTAATTTTGTTTTATTTTTTATTATTTCATTAGAATAAACCAAAAGAAAAATTGTTTGTTTTACAGTTGTATTTAAAATATTTAATATATTTTAAATATTGTGGGTGCTCATCTTAGTGGCATTCGCCGTCTGTCTCTCAACATTTGTTATTACAATGTTGAAACAATCTTTGCTAATAATTAAAGCCAAAAAATGAAAACAATTCGTCGCTGTTTGCACGTCTTCAATTGTAATTTATTTTAATTGAATTGTGTTAACTAATTCGGAATTTAGTTGCTACATTTATGCTACAATTGAATGAATTAATTGATGTGTTTTTATTAGTGTTTCTTTTTCTAATAAATATACGTATGTATGCATTTTTTTTAATAATAATGTTAACTTTAAGGTGCAATAATTAACTGTTCATTCATATATTTTTAATAGCTATAACGTTAAAAACTTGTTATCCTTAAGAGTGACTTGAGAAGTGAGAGTGTTTGTAATTTTAAGTTGTACAATGTGGCGTATGAGTGATTTTCATTGCACAGAAAAAGTTAAAGTAAAATAACTATTTAAGAAAAATAATACATAATAAATATAAGCACCAAATTTTTAACTCTCCTATTCTGCTTTAGATTAAGGTTTTTCCCAAAAGAGTTATTCATTGGTCAAACAATCAACTAGTCACTTCATAACACTGAAAAATAAACTTCTAAAAAAATATATGTTTTTGCTTCATGTTTTGACTTAATTTGTTACTTCATTTTGATTTTAAAAATTTTCATAATTTTTGCACGGCTAAAACAAGTTGAAAACAAATTGCGAAGGCATTGGTTCGTTTTGAGATATCTTTGACTATATGTCATTCTATATAACAATCACTCGAACGCCATATTGGTGCCCTAATCCCTCATACTTATCCCTAATCCCTCATACTAATGATTATTATTTTTTTTAATATTATTTGTTGCAGCTCCACTTTGCAAAACTAGCAACAAAATTTGACACATTGTCTGTGCTGTGTCTTTACGTGATAAAATGGTGTAAGGAAATCTGCTAGCGAAAAATTGACTTGATTGCGCACACATACACGCACATGCATACAAACATACAAACATTGTTGCTTTCAGTGTAATATTTGTCAGAATGTAAATCGTTTTTTAAACGCTACAATTTGCCGTATTATGTGTATGATTGGGGTTTTAAGTATTATTTTTATTTTATTCACTTTACTTCTGTACTTTATTCAATTTTTTATTTTAATTTTGTTGCTTTTAATTATAATTTTTCTTTTTTATTATTTCTTTTTTATATTTTCTTTATTTCTTTATTTGTTTATTTATTTATTTTGTTTTAATTTTATTTTATTTTATTTTATTTTATTTTACTTTTTTATTTTATTTTATTTTGTTTTATTTTATTTTATTTTATTTTATTTTATTTTATTTTATTTTATTTTATTTTATTTTATTTTATTTTATTTTATTTTATTTTATTTTATTTTATTTTATTTTATTAACTTTATTCCTGTACTTTATTCAATTTTTTATTTTAATTTTGTTATTTTTAATTATTATTTTTTATTTGTGTATTTATGTATTTATTTTATTTTTTTTTATTTTATTTGTTTTATTTTATTATATTTTATTTTATTTTATTTTATTTTATTTTATTTTATTTTATTCAATTTTTAATTTTTGTTTATTTCATTTTATTTTATTTTATATTATTTTATTGTATTTTATTTTATTTTATTTAGTTTTTTGTTTTATTTATTTTATTTTATTTAAGTTATTTTATTTATTTTATTTTATTTTATTTTATTTTATTTTATAATATTTTATTTTATTGTATTTTATTTTATTTTATTTTATTTTATTTTATTTTATTTTATTTTATTTTATTTTATTTTATTTTATTTTATTTTATATAATTTTATTTTATTTTATGTTATTTTATTAACTTTATTCCTGTACTTTATTCAATTTTTTATTTTAATTTTGTTATTTTTAATTATTTTTTTATTTGTTTATTTATTTTATTTTATATTATTTTACTGTATTTTATTTTATTTTTTATTTGATTTCATGTTATTTTTTTATTTTATTTTATTTTATTTTATTTTATTTATTTTATGTTATTTTATTTTATTTTATTTTATTTTATTTTATTTTATTTTATGTTATTTTATTTTATTTTATTTTATTTTATTTTATTTTATTTAATTTTATTTAATTTTATTTTATTTTATTTAGTTTATTTATTTTAATTTTTAATTTAAATTTCATTTTTGTTTATTTATAAATATAATTATTTATTTATTTAATTAATTTATTTGTTTATTTATTATTTATTTATTCATTTATTTAAATTTATTAATTTTATTATTAATTTATTTAATCATTTAGTTATTTCTAGTAATTCTAGTTATTTCTTAATGTTTTTATTAATTAATTAATTAGTTTATTTATTTAATTATTTAGTTATTTGTCTTAATTTTTGTTATTTATTTATTAATTAAACTATTTATTTATTGATTTTAATTCCTTAATTTTGTTTTCATTTATGTATTTATTTTCTCGACCTTGTATATTCCCATTCTATGCTGTACACACATACGTACACATTTTGATTTTATTATATTTTCGTGTTAAACTACTTTTGGTCCTCTTGATGCCGTTAAATGAAGTTGTTGCTCTTCATTGTATCTGCTTTTCCAAAGCCGCTGGCAACGCTGTCACTGATGTCACTTTACAATTTGTTGCTATTTACGTTATTCACAGACTTTGCCGTTCTTAGTTGTATTTGTTATTTGCACAATTACCCTTTGGTAGTGTCCAAGAGTTGGCAATTTTCAGGGTTTACTCATTGTTGGTATGCAACTGTGAACGTTTATGGCAACTTACAATTACAATTACAATGCTTGTGTTGTCTTACAATTAGGTACAATTTTACAGTTACAATTTGACAAAACTACTGCATTAAACGCTACAATTTAACCTCGCCCCAGTCTACTGTGAGGTGCGCCCATCTCCCTCCACGGAATTCTGCCTTCAACTCGCCTAATCACGCACCGTCCGGCTTACGCTTCGTTTCACAGGTAATTGGGTCGCGACACGCAACAGAGGAGGCTCATGTTTTTGTAAATCGAATTGCGTCGACGTTTCGATGGCCAGGGACCATTTGTGTCGAGGGCTGCATTGCGTTCTGCAACAAATACGAAACATTCGAATTATATTTAAATGTTTATAACAAAGTTTACAAACACAATTTTTCATCAAAACACATTTTATTGCCACAAGTCGACAAAACTTGTTGTTGCATTTCCGAATACAATTTGTACTCTCAAAATTGTTTGCTAAAATATTTTGTGCCTAAGGCGGCTGAGCGCCACTCACTCACCCAGATACACTTCGTGCTGCGGCATGTACTCCTGCATTTCCGATAGCAGCATCGCAATTTCCTGCGAGTCCTTTGTGATGCTGCATAATTCCTCCTGATTGAAGTCGGGCGTTATTTGCTTGCAGAGCAAAATTTGGCTTATTACATTTCCGAGATTTGAAGGGCCGGCACGATTCTCTGTAAGAACGACACAACAACACACAGAAGGCAGGTTAGAAAGTGCAGCAAACGTTGATAAAGCAAATGGAGTAAATGAAAAATATACAAAAGCCAAACGTGGGCAACAAACATTTTGTTAAAGAAGCGAATGGGAAGACTAAAGCCAGTGAAGACAATTCATGAAATGCGCTACAGTTTGCTTGCTGATTAGGTTTTTGATTTGAGATTTTTTTAATATGAGAATTGGTTAATTTTATAATAAAATTTTCAGATATTTGATTAAGATACTTTAATTGACATCGTTGACTGCAATCAACGGTAATGACTGGAAATTACAAAAATTATTGTATGAAAGTGTTTGAAAAAGTTCAAAGAAGGCTAATAAGAAGACCTTGAAAGAACTGAGAAACTATAGTTTTCTATAATAAATTATTGCCGATACTCTTACGACTGAAAATTACTGCAATCGGGAAACACATTTTCTGATAAAACCTTCTCACACGTTTCCTCATTCCTTGTGTATAATTGTTACGTTGATTTCGGTGGAAACAGACTACTATATGTATTATTTGTAGATAATATGTTCAGACACTAAACCCCCTTTTAAGGGTCACTTTCACAAATGCGGCTGAATTGATGCGGAAAAGGATTCGTTTTCTTCAGGCATCACAGCCTGTTTTAGCTCGAAAGAGGCTCTGAATACCTGGGTCCCCATTTATAGATTGTTTTTCCTCCAATTTATTGAGAGTTGTATAATTTAAAGACAATCTTAATTGCAATATAGCAAATATTCTACAAGCGACTAAATAAGTTGATAAGCTTTAACCTAACTTAACTCTATTATGGGAATTTCTAGCATATTTTTCTAATATAATTTAAGCTGACTTCTCCCTTAAATCCCTATTCAGACAGCCAGCTAAATTGCGCAACATTTTCTCAATTTATCCTCAATTTAGGTCTAAAATTAACTCAATTTGTCATACAAAAATTTCAATTTAACTAATAGCAATTAGCACTAAATTGACCATAATTAGTTTAATTTTCGATGCAACCCTGTGTCTTACTGTCATCGATTAACAAATTCTTTCCCAATATCGATCGAACCAACACAAAAATGAGAAACTGGCAGCAGCGAAAGATGTTTTAAATTTCGTTTATAAATTGTGTGCATCAGTAGGGATGTTGAATAAAAATTACTAAATGTTCAATACATCTTTTTATGAACTTTTTTTATACATAAACAGAAAAACCTTTCTTCCGTTAAAACCAAAACATGTTCGATAACTTTATCGATAACAGCTAAATTTAGGTGAAAGCTAAATTGAGCTGTGGGAACAGCAAAAACGATAAACTCAATTAAGAGCTAAATTTATCTCAATTTATTTCAGGGACTTAACTATTAAAAGTTTTTGAAGAAAATAATTGCAATGTAACTATTACAAGCAACATAAATTTTATTTGTTGATTATAATTATTATTTGCGACAATTAATTTTTACGTTGCGTAATAACTGTTATGAGAAACACATTTTTTTTTCATAATTGTTATTTTGGAACTTTCTTTGTTTACGTTGCTTCATAACTTTTATTTATGACTTTTTTTATTTACGTTACCGATAACTATTATTTTTAGAAAATTTTTTTATGTTGCGTCATAACTTTTATTTATGATTTTTTTTATTTACGTTGCCGATAACTATTATTTGAAAGAAAAATTTTTTTTCCCCATTTAATTTACAAATCAAGTAAGTGATCGAAATTTGCAACGAAAGGAAAAATATATTTTGTTCCTCATACTTAGACTCTACAAAGTCAACATTCTCAAGTAGACCAACAAGTAGAAGTTGAGTGCAATTATTCTCCAAAATACCCAAAAATTGATGCAGGTCACGTAATACATGTAAGCGGCGCAGTCAAAAACCAGTTAAATTAGTGGTGACGCTGTTTGGGTCATGGAAATTGCTCACAGTTCATGTATTTTTAAGGCACTTATCATTCATTTCAGTCTAGGGAGTCAACGATGTTTAATGCTTCGCCTCAACCCAGGAGGACCAATTACCTGTTGAAGCTGAGTAAACGTCATTTGAGAACCGTTGAGGAGATTGCCACGGCATTTAATTCGCTTAACGAGTATGTCAACCGAATTGGGGGACGAGCCTTCGCCAGTTGCGACATGTTCCTAGAGGCCAATGAGACTGCAGCTGCTGAATGCTCAGCTTTAGAATGTTCTGGGCTCATGTGCTTCGGCAGAATGTTGTTGAAGGCCGCAGACTACTTCAGGTAGTCCAGACATTTGATAGTCCAAGAAGGAGGCAACAGCTTCGGTACAATGCACAGCAATGTCTACTTGGCTGTGTCCAGAAACACTCCCAACAATATACAATAATAAAAGCTAATTTTATGTAGAAAACCTTTACAAAAATTCCAAAATGTATTTTCTATTACGATATATGTACTAAGATGAGCAAACGAAACGAAATAAACTATCTATCCATCTATTTCTAAATAATTCTCCATCACACCATGTTTCATGTCACCATCAGCTATGTGACGCTGCACTCAACCGACTGTAGAGTGCAAGCAGGATGTGTTGCAAATTGAATTTTTTCGCTTACAAGTCGACATTTCGAGTTCATTCCAACTGCATTGAATTTCAATGCTCTGTTGGACCAATAAGAACCAAAGTGCAATAGTGCCATGCAGGTATGCAGGTATGTGTGTGCGTTTGCATTGGTGTCTGTGGCAGGATTTGAGTGAATGCATAGTGCATTCTGTACTTTGGCTCAAGAGAAATGCTTGGCGGTCTGTTGCGTTTTGGGAATTTCAAGACAAACTTTTAACATATTTTTGCTTGAATGTAAATTCTTTCTTTATAAACTTTCGGTGTCTATCATTCTGCTGAATTTGAAGTGTTGGGGATTTATGGCGTAATGTGTTAGAGGACCACAAGTTGGGTTAAGTTGTACATGGAAAATTGATATTAAATTTCTCGATGCGATATTTGTATGAAGTGAAATATGTATCTGCAAAATATGTTTCAAAGTAAGGCAAAACTGTCACACACAATGAGCCATAAGTTGTGCTTAACTGAGCTTTTTATATAGAACGCTGCCAGTCCAACCTAACCTAACCTAACTTAAAGCAAATTTGAATTCTTTAATACTTTAATGCAAACTGTTGACAATCTTAATGTTAAACCCATAATGTAGGAAATATTTCTACTAATGACAATTTGATTAATTACATTAATTAATTATAAGTGTCAACAGTTAAAACGAGACCAGTAGTGGTTTACCAGCGCAACGTTGTTTAGTGAAAGTTAACTTTTGATTAACCCTTTCCGGAAATTTGTACGATATATCGTAGAATTTTTTTATTTGACAGCGAAAGCATTTTTATGAAACGGCTTCTTAATTCTTATTAAGTAGGTTGTGTTGTGCCATTCTGTTTAAAAATATAAATCACAATAGCCGTGGCTACAAAGTGTGAGTGAGTTTTGTAAGCAGCTCTTTGCAAGAATTTGGCGATGCGATGCTTCTGCGTAGGAATTTTTAAATATGTAACACTTTTTAGTACCAAAAAGCGAAACAATTTCAAAGTTTGAATTTCAGTTGATTTATAGAACTTACTAAATTTAACATTTTTTGCGTCCAAATATTTTTCCCGAGACTTTAAAAAATTGTACGATATATCGTACAAATGACCACAAAGGGTTGCAAAGCTTTGTACGATATATCGTACAAATGGAAGGCAAAGGTTGCAAGTGATGTTTGCATTTTTTTAAGTTATGGATTTGGTAACAGAATTTTTCCGTTTGCTTGAATGCCAGCCCATCACTAAATCGTATGACTAATAAAATTCGACTATTCGGCAAATTTCTACTAAGAAATAAGAATTACTAGACGATTTTGTGTTTTACTGGGAAGACACAGATTATGTAAGGTTAGACATGAGTACTTGCCACTCCCTCTACGTTAATAAGAATCGGATATATTCGGTATCTTTCTGTAAAGCTATACGAATTTTAATTGATTCTGTGTTTTTTTGAGGAGAAAAGGGCTTTGCAACAACAACAACGGTTATATGAGGCCGGATAAATGTGACTCAATTGTTTATATATATAATTTATATAGGTTTCGATCAAAATGAAATCACGTTTTGAATTTTTGTTGTTATAATTTATGTTTTCTATCAAAAAACCAATGAATTGTTCATAAAACTTAAAAAGACGAAACAAAAATTGCATGCAATTTTACTCCTTTCCGGACCATTGTACGATATATCGTACAAAATTGAGTCAGCTGTAATTCTCAGCCTAGATGATATTTTTGATATTTTGTTGTATTTTATTGCTAAAATATTCAATGAGAGTCAAAGTTTGAAAGAAAAATTGTTATCTCAAGAATTGCGGAAATTGACTGGAAAGGGTTAACTGGTAAGTTGACACATTTGCTGTCTGAATTCATGTGTGTGAATTCATATGAAACTTATTCCTTACTTACTTCCACTTATTTCTTCTACTTAATTTTCCTTTACTTTGCAAAGCTATAACTTTTAGAAACGTACATATTTTTCTGTTTATTGATTCCAAATTACTCATAAGACTTCAAACTATTCTAAAGACCAACAAAAAGTTATTCCTGAAAGCATAAAGGGGCTCAGATTTTACTTAACCATGGCCCGTTTCCATACGGCAAAAAATAGTGAAAGAGCAAAAATCGTTATAAGTCTCATAAACAACAAACACAAAACAAAAACAACAATAATTTGAAAAATGTGTTATACAATGTTTTGATTCTACGACAGGATTTCAAGTCTGTTATGACTAAATTGTATTAAAACAACTAAATCTGATCATTTAATACCATGGAATACTAAATGTCATTGCAATAAACTTGTTAATCCAACAATTATATCAACTGTCATAAAATCGCAAAAGACCAACATACATTCACAATGTAATTCGTTGCAACAAATCATTTCAATATTTTAATATTATTTTGTATTTATTATTTTATTTGTTACAATCACTTTCGGCCATTGTTTTGTGAAATTCGCAAAGCTTTATTCGAAATTACAAAACCTCTGTTTGTGTGTAGTTATGTGTGTGCATATGTGATCGCCCCGAGCTGCATTGAAAGTCAACAGAGTTAACTTTTGATGCACTGTTGTTGCATTTAGTGCAATTAAGGATGTTGCGCGCACACGGTGCACAAAGTTGGCATTGACATTTACGAGGGTACACGAGTATCTATGTAAAAAACCAATGCGGCCAGCGTTATGTTGATGACATTTCAGCTGCAACAGCAGCGCCCTCATGTCAACAGCTTCAATGCAATCAATATGGTTGTGTCAACAATGTGATTGCCGTTGCTGCTGCTGCAAGCGTTGCTGTCATTGCCAATCGCTGTTATTGTTTTTGGTAGTCATTGCTGTTGCTTCTGGCTGCTGATGCTGTTGCTGATGCTACTTGTAATAATATTGTGTTCTTAACTGATTTGCTCTGTACATGCTGTTCATTTCATTAAAATGGCGCACACGGATGGCAGCGATTGACAGCGTTCGCGGCATACGATGGATTTATGACAGCTTTGAAGTTTAGTGTTGGTGTTGTTGTTGTTGTTGAGTGGAAACAATTTCTCGTGGTAATGGCTTTTCATAAACGTTTACTTTGAACAATCTACTAAAGTTAATCTTTAAGATTTCAATTTGTTGTACACAAAAACAATTACTTTGAGGTAGTCTTAAAATGAAGAGGACATGTTTTTTGAGCACAAAGATGAAAGTCAATGGGAAGCGTGCTGGATGATGTGGAAGATTGAGTTTGAAATGAACAAAATATCTATGAAAAGCACAAGTTGAGAACGTCATAATATTTCTTGGTGTGATCCTTCTCCAGTTTGACACACCAAGAAATGGTAGGGCGTCCTCAACCTGATTGTTTAATAGATATTCCGCGAGCAAAGCGGAAGCGCCTTGAAAGAACTTGGCGGAGGGTCATAACCCGGTAACGAGTTGTTGTGGCCAATGAAGTTACCAAGAATGTCTATGAAATCAAAATCTAATTATCTCAGTGCAAAAAATCATCTAAAAAAAACCGATTCGATGCGATTTATGTTTGTGTTTAGTTCAAACTGTTCAAAATTTAGGTTATTTTAAATTTTGTTGTATTTGACATTGAAAAAAGTGAAAATTTTTTGATAGGCTTTTTCAAATTAGCGAGTTCATGCCCGTGGCGCACTCAGGGAGAAGAGATTCAAACTCCGAAACACAAAAATGTATGATACAAAATGTGGATTTGAGTGGTATTCGGCTAAAAGTTGTACCCAAATCCCTCCCAAAATGAAATCCTGTGTGCGCCAGTGGTTCATGAAATGGATTTCTAAAGGTAAGGTCCCACGATTGCCGCAATGCGTAGAAATTTTACGCATCTACAAAAAAATCAAATGCCAATCGTGTGAACTCGAATCGGTTTCGGCGCAAATATCAAAAATATTCGATCTGCCTCCTGTTCCGCCGAACGAAATCGGTACTGTAGCGCCAATCGTGTGAACAGTTGAAGACAAAAAATTAAAAATTGAGCCGAATTTTGTCGGCAACTCGAGCACCAACCATAGGGGCCGACAATTTTATCGGTGCTTTGAAATTTTTTGAGAATTTATTTCAATTTTTTTTCGATTCGGGCAATCGTGTGACCTACCTATAAAATCGTTCGGTGCGATATTTCTGTTCGCTAGGTTGAGCTGACAAAATTTGTCAAAATTGGGGCAATCGTGTGATGCAAATAAAAAACGTTCTGCTCAATTGACAATTTCTGCGTAGTCAATGCCCGACCAGATCGGGCTATAATCGGCGCATTTGCGGCAATCGTGGGACCTTAGCTTAAAGTATTTTGGGGCATTTAACCAACCTACTCGTATAACAAGAAACGAACCAACCACCTGTTCAACCTCAGCCGTCACTCAATAGCAATAACAGTCTCTGAGACTGTAATCAAATTCTCGAATTCTATCGAGGGTGCTGCTCCGAGGAGGAGAAGGAGACAGTTCTTCAGCTGTTTTGTCAGTGTTTCTTATAAGCCAGAAAAAGACATAAGTTGTTGGGCTCAGCCTTCTTCATTATCGCCTCTGAATATCAGATAGTATGGCCAGGTTCATAACGGTATCTTCATGGTTCCCAGTGCTGTAAGTAGGAGTCGCGGCATTCATTGTGGCATCACAATGAGCCGTAAGTTGTGCTTAAGTGAGCTTTTTTACATAGAAGGCTGTCACTTCAACCTAACCTAACCTAACCTAAGTGCATTTAAAGTAGTTCGTGTATTTGAGGCTTAAGGACTAGTTACAAAAATATTTACATAAGCATTTAACTTAACTATAATTACCTTATAGCATAAATTCTAAGCTAATGTTATTAAATAAATGAAATAAAAATGTTTGAATTTTTTTCATTTGAATTGCAACATTGCAAAATTTTGCTAAATTGTAGAAAACATCTGAGTTACTGAGCAAAACATGACAACAGAGAAATGTCTCCACGTGCTTTTCACATCCAAATGCGTTTATGCATTTTTTCATATGTATGTTTGTATGTATTTTAAATATATGTATGCACACAGGTAACAATACGCAGCCAGACAACGAAGGGCAAAGCCACTCGTTGCATTACTTGTAGAAACGCACAAAGTGCATTCACAGACAAGAATGTATGTAGGTATGTGAGCGTTGGTGTGTGTGAGTGCGTGTTTGTGTGCCCAAGAGTACTTACAGCTGTTGCAAGCAAGACAAAACGGATTTCATGTACTTCACAAACTACAGCAAACGAATAAGCGAGGTGCACGAAAATAGATTTTAAGAGATATCAGGTGGTGAAAATATGTATTTCTCTACCACGCAACCACGAGTACATACATACTTCTACTGTATGTATGTACTCGTAGTTGCAAGCCAAACAATGGCAACAATGCAACCCATAAGTGTGTAAGTAATGCATGTGTGTGCGTGTGTGCAAGAATAAATCATGGCACGTGCAAAACTTACCATAATATCCAGACATATCCATCGGCACCACTTGTATCAATCGATAACTCTTCACCAGTTCGCGCAGAAAAAGTTGCGACAGGTAGAAGAGTAAAACTAAATGGGGATTATCGGTTAGAATGCCATCGGCAACGGCGCTGAAAAAGAAATATAAAAAATAATCATGAAATCACTCGTTACTTTGACTAACAAATCAACAACAATACAGTGTAAGTATGAAAGCAAAAAAAAATAAAATTATTCCACTTATTAGTTTATTTATTTCTGTGATTTTTTAAGATAATTTATTTAGTAGAAAATAGAAAATATCGGAGAACATCGATTTCACTGTGCGACTGTACCTTACACCTATTAAAAAGATATAGGCGTGATACTTAAGGCCATCCTTAGTAACATGGCATACTTAGTTTTTCATTTTCTGATCCGCTATCCTTTAAAAGAGTCTTTAATATTTTAAGGACATACACAATTAATTTTAAAGAATTTATTTTCATATACTATATATAATATTTAATATATTTTAATATGTATAAAACGAAAGAGGAAATCCGTCGCTTTTTGACTAAATGATCTCTGGAACTATCAGTACCAAAATATTTTATACAATTTTATTTTTCTATTAAATTTCATAGACAGCAAATTAATACGTATTCCATACTAATTTCTTGCTTATTGATGGAAAATTATTTTTTTTACTCTGAACCAATAAAGATAGCAAAATAAAATTTTGAGGTGTTGTACTACAGATCAAGATCCAAAACATATATTTTTTTCAAAAGGATTTGCTAAGACACTTCAGGGATATCAAAGAGTACATATTTGAAAGCACCTTATTGATATATTTTGGCCCTGATAGTTCAAAATAGGAAATACAGTCCAAAGACGACAATTTTTTCCTTTCATTTGAAACACATATCTTCATAATTGCATAACCGCAAATAACCGTTATTAAAAAAAAATCTCTAAAAAACTATGTATGTCCTTATCATTTCAAAGTCCTTTTAAAAGAACATCGGACCAGTAAATGAAAACCTGAATATGCCATGTTACTATGAATGACCTCTAGGTTCAAGCCTATTTAATCTTTTGGATAGGTCTCGTGTTTTAAAAATGATGATCGTTATAAAATATGATTCATAAGTAAGATCGTTCACATTGAAACATAAGGTGTAGTAAAAATAATTCCATTATTTTTCCAAATGACGGCTTCAGTAATCTGTGTCTCGTGTTGTATATGTCGGTTCAGAAAGATAAGATTTCGTACTAAAAAAACTTCGCAGACAGTTTTGTGATAGCTTGACTTAAAATGAAATAAAATAAAATAAAATAAAATAAAATAAAATAAAATAAAATGAAATGAAATGAAATAAAATAAAATAAAATAAAATAAAATAAAATAAAATAAAATAAAATAAAATAAAATAAAATGAAATGAAATGAAATAAAATAAAATAAAATAAAATAAAATAAAATAAAATAAAATAAAATAAAATAAAATAAAATAAAATAAAATACAATAAAATAAAATACAATAAAATAAAGTAAAATAAAATAAAATAAAATGAAATAAAATAAAATAAAATAAAATAAAAAAATAATAAAAAAATAGTTTATAGTTTTTCCTCGATAAAGGCGAAAACCCAAGTCAGGCGGCTGAAAATGTGAATAATTTGTATGGTGCTACTACTGTAACAGCCAATCAAGCACCGTTTCGGGTTCGTCGATTCTGTTCCCGCTAGTTAGTCAGTGAACAAACGAGTGCAGCGTGTCCAATCTTCAGGACATTAAATATGGGTTGTGCGTAAAATTTGGGGCCGTTCACGTAAAGCCTATATACCAATGAAAGCTAAAACAGTATGGGAAGGATTTCACTATGTTACCGACCGCAGCAAACGATTCCGTTTCAGTGATATTTTGATGTCAAAGATGCGCCACCTTCTGGAAGGCCAATAGCTGAAAATGTCTATGAAATCATGGAAATCATCGAGTCCCATAGTCTTGTAAGCACTGTTTCGATTGTCCACAAGCTAAACATTGAAAAAAAAACACCTTGGCACCAATTGAATAACGCTGAATACAAATAGAAGCTCGATGTATGGGTGGTACCTGAATTAAAGCAAACAACTTCATGGACCGAATTTCCAAATGCGAATCTTGCTGAAAAAAATCGATCGCAACAAAATCGATTCATTTCTAAAGCGAATAATGACTGGTGATGAAAAGTGTATCACATGCGACAATTTCAAGCTGAAACAGTGATCTCGAATAGCCGTGAGACGGCCACAACGGTGGCTAAGCCAGCATTAACGCTCAGAGAAGTTTTGCTGTATGTTTTTTTTCTTTTTACTTTGAGCTGCTCCCCTACGGCCAAACGCTTAACTCGACTATAAGCTGTCAACAATTGAACCGTCTGAAGGAAACAATCGCTCAGAAGTGGCCAGCTTTGGCCAATAGGAGGGAAATTGTGTTCCATTCCAGACAAATTTATAGTGACCACTGCTCTCAAGAAATCTATTTGATTCTCCATTATTTAAACCAACTTTATAATAATAATTTATATTCAATTTAATTGCATTCTTTGACTCATTCTATATCTACATTTAATATTTTTCCAGGAAAACTGACAAACACCTCGCAGCAGCAAAGTGCCAATGTTCTTAAGACATTCTTCAAGACTGCTTTAGTAGCAACAACATTTCGCATATTTTGGAAATTTTTGAACAACTTACATCGAGATAATTTAATTTAGCAATTTTCAATGGAACGCAGCTACACGGCTTTACAACTATTTCAACTTTTAACCAAAGTAAACTTTTGCATTCGCATTGCTTGCGCCCTTTCGATGGTTTTTGGTGGGGATTTTTATTTGCATTCAAATGAAATTAAGACGCTCAACTTTTGTCTACGCAAGTCAGCTGCGCAACATTTTCGGGCGTGAATTTCTACTTTTTGTGCGGTGCTAAACTTGAGCAAAACACAATCAGCGCTGGTAATTTGCACTTTGCGGTTTTTTGCCGCTCCCCGAGACCAGAGTTGGCAAAATCCTCGGGGATATCTGTGCTATATAACCGAAATGGAAATGCGCAATGCCGGGCAGCGGTTAACTGCGTTCGAGCCGCCAGCGCACACACGCACCCACAACAACAAATGCAAACGCCGCAGCCAACAGAAGCGCACAAAAATTTAAGCAAAACTCATTTTCAAAGTTAATGGAATTTTGCGTGAGCCGAAGAAAAAAATTGCGTAAAACGAGCAAAAGTTCCAACTAGTTGCGTTGAGTTAATTAAGTTGCCATAGAAGCTATAGAGATGGCGCAATAACAACAACAACATTGCAGTTTGCATAGATATTTGTAAATTCTAGAATGCAATTCAAATTCTTATTGCTTCAATTTACAGAAAACATAAAATACCATAAAAACATAATTGGAAATAAATAGTAGAGCTGCAGAATGGTAATAGAAAATATTCAAGTAGGAAAACAGTTGGAGGAAAGACAATTTATTGTAAAGTCAGAACAACAGAACTGAGTGTGCAGTTTTGTATGGAATGAAGTTAGGAAGAGAAGGAAAATGATTTCGATTTTCCTCAATCAAGCCAAAATTGAGTGGATTGGCAAAGTGGAATACATTTCATGCTGATTGTGTTTTATGCACTGGGGCGTACAAAAGGATTTGTGGAATTCAAACCCTCAAAATATATGTTTGTTACAAAAGTTGTGTAAAAGTTATGTACGGAAGCTTATCCCATCAAATGAAATTCTGTGTGCGCCATTGATTGTATGTATATGTTTACATATTTATATGGGTTATCACTGTAATGGTGTGTGTGTGCGTTTAATTTGTGCATCAGCTGCTGGGTTAACCAAACAGCCTAAATTACTAATTAGCTATCAAAAACAATAACAAAAGAGATGGTAATTTTCCTGAGAACTTTGTAGCCATTTATCAGCATCAAACAGGGGTTTCTTGTGGATTCTCATAGAAAAATCATCAATTTAAAAGCTTGCAATAGTATATTTTTTAACATAAAAAGAAAACAAGAAATATTCCTTTAATAAAACAGCGCTGGCCAAGATGTCAAAACTCAGTAGATCAATAACTGGAGGCGTCGAGTCAGTGAAAACCACTCGATCACACGGGACACTTAGTTTTTGCTTCAATACGAAGAAAGTAAGAGTAAGTTTTGAATCTCCATCTTAAGCGTCAGCTGTCGGATCACTGCAACATCTTTTAAGACTAGAAAAACCGCAAGTTTTCCATACCTACAAAGACTATGTTACATATCATATCCGCTCATATCTCGAAAAGTACACATCGGATATGGCTAATTTTTCACAAAACATATTTTAAAAATATATAAAATTCGAAAAGTACATATCGGATTTGGCTAATTTTTCATAAAATTAATTTTAAAAATATATAAAATTTTTCACGATAAAAAATAAAAGTCATCAAAGTAAAAGTTGATAGAAATACTAAAAAAAAGACATTTAAAAATAGAAAACCGTCAAACTGACCGCAATGGTCTTTCTAGTGTTAAGCTGAGGTCATCACAGTCCATATAGCTTTGGTCTAACTTAGGATGAACAGAATGAATATCGGTTCGGAATATTCTGATGTTTCTGATTATTCAATACGCTCTCAGGACTCAGGATAAAGTTTTTATCAGTTCGGAATATTCTGATTTTTTTGATTATTCAATACGCTCTCAGGACTCTGGATAAAATTTGTATATGATAATATCAAAGACTGTTGTTAGACGTTTCTCATTGACACTCAAATATAGCTTCATTCTCATCTAAGTATGTTAAGTTTCAGCACATAGGCAACATACCAGCTAACTTTAGGACAGATGAGCTTGTTTGACAGGGAACTACTGAGCAGATCCACTCGAAATCTCTCTTCTAACCTATAAGCTTCGAACTTATAAATTGCCTACATATTCAAAAGAAGAAACTAACTTGAGATAGAAAGGTTAGTTAGTTAGAAAGTTAACTGGTTTTAATGAGCATCAAATCATGCGGCGTTCTAGAACTTCATTTGACAGGGACCAGCTTATTACCACAATCGGTGTCTTGACTCATCACTGTTTAATTGGCATCCTAGCTTAAAGGTTGTGGCTAGTTCCCAATGGGTTCTGTAGAGACTGCCTGGATGAGTAAGAGGAGGAAAGTGTACTTCAAGGAGGGGGTTCAAACCCCTGCAAAATATTTGTATATTGCAAACATTTCGGGGGGCAAATATGGTTTCAACTGGTATTAAGTTTTAAGGTTGTCTATGAAATTCCTCTCTAAAATGAAATCCTGTGTGCGCCACGGTTCATCTATAGAAGCATTCATCTACATTGTACTGAATTCCGTAGAAGAAGAAAGATTCACATAGGTAAGTTCTTCTAAGGCGACCTGAAGGATCTAACTCTTTAGACTATTCACAACTTTTTTTTAGCTCTAATAGAAGCTCACACTGGTTACTTTACTAGTGAATATGAGTTCAACAAATTATAGTATCTATCACAATGGGCTTCTTAGACCTGTATTCTCCTCAAAGTAATCACGACTACGGACCTACCCAGTTCAGTATATAAATCTCCTAAAGACGAACATTGAGTTCAGTAAATATCGTAATATGTTTATTGTTTAGTTTTAGTGATAAAATTAATTAACTTTTGAATGGATCTGGACGACAGTGGTTTTTTATCGCACAGTGTTATCAGTTTGAAGAAAACTTAACGCAACATTTACCTTGTTTAACACGACTCCGTCGAAACGAAACTAAAAACTGAAACTAAACTAAACAACTAAGAATTATCGCTATTAGTTATATCCATCTAACTAAGAATTATGCCTATCGCTTTTGTTACTCTTTTTACTATCCAGTAATACTTTAACTTTACATTAATCGTTTCAATAGAGTTATTCACACTGAGCTCGTTACTTTGTTAGTTCGGTACTTGGTAGTTTTGTACGAGTATTTGGCTTTGGTAAAAGAATCGAATAAAAACCAAATACACGTACAAAACTACCGACTAACAAAGTAACAACAAAGTCAACTAAGTAACTAAGTAAACTAACTAAACAAAGTAACTAACAAAGTAACGAACTTTGTATGAATACTCTAATGTATCACATTTGTTCTGGTACCACTCTTGGAATGAGTCGAAATCTATTATAATTTTTTAAATTAAATTATTTCATAAACTTCATATTTAGTCGCCTAGTGATGTTATATTTTTAATTCTAAATGGTTTCTCATCAGTTCATAATTTGTTTGCAAATTAGAAACCCCAAAAAACCAACTTGTTTTCACTTAGCGAATTTTGTAGTGCTTCAGTAGAACAGCGGAAAAACTCCCAAGGCGGAGGAATTTACGCCAAGCAAATCACTTTTTAAAGTAGACACATACACGCACACATACACTCACACTAACCACCACTCCCATGTTGCAGCTGAAAGCTGCAGAAACTTTTTCAAATTATGAGCTAAGCCGAGTGAAGAGTGAAGAGGGTTGCGGCACGCAAGACGAGTGACGAGGCACAAACGCGCGTCACAGCAATGTTTTTTTAATAAAATTCGGTGCTTCTTTTCAACTTGTGTACGCTTATTTAATAATTCTTTTATTTTGCTTTAATGTTATTGCATTTTTCTTGTTTCACTCGACGCCTTCTATATAAAGAAATGCACAAGAGAACAGCTGCGGCGTTAAGGGGCTATAATACTTAAAAATTACAAAAACTGCAAACATTTTTATTTAAATGGCACTTGAATGACTTTAGGCTTATGCGAAAAAAATGCCAAAAATATTACTTGCCATAAGCCAAAAACAAAAAAAACGCATAGAGACGCAAATGTGCTGTAACCAGACAGACACGCATACAAACAAACACAGACAGGCGCACAGACGACTGTATAAATCACACAAATGCACTGTTGGCAAAGTACAAAAACAAAGCAAGTACAGAAATTTGCTGTTTGCGCAAAGTATCAATAACAATGTAAGTAACAAGAATGACAACAACAACCAAGAGAGAATTTCCGGAAAAGCTAAACTTTTTAATAACAAAGTTATGGACTCTTGGCTGTGTGTGTGTGTTGGTTGGTTGGTTACCTACTTAAACGCGCATTTGAGAAGCAACACCCGAACAACAACAACAACAACAAAAGCGAGTGGAAGCGCCTAACAACAATGGCATCAATTGTAACACAACATAAGGTGAGGGAGGGGAGAAGTGTAACGAGCACGGCAAGCAAATTTCAAGCCATGCTAAAAGTAGGCGGTAGGCTTTTATGTATTTTCATTCGGTTTTCATGCACAAATAATTTCAATTATTACTCGACTTGTTGGTAAATTAAAAAGTTGCAAATGCCAAGAACAAAATTGAGTTGTGTCAATAGAGCGGAGACCACAAGGACTTTGTGTGGATTGCGTCTCTAGGAGAGATAACTTGCAATCAGTTCTTATGTTTTGGGAAATTTATTGTATTTATATTGTATTGTATTGGATTTTTATAATCTATTACTGAATAATTAACATGTGGACTTGCTGATGAGTCAATAAATGTGCGGGAAACTTTCTTCTCATTTGTCACAAATGCAGACAGAAAAGTCAACAATTTGAGGAAGTTTAAATAATTTAAGCTAGAATCAGTTGTCCACAATTATGTGGACTCAACATAAGTTTCATCTTTTTTTTCTATAGAGTGTCCCAATAAAAGTGCACCAATTTATTTAATAATAAAACGCATATAGTAACGTTGCCGAAATCAAACATCCTCCTTGGTGTTTAAATTGGAACTGAACTTCTTTATTTTCTTACAACACGTTGATACAGCACACAGATCTTGTTATCTCATTTTTCTTGCTCGCTTAGATAATAGTAACAGTAGTTGGTATACAAATGAGTGCGAATGTAATTATGTGTATGTGTATGAAAGGGTGAGCAAATGAGTGACTAAGTAGATAAGTATAAGCAGTTAATATAAGAATGAGTGCGAGTGTAATTATGTATGCAAATATGTAGTATGAAAGAGTGGGTGAGTTAAATACATAGGTAGGTGTCAGTGGAGGGTTACACTACTCCTCCAACGCCAGAATAAACAGTCCCTGATTATTCGTGATATAAATAAACATTTTTCATAATTTTTCTTCTCTTTTTTTCCCCCTTTTTTTTCAATTTTCGAATTTTACAATGTTTGAATTTTTTCTTGTCTGTGTCGCTTCTTTCTTGCGCTTTTATTACAATCATTAATTCGTATCATTATTATGACGCATTAATTATTTATAACGTTTATATGAATGTAAGGATGTATATATCTAAATTTATATTTGTGTATGTAAAAGTATGTAATTTTTCTTTTAAATTTGCGTTTTCCTTTTTACCTGTGATTTATAAATTTTCTTAAATTTCTCCTCATTAGATAATAGATAATTTCCATCTTGCTTATAATTTGTAATTTTTTTATATCTGGGTTGTGATTTCCCTACTCTATTATTGTTTACAATGTTGTTGGCAAAACTATCGGTCTCAACCCTATTGGTTTTTTGGTTTAACGTATTTATTCGTTTCGCTTTTTTTTCGTGTATTGTTTTTGAAAGTTTAAGTATTTCCTCACGTGAAATTATATTATTTAAAAGATCAATTGGTCGATTACTAGTAGTAGTGTGTATTGTATTATTATATAATACTATTGCTTTATACACTTTTTCATAAATGTCGTCTTTGTTGTTTGGATCTGCATTAAAAAGTCGAATATGCTCGTTTAGGGTGCCATGTAACCGTTCAACATCTGCGTTTCCGGTTTTCCGATACGCTGTAGTTGTGTGAAAATTTATGTCTTGATTCTTCAAAAATTCCCTAATTACAGCAGTGTCTAGTTCATTGTCGAATATTAGTAAATTTGGCTTGCCTAAATATTGAATTCTTTGTTTAAGTGCTTTCAGTATTGAGACCCAGGTTCTGTCTTCCAAGTAGTAAGCGGTTGCATATTTTGTAAGCTTGTCTATGCTAGTCAGATACATAATGCCACGCTGCGGGTACCATATATCTAAATGAACAATATCATTGTGTTTTTCTGGGGTAGGCGTAATGTTTAAACCGTATTTTATTGGAGTTCTATCAAATTTTGCAAGTCTACATATTTCACAGCTATTAATATATTTCTGGATTTCTTTCTTTAATTTTGGGTAAAAGTAATTCTTTCTCAACTCCTCGTAAACTTCATTTATTCCTCTGTGATTATTTTTAAAATGGTTTCTTTCTATTAATTGTAAGAGCTTTTCTCTATCGATTAAATCTTCTACAAATAAGTTTGCTTTTAATATTCTCAAATTTGTATTTTTCGCAAAATATTTAATATACAGGGATTGGAATTCTAAGTATAATTTAATATTTGGACAGAAAACTACTGCGAGTCCTTTTTCAGGTAATTTTTCTCTCATAAAATTCAGAAGGTTATCATTATTTGTTACTTTAAAATTATGTCGAATCTTATTTTTAAACATTATTTTCGTTTTACAAGAATTAGCATTTGAATTTTCGATAAATATTTGATTTTTGAATAGATTAATAGGCTGCTCTGTTATTCTAATATAGTCCTTATCATCGCTTTCTGCGCTATGAATTGTGTTTGCCTCTTCATCAAATAATTCGTGTAAATTTATTTCTACTTCATTATTTGATTCGCCAAAGCATAATCTGCTAAGACCGTCGGCGATTACATTTTCCTTTCCCTTAATGTAATTAATCTCAAAGTCGAATTCATTCAGTCTGATTTTCCACCGCTGAATTTTGGCATTTGGTTCTTTTATATTTTGAAGCCAAATTAAGGGACGATGATCTGTTTTGATAATGAATTTGCGGCCAAAAAGATATGGACGAAAGTATTTCGTCGCCCACACGATAGCCAGCAATTCTTTTTCAATCGTACTGTAGTTTCTCTCGTGCCCGTTTAGCGTGCGGCTGGCAAAAGAAACTACTTTGTTACCCTGTATTAGGGCTGCTCCTAAAGCAAAATTGCTCGCATCGGTAACAAGCGTGAATATTTTGTTAAAATTAGGGTGGGTCAGTATAGGATCATTTTTAAGTAAGGTTTTCAATTTTTCAAAGGCCGCTTTATAGTCTTTATCATTAATATCAATTTTTGCCCCTTTTTTTAAATATTTAATGAGGTGATGGCCAATCTTCGAATAATCTTTAATAAAGCGCCTATAATAACCCGTTATACCCAAAAATGATTTTATTTCTTTTTGTGTTTTAGGTAGTAATATTTTATCTATTGCTTTAAGTTTTTCAGGGTTTGGTTTAATACCATCAGGAGTGACAACATGGCCTAAAAATTCAGTTTCCCTGGCTAAAAAGTTGCATTTATCAACTTGTAGTTTCAAATTTGCCTGACTCAAACGTTTAAGTATTTTGTCGATCGCTTCTAAGTGTTCTTCTATACTCGTAGAAAAAACTAGAACGTCGTCCAAGTAAACTAGACAGATTGACCCAATGTATTCTTTTAATACATTGTTAATCAGCCGTTGAAAGGTTGCTGGCGCATTACGAAGACCAAATGGCATACGTAAAAATTCATAATGGCCAGTAGCTGTTGAAAATGCAGTTTTCGGAATATCGTCAGGATGGACTTCAATCTGATGAAATCCCTTAGCCAAGTCAAGGGTAGAAAAGTATTGACATTTCCCTAGTTTGTCGAAAATATCATCAATGTTTGGCATGGGAAATCTGTCCTCAACTGTAACATCGTTTAATTTCCGGTAATCAATAACTACCCGCCAATTTTGTTTATTGGACGAATCTAACTTTTTGGGAACTATCCATATCGGACTATTGTAGGGACTATTTGAGTGTCTAATTATATTTTGTTTAAGCATATTCTCAATCTGATTATTAACTTCATTTTTATGGATCTCCGGATATCTATATAATTTTGAATAAATTGGCATATCGTGCTTCGTTACAATTCTGTGCTTTATTTCATTGGTAAAAGTTAGGTTGTCATTTTTGTCATAAAATACGTGTTTATGTTTTTTGATGATTTTAAGTAATTTTTCTTTTTCATATTCTTTAAGATGATTTGTTTGAATGTGGGATATGATATTAGATTTTTCAACTTCGCAATTAAAAAAATAAGTATCTTTGTAAGTCAAATCGTTATAAATTTCTTCTTCTTTAGACAAACATAACGTTATAACAGCACTACCAGTAATAAGTTGCCTGTTAGGAAAGTCGATGATGCAGTTTAAATTTCCCAAAATATTATTCCCTATAAGTCCATCAAATTTTTCATTGAATGGGTATTCTAAAAATTCGCAATGATAGTCAATTAAATTAAATTCTTTAAATATAGGAAATTTACAAAGTTTTGTTATTGATATTGTTGTGTTTAATGCTTTGGCTATTACATTTACATCTTGCTTCCATTTCGGGTGACAAATGTTGGGATTAATTATGCTAAATTCAGCCCCAGTATCAATAATAAATTTCAATTTTCTAATAGGGTTATTGATTACTATATAGGGAAGTCCTGCTCGTGTGCTATAGGAAAATTTACATTAGAGTTACCTATTTCCATTGGCTCATCTTGTCGTTGGAAATTGTCAAAATTTTGTGGATTCGCTTGCCTAGATTGATTAAAATTGGTACCGGAATGAAATTGAGAAGTGTTTCTGTTAGTATTGTGCGAGTAATTTGATCGCCTAGTCCGATTTGAAAAACTTGGATTTCCTTCTTCGTTATTAGTCCTATTACGATTTATATTAGGAATTTGTTGGCTTTGATGAGACGAATATTGTTGAGTTTCAAAATTGTTGTTTGGCCTGTTATTACTATTGTTAAATGTTCTTCCTTGAAACGAGTTATTAGCATTATTGTAATTATTACTAAAGTTAGTTCTTCTTGTATTTGTGTTTACGTTCAAGTAATCTCTTTTAGCCGGTCCGTATTGTGTATAATGTTGATGTCTGGCTTCTGATATTATTCTAAAAGCATCTTCAATAGTCTTAGGGTCTCTAGCAAATATCATAGTCCGTGTTGGTTCGGGAAGATGGTCTCTGAAAGTTCTAAGCGCAATTCTATTTATTTCGTCAGTAGTATAAGTATTGTCTGCGTGGGTTAAATTTCTGTTGTGAATTTTATTAGCAAGTTTATTTATTTTAAAGTAATAATTTTCTATAGTCCCCTGTAATTTACATGTTTTTAAATTATCCATTAGTTCGTTACTAGTGTATTTCTCGCCGAAGCTCTTCGTTAGTATGTCTTTCAAAACAGTCCACGTTGTTACATTAGTGTGTCTGTGAATCGCTTCCCTAGTTTTGCCAACACATTTGTTTTTTATATATCCAAAAAGTATATTTGTATTATTGTTATTAAACTCTAAAATTGATGGAAGAATGTTTTCGACTTGGTTTATAAAGTCTGGTAACTGACTCGGATCGTTACCATCAAAACACTCAATATTTTTAATACAGGCCAAAATTAAGTTAAATCTATTTATTTCTAATGCTTCCATGGTAAATTGTTAAATTGTTATTTAAATATGTAGAAAAAGAAAATCAACCCAGATGCAAGCAATAAGAGCAGAACAAACTAGATAAAGATGAATAATAAATAAGAGTAGTTCGAAAATATATATGTATATTTATAAATTCAATTAAAAGTTAACATTTTTAAATTTAAATCATAATCATTCAAGAAATTGTTTTACGATTAACAGTCAGTGTTGTTTTTTTTCTTTTTTTTTTTTTTGGTTTTTTTTTTTTTTTTTTTTTTTTTTTTAATCCCTTATTACGTCACGTTACGTTTACGTTACTTCTACTATGCTTCAAGTGGTTGCTTGTTCTTTACTTTAAAATATTAATGCTAGTATATTTTAAATTTTGATTTGTTTTGTAATTGTAGTTTATCCTCGCTATCAAATACGAAATCTTGCTTGTTTTGTTATTTAACATTACGTTACGCTGCGATAAGCTTCTATAAATTTAAATGTAAGTGGTAGATTGTAAATTGTAATTTTTGTTTTGTTTACTTTTGTATTTTCATATTTATATGTATTCAATTTAATAATATATGTAGTATTACGTTTATGTGATAACTTAAGTGTAAAATTAATTTTAATTAATGATTACGTCCGGTGTTGTTGTTACATGGATCCTTGTTACTGTTGTTGTTATTTCAATTTTGTTCTTGAATACCTGTTGTCTGCTGCACAGTGCTTCTTCTGCTCTTCCTTTTCCCTTTTTTGTAGTTGTTGTTTGTAGTTTTAGTTTCGCTTGCAATTTCAGTTATAATTTGTAGTTATGCAATTTACTTTTGTTGTTGTATTGTAGTTTCAGTTAAAATTTCAGTTATAATTTGTAGTTTTGCTATTTGCTTTTGTTGTTGTATTGTAGTTTTAGTTTCACTTGACGTTTCAGTTATAATTTGTAGTTCTGCTATTTGCTTTTGTTGTTGTATTGTAGTTTTAGTTTCACTCGAAGTTTCAGTTATAATTTGTAGTTTTGCTATTTGCTTTTGTTGTTGTATTGTAGTTTCAGTTTCACTTGAAGTTTCAGTTATAATTTGTAGTTTTGCTATTTGCTTTTGTTGTTGTATTGTAGTTTTAGTTTCACTTGAAGTTTCAGTTATAATTTGTAGTTCTGCTATTTGCTTTTGTTGTAATATATGTATATTAAACTAATTTTAATTATTAGAAATTAGTTACTCCATTGAGTTTATTTTACATTGATCATTTTTCCTTTATCTAAATTTCGTTTTGGTTTTTTTTTTTTTTTTTTTTTTGTTATTCAAAAGATGAAGATTGTCATACGTTTCCAGCATACATGAATTTATCGTTTAATCTAATTTTTCCGTTTCAAATTTTTGTTGCTTTTTAATTTTCTTTGTTTTGTGTTTCGCTCACGATAATTCGACACTCAATCCTGTCTACATTAATTCCGTTTTTATTTCGAGTTATGTGCACTCTTATGTTTCTTTTTCACTTATTCCACTGTTTTTCTCCTTTCGTGCAAATTTTAGTTCATGCCCGTCTTGTCCGCTGCTTTTTCGTTTTACCGTTTGTTTCTTTCACTCAAATAACGAGACTTATTTTCCGTTAACCGTCATTTTCATGTTTGGCTTGCATTTATACTTATTTTCCGTTAGCCGCCATTTTCAAGTTTGGTTGTGCACACATTTGCTACAAAACCGAACACGTGTTCCTTTGACTACGGCATCAGAAATTTCTTAATTTCCACGCCCAACTTTGTCGATTATAACCTCACAACATTTATATTGCAAAAACTTTTCATTAATTTGCCCGATTAGTTCGCTATTTGTTCTTGTTTTTTTTTTCTTTTTTTTAAATATCAATTACACCTGTTGTATAGTTTTTATTTTCTATAAAGTTCTTTTAGACTTAAAAGTCCACTTTTTTTTACGGCCTTTCGAACGGAAAACTTCACGTGGCCACACGACGACCATAGTTGTTAATTGCTTCTAATTTTTCTTTCTTCGCAGCACCCATAAAGGGGACCTACCGCGACTGTACTTTCCTGTATCTTACAATGTTGCTTTTTGTTGTTTGTTTTTTTTTCTCCAATGTCTTTCAACGTTGCGTTTTACTGCTTTTTCCTTCTTTTTTTTCCTCTTGCACAAATAATTTTATTTTCCAAAATTTTAAATAGTTTATTAACAAATATTTGACTCCTTGCCTAATACTGTTTTTGTTTTCTTTTTTCCTCGTCGCCAGTAACGTTGCCGAAATCAAACATCCTCCTTGGTGTTTAAATTGGAACTGAACTTCTTTATTTTCTTACAACACGTTGATACAGCACACAGATCTTGTTATCTCATTTTTCTTGCTCGCTTAGATAATAGTAACAGTAGTTGGTATACAAATGAGTGCGAATGTAATTATGTGTATGTGTATGAAAGGGTGAGCAAATGAGTGACTAAGTAGATAAGTATAAGCAGTTAATATAAGAATGAGTGCGAGTGTAATTATGTATGCAAATATGTAGTATGAAAGAGTGGGTGAGTTAAATACATAGGTAGGTGTCAGTGGAGGGTTACACTACTATATTTATTGAGGAAGTGGTGATATTTTTATTGCATTGTAAAGTAAACATGTTTCGATTAATTATAGAATAAAATATCCTTCAAATGGTTCCCGCTGCTCTGATCACAGGACTTTGCTCTGCTTCGGTTTTCGATATCATTTTGATAGAGATGTGACTTTATCTCATCGATGATGTGTTAAATCTCGGTGCTAAGCTCATGAATTGTTTGTGGTTTATTGAGACCAGCGATTTCACGAAAACCCAAAGAAGAAAATTGGGTTGAGTTGACATCAGCACTTTGAGAGATGATTCGATCTGGAAATTGTTGCTCCAAAAATGCGATTGTTTACTCAAAGTGAATTTGTTCTTTCTTTGTGTTGCGCTTCAGATTTAATAATCGTAACAATCGTAGACGACGGAAAAAAATGCCAACAATTTTGAATTTATTGGGGCACTCTGCATCTACTTTCGTCATTAACATACATACAGAAGGCTTTTTGGTTAGGAAAATAAAAAAATACTTTTGAGCCCAAGAAACTGTCACAGACATTCTTCTGAAAACTCTTTAAAATTGTATGAAAATGATTCCGTTTTGAAAGACAAGCAAAAACTAAATTAAAATGCTTCAGGCAGGAAATAAAATGTTTATGCATTTCAAATTATTATGAAGCGTTATTAATATTGTAAATTATTTGAAATTATTCAGTATTGCCCGTACTTTGACATTTTCAGCCATTTTAGACGAGTCAAGTCTCATTGCTGCAATGGAAGTTAAACGTTAGGCCACAGGTCATCACTATGGGGCATGACAGGCTGAGAGAGGCTGCAGTTGGACCAAACTTATGCTTCCCGTCATCCCAGGCCAATGCTTGCAGTTTCTTCTGTCTCTGCGCAGAAAGGTTGGGCCATTTTCTATGGGCAAGTCACATGAAAAATGTAAGAATCTGACAATGCGTTATGTTCTACCTGTGAGTAGATGATGAGAACACGGACCACTTTATTTCTGTCTGCCTCGCATACAACCAAAACAGGTTTGGCATTAGGACATTTGGCACTTAAGTGTTGAGAAATGATCACCTTGGCTTCTTGGCACCAAAGGATCTATTCGAATTTCTTCGCAGGTCGAATAGAATAAAAGCAAATTAACAGAGAACCTCAACTCAGTTTGAGTGCTGCACTTGCTAGTCTTTTCTTACAAAGAAAGAAAATCGCTAATAAGGTCTGAATGGTTTTCATGCAATTCAATTTCCCATCAAAATGTTATGCACTCCCAGTTTGAAATCTCCAAGTTTGTAATTCGAATTTGCTAAACCTTCGCATAATGACGTTGTTTTCCTTGTCCATTAATTGTTCACTTTCCCTATAAATTTCTTTTGTATAATACGCCCTCGAAATTGGTTCTTACATTTTATTGAATACCACCAAGTGCGCCCTTTTACATCAACAATAACAATAACAATGAAAATCACTATACGCCAATTACTTGAAGCAAGTGCCACAATATCGATCTCTTTCCTTTCAATGCATATCTGATGTATGTACATATATGTTTCGCTTTCAAATGTGGCGCTGAAAATCAATTTTAATGCGTTGCACATATTTGCACATTTAAGTGTTGCACAGCAGCCAGCGAACAGTGCAGTCGTTGCATTAAAAATGCACAGCCCGCAAGTTCAAAACCGAATAGCAGATAACCATCGAACTATTCATGCACACACACACGCACAGACATACTCATACGCGCAACTGTTCGCACCAACAACAATGGCTGCCTCATGTAATTTGCTGTCGGCAGCTGCAAAAGGGGTTTATGTGCTGTGCGTGTTTGTGTGTCTGCGTGTTGCTCAATAAAACAATGAAACTATGTGGAAGTGCAGAAATGTGGAAACACATTTATTGAGTAAAGCTAACGGTAGATTGATGTAGGCACTTTTGGTGGAAAATATGCGAGTAGGAAATGCTTTAAAACGTGACTGAAATGACAGATTTTTGGTTGAAAATCCAGTTGCACGAGAGTGAATTCAGGTGGAATTGGTAGAGCCCAATTTGCGGTGGATTATCGAGGTGTGTGACTAAAACTGGATATTTATTTTTTGAGATAACTTTAGTTGTTTGAAAAAGCAACAATTTTCGAAGTATTGTTCGTCGTTGATTATTACTTTTTCTCATCCTTCAGGCAATTTTCACATTCCATCTTGACAAAATATCTCCTCTTTTGAGCCGATCCAAGAATAATAATAAGAATTAACGAGAATAATTCTGTTATGCTTTACTCGTACTGCTTTTAAACGAATCAATAGTAGTCTATACCGATCACCCATAATGAAATCCCCAGGTTGTAGCAGCTCATAATATACAACATTCTGTTGGTCCCATCAAATACACAGCATGACTTTAGAACCATAAATATTCGGCTTTGGCGTTGATGTCGATTGCGATGACAGCGATTGACTGGGCACAGCCATGATGAAATAAACAAGGTGAAGCAAGTAGCTGACAGTTCTGTCACCCCATACCCTTATATTGAAACATAGCATTTGAAATCCAATTTGGTTTTGGCATTGAGAGAATATTTTTAACCCCACTCAAAACGTAAAAGGGAAAATATTCTTGTGTTTTAAAAATTTGATCGCGGAAAAAATGCCGAGTACATACTGTTTGTGCAAGACAGCACATGGCAATACCAATAATTATGCAGCGTGGGGATCTGCCGCCACGGCAACGAATCGGAATAATGCAGACTCCTACCTATAGCTCCGAACTGGAGCCTGGACGTTACAAGTCACAGTTGCCCATAAATACGACCACAGACACTATCTGCATCGCTGAAAAAAAAATTATATAAGACGCTCATCGATAGAAGCTTTTCTCTAACAAAAAATTTTCAGCAACGCACTACAATAATAATGAAATTGATTTTTTGATACACCAGTTATAAGTGGGTTAATGCGAACAAAGAAGAAGACTTTCATGTTTTTTTTTGGAAATGCCAGTTTTTCAAAAGCTATCTTGTCAAAATAAGGGTATGTCATCTACTTGCTTCACCTTGTTTATTTCATCATGGGCACAGCGTAGTATTTTTTTTATTGATTGATTGATTTTGCCTTTTTTGCCTCGAATCAGCTGCTCGCAAATGAAAACTCACCACACGCAAATGCTGCTTAGTTAACACGAAATTGGACATATTCAACAGAGTAAAAAATAATTTCTCTCTTTGGACCCACCGTAAGTAGCTGTCACTATGAACCATTCACAATAGCCAGAACCATTTTTTGACTTAGATCTCTCTTCTTCTAGTAATATTTTCTATATATATTATATATATATTTTCCAGTATGCCTTAAAAAGCTATTTATCTCATAATTTTTAATGTTAACCCATTTCCTTCCTCTGTTGCGTATACGCAACGTTACTATTTAAAAAATTCGTATGTGCAGTGTGTGTGAGGTATTGCGATAAATTTTTTTTGTTCGGAAGGTATATCCTTAGGCTTTCTTCTCCTCCATATCTCAACCACCTACAAAACACACACTGACACACACACTTGTATATGTAGACACAGGTTTTTCAGACAAATTTTGAATCGCACACTAAAAATTGTCAAACGTTAATTCTTTTTTTGGTCGACATGAAAATACGTTCACATAAAGGCAAGGAAAAATTATAATTGATTTGTGAATTATCTGGGTGTCATTATGCGTGTTCTAGATAAGTCTCGAATCTGTGTTGCGTGTACGCAACGTTGGCGCGTTGTTCGACAAATTAATTCGATTTTCGATGATTTCGATTTCGATAAGTTTTTTAAGAATAACTGATAGCATATATATCTATATGAATGAATGAATGATTTCGATTTCGATAAGTTTTTTAAGAATAACTGATAGCATATATATATATATGAATAATAATTTTTTTCGCAAAAACGGCGAAAATGGGTTAAGTTTTTAATGTATATATGTACTTCTCTATCTTATATTTTTATAGTCTATATGGTGTTTTCTATAGACTAAATAAATAAATAAAAAGAAATAAAAAAATTATAATTTGTACTCCGAATAAAAAAAATTAACCATAACACAGTAAAAAAAACATTATTTTTAATAAACTCAAATTTTTTGACAGATGTCCAACCTCTTGGAACCACTTCAGCTACAGGAAACACATAAGCTATCATTACGAACCATTCACAATAGCCAACGTCACTTTTGAAAACGGACCGAACTATTTCTATGCCTAATACAAAAAATTAACCTTGAATAAAACCAGAAATTTTAAAACTTGCTGCAATTTCATTTAACATTTTTAATCCATTTTTGTAACTCGTAATCGTGAACTGCGCAAAATTGATCGAGTATGTGGGCTACACAATCTTGGGTTTTTTCTATCAATAAAAAGATAAGAAACCGTGTTAAATCTGGTCTATTGTGTACTGTGGACCCAAATAAGTGTCCTAAGCGTGGGTGACTTAGTCGACAGGAACCCGATATCACTAACATATACAAATACAAAAAAAAAAAATACATTGAAATTTAGAACCATTTCTAACAATTACATTTAACATGTAAAAACAACTTTTTATGTATTGAAATGCTGAAAATTTGTGGACACTTTGTTCATTCAAACGTTCAAACTCGAAATGAGGTAACGAGTAACGAGATTATTTTGCTCGCAAATGGTATAAATTTTCCAAGTCTGTTGCAAAGTATTGGATATTCAAAGAAGGAAACAAGAACACTTTTTCATCTAAAGATAGTGAGGAATAGAATAGATGCACTTGGTGAGAAAAGCTTAAGAAAATTTCAAAGTTTGTATGATATTTGAAGGCATCATCATTATTTCTTTATCATTGACATTGTTTCTAAATACATTTTTAATTTTTAGTGTGGGTGGGCATATTCAGCATAAAGTGTAAGCTACAAATCATTAAAATTTATTGAACACAATTTGTCTTTCTTTTACAACACATTGCTTGTTTCGCTCCTTTACTAAACATTAGTTTTTCCAAAAAAAAAGCACAACATTAGTGTTTCCATTTACAAATATTTGCATTGCTCCCACTGTGCTTCGAATTAAGTCATTCGCTTCTCGCTTTTAGTTTGAGTTATCGTTCCTATAATGACGATATAATTAAATGTAGTACAACATTAACCCGTCATCACCATTATTTGCCATTATATTATCAGATCATTCGTATCTGTTTCCCTATAAAAGCAGCCACACAGCCGCCATTATGTTCATCACAATTTTCGCTAATGTCTCTGGCGCACTGCTGCGCTGCCATCGCTCTCATCGCACTTCATCTTTCGCAGCCTGTGTGTCATTAGTTGCGAACGGCGCCAGCGAAAGGCACATTAACATTTCATTAACACATATTTAAGTACATATTTGAGCTAACTGCGACAACTGCGAAAACTGCACCGAACACACCGCGCGCAAAATTTCACGGAACGAAATGAGAGCAGCGCCCCCAGGAAACAATCAACGCCGTTTGAGGGTTCAACTGCAGGCACAGTCGCAGCCGCATTGGCCACACACATTTTGCCAGCACCTCCGTTTGCCATTCATTTATGGGTCGTCATATTTTATGGCGGCAGGTAGCAGCCAAACGAGTGAAGAAAATTTACATACATAAACTTGGCCGGAAGCAGCTGCGGCGATGGCAGTCGGTGGTGGATTAGACTGAAGTTGACATTAAGCGTTGCTAAATATTTCTGGGCTGGCAATAGCGCTGTCACTGTTATTTGTTATTGTTATTTGTTGTTGTTGTTAACCAAACAAAAGCGACAGGGTGTTTATTGTGCTTAAATTACCAGCCGGGCCGAGCGACAACAGTGGCAGTCACTCAGCATACAAAGCACGCGCGCGTATGTTGTGAATTGTGTCTGCTAATATTGTCATTTGCATACATTAATCGCAGGCAAAGTGGCGAAATTTCCTTGCAGCATACCAACACATGCACGCACACACACACACGCGCACACCGAGCAGAAGCGCCAGCGGTACGTGGCAGCTAATACAAGCGCAATATTTTGCTACAACACAACACAAGAAGCACAAGAAGACCGAGCAAACGATTTATTTTTTGTTCTTTAATTTAAATAAAGCATCCCTGAAAGGGGCGCACAACAGCAGCCGCTACAACAACAAGAACAGCTAGGAAACCCCAACACATACAATCAAACCTGTCAGAAAACAATCAAAAGCAACTTTTGAGCAATGTGCTGAGCGTGCGGAATAAATGGCTACAGACTACGCAGTGAAAGGGACCAGCTAACAGAAAATAGCAACCCAGCAGTAACAACAACAACCACACTCACAACGACAGCCAACTTGTATGCATGCATCAGCGCTGAAACGTTAACGTTAACGTGTTATTGATGATCGAAACAACAGCAGCCGCATATTAAGTGAATACAAAGCTGAATACGGCATTATAAATATTGAAATTCTATTAAAAAGTTTGGCAAATAAATCGGAAACGACAATCGAGTAGTAGCGCACTAAACAAATATTTCAGCGTGAAAAAAATCAAATCAAACATGGAGAGTGGTTCTGCAACGAAAGGACGAATACGCATACAAATCAATGCATTTTGGGAAAATTGCCTTAGGGCATGTCAAAAGAAAATCAAAATTTAATAATATGTTGATCTTTTTCCAGTGAAAAATAACACCGTGCGGCAACAAATTTTACCAACGAAAAAATCGATATACTCGCGAAACTAGGGGCCAAATGTAGTAAAACCGCGTTTTTAGTTTTTCTCTCTGACGTCAGGATTTTTTTTAAAGGACTTTGAAATTTCAAGGACATGTTTATTTTAAAAATTGAGCGCATTGTAGAATAACAATGTGGGTATGAAATTAAAGATAAAAATCCTTAGAATCTTAGAAAATTTAATGTTTTGGTGCAAAAGGACAAAGAGGTATTGAATATGTCCTTTTAAAACTTTATCCTTGAATATCCTTGCAAATTTTCAAAAGTATTTTTGAAAAAAATATATCTTAAAGACTAGTATGTACACTACCACATCCTTGAATTTCGTCCTTCTAACTTTATTAGTTTAAAATATACAAAATTTAATAGTTCTCTCTATAGGATCAGGATAATTTCAGTGAAAAATCATGGGAGAACAAAGGAAATGCAAATTGCAATCAGAGAAATGAAGTGATCAACAAACAGACGCTTAAAAGTAACTCCATGATTTGGAAGAAATGTTTTTTTTTTTTGCTAAACAATACTTTAGAGTCCAAAAACAATATCCAGTTAAAAAGTTTTAAGTTCAAATCTTCATTTTACTACAGTTACTCCTAAAAATGAAAACGCATTTCTCTCTCAAAACCTTTTTTGGCAAACTAGTTGAATAGATTACACGAACATCGTTACATGGAGTGTCACAATTGCTTCTCAATTATATTCTCTAAGGGAGTACGTAGGCGTGATTTATGATTGATGATTGCTGCCCACGAGTCGACCTCCATTCGTAAGTTTTCTGGCCTCATTACCGGTCACTGCAGTATTGGGTCCAGGCTCTTTAAATTGCACCTCTTATCTAGTGATGCCTGTAGAAGTTGCGGAGATGAAGAAGAGGAAGAAATGATACATCACTTCCTGAGGTCAATGGTAAAACACACTCTGAAGTCAAAGTTCCTGGTGAAGCTGACCAATCTAAATCGAAATCAGATCTGCTTTAGATCCTTCATTAAGAGGTCGAACTGGTCTGTTCTAGATTGAGACTATTGGTTCATCCCAGCGAAAAACAAGAAGGGATTAACAAGAGGCCATTTTGGAATCCGAGTAGAAGTGCAATTTGTGCCTCTTTCTCCTTCTTCTTCATAGACGCTATTTAAATTGTCGAAACTAGGTCTTTTTTCTCTAGAGTAATGTTAATCCTTAAGCTCAGTGTCGTGTGTGTTGGATGGAGGCCACATTGTCGCCTTTAATTAGTTCAGATCATCAGTCAGTTATCGTATTAATCATTTTGATTCCTTTCCAGTGTGTATATACAGTGTGTTCAACAAAACACGTTCTTCTCTCGTAGAGTGTACATTACATTTAAAAAAAAAATGTTTTATTTTTGAGAACTAGATATTATTATAAGTTTCGACAGAATGCTTAATATGAGGTCCAATCTCCTGCAATGTCTATAATAGCGTGACATTTTGGCGACAACTGGGGGCCAAAATTTCAGCATATTCCACGGAAAGAGACCTCCACGTTCTTTTGAGCAATCGAATCAAATGTTTTGATGACTTTATATTTTTTTTTTATATCTTATCTTTCATTATAGCCCAAACATTCTCTATCTGATTTGCATCTGGTGACTGTGAGGGCCAATCCAAAGTTGCAATATTGTATATAAGAGGATTTTCCACTTAGTGCATAGTCTACTTTTGTGTTTCGGGTTGTTATCTTCTTGTAGTATCCAATCGATGTTATGTTTCCAATATAATTTTTCAGCAGACTTCAATAAACAATCCTTGTACAATTTCAGCATTCTAACTGCATTTAAATTTCCGGTGAAACACTTTAGAACGCCAAGTCCAGAGAATTCTCTGCTTCTCTGCATCCATAAACATGAACCTTCTGGGGATGCTTTTCACTTGATTGAATAAATTCGTCACCTTTTTTCAATCAAACATGTCTAATGGGATTAAACAACACAAAAGTTGATTCATCAGTAAATATTACTTTGGTCCAATTACGATCGATATTTGTGTAAGCCCACTGAAGACGCTTTTCAATATGCTTTTTTGAAAGCAATGGTTTCGACAAATTCTGAAGCCTGTCGCGAATCGTATTTAAGGATATATCCAAGCCCTTCTCCGATAATATTTTTTTGGCTTCTCTCAGACTGACCGTTGGGTTTCTTTCAAAAAGCGGCGTCTTCCTGGTTCGTTGTCAACGTTTCCTGTTTCTGCATAACGTTCAAACCACCTCTTAACAAACGTGGAAGTGGTTTTAAGATATTTTGCAGTTTTTTAACTCACCATTTAGGCCCCTTAGGATGCTTCGTCAAAAAGCTCGCTTCGAAACGTTTCTTAAAAAGAACACTCACTTTAGTTTCACGCGTCGCAGCGGAAAGTACAAATATAATTGATTAAAATCTATGCGTCGACAACGGCAACAATGTGCGCTTATGTAAAAAAAGAACCGGTAAATGTTTACTTAAAAGTTAACCGTATAAGCAAATAACGTTTATTGTTGAGCACACTGTACTTCAGACATTTAAATATGTTCTCTTCGAAATACATTCAATAAAAATGTTCCAAGTCCTGTCTTTTCTAGAGAAGACGCAATAGATGTGTCACAGACATCAGAGGACTATCGAAGCTATGGTTCATTGATGGGGATAAAAGCATTTGTGATTCCCTTCTCTAATTTAACAAAGACTTGACAATTTAAGAAGCTTGGTATCCTTGGTTCCCCGTTGCTTGTTGACTTTACTGACCTATTAAACATTGACCTACGTGACTTGGTTAAGTAATCTTACTGGTTTCTATTGCGCAGAACGCTAAACAATTCGCTCTATGGCAACTCGGCTGTCTATCTAAGTCGTGTGGCCATCTTAGAGCAGTGCATAAAAACGATCCTACTTATATGTAGACATCTTTTTGTTAAATTATGACTAATATTAATTTATGTTACTCATACGCCCAGCCGGCCTCAATATTTCAGCGGGTAGCGCACTGGCTTTTCAAGCCAGAGGCTCTAGATTCAACTTCTAGCTTAGGCTGATTAAACACTCGTCTACTTCTATCGCTATACACATGAATCAGATGAGAATTATCAGAATTGCACAAGTGCGCTTTTGCCAGGAAATAGAAAACCCCCAAGTGTGAAAGAAAAACTGCAAACTACCACCGTCGTTCGAATTCGTTAAACTGTTCGATTCGTTAGACTGTCGGCCCACTCCCTCACCCTTCTCCCAACCATTTGAAATACTCATACGCCCAGTTAGACTGTGGTTATTTTGACTTCAGTACTAAGAATTTTCACAATTCCGAAAACTGTCATGTAACGCCGGCGCTTTGTTACTGCAATTGCAAATGATAGATTCTTCGAATTGCGTATTAACTTTTTAGTGACATTGGCTTTGCTTGCTTGCTTTAAGCTTTTATTTGTCTTGTAAAACACGTTTTTGTTGAGAAAATTGCATGGTTTATATTTTAAATTGATTTGATATGTTTCTTTATTTGGGTACTAAGAGCTATAAAGTCTTAAATGCGAAATTGCATTTGTTTCGTACAAAGCAAAATTCATCATTGTTTAATTTCAGAAGAAAAATCCTACACATTATCTTATTTTCATTCCATATGCTATTCATTCTTTCTTCTTCTTGTTATTGTTAAATTATTCGAGCATGTCTTTGAACTTTGAAATCATTTTACTAGCAACTACACCTGCTCAACATGGTGTATGAGTAACAATCACATAGACCATCAAACGAGGCGTATGAATGACTTTCACTAAACGACAATAAATTCACTTAAATTAGTCACAAATTGAGCAAAACCAAAACCTGAATACTTCCATAAAAGATGCCAGCAAGAGCGCATCTTCCGCCCATTCACTTACAGACGGCGGCAATCGTATTTGCACCGCAATTTACATGGCCAAGGTATTGCGTCTGCAGCACACACCCACTCACACACACACACATAGGAACGTGTTGCAAATAAAGCAATAAAGAAGGACAATAAACAACGACAGCAAATTAGGAAATAACTCATTCGTTGCAGCAAAAAACCAGCAAGCAGGAGAATGAGGTAAGCAAATGAAAACGAAAGCAAAAAATGCAGAAAATTAACTATTTACAAGAGGGGCGAAAAAAGCGAAAAGCAAAAAAAAACAAACCGGTCAGCAGACGAGCGGCGACAGCACACAACTATTGCCATCTTGACTGTGGCCATAGTCGCATGAGCGTGTGTGTATAAGTGTATACATACATATATATGGGAGAGTATACACAAATAAACAAACAAGCAAACAAAGCCATGAACACACAGACCCCAGCACAAAGTGGACAGTACCGGAATATTGAACGTGTACAGGGGACTTGAAAGGGAAACGACAAGGACTGCAGCAAAGCGTAGAGACGACCTTGAATAAGGTAAATAAACGACTGCTACTCTCACATGCCTCCGACACACACTCACACATAAATATAACTTTTTTCCACTCGTTTCACATGCAGCAGTGCATGGGTGCATGTAGCATAACAACAACAACAACACTGTCCACTCTAGATTCAACCATTGTCTTGGCAGACGAGTGACAGTCTGGGTGTGCTGCACAACTGGAAGACGCAGAGCCCTTTGTCTGCGAACACTCACCGAACTGGCGACAAGTTGCTGCACATAGCACCGTGCGACAGCATTTTTCACACCGGCAAAAATCCATATGTGCGTGAAACTAGAGACCAAATACTGCGTACTCAGTTTTTCATTTCTACATCCTTTGTCCTTTTAAAAGGATTTCAAAATTTTTTAGGGGATAAGAAATAAAAAAAAATATAAAAAATACTTAACCTCGCTAGAATTTAGCGATATGTATAGCAAATGAAAGAGGAAAAGCTCAAGAAATTAAATGAAACTGAATATTTATCCATTTGTAAAAAAGGATGTAAAAAAGGTTCTTTTAATCCTTTATATCCTTGAAAATTTATATAGAATTTTCTTGAAAAGTAACTATGTGAAGAGCCGAAATCTCCTTGATCACCTATCAAAATTTCATTACTCTAACTTTATTGGTTCGAAAGTTATTAAAAAAGGCGGAAGCTGCAATTCTAATGAAGTACAAAAATTCTAATTTATTTGTGTATCAGTATTTTAAATAATAAAAAGATACAAAATCAATGAAGCGAGAATAATGCAATTTTGACAGGTGATCAAGGAGATTTTGGGTTTCAACATACTTACTTTTCAAGAAAATTCTATGTAATTTTTCAAGGATATAAAGGGTTAAAATTTTCAAAGGACCTTTTTCACATCCTTTTTTTACAAATGGATAAAAAATCAATTTTATTTAAATTCCTGAGCCTTTTCTCTTTCATTTGATATACATATCGCTTTATTCTAACGAGGCTAAAAATTTGTATATATATTTTTTTATCCCCTTCAAAATTTTGAAGTCCTTTTAAAAGGACAAAGGATGCAGAAATTAAAAACTGAGTACGCAGTATTACTATATTTGGTCTCTAGTTCCACGCCCACATGGATTTTTTCCGGTGTGAAAAATTTTTTTAATTTTTGCCGCACGGTGTAGGCAAACACGACAAATGGACAGACAAACAAAACGGATACACATATTTACACACTTTTACGAGAAACGCATAAAACAAAATTTCAAGGCTTTGTTGTCATTCCGGTCAAACGTAAAAGCACACACACTTTCAAATATAGTCCAACAATAAATACCCATGAGCAATATTGAATTATCAGCATTAACAGCAACAAAGCATTACGAAATCAAGTAACAACAACAATGAAAAAACGCCACAGACAATAATTCATTGGTTTGTTGTTGTATTGTTAAATTTTCCGCCATTACATTTAACAGCCAACGCTATCTCGTTCCCTGTCCTTCTCTTTCATGCACCTTAAAGCCAACAACAACAATATTCGCCTTGTCAGCTACTAGTCGCGCTTTAATTCACTTTGTGGCCACATTTGTGCTGGAATTTGAGTGAATTTGAGTTCTTGCTTTTGTCTTGTTTTTTTTTTGTTTTTATTTATAAGTTTGTCGAGCACTCTTGAAGCACTCGGCCCTCGCCCTGTCGGTCGCTTCACATGATTTTTCTGGAATTTAAATGCATGAAAAAGTCCCAAAAAACCGTCGCTGTGCTGCTTATTTGCCGCACGTGCGTGCGCCTCGTTGCCTTGACCGTCGACTTGACAGCGCTCGCCAGTGGACAGCAGCAAGACAAAAGCGAATATGAAACAAATAAAAAAACTGCAGTCCAAACAACAACCGAAATAAGCAGCAAACGAGCCCAGACGAGCCGCGCTGAGCCGATCCGAGCCGGGCCGGACCGCGTAAGCCATTAGATTTAATAGTAGCGAAAAGTTGATGCTCTGTGTTTGCCGGCCGTGACTGTGTTGACTGTCGGCTCGGTCAGTGTCGTCTGTTCATAGCTTTTGCCTGACAGCAGTGCCCATTTGTTTTGTTTTTGTAACTTGCTGCCTTCATTTGTGCTGCGTTGGTGTGTCGTCTGCCGGCGGCGCTTAATGCATTATGTACGACCTGGCAACGGTAAATGAGATACCTTTCCTGTGCGTCCCGCCCGCAGCGGCACAAATGGATTGCTGGACGTATGATATGCGCATAGTGCAGGTTAAATTAGGATTTCTATATATATATGGCTTAAATAAATTATTCGCAGGTCTGTGTAATTTGTGTTTTTATTATAATATTTTGGTTTATTATGAAACTAAGTATTCGTCGAGTTGAGCAAATAGGACACTCTTATAATAAATTTGACAACTGCTTGCAATGTAGTTGTAAGCAGTGATGGGACTAATCTATTGTGTAATATATACTTAATGTAATACTGCAATTCTTTTGGAGAAAATAAAGTAATATAGCTTAATACTTTCGCCGCAAGTAATAACCATCAGTAATAATATTACATTTCCCAAGCTACTTATTACTACATATATTTGATACTTATTTTTCTTTCTTTCTTTACAGCACAAGTGAAGCCTTTTTCGGGAATCAAAAGCTAAAGAAGGTAATAAAATCGTTATGGAGAATAATGTTTTTTGTTAAATTCTAAAGAATGAATAAATATCACAAGAGCTTGTAATTGGTAAATAGAGGTGCAGGGAACTTAAAGATGAGGTGTTCAGCAAGAATTATTTTTAATACATCAACGTAGACAAAGCTTTGCGCAGTAGCTGGTCAAATTTTTGCCATATTCGGAATTTGTATAAGTAATTATATATATATTACTAATATATAATTAGTAACTATACGATATTTATATTACTTTTTAAGTAATATATTACCAGTAATAAATATTATTACCAAAATTTTGCAAGCAATATAACTTGTTTCTAGTGTCCGATCGAATATTCGGTTTCGGTTCCGGTTTCAGTTTCAGCCAAAAAATGGCCGAACGGCCGAAACCGAAACTTTCTAGAATATTTTTTTACATTTTATTATGTAGCAGATATATAGTGAAAGGAGGAGTAATTTAGATGCCACCAATGTAAATAAACTTTTTTTTTAGCATATAATATCAAATTATTTAATTTTGAATTTTAGCGAGTAAGGTACGAAAGGGTGATTTTTTCATGTTTATGTTTTTAAAAATAAATAAATTGTTTTTATTAATAAGTATTTATTTATTCATGTTATGTGTGTTCTTTATTTACTTAATGTAAAACTCGTTAGTTAAAAAAAATGCTTGATATGGTGATTTTTATTTCAACTATAATGTTTCGGCCGAATATAAAAAAACCGAAATTCGGTTTCGGCCCAAAAAAGATGTTTCGCTCGGACACTAATTACCAGTAATATCTATTATTACCAAAAGTTTGCAAGTAATAAACTTGTTTCTAATATATTTCTTTGGTTTTCAAGTAATATGCAATATAAAGATAATACTTTTAAAAGTCACTTTTTTCATCGACAAGTGGAAATTTTTTTGAAAAGGTTCGTTAAAATGCCACTTTTAGTAAAAAAAATCATTCGCAAGTGTTTTTTGATAAGATGGCGTCCTTCCATAGAAAATGTTCAGTTTAAATGCGATAAATTTATGTTATTGAGATTCTCAACCTTCGCCTTACCAACAATTTTTATATGCGTCATTTACCAATACCCACCTGGATGACCCCAGGCGCTTCCGCCGATATCACAGTACAACAATTTCGAACTTTTTCTGTACAACAGAGTAACAGTAACAGAGTAAAATATATTTTAATTAAAACTCACAGCCTAACTTTAGCGATTTATTTTGCGACTATGGAAAATATTAGATGATTCCTTTCCAGAGGGTTTATTGAACACGTACCGAGGTACGTAAACAATTTTTTATTATTATTTATTTATTGTGACTTTTATTCAAAATGGCGGCGGAAGCGCTTGGAGTCACCTTGGTGGGTATTTGATAAACGGCGTATACAAAATGACAAAATTCAAGTTTAAACATGAAAAAAAAATTTCAACAAAAATACATATTTGTTTTTGTTATTAAAAACGATTTTCAAATTTCTGAGTCAAAATCATAAATAGATTAGCTAAATACTCTGACAGATATAAAAAAATAAATATCAAAGATATCACCTGGGTTGGTATAAGTAAAGCGAAGGTTAAATCCAATTTCAAGTATTCAATAAAGATTTTTATTGATCTTTTGTATCAATGCGGATTTCAGTTGGCTTACACGTTGGTCATCATTTATGTCCTGACAATCGTTTTTAAATCGCGTGTACCACTCATGAACTCTGCCACGGGATAAACAATCCTCAACATAAACTTGGTTCATCAATTGAATGTTTCGGTTAAATTTTTACCAAGTTTAAAGCAAAACCTAATATTTTCTCTTTGTTCGATGCTCACTTTTGTACCAATGACACAAACATACTGTCACTTTAGACGCAATAACTTCGCTTCCGGTGAACCAAATTTCATGAAATTTTTACTAAAAATCGGGAAAAGTGGAATTTCTAATGCACTAAGTCCCAGTTGGCTAAGATAATAATAAATTGGCCCAGAAAATTGTTCTAAACCTCCTCCCCCATGACCTAGTTCTGGCTACTGCCCTGACTCAGCCCATCACCAAAAATAGAAACACAAATTTTTTCCTTTATTTCCTCTGAGTAGAAAAAACAAACATTTGAGATTAAAATAATTAGCTTTGAAAAGGAAAGACATTTCAATTTAGTACGCTTGGCAAGCATACAAACTAGCCCACGCAGGGTCATCAATGCCTGGAACAGCAACGACGGCCTCTGTACTCTCGAAGCCAGGTTCTTCGATGGACTCGCGTAGACGATACACGGATTAGTGAACTATAAGATCTACCAAAATTTTCTCGTTCAAACCGAATGGTTCCCGAAAGATCACGTCTGGAACTACAACGAACCCAACAGATAGAGAAGGGCGCCGGTTTCTAAATGAAGGAAATACAATGGGCCCAACAGGGCGTCTGAGTGAAAGTGCACGTCGCGGACACCCATCCGCAACCTAACTTCGACCGCTTAACACATTTGGAAAAGTAAGTAGAAAGTCAAAACTGTGTTTGGAAAAAATTCTTAGCTGCTTACTTTACCGAAAAATATTTGATTACTTTATTGCTTCGCACGAAGGTAGTAGATAAATAGTTCAACATAGGCCAAAAGAGCCCATTGTGATATCACTTTTTATTGGACTCATATTTCTGATAAAAGAACCACTTTGAGTTTATAATGAAGCTCAGAAGTCTATAGGCCAAATTATTATTATAGGCCAAATTTCCCATAGTATCAAAGAAGAACTCGCACAGCTAAATCTTTCTTATATATTGATATTGAATCTTTTTATTATTTAAAATACGAATACTCAAATAAATTCGAGTTTTTGTACTTCATTAGAATTGCAGCTTCCTTCTTTTTTTTAATAACTTTCGAACCAATAAAGTTAAAGTAATGAAATTTTGAAACATGATCAAGGAGATCTTGGGTTTTAACATACTTACTTTTTAAGAAAATTCTATATAAACTTTCAAGGATATAAATGATTAAAATTTTCAAAGGACATTTTTCATATCCTTTTTTTACAAATAGACAAAAAGTCAATTTTATTTAAATTCTTGAGCCTTTCCTCTTTCATCTGATATACATATCATTATATTCTGGCGAGGTTAAGTATTTTTATATTTTTTTTTATTTTGTATCCCCTTCAAAATTTTAAAGTCCTCTTAAAAGGACAAAGGATGTAGAAATGAAAAACTGAGCACGCAGTATTACTATGTTTGATCTCTAGTTTCACGCACATATGGATTTTTCCCGGTGTGAAAAATGCTGTCGCACGGTGTTATATACAAATTTTTTATATTTAAGTACATAGTTAAATATTCTATTTACACGCTTAGTAGAGAGAGCACAAAAAGAAAGCTTTTGAGCTGATCTGTAGCTCGAAAAAAGTTATAACAGACCTTATAAATCACTTTTTTCTAATTACAGCTGACAATGCTACCTGTGGTAATCTTCACAACATTTGCAAGATAATAAAAATGCCTCACACAAATATCCTTTCTCGATCTTTACCCACCCACCAATCAGTGAAAATTACGCATTTCACCTAAATTGTCACCAACATCGACAATTGGACGCAGCCGTATCGTTGTCCCTGAGTGCTTAATGCCTCTTCATAGAACCAAATTATGCATTATTAATAAACGAGCAACGGAAATCACAGTGACATGACATTGTTTGAAAAATTACCAATGAAATTGATGAACAAAAAGAGGACACACACACACACTGAAACACATATAAATATTATGTTATGCTGACGATGGATTTTAGTTGGCAAAAAACTCAATATCAGCCGAAAGTTATCCAGCTACGCTTGTAAAAAGCATTGCGATTTTATGTTCACGCATGCAAATATTGTATGTGCTGCAAACAAACTCAATCAGCACACATGAGGCAGCGGGAAAAAATTGTTTTGCACACTTGTCAAACTGATGAATAAAATAAATAAATCAATTGAATTGAGAGTAGGAGAACAATTCGGATATGTAGTCAGATTGTGTAGGGGGAATTTGTTTGGATGATGGAATGATTTATGATGTCGCAAATTGCAAAAGTTTTCTACATTTGTGTATGTTTTGTTGCTCTTGTTTTCGATGTCACTGGCAGCAAGTAGAAAGTGAAGTAGGGAAATTTATTAGATTTTCAAATTGCAAATAAATGAAATCGATTCACGGCCTACATGACATTGACGCAGTGAATGCAAAACGTGTTGTGGTATTAAGTAACGACTTAATATTTATGTATAAAAAAAAGAAGGGATCAAGTCGACTTTATGTTTTGGGGCTTTTTTGTGGTATAATTGAACTTTAAACTTTTACTCATAAGTCGGCATATGACAAGTATCCAGATTATTCTAACATTGCATTAACATTACACAAAAAAATGTTGGCCTTTATTATTTTTTTCACTTATCTGCAAAATTGTAAAGGCATGTGACGCTTTGTCAAAAGATATAGATCGAATGATTTGGACACATTTTGTCAGGAAATACAAATCCACAGGTATTCAAGCAACTCTCTTCAATAATAAAAACTAATAATGCCACAATTTTCTAGTTTTTGTTAATCATACAACTACTCTTTGATAAAAAAAATACCTTTTACGACTGATGATTCACTATGAAAATAAATTTAAAAAAGTAAAAGGTAAAAAAGTAAACGCAGATAATTCAAAGAAAATGAATAAAAATAGTACTTGGATACAACTTTGCATACAATTTTTTCTTTAGATACTTTTTCTTTTCGAAAATATTCGCAGTTTTCAAAGGATCCCTTTTTTCGTGGACAGTCCTTACATTCTTTAAAGTTAACTGTACTCAAGTACTTTTACCATTTCAAATCATACTTTTTGATCAACCAATACCAGAAACTTGTCATTCAAACAAATCGCGATAAAATAATATCGAAATCGTCCGTCTGTCTTCTGGTCTTCAAATATGAGTTTGAGCGCCATCTGTCGAGAGTTTGTGACGGATAGCTTTATAAGCAAATTAGTGTTTTTTTGTGTTTTGCGAATTCCGTAATGTCGAATTTCGTTGAGCAAAGAGTTTATCTGAATTTTTGTGTTTTCAACAAAGCGTTAAAGCGTTTGGGGGGAAAATTCTCGTCGCAAAACACAAAAATTATGAAGAAACAACTCAACGACAACACACTGGCTCTCAAAAAAACGTTTAATTCGCTCTGCATTATTCTTATTCACCCTACATCCCTACACCCTCCCTTGGGAGTATTTTCTATTCTCACAACTCGATTTATCACTTCGTAAAAAACATTTTGAGTTGATTGGGGCAATAAATGAGAATTCGCAGAAAGAGCCAAAGGCGATTCCAAAATCAACCTAAGAAAATAAAAAAAAGATTGGAAGAAGAAGAATAAGCGTTGAGTTATGTGTATTGCTTGCAATGAAGATTATTTTGAAGAAAATAAAATTAATATCTATGAAGAAAACCGCTTCCGTTTTATTGAAGAACTCCGAGAACATTTTTATCGTACAAACGTCTTAGATGTCTAAAATTTTTTTAAAAAACAGATAACTATTTGAAAATCTCCTCTTGCGTGCGCCACTGTTTGTTACCATTGAAACAACTCTTCGACAGCAAACCCTTTTATATCTAACTACACATTAACCCTTTCCGGTAAATTTCCACATTTCTTGAGATAAAAATTTTTCCTTCAAAATATTGACTCTCATTGAACATTTTAGCAATAAAATACAAAAATATATCAAAAACATAATTTCAGTTCAGAAATATAGCTCATTCAATTTTGTACGATATATCGTACAATGGTCCGCAAAGGAGTAAAAATGCATGCAATTTTGGTTTCGATTTTTTAAGTTTTATGAACAATTCATTGATTTTTTATATAAAACATAAATTATAACAACAAAAAATCAAAACGTGATTTCATTTTGATCGAAAGTTATATAAATTATATATATAAACAATTGATTCACATTTATTCGGCCTTATATAACCGTTGTTGTTGTTGCAAAGCCCTTTTCCTCTCAATTAAACACAGAATTAATTAAAATTCATACAGTTTTACAGAAAGGCACTGAATATAGCCCATTCTTATTATCGTAGTGGGAGTGGCAAGTACGCATGTCTAACCTTACATAACCTGTGTCTGCCCAGTAAAACACAAAATCGTCTAGTAATTCTTATTTCTTAGTAGAAATTTGCCGAATAGTCGAAATTATTAGTCAAGTGATTTACAGATGGACGTGGCAGGCATACAAACTCAAAAAATCTGTTACCAAACCCATAACTTTAAAAAAATGCAAACATCACTTGCAACCGTTGCTTTCCATTTGTACGATATATCGTACAAAGCTTTGCAACCCTTGTGGTCATTTGTACGATATATCGTACAATTTTTTTAAAGGCTCGGGAAAAATATTTAGACGCAAAAAATGTTAAATTTAATAAGTTTTATAAATCAATTGAGATTCAAACTTGGAAATTGTGTAGCTTTTTGCTACCAAAAAGTATAACATATTTAAAAATTCCTACGCAGAAGTATCGCCATTTGCTAGTTTTTCAAATTCTTGCAAAAAGCTGCTTACAAAACGCACTCAACTGTGTAGCCACGGCTATTATGATTTATATTTAATAAACAGAATGATACAACACAGCCTACTTAATAAAAGCCTACTGTGAAATAAAAAATCGTCGAAAAAATTGTACGATATATCGTACAAATTTCCAGAAAGGGTTAACGCTAGAAAGACCACTGCGGTCATTTTGAGGGTTTTCACTTTTAAATATCTGTATTTTCTTTAATATTTCTATCAGCTTTTGCTTTGGTGACTTTTATTTTTTTATCGTGAAAAATTGTATATTCTTTTTTTAATTTATTTTGTGAAAAATCAGCCAAATCCGATGAGTACTTTTCGAGGTATCAGTGGATATTTCTTCAGTGGTCTTTCTAGTGTTAAAAAATATTATAAGAATAGTTAATATCATAACATAAATAATAAGTTAGAGCTACAGCAACAACTTTCTGATGGGACCATTCTATCTCATTCGTAGTTCGCAGAGTTAGGATTGGTGGAAACAACATGTGGCAAATTTCAATTTCTTTTTTGTTTTTATATTTCTTTTATATAAAAGTTGACTAAGGAGTTTTAATCTTAAATATTCAAATACACTCAAAGTGAAATGAAATGTAATGCCCATGTAAAATTCATTTTCGTATGCAAGCGTGTGGTTTGCTTTACTTTAATCTATAAAACTCAAAATAGTTAAAAAACCACTCACATTTGCATATGTTTTGCCCTTTATTTACATGTGCCCATGCGTACGTAAGCATTCATAGGTACGTGTACATGTGTGCGCAGTAAAATCGCTAGTCCTTTCTCGAAATACACCAACAAACTTAAATATGCGCCAACTTATTACCCTTATCACTCTGCCGCACGCTTCACGACATCACCGTGAAAGCTTACCGCAATCTATACGAACGTCACATTGCATGTATTACACAAAGTCCTGCCGCATTATCGCAAACCGCCGTCGCACAAAGCCACCGCTTGAGCCACCCTCACATGATAGGAAAGATGTGGTGTGATAAGAGAGGACACTCAATCGGGCGTGTATTGGTGCAGCTGTGCGCGACCAACGACACGAAATTTATTGCTCGGCTTACCTCTTCACTTGCGGCATGACAATTTGTCCCGTGTGCTTGCAGGCTTCCACGCAGGTTCTGCGCAATTTTCGAATTTTCTCGCGCAACTCTGGACAATCCTTTGATTGGCCAACGTGTATTAACATATCACGAAATAAAGCCACGTGACTGTTGATCTCCACAATGAGCTGCAATTAAATGAAAACATTTCAAAAGGGTCAGCGAAAATCGAAATCATGTTTGATGAAATTAATTAGTAAAAGAGATCTTAGGGCATCCCTCTTCACCGTCGGCCTCCAACTACCACGTTGAACATCTTTTCCAACAAAGCTTACGAGCAACATGGCGTAGCCGCTGGATAGTGATTCGTTTCCTGGTTGGACTGCGCCGATTTATTCAAACAAACTGCACTGTTTCAGTTAGTTGAAGAATAAACTTGACAAGGTTACTCTAAACACACTTTTGGAAATTACAAGGCACCTTCTTTGGTTGCCGAGAAGATTAGCAATGCAAGAAAAACAAGCATTGACATTTACTTACTTAAATAAACTAAAATATTCTTAATATTCAAGTAGTTTTGGACGGCCTCGATAGTGCAGCGGCCAGCCAGTGTGCTACGGCTTTCCCAGCTCGGGCTGATTAAACCTTTCGACCCCAAAGTTGCCTGAGAACAACTTCACCTATTTCTCATCTTATAGCAAAAGCTACGATTGGTTTATGGGTTTAATTTAAGTAGGCACCAACAAATTAATATTTTTAGAAGTGAATTCACAGCAAATTAAAAAAATTGTACTGTTATCCCCAAAATAATTTCCAACAAATTGCAGCGATTTCAGGGAAAGTTTGTGATCTAATTGAAGTCTACGAATTGGGCGCGTTTGATCAAAACCCTGTTTCCCCCATTATTAAATGGTTACATAAAATCAAAAAGTGATAATTTTGTATTTTACCCTAAATATTAAATAATTTTTCTGTAATTAAAAAATATTGATACAAAATTTATTTAACCCGTTTTAAGCTAAAATTTTTCAAAACTAAACTAGCTCTAAAACTCTAACAAAGAGGCGTGGCGACTTCAAATGTCGTGTGCACACTTCTTAGGCAAGTGTTTCATGATTTAAATCAGTGGTCGGCAAACTTGACAATGAGATGGTGTTAGTGAGCGCAGTGAAATTTCCCTCCACTGTATAAAATTATACCTGAACAACGACTGATTGAGAGAGCGTACTGTGTACGTGTGCTGAGCGTACTGCTCATAGAAGTGAGCTTTGATTTAAATACCAAAAAGTAATATCGAGAGACAGGGTAAAATTTGGGGTCGAACAAAACCTCCAAAAGTGAAAGAAAAACTGCCAACTCCCAACCGCCGTTCAGATTCAACGTTAAACTGTAGGTCCCCTCCTCTCGTTCCCCCATTCGTTTGAAATATGTATTGTAGCATATGTTGAAAAAACAATGTTGTTGTTGTTGTTGTGTCAGCCACCAAAACCTACTTTCTTACCTACGTAGCAGTCGAAGCTTCCTGCCATTTCTTTTGAAATTTCCCTAATAAATTCGCAGCTCCATTTGATGTGATGTTGCTTTTTTTCGACATGTGCTCATGTTGTTGTTTTTATTTAAGTAACGAGAAAATATTGCATCCTAAATGAGCATAATTTGGAGTATGTCTAACTTTTTGCCCAACTTGAGCAATTTTTTTTTTCGTGGCATCGCTGTGTTCCTACATGTTTCATGTTAATTTCGTTGTGCTCAACATAAAACAGCCAAAATGGCAACTCACAGAACGCACATAAACACGTACACATGCACTTAAACAGACACACATTTACACAATACATACACACATACAGGAGCGTAGTCAATGAGGCCATAGCCATAACCTATCATTAATCAAAATTTTCAATGACTTTTTAGCATAAAATAATTTTTAAAAAATGCTTAAAAAGCCTTTTTTTGGCAAAACCAATTTCTTGTATTGAGAACAAATTCCCACGGACTCAATACAGCGATTTGCATGATCGAAAAACATATTTAATGAGTGTCTTAGATGGTCGGCCGGAATGTCCTTCAGAATGTCGATGCAAGCCTTTTGGATGGCTTCAACCTCCTCAAAACGCTTTCCTTCATCAGCAAATACTTTTTACCGAAAAGGTGAAAATTCCAATCAGGCAAATACGACGAGCAGATAATTGCTAAATTTGATTTTTAGTTAAAAAATCATTCACAAGTGCCGATCGATGAGATGGCGTCAGTCAACTGATGCAGAGCAAACGCTTTTCAAAAGATAAATGTTCAGTTAAAATACTATAAATTTATCTTATTGAGATGTGTAAATCTATTTTCAAGAATTTGAGTGAAAATTTTGGCTTAATCTGAAATCTGCGTTGATTGCAGATTTCAGTTTCTCAACTTGTTGGTCAACATTTTTGTTCTCACTGCCATTTTTAAATTGCGTATGCAACTCATGAATTGTGCCACAGCATAAAAAACCTTAACAAAAAACTTGGTTCATCAATTAAAATGTTTCCGCCAAAATTTTAACAATAGAAAACAAAAGTTAAAACTGGCTCTTTGTTTGATGCTCACTTTAATTCCGATGACACGAACAAACTTTCACTTCAGAAGCAATAACTCAGCTTTCAGCGAACCAAACATCATGAAACTTTTACTGAAAATCGCAAAAAATATACATTTTCAATGCACTAAGTCACATATTGGTGGCTCCACCAGAAAATGTCATATTTCAACTTTAGAACGCATGCAAAACAAAAAATAAATAAACTAAATAAAAAACATTTGTTTAATCTCTTCACCCCCATGGCCAATTTCTGGCTACGTCACTGCTCACATATGTATGTAAATAAATGCAAATGCCTTTACCTACACACACACAAATTTTTTCACATACGTTCACACACACACATACCAAAAAAAAACACTTTACGCACTTCCTCTTAGTTGCGTCTTGCAATCTGCCGCTTTAATGTTTCCTGGATGAATGTGTGTTGTTGTAGTTGTAGCTGTTGGTTGGTTGTCGCTTCCGACGCCGTTTGTTGTTGTGGTTAGAAAGGCCAATTTGTGGTTTTTGCATGACTTCATTTGAGTTGGCTGCCACAATGTGACAGCCGTCGCAACAGCAAAGACTACAACAACGACAACAATAACAATAACAACAAACCCCAGCGGCAGTTGCAAAAATGGCATCCGCAGTTTACATGCTTGATTTGCGCCCAAGTGGCTGAAATATGTGCACGCACACAGCCACATTTCCGCACACAAGCATACACATATAAATATATACATATATGTAGGTATGTATGTAAATATGTGTGAGTGCACACAGTTGATATGCACGCGGCAGGCGATGTCAGCTATTTGGCTGCTCGCACCATCCATGAATACTTTGGATAATTGTTGCTGGTAATTAAAATGATTTGCTTGCACACTGAAATACGCAAATATTTGTACTCGTATTTTGTTGCATATTTTGGCAACACTGAAGCCCCAAAATGTTTGCTCTTAACAATGTCTAAATATAAATTTGGTTCTGCAAAATAAAAAGATGGGAACAGCCAACTGCACCCATTCGAATGTCACTTTGATATTGACATTTTATTCATTGCCAAAACGCTCTAAGAATAGCCTTCGAAAAATGTTTGTTTATTGAGAAATTTAGGAAATTGTCGTCATGCCTAATTTGCGCAGTAACAATTAAATTAAATTAAAATCGTGCACACAGCTGTGCAAATCAATTGTCTGCTTGATATGTGCGTTCCGTCAACTTTGAGGCATCATTTCAGTTATCAATTTAAATTTGGAATTTCTAATGGGAAGATAAAATTATTCACAGCGCATTAGACGTGACGACAATGATAACGACGGGGGGAGGGTGCAAAGTTGTGCTTGTAGAAAATTATGCAAATGAATAAAAGTCAACAGTGGCAACGATCATGAATGGTGAATTGAAAAAAGGCGTTTTAAGAACTTCAGTGTGGTAAATGGGGGTAAATGTTGAGCTAACAAGGCATTTAAGGCATTATCCATTAGACGTGGGAACTATACGGGCGCTCTGTTTGAACGCTTATCCTATTTAAAGATGATGCACACATCCACATCTTTAGTGCATGTAAGCAAGGTACTCCAACTTTTCCTGTCCTCTAAATATTTCCTAGCCCAGCAAAATACCTCAATTGAAAAATTCTGACCCTCAGATGATCCTTTCCCACTCACTCTCACGCAATCATGCGCTGTGCGGCTGTAAAAAGAAAACAAATATATGTACAGCTACACGGTGCATCAGCAACGCGAAAAACAGCGCACCAAACCGATCTTAGCTAAGTCCCCAACCATCCTGCTGTCACCTCCTTTGCAGAGGACCGATGGCGCTATGAGCGATAGCTCACAACATCGGGGCGTCGTTCGTAAATGGCGATAGATGGCAGCCCCATCACATAGAACTACCTGGGACAAGCTAATCACCTACCATAGCAGAAAAAAACCAACCTATTAACGTAATCAAGTCTTGTGGAGGATCTATGCTCCTGAGAGGAGTGAACAAGGAAAACAAAGCAAGATGACTTTAAAAAAACATCGAAATCACTGTGTGTGTGTCCAGAGCCCAGAGTTCAGAATGTACTTGTATCGGCTCGGCAAACTTTTCCGCAATCAACCGACAAGATCCAACAGTTGATTGCCAATTTTGAATAACAAATTTACACATTTTAGTAAGAAACCAGAACCCTTCTGTGGTCTAGGCAAAGGAGCACTATCCATCCTTTCCAGGAAAGACGAGATAACCATCCGGAATCAATACTGGGAAAATCAACCAAACCTTGAACATTCCAAGATGGTTATTGGATCTTTTAACAAGAAAAGGTTCGAGGAATGTATGAGTCTCTCAAAGAATAATCTAAGGATCATCACAGGTATATTGACAGGGCATTGTAGATTGAACTATCATCTAAGCAAACTGATATCAGGGTGAACAAAACTATTTCACAGAACCAGTTTGAGCGTCTGATAGAGCTAAATAGACCTATTGGTCCTATCGGTTAGATCCCTAGATTGTTGAAGAACAAGTTACCCAAGTGAGATCTATTTCTCCTGGATTTCTCCACATAAGTAGATATATATGGTAGAAGGTGAAGTACATTTAGGCTGACACCCCAGGATCTATCCAGATTTCTCCGACGATCGAGAAGATTCAAAACAGGATTCAAACTCAATGGACGTATGTAATGTATGAGTGGAGGGAAAAGAACATTTAGGCTGTAAATAGTCATATCGACTAGATCCCAAAGGAAAATGTCACCCAAGTGAATCTTTCTTCATCGAGAGAGTGAAGGATAAGTACATAGAAGACAAAGCATGTTTTCCTTCTATTCCTTATCCATGCAACTCCTGCAGAAATGGTTGGAAGGCGGCTCCTTCCTTTTTGCATGGGTAGCACTCAGACAATCACCAGTCAGGTATTCCTTCCAGCAACCCGTTTCAACCACTGGACCTCATGCAAGTAAAAGTTTGTGTTGTTTTCAATTCAAAATGTTACTTTATTTTCTCTGCTATGCAGTTTTATTTCTCTAACTATGTAGAAGCGACTGATTGATACAAGTAACATAAATTCTAAAAACATAACTCTTAACTCTGTCTGTGCCTGGAGGCCTAACCCTGAATAGCTTTCTTGGCCCGCCGTATGAACTTGTTGTTCATACGGCGTTGTTGTTGGGTTGCCATATTTGCAACCCAAAATTTTTGCTAGATACAAAGTAGTAGCAGTAGATTCTTCTGATGTTGGTTTCTTCTGTGAAACTTATACACTGCGGCGCAAAAGTTGTCACCCAGTGTGCTTTAGCTCTAATTTGTTTATGAAGGAATAAATGAATAAATCCTTCATATTCATTCATTCATTAATTCATTCATTAAATCCTTCCTATTCATTCATTCAATCATTTATTGACAATGAAAGGTACCAACTTTTGCGCCACCCTTTACAAGTACAAAGTTTAAGGTTAAAAGAGGAATTAGGAACGTTTGCATATTTGCCAAAAAAGGTGTTCGATGCGGTAGTTGGGGGTCAACGGCGAAAAGGAAGGTGTCTCCAGTGGGAGGACTAAGTTGAGGAGGCCCTTATCAACTCTCAATATGACGCGATGAAGCGCCTAGAGAGAGCTAAACGTAACGAGTAGTTGTGGCCAGTTAAGTAAGTAAGTAAGTAAGTAAGCCACTTGGATCGTGAACCACAGCGTCTTTTTCCTTTAGCTTTAATAAAAATGAATTCAGCCAAACAATCAAATGACAACATACAAAATTTTACTGTTGTCCTTAATAGCAGAAGTTTTGTAAAAATATAGAAATTTTTAGAGTTGAGAAGTCAAAAAGGTGCGTATCGTTCTGGGAGGAGAATGGCATCAGACATACTTTTGACTTTTTTTCTTTCTTAAGGGGGTAGTCAGGTAGAATCGACCATGTTTTTAAGTAATTTTTTTTTCATACAAATTTTTATTCCACATTAAAAATTTTTGTATATGTTATTGTACATAGTTTTGAGTACTGAACAAAATTTTTTTTATCAATTTTCGTTTATATCCGGGGGAAATATGGGCGACCGGAAGACGCCATTTTGAAATCTGGCTGACACGATTTCTCCATTTTGGATGATCTGAAACATACCAAACAAATTTCATTGTGAAGTACAAATGAATGGCTCTCGTTTGAACTATAACTGTAAAAAAATATTAATAAATAAACATTTAGTGCAATTGTAAAGTTTTTTCCTCTTTTTTTGCTTGTTTTTTGTTAATAATTGTGTCATAACGTTGTTACATAGAAATGGACAATAATGATCGTAGTTCACGCGATAGCCAAAGCTTTTCTGAAAATATAAAAAAAAGTTTAAGCAAATCGGTGCAGTAGATCGGCCGTAATCGTGTCAGCCAGCTCAAAACAACAGCATCTACTTCACGCGCCAGGTGTGCGATTCGAGCGCGCGAGCCCTTACAGCTAATCTCATTTTCAATCGCTTTCGGATACTATCCGAGGTAAAGGAAGATTTCTACATGATTCCTAAGGGTTTAAATAGACCAAAACTGCAAAAAAATTTTCGATTTTTTGAAAAAAATCTACCTGACTACCTCCTTAATACTTAACACTTAAATGCAACAGTCTAAATGCTGAACTCTGCAAAAACTCACTCATGTAAGCCTGCCGCCCCCAAGCATCCGCCCATTGCTTCCCGCATATAACGCAAAATAAAGCAAACCAGTCTGCGCTTCACTTTCTCGCCACTGCTATCAGAGCAGCGAATGCTCGCACGCATGAAACCCATAAAGTCTACATCTACCCACCATTTAAGTGTCAGCGAAAGTGCTGCACTTGAATTACAACTTGTGAACAATTTCAAAATGCGCACCAACGCAATTTTCATAACTTAAATGGGCGTAAAAATCTAGTCGGCTAAATCGTTGTCTGTATGTAGGTAGCTAAGCTGTAGTGATGAGGTTGACGCAACGCAACGCAACGGAAGCGGAAATTGAAACGCGAATCAAATTTGAATATGGCTGCGGCAGGAAGGGCTAGCAAAACGAAGGCATCAAGACAAGCGCGAAATCAATTTAACCCATCAAAGAGTAAAAATGTCGTAAAAGTGAGCAGCGAAAAATGCGTGTTTAATGCTGTTGAAAATTGCAAATTTTCCTCAATACTTCTTTTTTTTTTTAATAATATTTTTGTACATGCGAGACAAAAAATACTGCAAACATTAATATTATTTGTAAAAAACTGGTAGGCTGTTGCCTTATAAATATGACGATTTCGTATTACAACAGCAAAAATCAATAATAAAATAATTTTATTTTGCGTGTGTTGCATTTATTTAACAAAAAATTTGCATTATTTTTTTATGTTAAAAATGCATGTCGCCTGCCAGTTTCAACGAGAAAAGTTGTCATTTTATTGTGATTTAATACTTAAGACACGCACAGTAGCATAGCAAGCAAGCAGCATGTTCATAAAAATTAGTTGCTAAAGTTGTTTTTGTTTCTTTAGAATTCAGTGAAAGCATGCTTGAAGGTTGACACTTTGCATAAGAATGCAATTTGAGTGACTAACACACCGGCAACACGGGACGTATGAGCGACATGCAATTCAGTGGCCTTAAGAAATGCTTAAAATAAAAAATGTAACAGCTTACAAGGCGCCTACTTGTATAATTGCGCGACATTTCTCTCAGTTATTTTCTTCTGAAGCAACTTCCAAGGAGCTGCGACTCAAAGCAAGCGCGACCGCAGTCGCCTCGTGTTAGTGGTTTCCTCACGCGTAAAGCCAACCTGTCGAATGCAACGAGGCGCATTAATGTTATGCGGGACCAGTGGCGCAGTGTTTGGGAGTTCAAACCCTCCGCCCCTCCAAATACCAAAATTTGCTGGTACAAAATATGGCTTAGGCTCAAAAGTTGTACGCAAACCCCACCTCTCCAAAATGAAATCCTGTGTACGCCACTGTGCGGGACATTTGTATGTTGTGGCTTCAACTTGAAATTATTGCATGCGTACTTAACATTTCACATTTCTATGCTTAATGTAATGAATAACATTTTTCTACGAACCTCTTGGGAAATTCATTGCCGAAAGGCGCTGCTGAAAATGCTTTTCTCTTATATAAATTATGTCAATTTAAAAAAAACTTTTTAAATGAAGAGAAGAATTTTCTGCTTTTAGCAAGAAATTTTATATTTTCAAAATTTTATTTATTAAGGTTTTTGCGTTATATTAAAATTATTGTACCCTTATTTAATAAATAAGGACTGTACCAGAAAAAATCCGGAAACAAGAAAAAATTCATAAAAAATTAACTTTTATAAAACTTAAACTTTTATTTCATTAATCAGTTAATTATTATAATAATATTATTATTCTTAGATTAATCTTTATTCCTGTAAAAGCTGCGTACCTTTGCCTAGAGTCCTGCCATTAAGTTCCGCACAGTGGTTTCATCAATAGTCTTAGCCGTCTTATTCCATCTTCTTTTGAAATATTTAATGTCCTTTGCTGCTCCTCCTTCTTTTTTTAGTTCTTGTTTAACTATAGCCCAGTACCGCTCAATAGGCCTCAATATTGGGGTATTTGGGGGATTGCAATCTTTAGCAACAAATTGTATATTATTTGCAGTATACCACTCCACAGTCTTCTTGGAATAATGGGAAGTTGCTAAATCGGGCCAAAATACTAATGAATCCCGGTGAGATGTAATAAAAGCCAAAATTCTTGTTTTCAAACATTCTTTAATATAAATTGCTTGGTTAATAGTGCATTGGGTAATAAAAGAATCGGTTTTCAATCGACAAGAGCAAATTGCTTGCCAAACCATGTATTTGGAACCAAATTTTTCAGTTCCTATTTCATTATATATTTTTCCTTGACCTCTCCCTTTTTAGAAGCCGTGTAAAATTATGTGCCAGAAAGCTGTTTAAAATCAGACTTACAGTACGTTTCGTCATCCATTAAAACGCAGTCAACTTGTGGTAAACATTTTTCGTATAACTTTCTGCAGCGCGTTTTTGCTGCACGTTCCTGCTTTTCAGTTCTCTTTGGTACCTTCTTAGCTTCAAATGTTTTCATCCCTCCTTCCTTTTTGTATCCCTGCATAGTTGATGGCGATACTCCAAATTTTAAGGCCATATATCTTACAGAAGTGTTTGGGTGTTTCTTGAACTCCTGTAAAACTTCCCTGAAATCCCTTTTTACGGCCAGAACCAGCGGCTCTTTCGAGAGTAAAACGTTGTGCATACCTATTTATGACATCATAAACAGTAGATTTGGGAAAATTAATTTTGTTGGCAATTTCATTTTTCGATAATTGCCTATATTGCTGATAAGTGTGCAAAATAATATTTCGGTTAGCGTTTTCGTTCGACTCCATTTTTGGTGAAAACCCGTTTAAAATATTAAATTCAATTTAGAAAATATGTATGTATAAGGATTAAAGAATCAGGGCTAACAATTTGAAAAATGTCAGACAAAAGCTTTCGTAGTTACAGGTCAAACTGTATTTCCGGATTTTTCTGGCACAGTCCTTAATATGAAAATTAAAAAATTTGTTTACTTTCTTTACAGTTTTGATCTCCTGCGTCCATAAGAAAGGTAAACATTTGACTGCATTTTACTTTAAACTTCTCTTTAAAGACTAATCTGCCAGCGCATAGCTATATACCTACATACATACATACACCTAATGTACATGTGTGCATGTGAAAGCGCACCACTTGTGCGAGAGTGTGCGAGATAAATAAAAAGGCGTTGAGGGAAATCCTTGAACGCAAAACTCTTGACTTCAGGCCCCATGCAACGCGAGCTAAGTGCGATGACAATGTAAAGTTTAATGCCAACGCAATGTTGCGCTGTTGTGTGCCCTTGCGTGCGCATGTGATAATAGTAGAGCGGTTATACACGCACACACATATGTGTAGAGGTATGTAGTGCGTCTGTGGCTATTGGCCATGCTGAAAGTACGAAGAATTTAGGTTTCAATATAAATTGCGGTTTCAATAACAACGCAAACATCAAAACTTTCATCGATATGTTCAAGTTGAAAGCGGCCCACAATCTGAAAGCTATTCTATGCTCCACGAACTCATTTAGAACTGTTGAAAGGCGTGGCAGCGTGCGCGCAGTTGGGCTTATGTTGAAAATGCTAATGGCATACAATCAGTTTAACGTTTATAAATTGGCCGGAAGGAATATGCGGGCGCGTTGGTCTGTGCAAAAGTTGTACAAATTGCTTTGCGGTCTTAGTTGCTTTGCAGTTCAATCCGTTCGATGTTTAATGCAACATTTCTTTAGCCACTTTCCTTTTGGTTTGTTTGGTTTTGCAATTTTGTCTGCTCCCATGCAGAACAACAATAATAAATTGATAGGTTGGGCAATGAGGCAAATAAATATTCGGTGAATGCAAATGAATCATTTCTATCAATTTCCATTTTGTTTCTCCTGCTTCACCTGCTTCCCATCTCGTTTCATCTCTCACCCTCCATACACTGCCAGCGCCACTCGTTATTCTATACAAATCCGAGCGTATTGTTTCACGAAATTTAATTGAGATTTATTGGCGGATGTGCTTTTGCCATGTTTGACCAAATGGAAAACTCCACTTAGCTGCTTGGCTTGTTGGCCCGACTGTTGTTGATTTTCGCTTGCACGCGCAGACAAAAAAGTTGCACGAGTGGTTTCGATGTTTGGCGAGTTGACTGGCTGGTAAAAAGCGCTGTGGTCAGTTAATTGATTGAACATTAAATTATTGAACGACTGCAAAAAGCAGCCTGTGAAAAGTGTAAACAAGACCAGCACCCCAGTAAATAATGGGTGAAATGGGTACCCAGTCTACTTTCAAAAATAGAACAATATAACCCTTTCGTAGCTGTTAGAGTCAACTGAAATAATTGACTCTTAATTTTAAAGAGCTTTTAATGAATTTTTTAATTTGCAAAATTAGCTATGAAACTTTTATCATATTTTTTGGGTATGTAAATTCCGCTGCTTGCTATTGCCGCCGTTTTTTTCTTTTATCGACAGAGCCTATTCTTGTCTTTACTTCTTCTAATTGTGTAAAAAACTTTGTTGACCTTTTTTGTGATTCTAACATTTGAATGCGCTTGAAAACTGTACATGTCGAGAACCAAATTTAGGCGTCAAAGTATTCACTGTTCACTGTTCATCTTTTCAAATATTTATCTATGCTACTTTAATACTTTCAGCACATATTTTTCGCTCCCAAAATTTAAATAACAGATATTTCATCAATACAGCAAATGCCAGAGGAAGGTACAACCTTGTTCTTTGTCGACATTCAAGTAAAGGCTAAAAACAATTTTCCATTGTCTATGGGCCGCTGCCAAAATTAGCCGCAGCCATTTAAGCTGCCAACATTATGCCAGCACGTTTTCATTTCGCTTTTCTTGGGCCCTTTTTGCAATTTACTAATAAACACATTTTCATTATTTTGCCACAGCAGCAACCGCTAATAGCTTTCAGCTCAGCGCAAAAAGGGTCAAGGCCGCACAGCGCCACGCGCGGTTACTCCCGCCCCAAACAGTGCGCCAGTCGGCGAATAAGCCAGTCAGTCGAGTCAGTGAGCCAGTGCAGCAATTGTTCGAATTATTTAGGCGCACTTTGGCTGCTGTTCGCTTGAATTATTGGCAACGTGCAGTAGTTGCTGCTCGCTCAGTCGTGAATGAGTTTCGAGGATGTGCCATAATTTGTAGCATACTTCACGGTGTTCACACATAGCCGACTGCACTTGCAGCCACATTACCGCTTAACCGTTTGGCAAAACTTTGAGATGAAAAACACTGCCGACAAACAAGAAAACAAACAAAGCTGAAAAAAGCAACAGACGCGCATTCAAGCAGCGCTGTTTGCTATTTGCACTTAGCCAAAGCCTGTTTGTGCATATCACGTTTTCGGCTGGCGGCCTCGAACTCCAACTTGCCACCAAGTTGCAAATGATTGGCTGCGCGCATTGCTTGTTTATTAAAAAAATTTCACTTTGCCACCACACAAATGGCCATTGTTGGCACTGCTCCATCGCAGCCATTCGGCGTGCCTGCAATTGTTTCGCTGCCGCCGGCTCGCTGCTGACTGTGGCATGCATTAGCCATTCTTTTGTGCGCCTTTTGGGCAGCTTTTGTTGTTACTTTCTTTGGTGCCATTGTAATGTGCTCGCTGCTTTATTGCACTGGCGCAGCAATCTGCGCGTTCGTGAAAGACGCGCCGCTGCACGTTGCACAAACAATAAAGCACTTGCGCTCTGCTTAATGCAGCGTAAGGCGGCACTTGTGCGCGCACGAATGTTGCGTTTAATGGCAGCGCGCTGTGGCGTGTTTGAGAATTTCTGCGCCGAATATTTTTTCTACGAAGAAATTAATCTGTTTCAAGTGAAATTGGTTTCTCCTTTTGCCTTCGGGAAACTTGAAAAGAGCTTTGGATCACAGCTTGTAATTGAAATAACACAAAAGAATTGAAAGCATACCTTAAAGAAACTCAATGGTAGTTCATTAGGTTATAAGGTTTCAAATCTATTTTTTGTTTACTTCTTTTCTGTTCTATTTGCATTCCCTTTTGCATAATTAGTGACAATTGTATTGAAGGTTAGGTTAGGTAAGCTGACTGGCCAAGTCGACCACGCATGGGCTCTATTGGGTCCCTAGCGGTACCAGTTAGAGTCGCTCAGTGTTGTGGAACGACGTAGAAATGATGGGCGAGAATGTGAGTGTTCCTAGCCAAGTTCAGCAGGCCTTTTCTGACCCAAAGAAGAATGGAGCCCCTAAGTAAATAAGTCATAACCTGGAGTTAACTTGACAATATCAAAGAATAAAAAAATAAATAGTGTATTGAAATAACACTCAAAAATTGGGGGTTTTGAAGGAATGCCCAAAAGAAACATTTATAAACACTTTCACTTCTTTTCTGTTTTATTTGCATTCCCTTTCGCTTAATAAGTGGTAGTTGTATTGAAAGTTAGGTTAAGTTAGGTTAGGTAAGCTGGCTGGCCAAGTCGACCACGCATGGGCTCTGTTGGGCCCGTAGCGTTACCAGTTAGAGTCGCTCAGTGTTGTGGATCAACGTAAAAGTTCAGCAGCGACTTAATGTCGTGCTTGGGGGCCTCTTCTAACCCAAAAAAGAAGTTGTAGGGGAATTCTTTGTAAGGTGCCACTCTTTGTAAGGTGCCACCCCTGCTCGATTTCGACGTTCCAGCAATCCAAGCAAAAAAATTCCTACCGTCATTTAAGGTATATATGACAACATCAATTTTAATGTGGTTTTTGAGGGAACAGACGCAATAACACGGTATGGATAAATAAAAGTGTCAAATTTGGTTAAGAAAAAACATAAAAATGAAAACTGAAGGTTTTTCCTGTGGTGAAAAAGTAACCAAAAACTTATAAAGAACTAAGGTAAATATCAGTGTTGGACTTAATTTTTAATGGTTTTTCATAATCCGAATTGATATCCAAGCATATCGTAAAAGAAAAAAATTTATACAATGATTTCCAAAATGGCATAAAAATGTAAAGTGACACCTTTTTTTCTTTGTAAGGAGCCACCCCCCCCTTTTTTCATTGTTTTGTGATCCTATATCGGTAAAATGCCTTTTTATTGCTCGGGACCGTCAATAAAATGAATTCAAAGTGTTCTTAGTAAATATTTCTCTAATCCTATCATGAGGAATAAAGTTCAGTTCAGTTTTGTTTATTAATTTCCATATAATTACCGTTTTATTCGTTACCATTCAATTTTCATTTTGCTTTCGGTCATTTTATATTTAATTCAAATTAAATTCAAAAATCTTTCATACATTTTCTAAATCATGAATTTTTACTTGAGATTTTTACGTTTTTAGCGGTTTTTTTAGGGGGTGGCTCTTTACATTAAAAAATTTTAGGGTGTCGATTTTGAACACTTTGGGAAATTGGCTGTAAAATTCGTATTTACGAAAAATTCAAATGAAGTGTTACCTTGTATCATAGCTCTTTAAACCCTCTTTCCAACGTTATATTAACATTGGCGATACGTTAATTTTCTAACGAGTTATGCGCAAAAACGCTATGGGGTGGCACCTTACAAAGAATTCAACTAGTAGTAGAAGTCCCTATTATATTTTTGCTCCTCGAAACTGTCTAGCAAGCGCAGCACTCAGACTACTACTACGACTTGATGCTCCCTGTTAATGTGTTTTGAATCTACCCGACCTCCGGAGAAATCTGTATAGATCATGTGGTGCCAAGGAGCTAAGCTGGTAGCTTCTCAAATGGACAGTTCTTCATCACTTTTACTTTCGCACAGTATTTCTTGAATTTCGGCTGCGATAAATCTTTCAGGACGAGCTCTTGCTGAATAAGAACTCATTTCCGAATTTGTTCAAATCTTTCACAATGCAATTCAAACTAATTACTAACGACTGATTAATTTGTTACAAAGTTCAAATGTCAAAAATTTCCGCGTGGAATGACCTTCCATTGAAATTTATAGCAGCGCATAAATAGTATTCCTCTTTTTATGAAAGGGGATCCGAAATTGCAGAAAAATGCATTACTGGAAATTAAAAAACAATTTTGCAAGTCATATTTTATAACAAGGGAAATCCCAAAATGTACTTTTATATTACTGAGAGCTTTAAAACTAAGCACAAATTGTAAAATTTCTTACAGTGCGAACAAAAAGTGAGACATTTACATACAATTTGTACTGGGGTACCCCATCACACGGGTAAGGGTGTTTTTTTCAGCACACACACTAGGGTTAAAATAAATTTTTCCACAGCTCTTGCGATCCACTGACATGCAAATTTTGCCAACTCATAATAACATAAATGACCTCTGACTTTCATTTTTGTTGTATACTCCACATAATAATATATACGAGTATGTATGTATGTAAGTATATTTTCCTTATTAGAAAAACACAAAATCAAAAAATTGTTCAAGAAAATTTTGATGCAAAAGTTTCGTACTCAAAATGCTTTCACTCAACGCCAGCTGACTGATGATTTTATTATGCGATCAATAAATTTTGCTGTCAACATAATGAAAACATCTTTTGCTTTGTCGCTGCCTTTCAACATTAAACAAATTTTTTATTCACTTTTTTGCTTTTGCATTCTCTCGCCTCCGCCACTACACACATGCATACATAAGTAAACCCTGAAATGGCAGCACTTTAGGGACTCAAAGCGAGAAATTAATGAGTGAACTTTTGCCATTATACTTTGTGGTGACTTTCCGCGTACCTTCAACTCTCATTACAAGTATTTATAATTTTTTTTTCTTTTCACCTCATTGACTAAATGAATAAGTTGCTAGTTGGTGGGTAAAAGTTGTTTGCTTCTTTTTTCCTTTGCATTATTCATTTTTATGATATTCTAACTAAGTGGAAGGTAGTTAGTGAAAAGTTACTTACATTCATTTGAAAAGTGTTAATAATGTTTGTAAACAGCTTAGACAGCGTCTGCACATACTTTCGGTGTGTAAAAATAATTAATCGAGCGCAATTTGAGGCATTTCTGAAGTTAAGCGAAAAGCTGATTTAATTGGACGTGTTGAATGGGTTAACATGGACTTTGATTTATTGGACAAATTGGGCTTTAGGCTGGATTTTAGGGACACAGAAATGTTTTCTTGAAGTCCTACAAAGGTCATGCAAAACAATTCTGTACTCATAAACGACTTAAGTCGCCTTAAGCATTGAGTTAAGGGTACTGCCAGTTCTTTTGAAGCGTGCTGCTAAAAATAACTTTTATGAGCTCAAGTGATGATTGCTTTTGGCCATAGAATTCTATAATCCTAAAGGCAAAAAACTAGAAAGGATGCTGCGTGCTATTACTGATATGGATTTCTAAATTCATAAATTTAAATTGAATTTGTTCTTTCCAACTCTCTTTCAGTCTGACTCTCTTCCTCTGCTATTACTCTGACTAGAACGTTTGTATATTGATTCCTTTTCCGTAACATTTCAGAAAGCCCACACCAGCAGCTGTTGATGTGGCTCACAATCGGATTTTATACTGCAATATGTTGCGGTAAGCATTTGGGTTTTGTGGCTCAGCAACATGCGCGACATGTCATAATTTTTTTGTGTCTGGTATTTTTTTTTTTGGTAGAATTTATACCCTCTGGAGGTAAAACGCGCGCATGACTGCAGCAATTCGCAGGTTGCTCAATGAAAATATTCATAAATTATGCAAAACCACTTTGCTGATGCTCAAATCCGCACGTTGGCAAGTCATAACTATGGCACACATTATACATACACGTGCCACAAACAAATTCCAGTACAAACATAAATATAAATAAATCCATAAACATATAATTGTTTGTCCTGACTAACTGATTCATGATCGCCCAGCCCAAACTGCTGAAGTTAGAAACGTACAATTTGAACTGTAGGTCAAATTTAGAAAATTAATCTTCGCTAAGAAGGGATTTTAAAAAAAGGCGGGTTCTAAAGGGACAAAACCTGGATTAAGGTGTTGCATGAAGAAACGCAATTTAATGGGCCAATTGATTTCAAATTTTGTAAAAATACTCCAAATCAAAACAAAAATTCTAAACGTATTTTTTAATTTTTTAAAAATCAAAATTTAATGTGGTCAACAATGGGTTAAGGTTCGTATATGGGAAGACTTTGAACAGAACATGAACCGATGACTTTAAATTGGTGAAAACACTTGAAATAAAAAATAACTGGACACGTGATTTTAATATTTTTGAAAATTAAAATCTGAAGGGGCAATGATGGGTTAAAAGTTTATATGGAGAAACATGATTTAATGGGTTTTTTTACTTCAAACATGATGAAACTACTCCAAATGAGAAATAATTTAAAATGAGTTGTTTGGTTTTTTCGAGAATTAAAATCTGACAGTATCAACGATGCACAGTGCTCCGAAGTGGGGAAAAAATAGAAAAATTTTATCAACTCTCAAACTATATCTTTATCGGGTAAATTTTATGGTATGGGAATATGATTTTGTGATAAAATGAACGAAACCAAAACACTATTGTCGCTTCAATCGGAAAAAATGTTGCTGCTGTGCACCTATAAGAGTGAAAAAATTCATTTCATTTCATTTCATGAGCTATTTTGAAAAAAAGTTAAATAAAAACGGGGTTGTACTTTATTTAAACAAAACATTTCTTTTTATTTAAAACTATAAAAACGATATATTTTTGTGGATCGAAAATGTCGAATTGCGCATTTTTACACCTACTTTTTTACGTAATCCTCTAGAATGGACTTTCTTCTTTGGGATCATGAAAAAAAATTCTGCAATTTTTAGCGATCTTGGAAAATAATAGAATTTTTGTAAACTACTCCAACTAAAAAAAATGGATTTTTGTACCCTACATTGAGGTGCCCACCGGTACATTCACTAACTGGTAACTGGTAAGATAAAGTATAGTAGGACTGTCGCTATTTAAAATGGGCATGGTCTGCCCACTAAAGGCAGAGTTGCCTTAAATATGAAAACTTCTATATTAACAAAGCCAATGTCACAAATTATTAACGTTTTATAAAAAAATGGGTTTTGCTTACCCGTTTAACCCGTTAAGAGCCATATTATCCTAATTTTGTTTTCATTATTCTGAAATTTTTTGTCTTTCATAAAATATGAAAACTTCTATATTAACAAAGCCAATGTCACAAATTATTAACGTTTTATAAAAAAATGGGTTTTGCTTACCCGTTTAACCCGTTAAGAGCCATATTATCCTACTTTTGTTTTCATTATTCTGAAATTTTTTGTTGAAATGTGATTTAATGCTAATATTTTCTGAGAATAAGAAGGAAAGTTTAGGAAGGCAGTTTTGTTAAAATTACGTTGCATTATTTACACTTGTTTACAATAAAGAAGAAAACTATGGGAGAAAACTATTTGTAAAATAGTTGTATTTCAATTAAACTGTTTGTGTGGGATTAAAATTATAATTCTTGATGATAGTGAAACTGAATAAACTGAACTTTTAAAAAAATGGCAATTATTTTCTTTCATCCTGGAAATTTTACTATAGCATTGCATCTTCATAGCTGAGTCATCTCTATGTTAAGTTCTACGGAAATAAAAACAAAAAATCTTTCTTTCAAGCAACTTCATCGCCCTCTTTCCACCCTTTAAAGGTCGAATATAGAAAAACGCTGAAATATGTGTTTCGTCATTTTTCTTTAAGTATATATATACAAAATTTTAAAACAATCCGACCAAAAAACAATATCCGTATATATAAGCTTTACCACCCGGTTTCCGGCCTATAAAGGTCGAATTTTTTAAAATCGCTTCTTTTTAAAGGTTGACTTTTTAAAATACAACTATTGACCAAATTTCATCATTATAGTTCCAGCGGTTTGGGCTCGGTGGTAATGGCATACTTGGTTATATATATATTTGATTTTTTTTAAAACTATATATATTTTGGAAAACAAACATCATTTTTGAAGTCAGTAGCCCCAAATAATTCAGATTGCAAATTTTCAGCGAATTTAGCCCTTCGCTGCATGGCATTGCATATATGCAATGTTAACTTTTTATAGGCTTGGAGTCTATTCTATTCACCATTTTACAGTCATTCAATCTTCACTTGTATCTTTTATGTTAAAGCATTTGATTACTAATGGAATTTTCCGAATAACATTGAAAGTATGTGCAAAAGAATCGAAAAAAAATCCAAGTGTTTCGATTTAGTAAAATAATGTTGGTTATTGATGGATTTTGGTTATGGCGATCGCCGTCGCTCAGCTGTTTAGTGCGTTGAATTACGAGTACACAGTGACGCCTGACCTCTGTTCGACTCCCCGTAGTAGCCAACACTAAAATATAGATTAACCCGACTTTCATTTCGGCGGTAGCGTTCTCACCAGGATACGGAAAATGTCCGCAAAACTTCTTTCATAGATACAGGAATTCAACAAAATTTAATTTGTATCATCAAAACTTAACTAGCAACAAGAATTATGTGACAAAAATGTTTTTTCCTCACGGAAATTAAGTCATGCAACGAAGGGTTAGAGCACTCCTTCTATTTTTGTCCCAATTTTGTATGGAGTCGGAGCACTGTGCGATGGGTTAAAAATGTGTATGGGGAAACTGTAAAAAAACATGAATTAATGGACCCAATAACTTCAAACTTGGTGAACGTACTCTATTATTTCTACCTATTATTTTTTTTAATTCAAATCTGACGAGGTCAAAATGGGTTAAAAGTTTATATGGTAAAACATGATTTAATGGTTTTTTTTACTTCAAACATAATAAAACTACTCCAAATGAGACATAATTTAACTTGTGTTTTTGTTTAACGGGGTCAGTGATGGGTTAAAAGTTTATGTGGGAAAACATGATTTGAAGGGCCTATTGACTTCAAATATGATGAAAGCATTTCAAATGAGAACTAATTTTTCGTCAAAAAACTGACTGGGGTTAAGAGAATTATGATTGATTGGGACCATTTATTTCAGACTTGGAGAAAGTCCTCAGAAATAAGTCAACGCATGTCTTTCAGTGTTCGAAAATCAACATCAAACGAAGTAAAGGTTTGCTGGAAGTTTATGCAAATAAACATAACTCAGCATTAGATGAAATCGTAAAGTAAGTAAAGGTTATTTCACTGAACTGTACTAAAACTACGGAATGCTGCTCTCAGTGCTCATAAATATCACTCATACGCACCGTATTCAAATTGGTGATTTTATCCAGTTCAACTGCTGCACTGCCACGATGATGATGCATCAGATGGTGTGTCGTCAACATGTTGCCGGCGCCGCTAGCAAACGAGGTGCGCGCGTTGAATCCACCACCGCCGTTGCCGCTCGCTTGCCACCAGTTGCATGCACTGTGCGACTAATGCAATCACTCAGGCGTACACCGAACCACATTGACACTTTGCACAGCAACACGTCGCACTCGCAAACATGCCAGCAACGATGCCGCAATTCACACGTGCTGACAGATCACAGAACTGGCGGCAACACACATCGTTGCATCGCAACACAAAGTAAGAATTCGCTGTTGGCACTGCGGTTGCTGTCGGTGTCGTTGCTGCACTGCACGAAATTTTTCGGCGGAAGTGTAAGTGGCAACAATGCTGCAACCGGAAGTGCAAATGGAAATGGGAGTGGAAGTGGAAGTGGAAATGGCAGCGGAAGATGAATATTAAGCGAGCTTTTTAGAGCGCAAATGCCGCTTTCAGATTGATTTGATGCGTTGGGTTGCGGTGTTGTTATTGTTGTTGTTATAGTTCGCGTTGCTGTTGCTGCAAGCGTCGGTTGTGTTGTTGTTGTTGTTGTCGGTTGATTTATTATTGAATGCTATTGTTGCTTGTGGCGGCTGCTGTTGCTGCTGTAGGCGCCGTTTGCACGGTTAGTGCTGTGGTGGCTGTGGCATCCGTTGCTGCTGCTGCGCTCGGCACTCTTATTGAGTGGCACCGACATTTTCTTGTTTTTGCTCACTTAGGTGTTGGCGCCGTCAGCAGTACGGTTCGATTGGCGCTGGGCATTGTTGCGTAAATGTCAAAAGTTAAATTGAATTTGAATGTCTGGCGCATACGCTCGATTTAATTAATTTCATGGGGTATGGTTAGAAATGTGAGCCAAAGTTTTCGTGAATTGTTTGATTGTTTTGTCTGTCTTCACCGAAATGCTTTTATTCACTACTGCAAAATATTTATAATACTTTTACTATGCATAAGCTGGCACTAGTATCCTTATTTGTTGCGTTTTAATATATTATTAAAGTTATCCCTTTTTGTTTTTATGCTCAACAAAGTGAGTGAGCTATTGCGGATACCCACAAAATTAACCAAGTGTGCTAAGTATTTGCGCTTTGCTATTCAAGTCCAACCATTTCATTTGAAGTGTGTTTATCACCAACGAAATTTAATTTTTAAGTAGTCTGGGGTTACTTGTCTTTGTTTACTGCAGTCCAAAAGCATTTATTTTTGTTCGCTATTTCAATGTTATTGGTTCGGCTCTAATTTCATTAGCTTTGAATGAGTTGCCTTGAATAACGTTTACAATTTCTTAACCGCTTATAAATTTCAATGACTAAAACCTAATAAGATTGCATTTGTTTATATGGTATATTTATTATTCATATTTCAAGTGAAGATTATATAGAATATGAATATGAATACATACAAACAAGCAAGAAGTTTAGCGAAAGCGAAAATTGTTGGTCGCAGCTGTGCAAAAATTTTGAGCACAAAAGACCACAAAGTGGTTGAGGTCTTCTATGGGTTTTGCTGTGCTTACTGAATAGTGAAGAACAAATGATGATCAAGATGATAACTGCAGTGGTTATTGCCTTAATATATGGAAGAGCATAAAGAATGCTAAAATGTCTCAAACTGGTTGAAAAAGAAAAAAAAAGAACTTTATCACGGCATCTCGGCGCTGATCTTTTTTGGCATTCAGATGGTCGAGAACAGTAAAACGATGAAGATGATAACTGAAGTAGTTATTGCCTCGATGTATGGAAGAGCATAAAGAACGCTGAAATATATTATATAACTTGCCAAAAAAAAACCGAACTTTATTGCGGCTGATTTCTTTGGCTTTCAGATTGCATTAAAATAGTAAAACGCCTAAAACTTATCTCGAAAAGTGGCCTTAAGTGGTTATTGCCGCAGTGTATGGAAAGCATAAAGATTGCTTAAATATCTCAAACTTGCAAAAAAAAATAAAAAGAGAGAACTCTATTTCAGCTTAAAGCGCTGATCTCTTTTGGCTTTCAGATGGTCGAGAGATAGTTTAAAAATTGTAAAACGTCTAAAAATATTCTCAAAAAGATGCACCATTTGGACATAATTCGTAGATTACACTGCACAACAGCATGTCTGTTGCATGGAGTTTTTTACATGAATCTGAATAGTTTTTCCACGCTGTTTTCAAAACCATACTCCGTTTTTATGTAACAGCTCTAGTTTTCGCCAAAAATGGGCGTGTCACTTTTTCGAATTTTCCTCGACTTTTTTCTCGTTTTCGACTGGAATTTCTGAACCAATAATCCTATCGACATGATTTTTATATAGTTGCACTAACAACATCTCACGCCATCTTTTCTGACATTAATCAATTTTATGCGTTCTAAATAGACGTTGTAATAAGGTTTCAAAGTAGGAAAATATTGAATTTCAAGGCGTTTTTTCTTATGGCGAAAATTGTACAGATGTTTCATAAATCAAGTTACGAAGTATATGAATATCTTAAGAAGAAACATCAAGCAATACAGCACAGCTAAATTATTTGGCGGAATACACATTCGCATCGAAATAATAGCAAAAATATACCATAGCCATTTTCACCACTTTTCAGTCTTTTTCCTTCAAAAATTAGGGGCCTCAAAATATGCTCTTTTATATGTTCCAAAAACAAAAAATTTTGAATTGCTCGGAACAAAAAAAATTTAAAAATGTTGCATGGTTTTAGGCTCCTATTTCTAGAAAACGCCTTAAAATTCCATATTTTCCAACTTTGAGATCCAATTACCGCGGAATTTTAAAGCTTATAAAAATAAGTTGCATCGGAAAAGAAGCCGTGCGGTGTTGTTAATGCGATAAGGTGAAAATCATGTCAATCGGTTTTTTGGTTTAGAAATTACGATCAAAAATATAGAAAAAGTAGAGGAAAAACTGAAAAAATGACACGGTACCTATATCTCACTAACTAGAGCTGCTAGAAAAAATCTGAGAATATTTAGATTCGAAATCAGCGCACCCAAATTAGTAAGAAACAGTAGAATGGAGTTTTTGCAACAGAAAAAAAGTGTTTTTTGTTGTGCTGTGTTATTTAAGTAATCGGAAAAATATTTTTAAAAATGTTTTGTTTTTCTATTTTAAATTTCTTTTGAAACACACTGTTTTATTGTTCCGAATTACTCCGTCTGAAGACCTCATTACCGCATCACATTTTCTTTACAACTCAACATTTGAGACTTGAAAACTCAATCACTGCCATGAATGAAATTGAAAGTTAAATGTGTCTGATCTAAAAATCAAGATTAACATCAAATAAATGGTATATTAAAATTTCATTTCAGAGCAAATTTTTTCACAAAAAACCAATTCTTAGCAACAAAGAACATTCGTTCGTATGGTGTCACTTTAATGCGTCGCTTTCACACTGTTTGCTCGCACCATAGAAACAATGAAAACGAACGAAAACATCAAATGACATGAAAAAGGCGCCAGTCTTATTGTGTTATTCACACTTTTATGCTGACATTGTTGTTGTACTTATGTGGCAATTTCACAGCGGGTGATAAAATTGTGCAGCGTTGCAATGAGTCGGTTGCCGTTGTTATGTGATGTGCTGCGCTCGCATGTGCGAAATATAATTTAAACAGACACAAAAAACATGCAATGACAACAAAACAGCCAACCAGTAAACGTGAAAAGAGACAAGTGAGAAAACTGCGCAAAAAAAACAAAACAATTAATAAAAGCAGCAGCGCTCACAGCCACAACGCTAAAGGCGACACAAAAACAGCAGACAGCAGCCAAGCATTGTGAGTTTGGTAAATTAAATTAAAGCAACAATAAAAGTAAAAATAAAAACAACAATTGTTTATTAAGAATGTGCAGCAAAAAGGGCCATAAAAAATTCAATTTTATGTAAAAACATTCAAATGCAACGCAAAGTGATACAAATGCTGAATAATTGAATTGCATGACACAAAACGAGAACAGAATGTCTACCAAACGAAAAACATTTGCTGATTTATTTGCATTCGGCAAAAACTTTTTATGCCAAACAAAACTTTTTATGCCAAACAAAAAACAAAAAATATTTATCAAATATTAAAAGAAAATGTGTCTTTGTTTCGCAACCTAACGAGCAAAGTACTAATTCGACCCGTAAAAATGTCACACAACATAAAACCAGAAACAAAAAAATGCTCACATGATAATGTATACAACTTTTGTGATACTTAGCACAAACAACACATCAATAAATTCAGTTTCATTTCATTATAAATAATGAGCGAAAATTTGCAATAAAACTGTCAAGACAGACGAACATTTATGATTGCATTTAATGACAGACAGCAAGTTTGAACGCAAAAAACTTGACTTGTAGGCTGCGCACGTGCATAAAAACTTTGCAAAAGTATAAGTATGAGCATAAAATATTACAGCAAGCATTCATTTATGCCAGCTCACTGATTTATTGAATACTGAATGCGTTTTTTTTATTAATTATATGAAAATGCTGATGATTGTGTCATAGAGTATAATTCTAAAAAATTTTTAAACCTTATATGTAAGTATTCCATGAACTTTACATATATGGAAAAAGTTATTGAAAATGTTTGACTTATTGAAAAATAAATGGTTTTAATAGTAATATTTGCACTTAAACTGGGCGAGGGAAACAACTTGAAACAAATTTGCCAAATTTGAATGTGTATAATATTGACTTGCTTAAAAAAAAAGTGAAAAATTTGAAAAATCTTTAACTACAAAAACTTTGACAACATTTCACATTTCTTTTATAAATGAATATTGCTGTTGCACAGTGTGATCCTTCATGTGATATCCTTTATGGGCTCTGCACCTGTTGGCACTTTGCCAAAAGCAAAAATATTTCAATGGACTATCTGCCGTTGGTCTCCGAAATGGAGACAAATTAGATCAGTTTTTAAAGATATCACAGCAACAACAAAATTAGTCTAAGTATCCATTAAGTGGCCTCCTTGTATCTGAAAAAATAAGACCAGGCCACCAGGACAAGTAAGAAGAGGAGAAAATCCTTCACATCCTTTGCACCACTTCAGCTCTTTGCCCGGAACGTAAAACCATATCGGTTTCGTTTATTCAGAACCCCTCACCGACATCTCCAATCTCAACATAAATGGATTAGGAATAGGTTCAATTTTAAATAGGACTAAGTCCTATGTGTGTGTTTCTAGTCTTTGACGATTGGGAGCTGCTTCTTCTACTTACCTACGTAAATTTTCCTTCTTCCACTCTAAACTGAAAGTAGCGTCTTTTTACCCCAGTTTCTACTTGTAATATAATTTTAATGGGAAACCCTGTCCAAACGATGTACTTAGATGTATTCATTGCAAATTTTATCAAACGGCAAAATTATCATTGGATTGGCTACATTCACTACAAGAGAAAAACATTCAATTCTCAACGTTTTCAAGGAATAAATCAACCAAAAAACACCTAATGTATAATTCGTATATAATTATTTATTTTTTTTTTTATTTTATTTCATTTACTGCTTTAAACGTATCGTTTGTAGCAGGGGTTTCACTTAAAGAACTATTAAGCAGGTATAGTGGAAAAATATGTCGGAACAATAAGCTATGAAATAATTTACATGATATGAAGTACTTTACAAGGTATATATACAACAAAGTGAATATATGGTACAACAATATGGTAGTCGTATTTACAACAATATGGTTTGGCATAATATAGATGTTTGTGTAATGTTATTCATTTAACAAGGTTGCTCTTAATCTAAGGCTGTTTACAATATAATAGTACAACATTTTGATCGGGTACGGGTCATGGCAATTTGCCAATGCATTTAAGTGGTCATTTGTTTGGGCAAGATAGCTCTGTACGTATCGCCTTCTAATTGCAAGGAAACTCGGACACTCTAGGAGAAAATGTTGTAGGGTTCTTTGTTCTTTGCAATTCGTATATAATGAAGAACAAGCTAAGGTGGCACAGGATTCGAAGGATTGTACAAATATTCGCTTAGAACGAAAGTAAAAGCCATATAAAGTGATTGATTGTGCTCTTTTCAAATCAAATCTAACGAATTTCTTGGGGTGACATAGTCCAATGGATTTGCTCCAGTATCCAGATATGGTTGTCCTGTTTTAGATCGATTTTACAAAAACCAATGAATGGTTTCCTCATGATTCCTTTCCTCATTCTTCTTCACTTGGATGTCTCCTATTTCATTGCCTTCCTGGCCTCTGTACTCTGGTATTCATACCAGTATTCATACCAGCACAACCCTGCTATGGATACCGAGGATATTTAGTTCTTTGTCACATTCATAAAAAGCTTTTTATGTGTAAGAATAGCTAACCAGACCATTTCATACTAATAAAAATTTGAACCCAGCTGCCAACTAGGCTGTGACAAATTCAATATCATTGTCTTAAATTTTTAGTAAAAACAATTTTTGTAACAAATTTCAATGTCCACACAAAACAAATATAACTATAATTTCCTGCAAACTAAAAAAATATTTATTATAACTTTAACTTAGGAAACCGAAAACAATTTTCATAATGTGACACAAATTTTTGTCAGTGTGTATTTAGAAGTAGACTCTGAATTGAATTGAATTGAATTGAATTGAATTGAACTGAATTGCTTTTTGGTTATCTATGAGATTTCATAAGGAGCCACAAGTAAATCCAATTATTTGTCTCATTCATTAAGTGCAGCGCTCGATGTGCATCGATGTCCGCAATAAGTGCTGACAACCACAAATCACACAAATCAATATTTGAAAATGGAATGTTGACAGTTCCAATCGGAGGTAAGCGAAAGCATAGACGTATTGAAGGCAGCTTAAAAGATTGCTCTCAAATATTTTCTCATCCATTTGTTGCTGAGACTGGGGGAGATTTGTCTTGGCTGAATATCACTTTTCCCCCGCGTAGGCACGCAGCGTAAATATTTAGTAATATTAAATAGTAGTTGGATGTCGTGGGATGTCGTTTATAAACAAAAGGAAAGACCAATGTAGCCCAAGACACGCTGCACAGTGGTTTAAGTTTATACAACACACATTTATTGATGCCCAAAAATCTAATAAATGTTTGTAAGGTGACGAACTTAGGTGACAACAAGTAATAAATTCATCACTTTGTTTAATTTTATTTAATTTGAGTATTTTGAGGATTTTTTTTTAGTATTGTTAATCACTTTTAACCCTTTCGCTACAAATTTTTACTGGGGAAAGTTAAAATTTTAAATTTTACGTTTTAGGCTTCTATGTGGTTAGGTATATTAGCAAAATTACATAAGAATTTTTTTTAATTTTTATACTTAGACTCTGTATTTTAGAGTGATTTTATATGAGAGCAACCACATCGTTGTGGCTGTAATAATTACTTAAACATACAAAGTTTTACGCATAACGAAATTTTACCCTTTCTTCATTTAGGTACTTCAGCCAAAATTAAAAAAAAAGGTATCTAAATTGAAAGAATACGTCAAATTAAAAAGTACTCTAATTTTTTCTGCTTCTTCTTCCTTTACTAAGTCAAGATATACCATTAAAGAAACGTGTATACTTCTCTTCTTTAAACTTAAATATTCAGTTTATTAATTTTGTATTTTTCCTAAAACTTTAAACTATTGTAAGGACCAACAAAAAAATATATTCTTGCAACCATAGAGGATGCAGACGTCCACAAACATCATGTATCCATATGGATACCACATAGCGAAAGGGTTAATGCATTTTCAGATAACAAAAAAAAATTTGGTTTTGTTTTGTGGTACTTTATAAAACAAAGACTGATTCAAATATACATTATTTGTAAATTTATTATATCAAAAGAGAGACGAAAACTTAAGCTCTGCTGAAAATGTGATTTAGCACTTTTCAACCACTGTGCAGGATTCGTTTGCACAACTAATGCGGCTATTGCCGCTGGGACAACCACGGGCACTGTTGCTGCCACCAAGTTGCCAGCAACATTTGTTATTGTTCGTTATTGTTGTTTGTTATTGTTATTGGATCGAGACGAATTGATTATTGCAATTCCGTTTGGTTATACGCCACGCAATCAACAGCAAAGTGCAGCAAACACAACTGCAATGCTCTTCGGCTCTTCTTCACTACCTTTCATACATATAGCGTATATTTTTTTGCCATTTTGCTGATGTTTTGCTGCATCCAATAATCAATTCATAAGCATCGTTGAAGCAATGCCAATGTCAATGCCAATGCTAAGGCCCAGCGCAATGTGCATATGCAATGTGCCAATGAAATTGAAGCATGTTGCTGGCAATTGAATTATAAATCAGTTTTATTATAGCCGCTTCATATGTTACGGTAAGACGCACACAAATGGAAATATAGGATTGGCTACAGCTTTTCAGTGATCTGAAAGAGCATACGTAAGTTGTATGTTTTACAATTCAACTAATTAGTTAATTTCACAGCGTAAATACGAGTATCAGTATTTGAGTTGTGGCTTGCAACTTGTGTGAACATCAGCATATTTTAGTCATAACTTGACGTTTGGCTTAGTGCAAGCCTAGCAGCTTTCTGGCATACGAGCACATACTAACAGATTGATTGATTGATTTTTTTCTTATAAAAATAGTTTTGTTAAACATGTCTAAGCCCTTAGGTCGAATTTTGAGATCATTCGATAGTTTTTGCCTTCAAAATGAGCAGCGAAATAGAAATGCGTGAAAAAATTATTGGACTGCGCAATGAAAATCCAAATTTGACTTTCAAAGCAATTGCTCGAAAAGCACGGGTTTCACGAAATACCGTTTTATCTGTTATTAAAGTATACAATGAAGGTCTGACTATTAATATAAAACAAAGAAGTGGCAAAAAAAGGAGTTAATTAACCCTGCTATGGGCAAGAAGGTAATAGCTCGTTTGAAAAAAAATCCCAATGCTTCAGGCACAAAAGTGGCTGAAAAACAAGGATGCTCTGAAACTTTTGTTAGAAAAGTTCAGAAGGAGGAAGAGCTGAAGTTATACGAGGTCCAAAAAGTTTCAGACAGAAAATCGAAGAAGAACAGCGAGGCAATAGAGCGAGCCAAAATATTGTACCGTGATTTCATACGGAATTTTGATTGCTGCATTATAGACGAAAAAACCTAAGTACTGGGTGACTTTTCACAGCTTCCAGGTGTGGATTTTTATGTTGCAGATCATAGAGGAAATGTATAGGGGGCAGTATAAGACCCATAAGTAGTCTAAATTCCGCAAGAAGTTCTTGGCGTGGCAGGAAATCTGTAGCTGTGGTAGACGAAGCAGTTCATTTGTAAGAACTGGGACAATCAACACCGATATATATATCCAGGAGTATCTGCAAAAAAAACTTTTGCCATTCACAAAGCAGCACGCAGTTTCCACTTTCTTTTGACCTGATTTGTCTGCGTGCCATACAGTAAAACAGCAGTTAAGTGATACTAAAAGAATAATGTAACAGTTGTACTCAGATATGCGAATCCACTTAACTGCCCAGAGCTCAGACCAATAGAAAGATATTGAGCTCTGGTAAAAAGGACCATGAAAGGCACAAAACAGGTTGCTGACCTCATTACTAGTTTTTCCAAAAAGTGGCCGTCATCAAGTAAAAAAAATTCTGAAAATCCTAAAAAAGCTTAATGCGAGGCATTTCGGAAAAAATCGAAATTTTTATCAAAAATTAATTTAAAAAAATATTATAATATAATATATATATAATATTATAATTAAAACATGAATACAATTTCTGTTAATATAACGTTGTTTTCATTTTAATATGTTAACTAGTTCAGAAGTAATTTGAATTTATTTGTGCACTAATTTCATCGTGCGCAAGCCTTATATTCTATAAATATGCTATTTTTGCAACTCTGTGGAAGCTTTCCCTCTTTTGTTTTGCTTTCCATTTTCCTTGTACCGTTACTTAAAGAAACGCCAATTCGTAGGAATAAAAGTGCAGTGTCATCAAACTTTAGATAAACTTTAAAAAAATACTCCTTCTTACTACATCGAGATTTGTGATAGTGTGATAGAGCTAAAAGTATGTATTAATAGAATACATGAACTTTAGCTGCACAAACTTGCACGTTTTTAAGAAATTTAACATTTTCAGTGGCGTATGAAATCAAAAATAGGGTCCTTTTTGCAGCATGGTTGGCAGGAAAACATAACGACCGTTGCTGCGCTTCGCTTGGGATATAAATTTTTGTTTCTAATAATATACCAACTCCACTTGATTTAGAAAAATTTAAAAAAAAAATAGGTAGAATCGATGGAAGGCTTCGGCAATACTGGATGGCTTCCCATCGAATCAAGGCAACTTTCGAAAAGAAGCAAAACTTGTTAATGTCTTCAGAACCAATTACAGCAGTTAATAGGAAAATTAAAGTTAAACATGAAAACCGAAACTCTGAGATAATGCAATATATAATATCTGAGGAAGTTGAAGAAAGGAATTTTTAAATTTTGAAAAAAATAGATGTCGAGGGTTTAATTTCCAATTATTCATGATCGGAAACCGATTATCCTAGCAGTACAGATTAACAAATTGTAATTTTGAATGGAAATATCTTTTATAGTTTCCGAGATACTGTCAACTTAGTATTTGGTTTGTATGGGAGGTGGGCGTGTTCGTGAGGCGATTGAAGTAATTTTTTTTTTTTTCCAAAATTAAAAGCTTTATTGCGAAAAAGTGCTTACAGATGTATTATTCAAAGTATTGTCCGTCGCTAGCGACAACTTTCTCCCATCTTTCCGGCAATTTTCGGATCCCGGCTCGAAAAAAGGAGTCCTCTTTTGACGCTATCCATGAAGCAATCCATTTTTCCAATTCTTCGAAGGATTGAAAATGTTGATCTGCCAGGCCGTGTGCCATCGAACGGAATAGGTGGAAGTCAGAAGGGGCGACATCTGGGGAATACGGCGGGTGGGGCAAGACTTCCCATTTCAGCGTTTCCAGGTACTTTTTGACCACTTTTGCGACGTGAGGCCGAGCATTGTCGTGTTGGAGGATGACTTTGTCATGTCGCTCTTGATATTGTGGCCGCTTTTCTTTTAGCGCGCGACTAAGGCGTAAGTTTCTGAGAGCATTCGATGCGCTTCAGCTGCATTTTTTTGCGAATTGTAACAGAAAAGTAAAACTTCCCGCAAATGGCGAGAATTGGGCACATAAACGGACATTTTCGAGCGTGAATAATACGAAAACAAGAACAACTGTCACTGAAACGGCGATGACAATTCGTTAGGCACTGTCCACACTCACTTTAAAGGCATTACCATCTATGTATTTCAACCAGCCTCAGCCGGTACAGCCACCTATCGGAAAACGGCGGAAGCAAAGTTGTACACCTAATAGCTTCTCTTTATAACGAAATCATATGTACAAAATTTTATTGTCGTACGACTATTCCTTCTATTTTTGTCCTTCGCTACTATGGACTCGCGACACTGTGGGCCGTGGTGTGTGACATTTGTTGTTGCAAGCGCCTAGTTTGGCATTAATTTAAGCGCCACATACATTGCGCACATAGCTATAAGCCTTATGAATGCACTGATACACACACACACATACACATACACATACACCAAACACGTGCTGATATTTACTCGACAAAATAATTTCAGCGCTGTGAATTAGCGTGTAACGCGACAGAATTTATTACACTTTAGATGCGAGCTTGTGTGGTTTTTGTGTCTGGCAGCAACAGTGAATGGGCGTGAAGTGGGCGTTCGAGTGGGCGTGTACCACGAGTGCTCAGTCTAGTGCACACATTCAGCGCTTTGGCTGCCTAACTGCCAGCTACTCTGTCCGTCTCTTTGTCTGTGCTGTGCGCCTGTCAGCCTATCACTCACATTACTTGTACACACACACACACATAAGGGAGAAGGCTGGGTTGTGAACCGGGTTTTGTTTTTTAGCTCTAACTTTTCACAGAATAAAGATATCGAAAAATCGAAGATACCGTTGGAAAGGTGAACATAAAACGCAATTTTCTTATGAAGACAGATAACCGTTTTTATTAAAATTTAACTCTCTACGTCCAATTTTCTAAGGACGCGTGTTTTCGCTAAGTTGAGAACTTCTTTAATCAGGAGGCCTCAAGAGGTGAAAAAAGTTATAATGACGCCATTTAGGCCAAAAAATCGCAATGAATGCAAGTGCTCAATTTTTTTTAATTTTCATCCTAATCGGTATCGCAATGTTTGCATGTGAAATACGAACGCGTTCTCACATTAGGCACTTCAAGTGAACTCACCGCAAATCGAGTAAAATTACATAAAATTACTTTAATTTAATAAATCCGGCGATATTTGAGCGTGCTAATACAAATTTACTACGAAAAACAGGTGGTTCATAACCCAGCCCCCACAGTGGTTCACAGCCCAACCACGATGCCATTTTGAAAACTTAAAAAATAAGGACACTTCCAATCATATTTCAACATAAACAAATATTGGATCGTAAAATAGAAACAAACCCCTAAATAAATGTGTATTACACTTACATTTTTGGAATAAATTCGGTCACTTGGATAGCACTTAAAAAAAAAGCAAACAAGTTTTCGCAGTCGATTTTCAAACACGATGTCTGTAGCTGCCACAAGCAATACGTGTTTACACTTCGGTGTAACCACAAAAGCAGAGTCATATCAAAAGACAAACTTGACAGTTGAAAGATTGGCGATGTGTCAATTAGGGAAAGAAAAAACAGTAATGGTTAACAACCCAGCCTGGTTCACAACCCAGCCCTTTCCCTTACATATTGTACAACGGCGCATACACACACATTAATGTGCCTTGCTGTGTGCAAGTGTTGCAGTCAATTTCATATTCCGACAGCGCCTTCAGCCTGTTCAGTTGTTGCGGCTACCTTACGGTTTCATTTTTGCTCTTCCACCTTACTGTCGTTTCTTATTTACATTGCCAACTCATGGAGCGGCGCCCCCTTTTATGCTTTTAACGCGCCACTAAACGCACTGGAGGCAATCAAAGTGTTCTGGCATTTCGGTGGCAAGCGCCCAGCCGTCACCAACACACCTGCGCGTAGTTGACAAATAAAATACAGAAATGAGCTCAAGTTGTTAGAAGTGAAAGAGTATCAAACAGGAGGAGGTGCTCGCTTCCAGGAATAATTAGAATCTAGTTTCGTATTATTCTTCTTCTTGAGAAGCAAATAAAAGGGCGCATGTAATTTCTACCTAAATGAATGTCGATTCCGTATGGCCGGAAGGAAATTTGTTTCATGACAATTGCTTTATCGTGTAAGACGCACTTGTTGGAAAAGACATTTCTTTCTTTTCGATTGATATAGTCACAATTTTGTGCATATTGCTAGCGACATATTTATCTTAAAAGCCAATGACCTTCAAACTTAGTTCTGATTGTTTCAATTGATAATTCGAAATAGCTCAGAGGCATATAGTCTTATGACATAAATTAGATTTCTCTTAAAGGCTAAAGACTTCCAACAAGCATCATTCTATATTTCAATTGACAGTACTTAATAACAACTAAAGTGACTGAGCTATCATCTCTATCTATAAAAATGAATGATTGCCCGTTTGTATGTTTGTTTTTAATGAACTCGGAAACTACTTGATCGATGGAGTTGAAATTTTAAATCACAATGCACAGTGATTCGACTCCATACAACCGCAGGATAAAATTAGAAGGAGTGTTCTGTTCTTCTGTTCTGTTCTGCTGAATTGAAATCTCCATTTTGTTTTATTGAAACTTTTGTAGTTTGGCAATGGCTGAGACTAATATTTGCAACTTTCTTCCTCATTTGGTAAGCTATACACCAAGTGTGTTGGCTAGATTTTTCAGATTTTACATTTTATCAGTTATGTCAACATTGATAATTGCAAAGATTAACAGAAATTGTATTGGGACCCTTTAGTTTAGTTTCGTTTTTTTCTAGTTCTAGTTTTACAATTAAAATTATAATAGTAGATGAATGTTTTGCTTTTGTGCAGATTTTTTCATTCTTCATGCTGATTTCATACTTTTAGGAATGAATAAACTATATTTTGTCGAAAAATTGGTGTTTAGACCACTTTTGAAATTGAATTAATTTCAGAGATCGGAAGATATCGGAGGATGTAATTACATCACTCGCAAAGAAAGAATGATTCTTAAAATAAAAAATCCAGGATCCACATAATTTTTAGATATTTTCCTCTAAGTTTTGCCAATTTTCAGGTTTTTAATTTTGAAAAATATTTTAAATTAATTGTGAAATAAAAGCCTCAGCTTTACACATTTTGAGAAAACATTAACAGCAAAAATGCCAACATCAATTCTTAATTTATATGAAAGTTTAAGCAACTTTTTGCTAATCATGTATTTTTACGATTTTTTTACTAAATAGACTACAAAATAGAAAACATGCATTTAAATTGTGAAAAAAATTTAGACTTTGGGGTTTTCTTAGTTGGAGTTTTACTTTTCAAATGACATAAAAATCGTTTAATTCTAAGACTATTATACATTTTTTGAATTTTGTCTATGGAACGAATCACTGTGCATTGATGAAATTTCATGGGCCACTCATATTTTCCATACAACATTGAAGCTTTCCTACGACAGTTTCTGCGTATGGATGCATGCAAATTTTCCCTCTAGTTTAGATAGAAGGATAGATGTGAGAGGGAGCGGAAAAAATAGACCTACGTAAGGTCCAATCCATAGGCATTCGAATTTGTAGCCCATTGTAGTTTTAGCTCGGAAAACAGGAAGACATCAGAGAGAGCAGTGGGTATGCAAGAAAGCGAATAAACAAAGAAATAGAGTGACTCCTTCTTTTCCTGTGCAAGTTTTCTGGATTTTCCCCCATTTTCTAACGTGTTGTGGTGCTTTTTGCTAGTTGCTTTTTCGTTTGTTAGTTATTTTCGCACACAAAAAAAACACTGTAACCATGTCTCAGCCACCGTGTCTTTGGCTCCTGGCGGTTTTTTCTGTTCCCAAAAGTGCAAAGAAGATTTGCCACAATTGAGAATCGTAGAAGATCGCAAAGCCATAACAAAAAGCACATATCAGAAGTGCCTCGAACATTGGAGGAAGTGCTGGCATAAATGTATCTGAGAAGGATTACTTTGAATTGGACAAAATATATATTGATGAATAAATAAATATATTTCAAGCAAAATAAAAAGCCTCCTTTTTTAACACTTCTGTAGTTTTGAACATTTTGTGGCTTTAGAAAGAAACGCCTTTTCATCGTTTTTGTTATGAAACTTGTTACGAACCAGTTTCAGAAAAATTTATGAAAATTTAGGTTTTTCATCGATTTCTATGAATCTCTCATGGTGAACAAAACATTGTGAACATCATTTCGATGGCAAAACTTCTTGTATTTAAATTGAAATTGTTGTCATTGTTTATGTTTTTGGACTATTTTTTAAAATATGTATTTATTTAATTATTAAAACTGGATCCATATTAATACATTATTTTTAGATGGAAATTTTCTATGGATGTTTTTGATACAAATAATAAATCCCAAAAAATATTAAATAAAAAATAAACAAAGTAAACACTTGCAGGCTGCTAAAAAGGATACAGTCACTGATTACTCTTGACAAAATCATCTGCTTAGAGCTTAGGTATTTTCTTTTTAGAAAGAAAGTTAAAATTTTAAATTTTACGTCTTAGACTTCTATGTGGTTATATTAGCAACATTCCATAAGAAATTTTTTAATTATTATACTCGGACCCTGTATTTTAGAGTGTTTTTCAATGATGAGCAACCACATCGTTGTGGCTGTAATAATTACTTAAACATAAAACGAAAATTTGAATATATCTTCATTTACTTCAGCCAAAATTAAAAAAAAAAAGTATCTAAATTGAAAGAAAACGTCAAATTAAAAAGTTCTCTAATTTTTTCTGCTTCTTCTTCCTTTACTATGTCAAGATATACCATTAAAAAAACGCGTATACTTCTCTTCTTTAACATTAAATATTCAGTTTATTAATTTCCTATTATTCCTAAAACTTCAAACTATTCTAAAGACCAACAAAAAAATGTATTCTTGCAACCATAGAGGATGCAGACGTCCACAAAGTAGCATGTTGCCATATGGCAACAAAATAGCGAAAGGGTTAATTTAGAATAATTATTCAAAAAATTTTTCATTTGTTAGTGAGTACATCAAAACATTTGTTTTGTTTTGTTTTTGTATAATAAGAAAAAACTCAGTCTTACAAACAATTATTGGGGATCACAAGTATAGGAAAGACACACACAATCTTATTGTTAAAGCATAGACAATTTGTTTAAAATATACAACAACAATTGTGTTTAGTTAATTTGATTCACATATGTATGTGCGTACAATATTTTGCTCAATATTTCTTAGCTAGTCCAAAAACAAATTATAAAATTATTAATAAAATAGTCATGAAGACCCATTGTGATAACCAAACAGTCGAGCTTAGGACCACTGACTCATTGAACCAGTTTGAGCTCCTCACGAAGCCTAGTGGACTGTGAATAGTCCTATCGGCTAGATCCAAATTTGTCGAAGAAGATTCGTCCTTCTTCTGGATTAATCAGAATAAGTGCATAGAACACAAAGTGCATTTTCTTCCCCTTTCCCTTCCAAACAGCTATGAAAGAAGTCATTTGAAAACAATCCCAACCTTCTTGTACCTTTTTCCAACAAAATTCTAACATTCCGTACGCAATTTCGCATGTCCTAACAGCATTTGTGTTGTTGTTGTTTAAGTTTAAATTCAACTAAAAACAGCAACAACACCGCAACATTTTGCAGCACCAAGTACAGCATGAAAAATGCCTTTGCCGCCCTAAAGGTAGCTAAGCAAACAGCTTTGCCGCTATGCGCCAGCTAAAACAAACAGCTACCGTTACAACAACAACAAAAACAACAAACTATTATATACTTTTAAACAGAACAAAGCAAAGCGCAAAATGAGAAAAGAAACAAAGTTAAGCGCAGGTAAGCGCGCAATTCCCTGGACCGGCCCAACAGCGGCCAATTATTCGCGTAAACTGCACAACCACAAAGACACGCAAACTGTCTACGTCAAGTAAACGATGCCACAAGCCAGCATGCACACACGTCTGATATGAGATTAAAAAATAAAACAAAGCCGAAAGCGTGGAAGAAAATTAATGCGCTCGCATCAGCCTTGTGGGGGGCCAAAAAAGAGGTACAGGGACGCCTCCACCATTTTAGTTTTAATTTTTTCTGATTACTTAGTATAATTTGTATATTTATTTTTTATTTAGTGTTCTGTTTGTGTTTATTTTGTTGGCATATTATGCGTGAAACCTTTTCCGTATCCGCTTTACATTCATGCTTTGCCATTTGCTGTTTTGTGTTTTTGTTTTGGTTTGTTGGGATTTGCTTAAGTTTGGCCCAGCCACTTCCAGCCAGCGCATTGTTTTATGCGCTGCTACTTTGGCGGTTACGGGTGCGCCAAGCGGACGACAGGCAGCGGACGCAAGAAAATGAAATAAGCCAACAAAAGTGATTTTAACGCGTCTCGCGGGCCAATTTAGAAGGTGCCAACAGTCGAAAACACCGAAAGCACAACCAACAACACCCACAACGACCGCACTTTGTGTTGTTTTTGTTTTGCTTATTTTCCGTTGTTTTGCTGCTTACGAATTGTTGTACACGCTTTCGCCGTAACTGTCTTTGTTGAGCAGCTGGAGCGCTGTAAACTTTAACGCCGAAATGTTTGCATGTTTTTGGCAGCTATCGACTTCATGTTAACGCTTCGGCAGCCCACGTGAAACTGATTTCGAGCACAAACACGCAAAGCAGCAACTTTCGCTGGCTGGCTGGACGCAGTAACATCGTACAACGAAACACATGCATACAGTCACCATACACACGCACACACATACACACCGTAAGCAAGGAGACGGAAGCCAATGCAGCCATTGCCACTGTCTGTTGGTCACCAATACACACAGGAATACGCACACACACACACACACACACAAACACAGCCTTTCACCCCGTCAGCAGTCAGCAGCATGCATTGGCAGCTGCGCATTGCTGCCGCCACTTGCTCTGTTTATATTTTTTCTAATTCTCGCTCAATGCAACAGCTGTTTAGTACAAAATACTCGCGTGCTCTGACTCTTCGTCCGTTATTGCGTTATATGTGTTTGTACTAAAAGCTTTACTTGCTACTCCTTTTTACTGTCGTATCGCAATGATTGCAGTTTCCCCTTACAGTTGCGGTAGTTGGACTCTCCTTAGCATCGCAGCCTGCTGTGTGTTGTGTTGCGTTTGTGTAGACTTTCATTCATTAAAATTGCATGGCTATCACCCGCTGCCAGCTGCTGTGTCTGCCTTTAATGCTCTTCTTGCCGGGCAAATCTACATCAAATTCTTAATTAAAGTCCAATTTATATGCTTGGTGCTGTGTGGTGTCCACGTTTCGCTCATTTTGTCAAATTGCTTAAAAATTTACTTCGGCACAACGGGGCGTATGAGTAATAACTACAAACTTTATGGGGGGCCAAATTTTAATTTGCGAAAAGTGTTGTTGCTATTGTTGCAAAATGTGTTTAATAAATTACTTGATTAGTTCATTGAAACACGAGTCTGCAGCATGGGATCTCCTCTTTCAACAACTGGCTTTTCAGTATGAAATGGCAAACCTCTGAGATTAAGGAATGCCATCAATAGCTCTCTTTAGAATCGTTATTATACTATATGTAGTATATAGTTCCATTCTGTAGGTTCATTTATTAAGTTATAGATACATGAGCGGTTGCAAGAAGCTTGGACTTAAAATCACTCAATGCTTTAGCCCCAAAACTGTTTTAGTAAAAACAAACCTTCGAAATTTACATGTATTGTTTAACTCTATTAAGTTTTAACTCTTAAGACCAAATTAGTTTAAAATTTTCTTTTTTTATTATAATTTAAATAACAAAAAAATACAAATTTTACCTGAAATTTAATAACATTGTATTGATTCTTTCTTTCGTATTCAAACTTATCCAAATCATTTGTTGCCGTTTCAATTTAACTTATCTTATATTGGATAAATTTTAGTTATATTTTAAGGCAATTTACTGCATAATATAACCAAAAAATCTATTTATCTATTAAATAAAAAAAAATATTTTGTTTGTTCCCACCTTTTTTGGCTCTCGTAGTGGTGTCAATAGATGCGGCAAATAAATGGACAAACGATGCACCAACACTGTCGAATGGCGTACCGTCGAATTGACGCTACAACGACGCGATCGATTGCGCTTCTCCACATTCAATGAGACGCAACGGTTTTTCTTTCGTTTTTCCTCCTTTACGTCCATTTTCAAATATTCATAGTTATATGTTGTTTGTGTTTTAATACCAAAAAATGTCTCTAAATTTGCAATAAGCCGTTGACAGTGGCGCTAACTATCACACTGGACTTTCAAATTCAAACTGAGTGCTTGAGTGCTGCACCTGGTCGGTCAACTGCAACTCAGCAAACCGCGCAATGTTCACATCCTTTTGTCATTATTGCTCAGCATGTTGGCTGCGTTATGCTGCTTGTTGACTTTATGTCAACAACAATTTTTGCAAAATCTACAACAACACATTCAAGTGCAGTGAATATGGCAACATTGATTGCCGGCGCATTCAAATTATTTTCTATGGCTCTCGCTTTTCACTTGCACATCTTCCCGCACGATTTGTTTGCTCAAGTCACATAAACGTAGTTGGTGGAAATGTGACTGGGCTTTTACTTCCACTAACATTAACACACTCGCGCCTACTCGGCACACCACATACATACATATGTACATAGTTGCGGTACACAGGCAGCAGCACTTATGAAATACGGCCAATGAGCATTTGGAACGCGGTTCACTGCAGTTATTGTCCTTCATTTGCGCCAAACAAGTCAACGACATAGTAAATGCGCCAACATGTCGTTATTAAAAGAAAAACATAGTTCTTTGAACTAGCATGAAAGTAATTTTTTGCTCTTTAATTATTCATAGCTGTCCTGCTATAAACTAAATTGGCACCTTCATACTACCAGTCAATGCGCCTTGTTTATAGGTTTTCAAAACATATGAAAGTTGACTATAGACGTTTGTGCATATTTTTCCTACACTTTTAATAGTTGTAACTTTTTAAAATTATTTTAAACTTTTTGGAATTGGAAAAAATTTTGTCATATAAAATATTTTTACTAGATAACTTAAATATTTTGAATAGGTTACGTTGAAGTGGATGGGCGTACTAACTGAATGAAACAGTAAAGTAAGGACCTTGCCCAGTTTAATTTAAACTAACTTAACGCACCAGTTATGTGATGTGTTGTCAAATCAAATTAAACCGTTCAAGCTGCAAAAAAATTGAACTTAACCTCTAAATATTAATGATGGTAAGCTCAGCTGAGCCTTTAAAAAAATGGTGTAACGAGTGTTTTTTGCCTTCGAAAATTGTCACAATAAACATTTCAACAAAAAGAAACCTCGTTAAGGGATATTCCAAACATAAAAATACCATTAAAATTTATAAGAAACTAGCAGAGCCCCAAGGCTTTGCACGCAATTTTGAAGTCGATAGGCTTTAGACTTTAACCCATGTTTTGCCCCTTTAGACCCCGAATTTCAAAAAAATCCTGCCTTATCGGAAGTTAATTTTTTTAAAAGTACCTACAATTCAAATTACATGATTGTAGCTTTAGCAGTTTTGGCTGGACGGTGATGAATCAGTCAGTCAGCCAGTCAGAGCAGGTGGCCCTGTACCAAATTTCAATGCTGTTCGACCTATAATTCCGAAGATATTCTATATTACAAATTTAGGTTGTATAGGGGTGCCACGCCCACTTGTCTGGTCGTATTCACACTATGTGCTTTATCGAGATTTAGTCATTTACCATGAAAGGTTCAGCTCAATCGGTCGTCTAGTTTTTGAGTTTTGGTGTCGTTTGACCAACAAACAAACAAACAGACATTCATTTATATATATACAGTACTTTTCGTTTATAACGAACCCGTTTAAAACGAACTTCCGCCTAAAACGGACCAATTTCAAAAGTACGCGCTTTATGTTTTCGCTTATTACGACCCCTTTTAAAGCGAACTTTCGGTTAAAACGAACCATTTTGCTTTAAGCGAAAAGTACTGTACTTCCAAAGAATATTAAATAAATAGTTGTAGAGCTAAATTTTCTGACTTACACTATATGAGATCCATTTCGTACACAAAAGTTGTAAAACTCTTTTGTGTATATAATTCCAAAGCTATCTCATGATAAAAAATTTCTCAAGTATAGTATTAAATATGAATGTCAGACCCACCTACTCATGTCTATCTGTTGCGACATGTTTTCTGATAATAAAAATGTTTAGTATGACAAGATTGCTCAGGTAGATTTTTCTAAAAAGACGACTTTCGGAAAGGACGTGTAGCGGTCACATACGTCATTTTTATGTAAAACCAAAAAAACTATGTAAAGTTCAATAATGAATGATAACATTACAAAAAACTGCTTCCCGAAATAATTTGTAGTTTTCTAGTAATCAATTTTTGAATATAGCGCTCAGAAATGAGGTATTACATAGTAAGACCCCCTTAATACGATTTTTTGAATGTGTGCTGCATATTTCATACCGTTTGGATATAAAAAAAATGGCGCGTTTCTGGGGAAGAGAAACACAGAATGCAGTTAAGAAAAAAGGAGCTTGCAAAGAGCATTTCGAGCGGAAATGGGTCTTTTTGTTGAATATCCCAAGCAAGATAATGCCAATACTAATGATGGGAACACTGCCAGGACATTTTTTAAAGATCCAGAAAAAGCATCAAGAATAAGTTAATTTAAATCTGATTAAAAATGTTTCAGTTATTCTCCAAGCAAATCGTGTGGCCGTGCAATTGACGTTGATACTTTTGAAATGTATTGTAAGGAAACATATAATATTTATATTCAAAATTATCCGTGGTACTATATGGCAGTAACTATCCATAAAGTTCAATGTCATGGACGCGAAATCATTAGCAGTTGTTTGTTGCCCATCGGTCAACTTTCGAAGGAAGTCCAAGAAGCCCTTCATAAGGACTTTCGGGAACTAATACAAGAAAAATGTCACGCAAAGACACAAATATGGATTTGTTCCAAATGCTTTTTGTAACGTCGGATCCCGTTATATCTAGTTTAAGAAAACTGCCATGTAAGCGAAAGAAAAATCTTTCTCCAGCCGTGATGGAGTTACTATCAGCTCAACTAAGTTCTACTGCTTCCTCAGAAGATGAAACAAGCGAGACCGGTGAAAGTGAATAATATTAAAATAAAATAATATCAAAAGGTCTACTTGCTTATACAAAATTTTTATGGTTTTTTGTTGTTACATAATACATTTTTACACATCATTATTTTTCTAAACTGATCCCAATATCTTTACGACTTCTTTAATAGCAAATGAAATTAAAATTTGTACCATTTTGCCACGCTACTTATTTTTGTCCTCCTAGATTTGAAAAAAAGCACACTGTGCAATGTTTTCAGTAGCAAAAAGTTCAGTTTATTTTGATATTTCGTAGCACAAAGTCAGTTGAACTTATTTGAATGAACAAACGTATATTTATGTATATACTGCATAGTGAAATCAATAAAGTGTACCAGGTAGATGACGTGCACTTATTTCTCTGAGTAGCAATTTTTAATGTGGCAATTTATTTGTGTCAGTTCGATTAACCTTTATTTTTGTTGTCGTTAAATTTAAAATTTACTTTCAGTACTCCAGAAATATATATTTTCGTAATGTATTTTATGTTAGAAAAACATAGGAACTGCATTGCCGTGCGTTTTTTGCAGAGACAGCACGTTTTTCCTTGCATATACATGCGTTTTTGGTGTCGATTTTGGTGCAGAACGTATTTTCAAACAATTTATTTTGACATTTTTTCATACAGCACCGACGGGTTATGAATTATGACATTTGTCAGCAAAATGACATTAACTGTCAGAAAATAAGTGTACGATAAAGAGAGAGTTCCTGCTATCCGGCACACTTTATTAATTTCACTATGATACCAAGGTGAATTAATTTGCCTTGATACAGACATACAACATACATACTTAAGACGATAACGGCTTATCGAGCGGTGACACTGCCTGCACAAGTTTGAATTTGGCTTAACAAGTGCTTTATCTACGTGGTTCGCATTAACATCTTAGGTACACCCTGTACTTGTACTGGTATTCGTTAACTGTACAAACGTCAAAGTGGCCAACACGCAACGCGCTGCCACATGATACAAACACAACTTTTCATAATATTAAATAAAGCTTTGTATATCGGTCATTCGTTTCACAGTTCACATTTCACACAAACAATATTATTACAATAGTTTCCTACAACACAACAAATGATTGGTGTCCTTGTTGACTGTAATAACTACCAGAATTCCACCACTTCAGCGTTGTGGGAATTTGGCATGGCAATAGATTTTCATGGAGCCAGTGTGGCAACACGGGCGGTAACTGCTCGCTAGAACACACAAACGAAAAATTAATTATTTTGGTGGAACTTTACAAAACAGGACTTTTAAATAAACAATTTTTGAAATTTTACAAATAAGCTAAATGCATAGAATTAGGAGCCAGTCAATTATTGGGTAAACTGTGATGTGAGGGTATTAGAGTAAGCAGCACGGCGCTTAGCAGACAACAACAACTCGAAAGTAAACTTTACACCAATATTAAGAGTTGTCTGAGGGGGAGGTGCACAAACGACCAACAACAATAAGCAAACAAAATTTGAAAAACAGGCCTACGAAATCGCTAAATGTGTGTTGCCAGTGGGCAGTGCGGGTGCGATTGAGCCGAACGCAGGGGTGGTGGTGGTGGCGGCTGTGGTGGAGCACCAACAAATAGGCAACAGCAAAAGACTGGCAAGTGACAGAATTTATGGCCGAGGCGCTCTAAAGTGGAAGTCGTAAAATAATTTGCATTTGTGCCATTAAAGGATACACACCGAAAACGGAGCAGACAGAGCGCGGGCGTTGGAAACAAGTTGGTTGTGAAGTGGAGCGTGGCGGAAACAGCAGACAAAAGAACGCAACCGAACGCCAACATGAAGGTACGTTTTCGTGAGCAATACGGCACCAAGGGCGAGCAAATTCTCTATGTCACGCCAGCAGGTAAGTCAAAGTAAATGCAGTCCGATGTGAGAGTTGAGTAACAAGAAAGCGTTAACGCTGCGTGTTTGCAGATCAAAACAGCATTGTACGTGTGCCGTTGCGCGACAAGCAGGCCATGCAAGAGAAGTTCATTCTGCTGCGCGTGCTACAAAACATTTTCCTGCCCAAGGGCTATCCGGACAGCGTCAGCGACGACTACGCCGCGTATCAGGTGTGGGACACAGTGCAGGCATTCTGCAGCACCATATGCGGTAACCAACTGATGTCCATTGCCTTACGTAGCACTTGCCAATTTATATGTGAATGCCTTTTTCCACACCGTAGGCACGTTGTGCACACACGCCATACTGAAGGGCATTGGTGTGGGTAGCGACAATGTGAGCGCCTATTCGGCCACAGTCACTTGGATCTTCAAGGAAGGCAGCGGGCATCTGGGGCGCATATTATTCTCGTGGTGGCAGGGCTCACAGCTCGATGTGGACTCGAAGAAGTGGCGGCTGCGCGCCGATTTCCTCAACGACCTGGCGATGGGCATTGAAATTTACGTGCTTCCCAAATATTCACATCTTAGCACACAGATACTGTGCGGCTCGACGGTGCTGAAGGCGATTGTGGGCGTGGCGGGTGTGTGTCGGTCGCATGTTTTATCTGACATTTGCTAACCTGTTGCGCTTTTTGTTGTGTTGCAGGTGGCGCCACGCGAGCTGCACTTACGCAACATCATGCAGTGCGTGGCAATCTGGCAGACGTGGCCTCCAAGGACAGTTCGCAGGAGACTTGCGTTAACCTGATTGCTTCATTCGTTGGGCTGTACCTGCTGACATTCATCAAGAGTCAAGTGTAAGCAATGCGTAACGAAATTATAAGCATTACATGACTTTTTGATGTGTTTTATCTTATTTTATTTTTTAGTGTACTCTACAGCATTTTTATTATCGTAATTTTGATACATCTTTATGCTAATTTAAAAGCTGTAAAATCAGTTTGTTTGCGTACTTTCAACGAGTCACGTTACCTAATCGCCTTGGAGGAGTTTTTCCGTTCTGGCCGTTTGCTGGCACCGCAGCAGGTTCGTTGGCCTAGACAAACGAGACAATAAAAAGTATAAATAATATTCTGCTTCTGTTGCAGGTCAATAAGCTGGAGCGTGTCACTATTGGTCAGACGGTTTCGGTTTCGCTCAACATACGGTTGGGCCTGTCTATTAAGCATCTAGTGGATGAGTACAAAAGCTCTCACGCCATTGACAACATAGTCTCCTCCTTCGACCCGCATGAGCACTTCATAATTGCGGAAAGTAAAAAGTACGTGGGCGTGTACTTGCATTTCGATACGCGGCCGCAGGACGTGCTGAAGGCCTACTTCTTTGCGGTGTCCTATTTGCAGGATCGCAATCAGATCAAGGACAAGTACTGGGATGTGCAGGCCAAGTGGCAGGATTTTGTTAATCTGGCGCAACAAGAAGGTGCGATTTTTAAGTTACACATTTATGAATTATGATTTTATGTGATTGCTTTCCTACTGCAGGTTGGCTGACGAATCAGCACTTGTTGATGGTCGATGAGTATCGCTTGACTTGGAATGCATAAGCGTTGCGCGTTGGAGTACTGAAATTTTGTGTTATTGCATAATTGGACCAAACGACAACTGCACAGACAACAAAAACTCTTGAATTGAAAAGTAACGGTTCTTCAACAAAGTATAAGTTGCGAGGCAGAATTATTTAAGTTTTAACTGTGGCATCCAACACAAGTCAACGAATTTGTTAACACTCGAATTTTGTTAATTACGATTAGTCGATTTATATTATTCGCAATTGCGGAAATGTTTGAATATTGATATTAGGCTTTGCCGCTTTGGTTGCAATACTAAAATTTAGCAAAACCAAAAGGACATACTGTGCATCCTTGTAAACGTGAATATTTGACCGAGGACATGCTGCAAAAGTCGCGCTAAAACTTTACGATTTTATTTTTGATATTATCATACAGGCAAGTGATACCGTTCACATATCTCAAAGTAAATAATTTAAAACGTATATAAAAATTAAAGCAAACAAAAACACAACCGCAGAGTAGAAAACAAATAGATATTTGTAATGTGTAGACGTTTTTAGCACAACAACCCCACTAAATCCAAATCTAGTGAGAAAACACGATAAATTGCAAAGTTATGTGCGAGTCGATTTAGTTGGCTTTGGTTTGACATTTCAGATAGCAGATGTTTTAGGCGCATTACCTTTTGTGAATTAAGTGAATGCAAGCAAAAATGCATTATTTATAATTAAGTCGAGAAAACACTCTTCCATATGTAAGCAACTTTTCTGCCTTTCTAGCACTTAGCATTGTTAAAGCAAGAAACAAAAATCAGAGCGTTTAAATAATACTTTAGATAAGTCGAGCTAAGTTTAGCTAGTCTGCTACTTTAACTTATCAGCAAATTGAAAAGTTAATTTGCCAGACGTTTTAGAGATTTTGCAATGTTTCTGCATGCCCACGAATATACGTATTGTATTCTAAATATTTAAAACTGCTTTGTGTTTTAATGTCGGCAAATGTTCAGTGTAAAATTCCAGGTCTAGTATATAAGTGAAAACAAAAATTTAAATGGATTGTCACAGCACAGAAGGACTAAAAGAATAACATATTTTATTAGACAATTTATGCATATACATACAAACATCTGTACAGACCTTGCTGTATATTGTATATAAAAGCTGTACAATACGCGTACATACATATGCCCACAATAATATGCGGCAAGTGCATAGGACGTGCTGTATTTATAGCAACTACAACTAGACTTTTTGCAATAACCACGCCCGCAATTCTCGGTAGTGACTCAACATATTCCATTCCAATTGCTATGCAACGAAAGCGCAAAAAAGAATACAAATTCAATTTATTTTATTCGTTTTATTAATGTTAGGCATCAGACTGTTGTACAATGGATAAGTTTGTGTAGTCAATGTACATTTAACCTGGTCAATTGCTCTCGAATTGATTGTAATTGATTTAAGATCTTATTTTTGTTGCTGAATAGCATTTTTAGCAAATAACAAATCGTCTTACTCATTTTTATAGCTTGGATATTGAAAGCATAAACTGTAATTTTTGTCACGAAATTCAGAACAAGAATCTCACTCTTAACGAGCAATAAACTTCGTGTCGCTAAAAAAATGAGCGCAAGGAAAATATGACTATCCTGTGATGGTATAAACTGAATGAAAACCTGTTTTAACTGAAAATAGCAAAACAAAATATGTGACACATTTCCCGGTAAAAAACATTTCGCTCGTAACTTATAAGTGATGCTGGCACATAACCACAAAAACTTCGTAAAACTTTACTCACCGAACCGAACGTCAGCGCTAAGAACTCGAACGGAGTCTATGCGATTTTAATATAACTCAACCAAATCGAACCTATAGAAATGAGGTAAAACTGATTACCGTTGATCGAAATGTTTTAAATCTCAAAATAAAAATAATTATGAAATTAAATAATTATTTATCTGGTATCCATATTGTACTGCCTTAATTGACTTTTAATGAATAATATTAATATTATGCAAATTAATGTCCAATAAAATGCAATATTTTTGTTTATTTATCTGTTAAAATTTTTTATTACACTTTTAATGTAATTTCAACTATTTAAATAACTGCAATTTCAATTGTATAAAATCCATTCAGAAACGTTGTCAATTAGTTAAATTGTTGATATTTATATTTATTATTTATTTTTCGCTCTTATGATTCGACTTTTGGTTATGGCTTTAGCAACCGATGAATATATGTTTGCAATTTTATAACTTAGCTTTAGTATTAGAGTTCGCAATTAGCTTAGCACATTGCTTGAACATACAAATCGAAAAAGTAAAAATAAAAACAACTAAATCATCCATTATTTGAAATCAATTTGCAATGTTTAAAAAAAAATTAATAAATAAAGTAATTTTACAGTCACGGAAGTTGCTCGTTTCAATGGCCCAAAACCGTATAGGTGGGAAAACTGAATGTTAATTAAACGCTGACATCATCTGCCGGCAAATGGTGGAACTCAACACGGCATCAGTCGCAAACATGTTTGTGTACTCTGCACTGAGGAGAGTTTGTGTACAATCAGTACTGGTTACCACCCTATTCACCTATTATTGACAAGAAATCCTCAATGCTATACTTTACTCTAGTCTTGGTATTCTAAATGGTCATGCAAAGCATCATCAATTTGTAATAAAATGCGGGTTGCAGGTGGTGCAAATTAACCCCCACTAAGAAGGATCGAAAAACTTCGTTGTTGGTGCTTGCTTCTTACTATTTTATTATTCAATCTAAAATAGAAAACTGTTTACATTTGTTTGATTGTTAAAAACTTTAAAATGCTTCTTAGGCTACGATGTATGTAAATAGGTACGTAATTGAAGTGGGATTATCCGATACTCGGTTGTTGTATTGTTGTTGCATTGCGTTGTGTTCAAGCATCATCACAATTGGTTTGTGGTTTTAGCGCGTTATGCTCAAACTTTCTTAATTATGTTAATACGAATAGCAATGTTCATTTTATGCACAAAGCAACATCGAGTTTTATTTGCGCGTCAGCTAAAGCAAATTATTGTTTGTTGTTGTTTGTTGCTAATCGACATACGCCAAGCGCTTAGCAAAATTTTCCTTTGCCCAATTGGGCATTTGATGCTTAAAGTGTTTGTTTGGTCAGTGTTTGTGGGTGAAAGGGAGAGTGAAATTGCTACAAACTAAAATACAACGTTTTGTTCATGCACTACAACTTAGTGCTACGGGCGTAATTATATTAATTGTAACAAGTAATTGTAAATACATATAATGCTGTGTTGAAAAAATTTGAACTTTTATCGAGCGTCACCATTCGCGCATTGAGCAGTGAAAGCGTCTGCAAAGATTCATTAAGGAGCGTCGGCTCCAGGCACAACTGCACAACATTGCGCACGCATCTCTATAGCGCTTTTGTGTTGTTGCATTTGCTTAAGCTTAAGCGTATTTACAAAAACAATTAAACAGGCCACGCTGCAGAGCCTGACAAAGCCACTTTTATCGCATTACTACTTACTACTACTACTATTATATGTTGTTATTGTGGTTGTTGTTGCATGTATAAGTATAAGTGTATAGTCGCTTTGTGGAGTTGTGGGATGCGGGGTGTGTGTTGGAATCGTATAGTGATCGTTTAAAATCTGCAAAACCGTAGTTTGCAATATTCGCTGTAATCGTTGTCCCTAAAAAGGCTGTACAGCAATGTTCAAGGTGGCTTAACCTGGCCGGCAATACCTACGCCTTACTAAAGTTCGCTGTGATCTGCCCGCGTTCCTTTAAGAATACAATAACAACGGTTATATTGTCCTGTGAGTCTCCTTGCTTAGCCAGCTCGATCAGCAACTTGGGAATGTCTTCGACTCGCTGCTCAGCCCTGGCTAGGGCCGCGTAAATCGTCTCTATAATCGTCGATTCTGCCACATGGTCAAAGAGGCCGTCGGTGCCCAGTACGAGGAAATCGTGCGCCGGCGTCAGCGGCACATCGACAAAATCGGGCTCGGCGATCACGGCGCGCACCGAGTAGTCGCCAATTGAGCGCGACACGTTCAAGATGCCATTGACGCGCCAGTGCCCCTGCACGCACATCACCGTACCACCGGAGTCAGTGGCCTCGATACGTTTTCGCTCCTCCGGCGAATCCGGTTTGTGCGGTTTCACCAGCTGCAAGCTGGCGGTCGGGCTGACCAGCAGCGCTTTCGAGTCGCCCACCCAGGCGACATACAGATGGCCCGGCACAGGCGGCCGCTGTGCATACAGTATGCAAACGGCAGTGGTGCCGCTTGATATAGATTTTTGCGAAAATGATTTGTCCGCCTGCAGGAAGCACATTTCGAAAGCCTCGCGGTAGCCGTCGATATCATCATTGTCCGTCAGCTGCTTTAGCTGTTCGGCCAACAGTTGTGGTAGCTGGCTGGTTACGTAACTGGCAGCTAGCGGCCCAGAATGACCGTCAAAAACGCCATAAAAGCTGTACGGCTGCTTCAGCTCGTACAAATCACTGTACCGCTCTAGGCAGACGTGTCGATCCTCCATTTTTCGAGGCTTGTTTTTGATGTGCGCCGCCACAAATGTGGGCATCGATGTCGTTGTGACACAGTCGCACTTGGCCGCACCGCTGCAAAGCGCTGCCGGCTCTGCGTACATCTGTAGATTACCTGCTTCCGCGTTGTCCGTTAGGCGCGTCAGCAACTTTTCCAAATTGTTCACCGCAAACTTTTGCAGCTTCACCAGATCGTACTGTGGCGCTTCGACAGCCTCTACAGCGCCTCGACAACTGAACTCGCACTCCTTCGAATTGTGACACTCGCGCTCCACCTCTGCGACCACAGAGCGCAACAGCATCAGCTGAAAGTGTCGCGGACAGCGCGTCGCCTGCAAGTGGTTCCACACGGCAGCTCGTACTTCGGCACGCACCTCTGACGCAGTCAATGGGTACGTCTCGTTGCTGGTGCGCGTCATACAGCTGCGCAGTTCTGCGCCAGTGCCACTGCCACCGGCGTTGGCGCTACTCGCCAGCTCATGCAAAAACCGCTTGAACTCCCGCAGACGGACGCATTCCGGACTCGTCTCTGCCAGCGTGCTCGACATTTCGCGCCGCTCTCGTTCGTTGCTTTAACCCGTTTTCTGCTGCGTTATTGTCGTCGTTTGCCGCGATGCACTAGATCATAGTTTATATTTTCATTTACGCAATTCGACTCGCGGCTGCTCCTACCTGCGACCTCGCTTGTTTATTTTACTTTATGGCATTTGTTTTTCAACTTTCTGCCGTGCAGCATCGGTGCTACCAGATTGTTTCCTAAACTCCTCTGCAAGTGCTGAAAATCACTTTTTTCTGGGAAACATTTACGTACTGGTTTATTTTATTTTCTATATTTGAACTTACTAAATTTTCCTGCAGACTTATTCACCAATATTGAACTAGAAACAATGATAATCGCTTGAATGTTTCAAAGCGACAACAGTGATTTCCATCTGGCAGCACTATGAAATATCGCTAAATAGTGCAAACTCGGCGCACGCAGATGTTTTTGACTGTTGGCTCTCTGTCGGTATTTTTCTTACCGCTTGCGTTCCTTGAATCATCACATTTGTTTACGTTTCACCTGTAACGGCGTTCGACGGTCCAGTGAATTTTAAATTGAAATACGAAAAGACGAAAGAGCGGCAATCAATGCGCATTGTGTTCCCGCTAGTAATGGAAAAGCAATTTAAGGTTCGGAATGAGTCAATTCAACAAAAATAGACAGTAACTGTGCATCGCTAACATTGTGCCGAGGAGAACAATGACTGCAAGTGGCTGATTGGTCAATGGGAATTCTATATGACTCACTATTAAAGTTTAAACTGGTGATGTGTTGGGTTGTCTTCTTTTCTACAATCAACCCTCAAAGGTTTGTCATTGCAATTGAGCAGATTTTAACTGAAAACGTGTACGTATCGTAGATTGCTTCGCACGACAATTGCAATTGCTAGTTATATGCAAGTTACAATTAAAATTTCTACATAGCCACAATTGCACGAACACTACGGTAATTCATCATCCTGCCGAACCAAAAGATTCAGTTTTATAAACTAAATTTTATTTCATGTACATCTTACAAACTAAGCAAAACCGAAAGCTTCACTACTGCGCTCCTGGCGGCGGTGGTGGCTGCGTTGGACCATGATAGATCGGTGCGTGTTGCGGCGGCAACACTGGCGGCCGTACTGCGTACGGATTGAGCACAAACATGGGCGGCGGCCCTGCTGGCGACTGCATCGGCATTGGAGCTGGGCCACCCGGTCCATAAGGCCCAAAGTGCTGCATCGGCGGTGGCGGCCCGTACATGTGATAACCAGGCGGCATGTGTGGCCGATAGCGAGGCGGCGGTCCCGCTCTGTAGTTAGAGTGCCAACTGCCCGCATGCTGATTTTGCGCACCATAGCCGTGCGGTGGGTAGGACCGCGGCGACTGGCGCTGTGAGCGGAAATTACCTGGTGAACCAGCACTTGTACCAGTTGCTCGTCGACGCTGCGTTACTGTTTGTTCGCTATTCGTAATGGAATTCGATTCAGTGCGAGTTCGCTTTGCCGGATCATCGTTTTGACTGTCGCTGGGGCGCTCTTTCTTGCGTTGATGTGCCCGCGCTTCGCGCTCCTGCTCATCGTCGGAGTAGTCAAGAAAACGGGGCGGCGGCTCCACATCATTCTCCCATGACGCGTCCGAGCCTCGCAATTTCATTAAACTGGACAATATAACGAACTGGGTGTACTCCGTCTTCGGCGCCACATACACCAAATCGCCCACAGCAATGCCCTTCTCCTCGATCTGTTTGTGCGAATTGAAGCGCACACAGTACAGCGGATCGGCCACCTGACCCAGCACATCGAATACCTCGCCCAGCACGCGCTTGCCTTTCTCCAGAAAGAGTACAGTCTCCAGATCAAGCAGCATCGAATTCGGCACCACGCCGACCAGCACTAGTTGCTCAACAATCGAGTGCACGCGCCCCAACTCAATACACTCTTCTTCAGGCACGCTTATGTGCAGATCCTGTATGGGCGGCAAATCATCTAGCAGCAGCTCACCTTTAACGCGCGGCGGCTGGCGTTTTCGACGATTATTGCCACCACCACCATCTTCATCATCGTCATCCTCATCATCATTATCTTCGTTGTGCACGGCAACACTTTTGTCGATGACCTTGCGAATCTTATCCAGGTATGTCACTTTGTCCTGGTCGCTGTCCGAGTCCGTGGTGGATGTGTCCGAATCGATTTCAACCACCTGGCTCCGGTAGCTTTTGGGCGCTGTTGAAGCGACTTCCACCACTGAGTCGCTATCTGACTCGGCACTTTCATATTCGTCGGCGTCATTGTCGGAACCATACTGCGCCAGCATGCCAAGCCCCGTTGCGGTTGCTGTAAGTATTTGGGTATTGTTAAATGTATTCGTTTTATTTACCGAGTTCACTTTAGCTGAAAACTATAAAACTTGAGTCGAATCTTTATTCTTTGAATGCGAACCTGTTGTAGTTTTTGTTGTTGTTATAGGTGTCGTACTTGGAGTTGGCCCGACAGCCTCGACTACAGGAGGCACTGTTTGTACGGCTGTGAGCAACACATTCGATTCAATGGCTACAGTTTCTGTAGTGGTTATGCTGGGTACATCGGCGCTTGATGTGATCTGCGGAGCGTCTGCTTTTGTTGTACCTAAAGTTGTTGGCTCAGCTGTGTCACCACCGAGGACGATTTCTTCCGCCGCCTGGCTCGCGCTGCCAGTCTCAATACTTTTCGGTTTATTTGTAGCTTCTGTTGCTGCAAAGTTGTTATTAAATATTAAGCAATAGAAAATGTCCATATGCTCAAACCTTCGGATTCCAGCACATGTTTGGCTGCGCTGGCCTCAACTGCAGTTTCTCTGCTACCATCCTCAGCTACCTGCGCTGTTTCCGCTGTTACCGCAGTTGCAGGCACATCATTTGTACCTTCAACTTCCATTACTGTTTAGTTTGCTAATAGTTTAGCTACTAGGAAATTCAAACGCTTCAAAACAAAAATTCTGAATACAAAACGTGCTTCTTTTGGCTACCAAATAAAATCAAAACTCGGTGTTGCCAACCTCATTGGTTCAATCGAACGGGGTACGCAGTTTTTCCCTATTGTTGCATATCGTGTTTCGTAATTATTTAAACTTTGTGATAAATTTTTCTTTGAAAATTTTAAAATAAAACGGCTAAAGTAAGCGAAATATTTTCTGGTGGAAATTTATACAATTTTCGCAAGAAAACGTTTTAGTAAGTGAGGCTACACGTGAGTTTACTGTGAACGGTTTATAGTTTTCCCGTCTCATCATTGCCAACTGCAAAACAAAGGGATCTAGCCAGCAACTAAGGAAACCAACGCGAAAGAGACTTTATTTATCTTCATTTAGTGGCTGTTTATTATCGCATAAAGGTTTTATTCAGAAATCTTTGTAGATTGTTTACGTAAATGTTATATAGGGTGTTTTTTTTAGAGGTTTGTTTGTCGAATAGAGATAAAACTGGCATTTTGTGGTCAAATCTGGCAACTCTAATGTCATTTATGTTCAGTTTGGTTTGCCATTTCATCATGAACAGGTTGACAAAAGAACAACGCTTGCAAATCGTGCAAATTTATTTCGAAAATAATGGTTCAGTTCGCGAAGTTTACCGCAAGCTCCGTCCATTTTATGGTCGACATAATCGTCCATCAGAGCAATTAATTCGGTTAACCATGGGTCGTTTTCGCACTACGTTTACTCTATGTGATAATACGCATCCGCAGAGACGTCGAACAGTGCGCACCGAAGAAACAATTGCCGCTGTAGAGCAAAATGTTGAAGAGGACCCGAATGAATCGATTCGCCACCGTGCACAGCAATTGGAGCTTTGTCCATCAACTTTATGGAAGATTTTGCGCAAAGATCTTGGCTTGCGACCTTACAACATCCAGCTTGTGCAAGAATTAAAGCCGCGAGACCATGCAATGCGTCGTGATTTTGGTGTATGGGCCAAAAATGAGATTGATCTCGATGCTGATTTTCATCGCAAAATTTTGTTCAGTGATGAGGCTCATTTTTGGTTGAATGGCTACGTCAACAAGCAAAATTGCCGCATTTGGAGTGAAGAGAATCCACATGAGACCCTTGAGACGCCATTACATCCACAAAAACTGACTGTTTGGTGTGCTCTATGGGCTGGTGGAGTCATTGGGCCATACTTCTTCCGAAATAATGCTGGAGAGTCAGTTACCGTTAATGGAGACCGGTATAGAGCCATGATAACCGACTATTTTGTTCCCGAATTGGATGGCATGAATGTGGATGAGTTGTGGTTCCAACAAGACGACGCTACATGCCACACAGCGCACGTCACAATCGATTTATTGAAGGAAACATTCGATGAGCGCATAATTTCGCGGAATGGACCTGTCAATTGGCCACCAAGATCGTGTGATTTGACACCATTGGATTATTTTCTTTGGGGATATGTGAAGTCGCTCGTCTACGCCAACAAACCAGAAACGTTAGGGGACTTGGAAGCCAACATTCGTGGCGTTATTGCCGACATACGGCCCCAAATGCTCGAAAAAGTGGTTGAAAATTGGACCTGTAGAATTGGCTTTATTCGAGCCAGCCGCGGCGGCCACATGCCCGAAATCATATTTAAACATTAATGGCATAAAATTATCCTTCCAATAAAGCCAAATTGATGGACATTAAAACGATTTTCTTGTGTTTTATTTCAATTCGAAGTTCTATACCTCTAAAAAAACACCCTAGGGGTACCGGTTAATTCATGCGGTTTTCTAACAGATGGCGTAACTTGATTTTGTGAACAGTGATTCACCTTTCCAAATATGTGTTGGAAAGCTATTGTCATATAGTTTCAGAATCAGTATGTGTCATTTAGCTGAAGCGTAAACAACAATACCATGGCACAATAATACCATGAACCATGAACAATACTTTGTTTTACTCTGAAAATGTCGAATTTTGTGCCGAATAAAGTGTTTTTGCGGGGACTACTTCTTCATTACTTCAATATGAAGAAAACGGCTGCCGAAAGTCATCGTATTCTGGTGGAAGTGTATGGTGTGCATGCTCTAGCTGAGCGTACGTGCCAGAAGTGGTTTGCACGGTTCAAAAGTGGCAATTTTGACTTGGAGGAGAGACATTGCTCGACCAAGATCCATCCCAAACGCAAGAAGAACTTGCAAAATCACTTGGCGTCGCTCAACAAACCATTTCCGATCGTCTAAAAACAATGGGAAACTGCACGAATTAACCGGAAGTGGAAACAAAAGTTCGCAGTTTCAATACTTGTGCGACGAATTTTCTCAACTGCATTTTTATAAAATGATCAAAACGGCATTTTCTTTCTTATTAAATTCTTGTTTAATAGTTACTTGTTACTACAAATTCGTTGCAGCTTTCGTACTAAGTATTGTATTTACTAGGTCAATGCAAAATTAGTCAAATAAATTACACTCATATGTATATTTTCTCAATTGAGGTTCCGTGGCTGAGGCAGAGGAAGCATTGGTCTGTTCAGTTCTTTAGGTATTTAGCGGCTGCAGCACGGCCGCAGCACTGTTCGCAGCTGCATTTAGTGCACTATCCTCTTTACTTCCCGTCTGCGACAGATGCTTCACAATGTCTACCCAATCCCAACCACGTGGATGGTCGCCTTTGTGGTCGGTGCGCTCCCACTGGCGACGCTTTTGTGCCTTTGTCAGCTGTTCCTTTTTCGGTTCTTTCTTTTTGTTCGCATCTCCACTGTCTGAGATCTTTATTGCACTCACGCCCACACTGTCCAGATCGATTGCTTGCGTGGCGCCATGCTCCGGCTGTTCCGCTGTCAGATCGTCGACGCGGTCTTTAAGGCACTCGAAAAGCGTGTATGTCATGCCGCAACCCAGCCATTGTTGTGCCTCTTCTTGCAGAGCAGCACGAATCTTCCCCTTAACGTCCGGAATGCTGGCAAACAGAGAAGTACATAAAAAATCTCTCGCCAATGCAAATGAGTTATGTGTACGTGCTTACAGTTTCCGGTTATAGAAGGTATCCATGTTGATGGTGGGCATTTCGGCAGGGTAATTCTCGCCCCATTTGATTTCTACCAGAAAGGACTTGTAGTGATCCTCCTCGCCGTACTGCAAATTCAATGCTCTATGTAAAATAACGATTAAGACATTATATGGATTTCAGACCTTGTACTGAAACGTTGTTGCATCAGATTCCTTGAAGTTGGGATCGCCCTCATAAATGGATTGCAGCGCCTCACGCTCCTCCGATTGCAGTTCCAACTGCTCAGACATTGAAATTTTGTTCGGTTGATTATTTGAAATACGTTCAATTTGCACAAAATTTGACGAGCCGAAAATAAAATAGCCACAACTCAAATAAATCAGCTGGTTCCATCAACGCACTTGTTGCTTCTTCTTCCGATGCCTAGGATCATCATTCACCATGATACATACGACCGAAGTCAGCTGACCGCAGCAGACAACTGTCAACGGTGTGGTTGATTTCAGAAATACACGTGAGGTCTGAGACGCTTTCGAAGACCCGAAGCAGGTTCAATCAAGTTTAGTCTCTGCTTGTAGTCCTTTTTTGCATTTCAGGAAATAAGCAAAGATGGTAGGTTCGAGCGATTATTGCAGCATTTGTCATATCTTTAATGTGTCGTTACTTTCAATATCCACACAGGGTAAACAAAAAAAGACTCGCAAGATACAAAAACAACGGACTGCCCAGCTGAAGCGGTTGATGAAGCCCACAGACCAGCGCATCAAAGAAGAATTGCGCAAAAAGCGCAAGAAACCTATCGATCCACACGCAATTAAGGTGCACGAAGCACCGCAACAAAGCTCGGCGCTGTTCTTCCAATACAACACACAACTGGGTCCCCCATACCACATCATTCTGGACACGAACTTCATCAACTTCAGTATCAAGAGCAAGCTGGATATAATGCAGGGCATGATGGACTGCCTGTACGCCAAGTGTATACCGTACATATCGGACTGTGTGCGCGCCGAGCTGGAGAAACTGGGTAACAAATACAAGCTTGCACTGCGCATCATTTCAGACCCGCGCTTTGAGCGACTGCCGTGTCTGCACAAAGGCACCTATGCCGATGACTGCTTAGTGGAGCGCGTGCGTCAGCACAAGTGTTACATTGTTGCCACCAACGACAAGGACCTAAAGAACCGCATACGGAAAATACCAGGAGTGCCCATCATGTATGTGGCGGCGCACAAGTACGCCATCGAGCGGATGCCGGAGGCGTACGGCGTGAAGGCGTAGTTGTAAGCTTATTATTTTTCAAACATTTTCTAGCTTAACTGCATAATAAAAAAACACAAAAATCAGGATTATTTTCATACTAGTAGTGTATCCGGCAAAAACGCAACAAAAGACGGGCTGATGGTCGCATACAAACATTGTTAAAACACATGGCTACAATATTTCCGTTTCTTGCTTCCGATATCTCTCAATGTTTGCCTATTAAAAAAAAGATTTGCATTATGTTGGTTGTAAAAACCGTCACAGAAGTGAAATCCGCCACAAAACATCCAAAATATAATAGACAATTGTATATATTCCGTTGTTAATACAGGATCCTGTGTATATTTTATTGAGGGTAATTTTCTCCATAGAAACGAATTTAATTTAGATGTAGTTAATGGTGTTCCAGCAGGACTTTTCTTTGCTTTTTCTGAATACGTATAGAAGCACAAAGGTATAGCGGATTATGAGATAAGAGCATAAGTTACATTAATAAAAAATGAAATAATTAATACAAATGCAATACATAAAATTAGTAGTTGTTCAAAAATTGTAGGACAGTTCAACGAGCTGGTGTGCTTTAGCCTAGTATCTGTTTAGCCCATCGTGTTCACCTAAAACAAATCGAAATTATTAAGATTACATATCTACGCACAAACTGTTACAGCTGACTCCCCACTTAGAAAGTCAGCTGCCATTACTATTTTACTTACAATATCGTCAATCTTCAGAATGGATCGAACTGTTTCGGTTGAGAATGAAATCGCCGAAATACTGACCAACAGTGGCTGTACCACATTCTCTGCCAGGATGTCAGTAATGGCGCCCTTGCGCACATTTATCCCAGCCGTCTTCTCGCCTTGTGCATGGCGATTTCGCAACTCGGTTACAGTGGCAATGGGATTAAGACCGGCATTCTCAGCTAGCGTCGATGGAATGACCTCGAGTGCGTCTGCAAAGGCACGGAAACAATAGGCATCCACACCCTCCACTGTCTGTGCGTAGGCGGCCAATTGCAGCGCCATCTCAATCTCGGGTGCACCGCCGCCAACAATTTGCGCACGCTTCTTCACTAAGCAGCGCACCACACAGAGCGCATCGTGCAGCGAGCGGGCCGCCTCCTCCAGCACAAGCTTATTGGATCCGCGGCAAATGATGGAGACAGTGCGTCCAGGATTCTGTATGCCTGTGATCTTCACGAATTTGTTGGTGCCGCTAGCCACCTCCTCCACCAGATCGGCGCTCACCAGATTCTCCGCTACGAAGTGATCCAGTGAAGCAATGGGGCGACAATTGAGTGTCTTACAGACAAACTCGATATCCTCGCGCTCAACATCCTTCACAACCAGACACTTGATCTTGTCAAGGAAGTGCTGTGCCAAGTCGGACACCGCGTCACTGTAAATTTAATCAAATTCAGTTTCGTTGAAGAATTAAATATGTATATGGTTTCATGAACAACCAACGCACCGCAAAATGGACTTTTGTACCAGCAGAACATTGCAGCCTGCCTTCTTAATCTGCTTGACGATATTCAGAATGTAAGCACGTTCCTCCTTTAAAACACGATCCATGGCAGCATAGTCAGATACAATGACGTTATGATCCATCTGTAAAGTGGCAATATGAATAAAGTGTATTTTTTGTGGTCATCCGACGGCGACACTTACATCGGTCTTCGGTGCCGAAATGCAGAACTGTATCAGGCCGATTTTTGCCTTCTCAATACGCTTGGGCGCGTTTGTGCCGGCCGAACGACTGGTAAAGACCAAGCCATCAATGAGCGCCGTATCCTCCACGGTGCCCCCCAAGCTCTGAATAACCTTGATGTTCTTCAGATCAACGGCATTTTCCTTGCCTGGCTCGGTGACCTTCAGCACAGCATCGACAGCGATAGGCGCGAGTAGGCTGCTCTGCTGCGAGACCACTTTCGAATTCAGCGCCGTAGATGCGCTCTTGATCAACGTCTCGCGGTCTGTCAGTTCAATGGGCGTCGACATTTCGGTCAGTATCTCAATCGCCTTGTCAGCGCAACGCTGGAACGAATCGGAAATGGCGGTGGGATGAATGCCCTTCTGCAGCAGTTTCTCTGAAGCCTCCAACAGTGCACCGGCAATGACCACAACGGATGTGGTGCCGTCACCGGCCTCAACGTCCTGTGCGCGCGACAGTTCAACCAGCATCTTGGCAGCCGGATGGAGGACGTTCATCTGCTTCAGAATGGTAGCTCCATCATTGGTAATGGACACTTCGCCGTTGCCGGCCTGAATCATTTTGTCCATACCGCGCGGGCCCAAACTGGTGCGAATCGCATCGGAAACAGCTGAAAGTATTTTGAGGTTAGTAACAGTGACAATAGCGCCGTTCTTTTATCTTACAGAAACCATACAAATAGCTTCATTTTACGCTTCATTGTAGAAAAATATTATCATCTACATCAGATACGCATATTTATTTGTAATGTGCTTCCAACATTTTATTAAGCAATTATCTTAGAAAAGCTACCGTCTACTCAGATATGAGTCATTTGCACTGAGCTACCCTGTGTCGAATATTCTAGACAGCCGGTAGCCAACCAAAACAACTGCTCAGTAATTCGGCTATTTTTTCACAAAACTTGCACATTTTTAAGAGGCCAACACGCAATATTGATACTTATGCCACAAATTCCTTCTTTAATCTACGAACATTAGCTAAACTGATTAATAATTCCAGTTTCTAACCTTTTGCTGCTTGGATATTCGAGAGACGGACATCGGCCGGCTTCGACTTGTCTTTGAAGGCCTGTCCTTTCGGCTTTACGCCAGCGAATGCTGCTTTTGGGGCCATGGTTTTCTTCGCTTTCAGATGTGGGCTACTTTTTATTTGGTTTCTCCAACTTAATACACGATTTCAGCGGATTAAAATCTTCGTACAGCACAGCGCAAAATTCTCCGTCTCACAAAATCCCTTCACAACTAATGACAGCGCAATTGTCAAAATTGCGTCCACAGAACTGTAACTGGCAGCGCTCAGGGCTTCAGCCGGCAGCGCATGTTTACAAAATATTACATTTGGCAATTGAGAACATTTTTCCAAATAACACTTTGCGATCAGAAAAAATTCCGGTCGGCCTTTCTCTTCATGCTTTTCGTTAATTGTTTATAGGTTTCAGAATCTGACAAAAAATTCCCATTCCTTGAATTTTAGTTCAATCGATGATATATGGGAATCCTGTGACTGAGTAGTCAGAGGCTTGTTGTATTCATAATTTTTCGTCCAGTTCCAAAATAAAGTTTTCCGAAAAATTAGATGTATTTACATAGATTGTGTTTGTTTATAAGCCTTTAACTGACTTTAACTTTTCCAGCTTATGATCTTGAATGTATAATGGTTAAATTAAGATTAAATCTCAATACTTACAATATTCGGTGAATTTCTGTAAGGAATATTGGGAGATATTATTATGATTTGGCGAGTATCTCCGACTATTCTCAGCGCTTTATTAGCCTGGTAATACCGTAACACTGCTGGTGTGCGGTTGGAACAGCTGTGCTATTATAATGTCAACCAGTTTTCTACGAATTGTAGTAGATTGCGAGAGGTAAGAGAGCACCCGAATTCCTACACAACCCTGTTCACACACATGTCACTTTGCCTACGCTGTTCTCTTGCTCAATAATTTGCATTTTTCTTTTTCATGTGAAAAAACAAATTTATTTCAGTGATAAAAAAAACTAAAAAACGTATGTCAAACGCAGACCGAACCCTACAAATCTCTAGAGTGCAAAATTTACAGCGAGTGCAGTAAGCAATTACAGGGATATTTAGAATCAAAGTGCCAAGGTGAGTGGTTTTGCGTTCGTGCCGGCGTTGTTGTGCGCCAGTAGCCACCAGCGGCGCGGAGTTGGTTGAACGAAAAATCGATTAGTTCTGACATCGTCCGACGCAGTTTCACTTCGGTGAAAATGCAAATTGGCATGGGGACGTTACAATGTCCCGGCGCGGAGTGTGACATGGAGCGGATATAGCCGGCGGGGGCGGCATTCCGCGACCCAGCCCAGAGATGCGAACGCGCTAAATGCTGCCAATTTGCGTTATCTCGAAGCGCGATAGATAACTTGAATGTTACACAATTAGCACTGGATTTGTTCTCTCTCATTCCGACTCTGCAGCCCACGTGAGACAACGCCGTCGCCACACCCCCTTCGATATGTCCTACAGATTCGGTCGAGTCTCATTGACTAAATGGCAATTGGCGTTAATCATTGGCACGCCGGTGGCCATCGGGCTGGGGATCTACCTGTACCGGCAAGCGTCTGCGCGCCCCAAATCGATCGACGGCGCGCGTGGCAATTCGAAGGCTGTTGCCGACCGTAAGAAGCAGCTGAGCGGAAAGGACAAGACGATATCGCTGGATGGTGCTGGCGAGGATACCGACCTGGAGCGTAAGAAGAAGAGTGTCGAGCTGGAGAGTGAAAAGCTGTCGCCACTCAAGGAGGCAACCATGTACAAGAACGAGGGCAACGTCTGCTACCGCAACGGCAAGTTCGACGAAGCGATTTCGTTTTACGATAAGGCAATCGACAAGTGTCCGCGCGAGAACCGTGCTGACCTGGCTATATTCTATCAGAACCGGGCAGCGGCGTACGAGATGTTAAAAAAATGGAATCGCGTCAAAGAGGACTGCTCTCGCTCGCTGGAGTTCAATCCGCGCTACGCCAAGGCGTACTACCGACGTGCTAAGGCGCACGAGGCCTCGAGCGAGATGTTGGAGTGCCTAGACGATGTGACCGCCACCTGCATACTAGAAATGTTCCAGAACAATCACACCATCATGTACGCGGATCGCATCTTGAAGCAGACTGGCCGCGACGATACGGACCGCGGCATGAAGGGCCGAGTGCCGATCCTCCCATCGAATAATTTTATCCGCACGTATCTGCACTCGTTCGTCGCTGATCCGCTGCAAGCGGTAACTTTGCAGGAAGAACTGCCTGGCACGACAGCAGCATTGCGTGGATTCGCGCGTGCAAAGCACGCAATGGAACTAGAGACCTATGAGGATGTCATTCCGGCGTGCACTGAAGAGATCGAATCATCTGAGTCGGAGTCGCAGTACAAGTCGGAGGCGTTGCTGCTGCGCGGTACCTTCCACCTACTGTCGGGTTGTTTCAACGAAGCATTGCAGGATCTCAATGCGGTTATCAACAATGGTAAGTGAAGCGACCGCTGGTCGTAGGTCTTGAAACTCTAATCAAACTTGTTGACTTTTACAGCTGACGCTGATGTGTCACTGCGCGCCTACGGCCTAATCCAGCGCGCTTCTCTTCACATACAGATGGAAGAGAAGGATCTGGGCATGGCCGATTTCGAGGCGGCAGAACAACTGCAGCCAGATAATCCCGACATATACCACCAACGTGCGCAAATCTACATCCTGCTCGACCACTTGACGGACGCGCTCAGTGAGTTCGAGAAGGCGGTGAAGATGGCGCCCAACCACGCTATGGCGTACGTGCAGAAGTGCTATGCCGAGTATCGGCTGGCACTGATGTCACAAGATCAGATGCGCCTAATGATGGTAATGAATGAATTCAAGAATGCCATCGAGAAGTTTCCGGAGTGTGTGGAGTGTTACAGCCTAATGGCACAGGTGCTGGGTGATCAGCAACAGTTCCAGCAGTCCGACCAGTTCTATGAGAAGGCAATCAAGATGGCGCCCACCAATGCATCGCTGTACGTGCATCGCGGCATTATGCTGCTGCAGTGGAAGGGCGATATCGAGAAGGCCATCGCACTGATGAATCGCGCCCTGGAGGTGGACACCAAGTGCCTGTTGGCGTACGAAACACTCGGCACCATCGAAGTGCAGCGCGCCAATCTACACCGCGCAGTCGAGCTCTTCGAGAAGGCCATCAAGCTGGCGAAGAGCCGTTCGGAGATGTGTCACCTGTACGCGCTGCGGAACGCGGCCATTGCGCAGATCAACGTGACGCGCAAACTGGGCATTGATATGTCAACGATATCAGCGCTGGCGCAAGCAGGTGTGATGCCGGTGGCTGCCGCCGACTAAAATCCTAAACCAGCGCATGTAATGCATAAAAATTATCATTTTAGGTTTCCCATAAGAAAACTATTAAAACAAAGCAAGACACAAAAAGAGGAAAATTGAGAGAAAGAAACAAAAATCGGGAAAACGGACAGAGAAAGGAAACGAAGAAATACGAATGGAAAAACGAAAAAGAAACAAAAAAAACCTAACGTAGCAAGCTATTCAATAAGCTTGAGTAGGAATAGAACTGAAGAATAATTAGCAATTAACAGAACACAAACGGCGGAAACAGTCGCTACACACCAGACAGCTCGACCATTCGACCATTGCATTTGTCCATTCATTCGACGGAAAGATACGAACACAGTTTAAATAGTATTGTACGAACTTTTAACCCGACTCCCACCTGGTTCCTAACTTCTGGACCGCAACCGGAGCCGGACCGCTCCCACTCAGTGAAACACGACGCCGTGTACAACTTTTGTTACGACTTTGTTTCTCTTTTTGACTTGATTTTAGTCAATATTATTATGATTTATATTTTGTTATGAACTGAAAATTACCTGTTTCTAATGCTAGGCTCTGTATACTACTGGAAGGAATCGAAAATCGAAAGCACATTTTCATCAGATATCATACGCTTACATCATTGTTACTAATTAATGCAGAAAATAAAATATTTTGCGCTAATAAATTAGCACATTCGATACACACAGTCGCCGCTGCGTTGTTGCATTTGCAGTTTTCAGAGTATATTTTGTTATTGTTCTTCTGACCGAATGAGAGAGCAAACACAAACTGAAGCAATAAATCGTTTTCTGTAGATTTGATAAGCGAACTACTGCTGTGGAGTCGGTGAGTTTTTTTATTAAAGTGGGATCGAATTATTTAAAATATTTAAAGTTGTTTACTAGAAGTTTGACTTTACAAAAACATACTTAACCTTCACTCTGTGCATGGGGTATACAGTTCCTCATAGCCACAGAAAATATGAATTTGTGAAGGTATTTCCTTCTAAACGATATATTAATACATATATCATTGGATAGCTATTGATGAAAAGATTCTAAAAATAAAATCAGTTATTTTTTTTAAGTGTGATTGGGCCAGTATACCCACATATTGCACACAAACTGTTTGTTGTGCTTTGGGGAATAAATGACCCCGTTATTTATACCAATACATTTTGTAAGCACAACTTAGCCAAGTTCTGAACCACTCAAGTTTTAAATCACGAGCACACACCGCTGGAATAAGAAATTCAAAGACTGTGTGCAAATAATTAACAGAAAAAATACTAATACAAAAAAACAACCAAAAACAACATTAATAATATTTCATATTATAATGATAATATAATTATTTCCCAAAAAACTATTATTTTACTCATTCCCATACAAACCATACTGGTTCAAAAATGGGGAACTCAGTTCCCCATTGCACGGGATTAGGGTGCAAAAACCATGCACAGAGTGAAGGTTAATACAAAATGTCAAGTCCACTTGTCCAGCGCTCACCAAATTGTGGCAGTGTAAGAAAATGAAAAAAATTTCAATGAGATTCATAGTTGTACGATTATTGTATTTCAGTTGCTCGGAAGGCGCCACATCTATTAGATCCAGCTTCATGTGCCCCCAAACTTGACCACTGGCTATAAGAGTCACAATAGTTAACTGGCGATAACAAGCCAAAAACATTTCTATCGCATACAAATGTACAAATGTAGATAACATAAGAATGCGGAGGCAAATTCATGCAATAATAGATTTTGCAATGCATTTTTAAAAAAGCATGGACGTTTTATTTATTTTAAATTAATACGCACAAACAAAATAAACAATCCTTGGACAGCGGTTGTGATGTGCTTGTGCCGAAGGAGCATATCCCATGCACGTCCGTTCCTGTAAGACTTCCTCATGTCCTGGCCTATTCCTTGGGTTTGGGGTCGTTCCACTCTTGAATCTCGGCAGTGCCCCAAATGCAAAACGGCAATGTGAAAAAGGTGAGAATAAGGCAGGCTAACCAAAATACGTCTCGCCATTCCATTAATGTTTGCTGCAGAGAGGGAGAGATGTGATCAAATAGGAATTATTTTACAAAGCTATCAAATATTTGAGAGAATGCCACCTGCACCATACCGGCTCCTATGAAAGTTGCTGAAAATATACTTTCAACTTTTTTTCTTGTCTGCAGGTAAAATTAAAGAAAGATTTATCTTAATAATGTACTAGTATTCCATGTATTCAATGGGCTTTGGTAGAACTTTGCACGCATCCAACGAGTGGTGGAAAGCCTCAGTTATTTCTACCCGAAAGCCAAAAAGTACTATGCACAAGCTATGAATTTCAAAAATTGAAGAACATTAAACGCCTCTAAATTCTAAATAAGCCCTTTTCGAGAAAACTATTTGACAATCCACCAAGAATACAGTTTTCTAAATTGGGTTGGCAGGGATTATGTACGCGTACGTGTCATAACTAAGCAACCAATATTTGTTGAAATATTAAATGATGTTTATAACAATTAAAAGAATCCTAACCAATAGCTCATCCTATACATAAAGAAATATATGAAAAATGTACAAACAAAAGTTCAGTGAAGCAATGTGCGATTCAGTTACTTTCTCACTGGCGCAGTTGGCATTCCAGTTTATGACTGTTTTATTTTAAATTAAAATTCTCGGGTCATCACTTACGCCCGGAGTCATCCAGCCCACCGAGGCGGGTGCCAGAAAACCAGTAATTCCGCCGATGCCATTCACAACCGCCAGCACTGTGGGCGCGTAGTTGGGGGCCATATCGTTGGCGCTCAGTTTGATGCCGGCGTAGTAGCCGCCCATCAGCAACATGGCAAGGCAGAAGTAAGCCACCACGGCAATCTTTTCACATTCAGCATAGGATGCTAACACCAAGACTAGACCGCACGGTGGACCAGCTGCAATTTGACGGTACATATTGTTGGGTTATAAAGAAAAAACACTAAGAAAAAGCACTGCAAACAACGCAGCGGTGGATAGATATTGCTACGGCATAAAATTTCGGCGAGCTATAACACATAATGGACAAACTTGTACCGTCCCCCAGTAATACGAAGTGGGTGTCCAATTGTGTACACAAAAGGGGTATTGGTCAGACAGTAGTTATTTATAGCAAGAAGTTATGTGCAAGTGGGAGAGAGCGAAGTGGAAGGAACAGTAGTTGAATATCCATTTGGCTTAACGGTTGCATTATTTGAATAGCGCTGCAACTGTTACCAAGACCCATCTGTAATCGATTTAGTTATGGATCTAGTCACATAATCAGATGTGAAGCCCGCGCGGACACAAAAGTCTGACGATCTGTGTGTTTGCATTTTGTTGAATATAAATAAAGAACACCGGAATTATTCATAAGTTAAATCGGATCCTTAATAGTTTTCGTCCGTTGTGTCTCTAATGGAAAGATGTGGCAAGCAATGTGTCGTAAGACCGACATTTCCTTATCTTTATCCTTATGCCGGTAATATTTGGAGTAATCTTCTGTATGTAGCTTTAGAATTAATGTACAATACACATTGCACAGTATAAAAATTTGGCATGAAGTGGATAGTCAGTCATGTCCGACTACTGGGAAAGTACGTATGTGCGACACCTGATTTCTGTTCCGAGCCATATCGTTCACTCTGATATATACGTGGAGTTCACTCTTTATAGCATTTTAGGTGTAATGTTGCTATCGTAGCAATCTGTCGCCACAACATTGCGACGAAAACATTGCGAAAATTCAAAAATTGTTACGATAGCAACTTTACACCTAAAATGCTATGAAGAGTGAACTCCTCTATAGTGTTTCATACTTCTAGCTGCATGCAATCGCTTGTGCGTTGCATTGTATGAAACACAACACAAAACGTTTGCGGTTTGCAGTGTTGTTGCATGTGATACCATTTAGACTCTTACCGATAAATGTCCAGAATATACGAATCTTAGTCAACGACGTCCATTGCTTCACATACATGAGGTCAGCTAGCCAGCCAGAGAACAATGAAAAAATCCACATGGCCAAAAATGGCATGGCCGAGACGTAGCCGTTGTCTTTAATTGGGAAACGTATCACGTCATTCATGTACTTCGGCAAGTCTGATGCGATCACATAGAAACCCCAGTCGTGTCCGACTTGCGCAGATATCAAGGACCAGATGGCTTTGCTCGTAAATATGGAACCCCATGGTGTGCTCGGCAAGTCGGTCCGGCGCCCTGTACGCCCCATCGTCCTCAGCAGGTACTCTTTTTCAGAGGGCCTTATGTACGGATGTGAGTCTGGGTCGCTGAAGCACGTTATAATCTGCGGGATGGAACGGCAACCACATAAGACATTTATTACGCATTTCAGCCCAGAGTCGTAGTTTCAGTCTTACTATGATCGAATCTAGAACTTTTAAGAATTCCAATCATGCGACGGACATATACAATTGGAATTGAAAATAATGTCTAACCTCGGGTATGAAAGTAGCAGAATATTCACATAAATATGACTTACGAAGAAGAAAAACCATACGATACTGGACGTGCCGAATACGTAAAACACCAGCGGCCAACCGTGGTAATGCAGCAATACGCCCGATCCTGCACTGGCGATTACCGTGCCGATCTGACCGCCGCCCATAATCACGACGCCGAGTATGCCGCGCTCCTCAGTGGGCACCCATTGAGCCAGCAACGCACTCATTGTCGGATAAGAACAGCCGGACGCCAGGCCCATTATGACGCGCACAACAATCAGCGCTTCGGCGGAACTCTCACCAGCCATCAGTATGATCGGTGGCGTGAGCAACGTCAAAATGGAAGCGACCAGCATCCCGATCGCCAGTACCCACTTTGCACCGTATTTCACGGACAGCACGCCGGCCGGCACATGCCCGACAATGTACCCGAAATAGAACGAGCCCAATATTAGGCCTTGCAATTCCTGAGACCAGTCGTATTTATTGACGTCCAAGTCCTGCAACGACACACGAGCGCCGCGTTAACGCACAGCACTATGCAACATGGATATGATGGGAATGTGGGCAAAGTGAGTGGGCAATTATTAGGCAGCAGCGCCCTGCCTCCGAACTTCCGAACATACTCACGTCTGACGGACTCGACGACGTATCATTCGACGCCGGGCACGCGCCCTCATTAACTTCCACATCGGTAACTGGTTTCACCAATTTATTAATTGCCACGGACAAACAGATTCGCAGCATGTAGTTGTTAATGATTGCAAGGAAGCACATTAAGCTCATAATTATCCGTTGCGGTATGGGGATATCTGTTGGGAATGTTAAAACAAATTCAGTTTAAATTGTTAATTTCAACAAAAAAGCAACATAGTTCAATTCAGAAAAGCATCGGGCATTGGGACTCATAATCGTCAATCAGAGCAATCAATTCTATAAATGCCATTCGATTATTGTCTCTGGGGATATGTAAAGTGGCATGACTACGTCGAAAAACCAGCCACCAATCAAAGCACTTTAAAAGTCATGTAGCCGAAATACAGCCTGATTTACTAATCTACGAAATCGAATGCCATTTACAACTTGACAAACTTACACCGAGATAGTTTTATGCCCCATTCCGGTTGTTGTTTTGCACTATCCATTTTCTTTATTTATTGAAATTTTGAAGAAAGATGATTTTGTGATTTTAAAATACTTCTTAAGCGTTACAAACAATTTTTTTGGTAATGGCGTTGTAACTCGTTCCAAAAAACTATTTACATACAATTTTGGAAGATTGCTTGAAACAGATCAATTTATATTATTATTAGCTTCTGACATAGCTATCTAAAAGCAAGGCAACTAAATATGAAATCAAAAACAAAAAAAAAACAAAACGTACAGTACCATGCACACAGTACAAAGATAAATAAGAGCTTTATAATGTTCATGATACAATCATGCAACTATTTTGGAGATAAACAAAAAAACATGGACTGACTATACCCATCATTACAAAACCATTAACCCTTCCCAAACTCCCCCACAGTACCCAATTTCAATAAGCCGAAGAAAAATAATAGCGTACACTCGCTTCAGACTGGGACACACTCGCCGCACTCATCAACATCTTTTTCAACATCAACCTCCACCCATATGCCAACACTGCCACCAAGAATCATCAACCCTGCAACATTTAATTCACCACTGCAATGAAATTGAAAGACTAAGAACAGCTCTCAATATTCCTGCAATAGACCAACTTATCTCAACTGTATCAGCCAGCAACATTAACAAATTCACATACCTTCTAGTTAAATTAGATATACTTTATAATATTTAACATTATTTATTCACTAAAATAGCCGAAGGCCTCAGTTGCCAGTTGCTATATTCCTCATATCTTAAAAATGTAATTGTATTACTTTTTTAATATTTAATAAAGAAAAAAAAATATATTCAACTTCAACTTAATTTTTTTGTAATTGATGGTAAACTGTGCAAGACTCGCAATCATTTTAGACACACTAACGCAACGGTTGTCAAAGCAGCGCTCAACTATTAAGTATTTTGAGAACTTGGTCACTAGTTGATTGAAGTCATGATCGAACATCATTTTAAAACTACCAATAAATACTTAGTAGATGAAAGTATTTATAAAAACATATTTAGACCAAATTCATACAGTTGCCAAGTAATGGTTGGCAATTTTTATTGTACAAACTGATAACATTGAGAAATTTACAGATTTTTTTTTGTTGACATTTTACACAAACGCATATCATACTCATGGACATTGCATTGCTATGCCACTATTCATCTTTGCGTGGTGCTGCTACTGGCCCGTTGAACGGCTGGACCTCGCCCGATATTAACATGGTACAAATGAGCCACAGCAGTGCCCGTAGTTCCCGGAAATGTGTCTGAAAGGAAATCGAACTCAATCAGTCGCCGAAGGTTTGTTTCGAAATTCAGTTTACAAATTACAAATTTACTGGCCGCATCTTTGAAGTATGGCGCCAACAAGCCCGTAAGCGAGCCGAAGCCGTTGGTAATGCCCATTACGGTGGCGGCAAAGTTGGGACTCATGTCGAGTGGTGTCAACTTGATGCCGGCGTAATATGTGCCCAGCACACCGCAAACGCAGTTGAAAACCGAAAGGGTGTCGTCCTTTTCTCGGCAGGTAAAACATGGCGCCAAACTCACACAGAGATCGGGTGCCAACACGGCTGCAAGAAGGAGAAGAGTGTCTCAAAACGATTTTTTGTACAAGTTTTGTGAAAAGTGGAAAGTGTATAAAAAGCCAAGTATCAGGATTTCTGCTTATATGTCGCTTCTGCTCATAAAACGATCTGTTTGACGACCAGCTCTTCTATAATCGTCAATTGAGTTCTGTAGATCGTTTCAATGAATGCGTGGAAATATCAGACTTCCTCCTTTGAATAATATATGTTCGACGTGTTGGCCAAAATATCGATGCTTAACCCTTTCAACCCCTAATTTTACCTTGTGTCTCGATATTACTGTTTGGTATTTAAATCATGAAACACTTGACTAAGTGTGCACACGACATTTGACGTCGCCACGCCTCTTTGTTAGAGTTCTTGAGCTAGTTTACTTTTGAACAATTTTAGCTTAAAACGGGTTTAATAAATTTTGTACCAATATTTTTTTAGTCACAGAAAAATTATTTAATATTTATGGAAAAATACAAAATTATCACTTTTTGATTTTATTTAACCATTATTAAAGAAACAGGATTTTTATCAAACGCGCCCCATTCGTAGACTTTAATTAGAACACACACTTTCAATGATATCGCTGCAAATTATTGGAAATTATTTTGGGGATAATAGTAAAATTTGTGTAATTTGCTTTGAATTCACTTCTAAAAGTATTAATTTGTTGGTGCCTACTTAAATTAAACCCAAAAATCAATCGTAGCTTTTGCTATAAGTTGACATATAGGTGAAGTTGCTCTCAGGCAACTTTGGGGTCGAAAGGGTATAGAGGCAGAACAGGCCAGTGAACGTTTTAATCATGACAGCTTCTTCTTCTTCGTTCAAAAAAAATCGTTTCCTAATCAAGACAGTTCAGTCTTTTGAGTAAAACTTATCTCCTCCGACAACGAGCATTTTCGTTAAAATACCAAAAAAAAAAGGAAGAGAGGACTGGTAAGAATGAGGAGTAGTCCTCAACATTGTAAGAGCGTTGAAATGTTTGATCATAATTTTTTAAGCTTCTCACCTGCCTAAAACTGTGTAACAAGTTTAGTAAAATAAATGCTAAAGCGATGAATATTGAAATACGAAATTTTGTTCTGAGGATTTTCTTTTCATTTCAATGAAAAATGTCTGATAATTTGTACGTATTACACGATTCGCAAAACCTGAGTTTTATACTTGCACCACGTATCGTCTATGTACCTGTGACTGCCATTATTCTGCGTGTCATTGTCACAGAGAATATATCGTAGTTAATAAGCAGATCGCTGATCACGCCGGACATCAAGGACACCAACCAGTTCAGTATGTACGGCAGCGAAGTGCTTAGACTGGCAACGAAGCTCTCGCTGAGTGGCACCTGATGCATATTATTGATGATCTCTTGCACGTTGGCAGTGCCCTGCTGTTGCGACCAGTCGTGCTGTATGGTGGCCGATATGAGAGCCCACACGGGCAGACTAAGAAAGATCTGCTTCCACGGTGTGGTGCGCTGTTCCGTCTCCGGCTGCATGTCGTCGATTTCCGCGTGCAAGTATTGCTTTTCTGTTTCCTTGATGAATGGATTTGCTGTGGGTTCGCTGTAGCACAGACCAGTCTGTGATGTTGGGGAAGATAAACGGGTGAGTGGCTGGGCATGTTAATGACTGTCACGACACCTACGAAACACACAAACCACAGCAGAGCACATCCTCCAAAGAAATAGAAAATCAGCGGCCAGTCGCAGTGCTGCAGCAGCAGGCCGGACAGGAAGTTTGCCAGCGAAATGCCAATTTGACTTCCGCTCAATACCAGAACACCCAGTGTGCCGCGCTCCTTGGCCGGCACCCACCTGGCGAGCAGCGCGCTCAGTGCGGGAAATGTGGGACCCTCGCACAGGCCGACTAGAATGCGCACCAGCACCAGTGTGGCCGGGCCGCCGCTTTTGATGGCCATTGGCGTCAGTATGGTGAAAATGGCCGTGAGCGCAATGCCGACGGCCAGTACCCATTTGCCGCCGTACCGTTCAGCCAGCTGAGCGCCGGGCACTTGCGAAATGACGTAGCCTATGTAGAACGAGATCAGTACGAGGGTCTGCAGCTGTTCGGGCCAGTCGTATTTAGGTGGTGGCTCGGTAGTGGCGACTGCTTCCTTGGGCACATCTGAGGTTCGCAACAATTTCAGTCGGCTTCTGATGCGGCTTGGCTTCGGCAACGTTTTCGGTGCCATCTTCGGGACGATCTTCCTCTGACGCTTGTCGGGTGCGGCCGTTGCACTTTGTGGAACCCTTTGAATGACCATTTGAGTGAGTGCTATGTCCATGCAAAGGCGCATCGTGTACGCATTGACGATCGCCAAAAAGCCAAAGATACTGAGCACAACGCGTTGGGGCACTATAGAATCTGGAAGAGGCAAAGGCCATACGTTATTGCCAAACACTATCCATTGTTACAAATAGGCACTCGTAGTTACATTGTGACACTTTTTGTGTTAACCATCCCCTTGTTTCGGACATGATGAGGTATGATTTTCATATATCGATTCGAAATTCTCACTTATTTATCGTATAGTGAAAAGACGCTGCAAGAACTTGTACAATACTATACACGATTGCAGAACAATATGCATTATCGCATAGCTGTGTAACGGTTTCAACCTCGACCAGATTCACTAAAGAATTTTGAAGATATCTCTCTGTGTATTCCGTAACGATATTTGAGACAATCGAGAGGAGACTATTTTTTAGCACAAAGTTCAAACGTAAATAGATGTGAAACGAATCATACTTTTTTGACTTTCACTTGAATGAAATCGAAAACTGAAATTGAAATTGAAGTGAAACAAAATCAAATAACTCAACATGACGCTTACAGGAGGGCGACAGTCTTTGTTAAAAAAAAATAAAAAAAAAATTAAAAATTTGTCTCATGTGCGTCTTACAACAGTTATCTCTGCAACTGTGAAAATTTGAGCATCAAGGAAATTCTATTTACACATTTAAACTGCTTGTTTTAGTCATTCAGGAATTCAATAAATTTTATAATGTTCTTAATAAATCAGATAGGTAGGGACCAGGGTTTATAGAAAACAAGGTTACGACATCAATGACAGGAAAATTGCAGTTTTCACCATTGACGTAGTACGAATTGTTTCAAACTGTCAAGGAACAGTGGGACGAGTACGACCTTTTACAAAATTAATATTTCCCAAAAAAAAGATTATATGAAAATGCATATGAAGTTATTTATTTCGTTTCATTGTATTTAATATTTACATACTTACTTATCTATTGCTTAGAGCGATTTAAAGGTTAGGCAGATTTGGCCTCTCTGTTTTACCAATATAACACTCTTGCTATTTAATATAATTATATATATTTTATTAAAAAAAGATTCTTTTTCAATATTTTATATCAATTCATATTTTATATTAATTGTTTAATCAATATAACAATATTATTTTTAAAATTAAAAACGATCAGGTTTTCTGTATATGATTCCCATTTTAACTTGAAGGAAAATCGCCCTCCTCATCAAATTCTTTCAGTAATGAAAATGATACTGTCGCGTCCACAAATGTACCCAAATGCTTCTCTGTAGTGCGTCTTTTGAGAACCGCAAATAATGCATTGCGTGTGGATCTGCGGCTTACACAAAATTTTTAAAAATCGTATTAAATATTAACAACGCAACACATGGCACAACAATCACAAATATTTAAATTCACAAATTACTTACATGTTTTTTGTTTTGTATTATTTTGCCGACATTGGCCCACTGCACACTTCATTGTTTACGTTTTGTTTTTTATTAAAAACTCATTACAATTTTTGCAAACTGTTTTCACGAAAACGTTAAATTTTGTATTTTATATTATTCCAAAGATTCCACACCGTTCTGATCAAATTTCGTGTTAAAATTTAACAAAATTCAAAAAATGCCGTTGGCCAATCAAATCTTTCATAACGAATGAAAATAATTGTAAGGTGCCCAATTGACATAGGATTCAAAATTTATTTATATTTTTTTTCAAGATGAGGAATAATACGAATAATAAAAATACGAATAATAAAAATAAAGTTTTTCACCCTTTTTCCTGTGTATTATGAATGTGCGAAGTACCACTGGTGTACCCAAGAGTTAAAACTCATATTCTTACAAATTTCTGTTTGTTCACATTTTTGGATAGTTTCATTTTTGGGAGCGTAAGCTCGCTTACTCCCCTGATACTTTTTACTGGATAATTTTTACTGGAAATCTGGCCAAACAGACCTATTAACTGTCAGAAAATAAGTGTACGATGAAGAGAGAGTTCCTCCTATCTGGCACACTTTATTAATTTCACTATGGGTAGGGACCTCTCTCAAAAAAAATTGAATCGCAGGTACAGTGATGAAGCCGCGCTTGGGGGCTTGGACCAGTGATAACTGTTATCACTGGCTTGGACGGCGTGTGCAATCGACTTTCACTGGAAGACTTATAGATTTGTTGCGATTAACTTTGTATCTGTATATGACGGGAAGCAGATTTTTCTAACAAGAGTTTCAATAAATATTCCGGTCACTATCATTTTCAACTCACCTACCTTCGACCTTCGACAAAACAACGACGCTGTTTTACTATTCTTTTTTCTCATGTTTGTAGTTTAAGATCTGACATTTTATATTTTTAAATACCAAACATTTATTACTTATAACACATACTCGTAAAAGAAAGCGTGACCTATACACTTTTCAGGAAACAAATTCTCTAGGCATGGTTCATAATAAACCTTGTAAAAATAAAATTTGTGTTGGTACCGTAGAGGATACATAGTAAGTACATGGATGCCACATTCAATACCTGGTTTGGCTTAAAAATAAACAAAAAATAAAAATGTCTTTTCATCGTTTCACCCTTCTTCTTCACAGTTTACGGCTGGGAACTACTGGAACTACAAAAATATATGAGTGTTGTAACGATGAAGCACTCTGTTGTTGTGCTATGCATGAATGCTTTTACGGGCATACTTTTAGGTACGCACTTTAGAGTACAGCCGACTTGCTATAATTTCGATATGGCAAGGATGGCTCGCGATGGTAATGGGATGTGCGAGAACGATCGAGAGATAGGCCGATTGAATGTGCGAGAACGATCGAGAGATAGTCCAACTGGAATGTGCAAGAACAATCGGCGCGATAAGCAAACAAGTATAAAAGGCAGCAGTGTGCAGCGCAGAGGGACGAGTCTGATTCAAAGCAAAGTAGTAGCAAGTGTAAGACAAGCAAAGTGTAAATTTGTAAATAAAGTGATTGCTGGTTTTGGAATACGTTTTGCGTTGAGTAATTGAAGTGGTTTTATTTTCAAGCACAATCCAGAGAGACGAAAGCCTAAGGAACTAAACTCATTTTCGTAACAGTATGTGAAGTTATGTCGATCGTTCGTCTAAAAAAAAAGTTGTGAAAACTTCGAGTAAGCAATGAAGTTCTGGTCTCAATTACAATATTTTTTATTCGGCTTGTCCAAAACGATTAAAACAATCGATTTAAAACATAGTTGTTTATTTATTTAAATCTCTTTTATTTGCTTACAGTATTTATATACATTAGGATTTCTCTATAATTGTCATACCTACATTCGTATGTATATATATATACATGTCTATCTATATAACAACATTTGCAATGACATGTGTGCATACAAAAACAAAGTATCTTAAAAACAATATCCTTGCGTTGTATAAATTCGCTTAAGTAAAGCCAACATCTCACGGTAAATATGTGTGTACATAAGTATTTATATATGAATGCAGTCATAGCACCATTTCTTGGGGGAGCCTGCGTTGGGTGCAGACAATGTGCCCCGAATATTTGGTGAATTGCGTCAACCGCAACCTATGTGCCAGCATACCGTTTGGCGATCCATGAGCAATTTACTATCGGATATTTTTTTCTATTACTACTTAACAACTTACTTAGGCGTACAGTTAATGTAAACAACACTTAATCAAATATGATACAGCAATTAGCAATAAATATGTGTAAATATCAACATTAGCTATGCGTTTCATGCATTGCTCCCTGTCATTGGTACGCAGGTTTGTATCGGCACTTGTCTTTTCTAAGTCGACTTAAATATCTCATAAGACTTAAACAACTTGAATGCACATTAATTCTACGGCAAAATTCGTTAAATCTAGATATTTTTATGTAAATATGTGTGTGTGTGTGTTTGCTTGGTGTGTCAGATCTCGCACAAAACACTGAATACTTTCAAGTTACTTGTGGCCAAAGGTGCGTGCTGCTACTGTTCGATTACAGTCTTATAGCTTCTCTGTATTATTAACCTTTTTAATCTCCACCGACGGCACTTGGCGCTCCTTTTGTTCCGCTTCATAATCGGGTTTACGCGGCGGGTCGTTGTACGGTTGCACTTCGCCCGACGCCCAGAGCACATAGACCACGGCAGTTGCGGTTAGTACACCGAAGGCCACCCAGAAAACGGTGCGCCATTCCAACAAGGTTGCCTGCAAAAATTAGAAAGAGAATGTGAAATGTAAAACTAAGCAAAGTATTAATAATAATATAGATAATGTACTAAGATTATGCATGATGCAAAGATTATTTTAAAACTCCGTCAATCATGAAACGACTTCGAGACGCTAAAATCGATTGTCGTGGTCTGTATTGAAAAAAACCGCCACACTTAAAACGCTGGAACAAATGCAGTATAGCGAACCCTCATGAAAAAAAAAACGGAAAATTGGACCATATAGAGCTTATTTTTGTGAATCTAACAAACTAAAAATTTTTCCTGGGAAACGCCCACAAAAAGCGTGGCTCGGCGTCAAAGTTCAAAGTTTTTATCAAAAAACTCAATTAATCTCCAACTGATTTATATGATATGAGTATCAAACGAAAGGTCTTTTTCATACTTTTCTATTAATGTACAACATTACATTCGTAGTACCTATGTACTAATAAAAAGTTTTAAGCGAAAATTTTTACAAATTTTTCAAAAACGATTTTTTTTCGAAAAAATCCATTATTAAGGTATAATAAGTTTGTTACCATATTGTAGCTTGTGAAATTTCCTTTACAACAAAATATTAAAATGTATACTTTTGTTTTTTCTGAATATACTTTTTAAATTTTTTCTAACTTGACTCTGGGTCCAAAGCCATTTCATATTCACCTTCGCCATCACTTTCGGGCAATGAGGGCTGAAGGGGGTTGTACAAAGTACCTGCCATATTAAAAAAGATTTGAAAAGATCTAGATTTCTAGCTTTGCATTATTTTAAAAGCTTAAATTTCGCCAAATAGCCATTAAAACCTTTTTTGCTTTTATGGTATTGTGGCATTGAATATTTTGCGTGACACCACAAGCCTTCAATTGTATTTGTGTGTTTTTATATTTTTCCATTATATAGAGGGTGGTAGTAAACTGCAGTTTTTCTGTATTCAAATACCTTTTGTGGGGCCGGGCTTCAAAAAAATAACCCTCATGGGAGTAACTAAGGCATCAGGAATAAATAAAGTGTTTACAGTATTTTTGTATCCGAAACCTTGATGCACGGTCGGTCGCTCCTAAGCAATAACTTTTATAATCGTAACTTCGGATTCGCGGCCAAAAGTATTCCGGCATTCAAATACCTTTTGTGTGGCAGGCCTTCGGCCGGGCTTCAAAAAACTAACCCTCATGGGAGTAACTACGGCATCGGGATCAGTAAAGTGCTTACAGTATTTTTCTATTCAAATCTTATGATTGTAAAAGATCGCGCCTAAGCGATAACTTTCATAAACGCCATTTCAATATTGCAGGCAGATGCTTTTAACCAGGGACCGTAACAGTTATAAGTTTTATTATAAAAATCAATGTTTAAGAGTTATTTTTTTACTTTTATTTAATGACTCAACAAATAAAAGTTATTTTTTATTTATATTTTAAAAATCCTAAAATAACAATTATTTTGAATTTTTTCTTATAAGTCCACAAATAACATTTTTTTTTTAAATTTTAGTTGTCCTATGATAACAATTATTCGTGACTTCTATTTAAAAAAGTCATCAATAAAAATTATTCAGTGACTTTTACTTCAGTCACTGGCTGATTTTTATTGATGACTTACAAAAAAAAGTCATTGAATAATTGTTATTGATGACTTTTATAAATAAAAGTCACTGAATGATTTTTATTGATGACTTAAAAAATAAAAGTCATTAAATGATTTTTATTGGTGACTTTTATAAATAAAAGTCACTGAATGATTTTTATTGATGACTAAAAAATAAAAGTCACCAATAATTGTTATCATAGGACAACTAAAATAAAAATCGAAATAAAACTGTTATTTGTGGACTAATATGAAAAAATCAAAAATAATTGTTATTAAAGGATTTTTAAAATATAAAAAAAATTATTCTTATTTTTCAATTTATCCGTAAAAATTACAAAAAAAAAGTTTATTGCCAAGTTTGATTCTCCGTGTGAAAAGAAATGTATTGGTATAGTAAAATTTTCAATTATAGTTTTCATAAACAACTGTTACTTCCGGTTCCTGCTTTTAACTCAATTTAAATTTAATTATAAATGCGAAATCACAAAAATATCAAATGTTTTATATTTCATTGTAAAGTAAATTCCACAGGCTACAATATGGTAACAAGCTTATTGTACCTTAGTAATGTATTTTTTCGAGAAAAAAATCCGTTTTTAAAAAAATTTTATAAAAAAAACTTTTTTCGCTTAAAACTTTTTATTAGCGCATCTTTTGTATCTAATGTTGCACATCAGAAGAAAGGTATGAAGGACCTTTCGTTTGATACTCATATCGTGTAAATCGGTTGGAGATTAATTGAGATTTTTTGATAAAAACTTTGAAATTTGACCCCGAGCCACGCCTTTTATGGGCGTTTCCCAGGAAAAATTTTTAGTTTGTTAGATTCAGGAGCCAACCCTCTATATAAAAGCATAGTCATTTATTTTTTTCACGAGGGTTGCATTTATGCCAAAACGCTTTAATGGCATTAATGCTTCTGGATGAATTGGATGGATAGATGGGGATAGTGGATTATTATAATCAGATGTGGACTCATCGCATCAACAGCTGACCACTTCATCGTCTATATCGTGTTGTTAGCTATAGAGCTCTAGTCAAAACGTAGTTCAGCGCAAAAGCCGACGTGTGACAACGGAGATGAATTCTGATCTTTCATTAAAAGAATCGTAAAGAATGCTGCCTAAAATGATGGGTACAGCTCACATGATTCTTAATGTAACTACATTGTCTAGTAAAATCCCCAGTCTACTTTCGCTTTTTTACTCAAGAGACCTCACTATCTCTTCTGTCGCATTCACAATAATTTTCATATCTCCAAATGGTGGCCACAAGAATAGAGCTACTCACATTTGGTGTCATGACGCCAACTAGATACGGCGACACCACGCCCGTTATAGAGCCGATGCCGTTGGTGATGGCCATGAGCGTTCCCGCGTAATTCGGACTCATGTCTAGCGGTGTCAGCTTCATGCCCGCATAGAAGGTACCCATGAGACCCATGCAAATGGTGAAGAGTGCCACCACGGCCACACGATCGCAGCCGGCATACGAAGCGGCCACCATGAATATCGCCGGGCCAAAGGCAGCTAAAAGTAGTTAAAAACAGTTCAATAAAATAGTGCAAACAGTGCTCACTCAACAGTGCTCACTCACCTAAACCTGTCATCATTTTCCTTGTATTCGTAATGTTCATAATGTTGCGCGTTATGAGCCAATCGCCAACGAAACCCGAACTCAACGACACAATCCACATCATCACGTACGGTAGCGACGAGTACAGACCGTTGGCCTTGATTGAGAACTGCATAACGTCGGCCATGTACTTGGGCAAGTCGGTGACCATAATGTAGAAGCCCCAGTCGTGGCCGATCTGCGCCGAGATCAGAGCCCACATTGGCACGCTGGTCAGAATGGCGACCCAAGGCGTGGGCGGCAGATTTGTGTTGCGTCCGATGGTGCCCATATGTTTGGTGAGATATTGCTTTTCGCTGGGCTTGATGAACGGATGCGTTGTAGGATCGCTGTAGCAAAGCACAGTCTAGAATTCAAATTTGTATGCCTATTAAATTAAACTTCCCCACAGCATGTTTGTATATGCGACTTACGAAGATGAGGAACCAAACAACGCCAATGCCGCCAAACACATAAAACACAATCGGCCAGTCGTAGGCGTCGAGTAGCAGACCCGACACTAAATTACCCAAAATAGTACCGACTTGTCCGCCGCCCAAGACCAAGGCGCCCAACTTGCCGCGCTCCTTGACGGGCACCCACTGCGCGAGCAGCACACTTAACGCCGGAAACGTCGTGCCCTCGCCCAGACCCATCAGTATGCGCACAATGATCAAGCCCGTCGAGCCGCCCTCGGTAATAGCAATGGGCGTGATGATGGTGAAGAAGGCCGTGGACAGGATGCCCAAGCTCAGAATCCATTTGCCGCCGAATCTTTCGGCCAGCAAACCGCCGGGAATGTGTGTCAGAATGTAGCCAATGTAGAACGATGAGAGTATGAAGCCCTGCAACTGTTCCGACCACTCGTATTCGCCGCCAGTCTGCAATGTAAATTCGAATGGAAAAAGTGTTGGCATTATATTTCGTAATAGTGAAACACCAATGTAATCCGCGCAGTAAGACTGTAGTGATCTGATCGGTTGAGTTTTCATTAAACGATGTAAACCATTTGTCGAAAACTGGAGGATGGACACAACGGATAACGATGGTGTTTGGGAATGCTCTCTGCATACATTTTATGCAAGTCATGAATTATAATTAAATTATAAAGTTGAAAACCCTATTTCTCGGAAATTTGAATTGAATTAAATCACTTCCAAATATGGAGAACTAAGGAAACAAAACTCCAGAACTATTCTTGTAGAGTCCGACCGATTAACCGGCATCGGCATCGGCTAGTATCGGCCAATAAAATTGGTATTGGCATCGGCCAAAAAAAAAAAAGAATCGGCATCGGCCTTTTTTGGCCGATGCCACATCGGCCTTGTTTTCTGCTTTCATTTTTTTGTTTTCATTTTTTGTACCAACGGGTTCTTATACCCCTTTTCAGTAATGTATTTTTAGATACTGTTTGATATAAATGTTTCCTAGAAATGTTTTTTTTAAAACTAGGTATTCTTAAAAACACAGATTCGAAATCGAAATCTCTATGCATTTCGTCTCTTAATGTGGATATCATAAGAAGGGGCATTTAATTTTTCAGTCTTATCCTTCTTTTTTAATTGGAAGCATTTTTTAACAGGCCTTTTATTTTTTCCAAATTTGTTTTCTGACTTCTTCCCACTGCATCTGTACAACGGGTCGCAATTTGAGAGTACAAATTTTAATATAAAAATCTTAAAAAAATTTTAAGTTGAATAAAAAACTGAATTTGTATGCAATATTTACGTCACTATTTTTGTTTCTCTCTCAGTTTATAAATGTGATATATTATTTTTTTTAATACATGTTAATGTATTAGAATTCTGAATTCTCTTGTTATTTTATTTAGTTTTTAATTATTTCTTTCCTCGCTGTTATTTAGTTTTTAATTATTTCTTTTCTCGTTGTTTTGTAATAGTTCCTTTTGTTATTTTATAAAATAGAATGTGTTTTTGATTGAATTCATTCGTGTTATTTTTTCTATGTAATCGGCATCGGTATCGGCATCGGCCGATATTCGCCCTTTCGGCCGATTAATCGGCATCGGCCAAACTCGCCCTTCCGGCCGTTTAATTGGCATCGTCCAAAAAATTTGGTATCGGTCGGACTCTATATTCTTGTCTATACCTGTCTTGTCTGGAACCCCGTGTGTGTATCAAAGTTCAAGCCGCTTTCGAGACAAGGAATAAATACAGAACATTACCGAAATGTCTCGTGAAAAGAACTTGGATCCAATACCAGGCGTGGCAGTATCTAACCGAACTGAGATAACCTAATAATTCTTGATTTGCATAATTCACCGCTCTATGGCAGCCCTATGTGTAATACGACGTACCAGTTTTTAGCTTGAGTCCCACAACTGTAGAGTCCGACCGATTCCCACTTTTTTGGCCGATGCCGATTTCGTGCAAAACATAAAATGGATGGATTCAATCAAAAATAGTTTATTTTATAAAAGAACAAAAACAAAGGGGCTATATTAAACATATATTTGTTTGTAATATATTTCACGTAAATAACACAAAAAGGAAAAATAAAAACTAAATAAAATCACAAGAGAATCCAGCGTAAAGTCGTACATTAATATGCATTAAAAAAAATAATATATCACATATATTCCACGTGTCCACTGGGATAAACAAAAATACTGACGTAAACTCGACTTATTAATATAAATTGCATTAAAATTCTGTTTCTTCTTCAACTTAAAATGCGATGTGGCATCGGCCAAAAAAGATTAAAAAAGGCCAATGCCGACGCGGATATCAATTTTTGTGGCCGATACTAGCCGATGCCGATTAATCGATCGGACTCTACACAACTTTCTGTTCCAAAGTCTAGTAATATGGCGTTCAAACTGACGACTTAAACGTGTTTAATGTGCTTAAACAAGTTAAATGAACAAAACCAGTTCGAAAACCTGTTTATTCACATGCAATTGTTGTTGGAAATTAAACGTGTTAAACCATTTAACAAGTTTTGAAACGAGTTTAAGGCTATGATTTTGGCATAGGTTATAGGTGCACTTACGCTTGTGTCCGAGTCCAGACCGTCGGCTTCACAGACGGCCACTTCGCCGTTATCGTTTGTGTGATTTTTCTTCACCACCAGCTGCGTTATGGCCACCGACAGGCAAATGCGCATTGTGTACGCATTCAAAATGGCGAGAAAACCCATAATGGCCAGGATCACACGTTGTGGCATTATAAAGACTGAAAATAGTAAAGAAAAGCAAAAAAAAATTAATCACAATTTGCCTTTGATGTGCAACAACTTTGTTTGCAATTGAGGTGACATGTTGCGAAGCGATTAAACTGTACTCGTGTGTGTTAAGTGAATTGATGGCGTGACAAGTGGCTATTTGCGACCTGCCCAAATACGATTTGGTTCCGGTTTGCGATTCAACTGGAGTGCGTGCAGCATGTTCGAAATCAATTGCACTGTCGGTGCGCGTGCGCCTTTGCTACATGGAAATATTGTCGCCTAAACTGCGACCACAAGAATTACACAAACACTTGGATATACATACTTTCATGCATATAGAGTTCTATGAATTGCTGTGTTTACCACCTGAATATTATTGACGCGTGCGTCACTCATAGCGCACAAACGTCAGCAGCGAGCGTTTAGTGCTTTCGAAAGCAAATCAACAAACTCCAATGTGTTCCATCAAATAATAAACAATGTGTATGTATATGTTCTATACTTTTTGGTTCTATCCAGTTGTATCCAGGCCTTGATCTGGCTGGCTTAAAATACTCGTACTTAAGCAGCAACCAGCAAAAAAGTCCCGAGCAGCGCAGCTAATAACGGCGCAGATTCATTGAAGCCACAGATTCATTATTTATGCAATTATGAGCGAAGCCTCGGTTTCAAAATCCGGTAACTCTGCATTCATTAGGCCGGAATATTGGCGTTTGAGGGTAAAAGACCGCAATGAAGGAGACGCAATGGCGCGAATACAAATGTCTGTGTAGAAACATTTTCATATTATTGAAATAACTCTGCGCTGAAAGTCGAAATGCAGCGACCGCAGTGCATGTTCACGTTGCGCTCGACTGACTTCTGACACGAAACAGAATTAAAACTCGAGTTCTATATTCTACCCAAACCTATAATTAGTATATTTTAAATAAATTTATGTGTGTATTTAGTGTTTCTTTGTGTTGTGAAAAAGCTGCAAAAATTAACAATAAGTTAGTGTTAAGATATTCTTTATATAGTGGGACTTTGAGGTTTATCCAAAAATACTCAAGCATACTCGTGTTTTTATGAATGCCGACTTCATATCGGGCATGTCACGTGGTGCAGTTACTGAACTGCTGTTTAAAGTTATTCTTATATTTTCTTAAAATTATCATTTATAACTTCCTTTATGCTTTTATTGAAATGTTAATGAGTATGATAATAATTTTATGGCATAGTTTATTTGGCATTTTTGTGCTGCTCAATGTTCGACTTCATTAAATAATAAACGATTTATGAGTTCTCATAAAATGTATGCGAACAATCAACGAAACACACATAAAAAAAAAGCAACTATAATTGTATCCATGGTTTGACAGTGAATTCCTTTACTCATTTCCTATCTAAATCGAGCTACTTTTTACATATATACGAGTATGTTAATATACAGGGTGATGGAAGTTTGAGCAACGTGTGAGTAGAATAAACTAAATAATTCAATCAACAAAACAAATTTAATTTGATTTATTTAATTTCATTTAACCCTACTGTCATAACGTACGTCTGCGAGACGTATGCTCTTTTTACGTTTTGCGCTCTCTTCCACAATAGAGCAATAAAACTCGTTCTAAAAATAAAACACCTACTACTTATAATTAGTAACTATGACTTTTATTTTACAGAAAAATATATCTACATATTTCTAATGTAAGTGAAATATTTGCTGATATCGTACCTTTAAATATCGGTTTAAGATCGTAAATCTTTATACGTCTCCCAGACGTATCGTTATGATTTCAGGGGTAAAAAATAACGTTATGACACCAGAGTTAATTTAGCCAATGAATACAATGAAAACTCTTATAGGCTAAGTTGAACACATTTTAAATGTACATTGTACATGTGCAAGAATTAAAGATAACATAAGCTATGCTACTTGTAAAAAAGATTTAATGAGTACATGAATAGATTTTTTTCAAACTGAAAAATCAATCTCAACAAATTTTGAGATTCTATTGAACTCAATTAAGGCTCTGGAGCATTTCGACCATACAGAACCCTAAAATGACCAACATGAAAGAACTCTGAGCAACGAGGATATCTGACTGGATTATTCAGAAAAATCCTTTCGAGGAGTGCGGGACAGTCAACAACGCCACAGAGTACATCAAAGACGAAAGACAAGGATTGTTTTCCTACTTTGCAAATATTTTAAGTTAATTAAAATTAAATATAACAAATTAAATAACATAATATGTTGTCAGTCGGGGCGACTATGGTCGATCACAATCCATATTTAGCGCACTTCTTCATAAAAAAACGAAATGGAGGCATCGATTTGTAGACATGATTAGTTTAACAAAAAATCACATAAAGAACAATGCATATACAGTCGTGTCTGGGTATAGTGAACACCTCGATATAGTGAACAACCAAATTTTTACATGGAGCCTCTAAATCATGAACAAAAATTTGAAAGCAATTTCAAGCAAAAAGCAAAAAGTGTATTTTGAGCAAATAAAACGAGTTTTTGCACAAAAATGTTAACCTTGATATAGTGAACAACCTCAATACTGTGAACAGGCTTTGCAATAATTAGTTCACTATATCCAGACACGACTGTATACTAAATTACAAAAAATAATTTCCTACTGTATATTTGTGAGGCTTTATAATTGAAAGATGGATACTATGGACAACAACAATAGCAAAGTTACGCTTGAAAACAAAAACCTGAATTTATAGAGAATAGAGTTAAACTTGTGAGAATTTCATATGAACTCTTATTTCATGAGAAATATAAGATATGAGTTTACAGTGAACATTTATTTAATAAGAATTCCACGAATAATTCATATGGTTGTTGGACGTGTCGAGGCTACTAAAAGCAGTCTTCAGGTAAACTCGTGTTGAGACTAATCAAAACCCAAGCAAAATAAAACATTGCTGTTTTTATTATACTTGAAATATTAAACCTGCGTCAGTAGTCTATAAATGTACACAACCAACTCTACAGACATTCATATTAATTGAATTGACTTGAATTCATTTTTTATCTTTGCCTAAGTTAAAAAAATTAAGTACTTATCATGAAAATGTAATAAAATATTTTTAATTTTATTAAAAAAAAACGCTGCTTTCGGCGAAATACGTTAAATCCTAAAGGCGTGGAATACGCAGTAAATTTAAACAATCAATTAAACAGAATTATCAAGTTTGGGTGAATTGCAAAACGCCCGGAACTTCGTCAATTGAACTGAACAAGCCTGCAAAAGCAAAAACGTGTTTTTCTCCTGCCCACCGTTCGAAATCTGAATATAATAATCAGCAAAAAATATTCCCAATAAAGTTTGAAATTATTATTAGCTGCACATACATTGCGCAAGAAAAAAATTTGCCTATAAATTGCTTTTATTGTCAGCACGTTTTGATGCAGATTCCACGAATATATCAATGAAAAAAATATTAGCAATTACAACTTTGAGGGGAAGGAAATGACAGCTGCTGAAACACGTTGTACACGCTTATTTGTACTTTTGTTTACACAAATGGCTTCGATTCTTTGTTTGGCTTTTTAAAATTAACCCAAGTGATGTGTTTGTTTCATTCTTGTTTGCGGTATTCGAACCTGAACAAAATATATAATATATCTGAGTTTAAATATAGCTATCAGTTGTAAGTGCGAATCTTTTAAAAGTGGTTTGACTTTTAAGTGTATTTGTAGTGCAAGTCAAGTAATCTACACACTGAAACGCGTTTCGCAAGTGAGTCGTTAATTTGTAATTAATTTAAACACGGTAAGTGTTTACATGATAATAATTTTAATTGTTGAATAAATGTCGTTATTTATATTTCATGATCTTTTTACAAATTTTTTTTTGTTTTATTGTTGGTTCAGTAAAAAATGAGATCCATTGATGGATTTTATGCTTTGTACATACCTATTCAACTCAAAACTTTCTAGTATTACTGAGAAGAGACCTGGCTAGAATATTCAGAAAAATCCTTTCGAGGAGTGCGGGACAGTCAACAACGCCACAGAATATATTAAAGACGAAAGACAAAAACACTATTCAACACAAAACTTTCTAGTATTACTGCAGATGTTGTACCAGTGATTCTGCAGGTTTCCGCTTTGTTATAGATTCCCGTTTTGCAGTCATAAAACAAAAATCGTTCAACTAAAAGAACAATAAAGTGAGATCATTCATCGATCATTTGCCGCAGATGGCGCAGTACCATGGGAGATGAAAAATGTATTCCAAGTGGTAGTAGGAGGTCTCCGGTGGAAGAATCAATTTAAAGACGCCCTATTTTTTTTTGGTATAAGGTATTTTGTATCTTTTTTATAAGGTGGAACGATGAGCTATAAGGTGGAACGATGAGCTTATAAGGTGGAACGATGAGCTAGACCAACTTATAAAAGGCGAAAATGTTATACGCTTCTTTAAAGCGCAACGATTAAGATGGGCAGGCCATGTAACACGAATGAACTCCACGAGGGCGCAGAAGAAAATTGTAGAGGCCAAAGCGTTCAACACTAAAGCAAGGGGAAGGCCAAGATCAACATGGACCGACGAATTAGAGGAAGACACGAAAAAACTTGGGATAAGGAATTGGAGAGAAGTCGCAAACGACCGAGATGTATGGAGGTCCCACGTGCAGCAGGCCAAAGCTCACAAAGAGCTGTAGCGCCAAAAGATGATGATGATTATCTTTTGGTGTAACCAACTGGAAAAGGTGCGTGAAATGTAGAGGCGCCTGGAGAGAACTTTTGCGGCAGGTCATAACCCCGTAACGGGTTGTTGTGGTCAGTTCAGTAAGTAGGTAAGTGAGTGGATCCTTTATAGAGTCCATCGTTTGACTCCCAGAACTCTTAATTTATCTTTAAATTTTATTTAAAAATTAAGTACTTTGCTTGAAATTCTTATCATATCAAAGAGTTGTGCCTTAGTCGCTTCATTCTTATTGATACAATTGTCAATTGAAAACAATTTTAATTTAGTTTTACTCAAGTTAAATTTTAGTTTAGTGCTAGAATTATTACTTAAAATTATCTTTTATTGAAAATCTTTAACGAACCACTTTTACTTTCTATGTAAATTTTTTTTAATCACATTTTATTATATTCACCTATCAATAACCGACTTTTCTCATACTACACTGACACCTGTTCTACAAAAAATTTGTATTAAATATTCTCACCATTAATATGTATGTACTTATATATAAACATGTGTAAGCCAATTAAGCTAATTGTTGACTACAACAATGGTTAATACAGTAAATGACTAATGAAAGTTTGTAAAACAGTGAAGTAAGGCGCAAACAGTATTTGTAATTGGAATAGCAAAAGTGCAAGATTCCCGCATTTCCAAAGCCAATCATCCAATCATTTGAATTTGTAGTTTAATTTTGAAAAACTTCTCGTATGTGTACATACGTTACGATTAAAATGTAATTATTATATAATGGCTGAAATTTAGTTATGCAAAACAAATCCAAATCGCAACAACTCAATTGGACTGTGTTAAAAACGAGCATTTTGCAAAAATAATAAGTAAGTACTTATGTACGTATGTATATAACGTTCATATGACAATATGACGAATGTCACCCACAGTGCATGTTAGCGTTGTGTGTGATATGACAATGTTGTGTGAATGAGCAAAACGTGGCTTTTAGAGAATAATCATCAAGCGGAATTGTTTTGCTGGGTCATTATTGTGCTCAAGCACGTGTGAAATTTATAACGACAATCTGATTGTCATCAATTTCCAATGGAACAACATGCAATTTCATTTATGCCTTAAAAACGACAAGTATTATAACACCGTGCGACAAAAATAAAAAAAATTGTTCACACCGGAAAAACTCCATATGGGCGTGAAACAAAAGTCCAAACATAGTAATACTGCGTACTCAGTTTTTCATTTCTATTTACATCCTTTGTCCTTTTAAAAGGACTTCAAAATTTTGAAGGGGATAAAAAATAAAAAAAATACTTAACCTCGTTAGAATATGCCGATATGTATATCAAATAAAAGAGGAAGGCTCAAAAATTTAAGTAAAATTAATTTTTTATCGATTTGTAAAAAAGGATATGAAAAAGGTCCTTTGAAAATTTTAATCCTTTATATCCTTGAACATTTATAAAAAATTTACTTGAAAAGTAAGTATGATAAAACCCAAAATCTCCTTGATCACGTGTCAAAATTTCATTTTTCTCGCTTCATTGATTTTGTATCTTTTTATTATTTAAAATACTGATACTCAAATAAATAAGAATTTTTGTCTTCATTAGAATTGCAGCTTCCGCCTTATTTTTAATAACTTTCGAACCAATAAAGTTAGAGTAATGAAATTTTGACACGTGATCAAGGAGATTTTAGGTTTTAATATAGTTACTTTTCAAGACAAGCTCACTCTAAAGCTCATTGTGTTGCCCGAAGAATGGCAACAAAATTCGTTTAGAATATTAAACTTTATAAATTTATATGTAGAAAAGGGTTTGAATTGATATTTTTATTATTAAAATGAACCGAAGACTATCTAAATATTTTCCTATGCAGTTATTTTTGAAATAAATTTCACTTTTGAAGATTTTATTTATCACATTTATTGTTCGGTTCTCCATAATAGTAAATATTGATTGGTAGGAAGGCTTAAAATTACCACAAAGCTAATTAGTTGTATTCAATATTATTAACCCTTTCGCTACAGGTTTTTACTGGGAAAGTTAAAATTTTTAATTTTACGTCTTAGGCTTCTATGTGGTTATTTTAGCAACATTCCATAATAAATTTTTTAATTTTATACTCGGACCCTGTATTTTGGAGTGTTTTTCTATGAGAGCAACCACATCGTTGTGGCTGCAATAATTACTTAAACATGAAACTTTTTACGCATAACGAAAATTTGAATATTTTTTCATTTACTTCAGCCAAAATTACAAAAAAAAAGTATCTAAATTGAAAGAAAACGTCAAATTAAAAAGTTCTCTAATTTTTTTCCCTTCTTCTTCCTTTACTATGTCAAGATATACCATTAATAAAACGTGTATACTTCTCTTCTTTAAACTTAAATATTCAGTTTATTAATTTCGTATTTTTCCTAAAACTTCAAACTATTCTAAGGACCAACAAAAAATCGATTCTTGAAACCACAGAGGGTTCAGACGTCCACAAAGTAGCAATGTGCCATATGGCAACAAAATAGCGAAAGGGTTAAACTTCTAATACAACTCATACCAATTTGACATGTTCAAGGCTCACACCCCACTTCTTCCTCCACAGTTACCATGTATACCAGACGGTTGACAGAGTTACAAACACTTAACCAGGCGATAGCCCAGAGGATTCTGTTTATCGATATTGACAAATATTTCTATGCGGGCTCCTCCACTCCTTTTTCTGGGCTCCTCAGTATAGTCTATGATTTGACAATTCCCTATCGGTTGTTAGTTGTCTTTGTCAAGCGAATTTTGTTCCCATAGACTGTACATTTACCGTCATTTCCTTTCCTGTTTGTTACTAGCAATTTTCTTGTTTCCAGCTTCCAACAATGCTGTCTAAGACTGTTGAAATTTTATCAACAACGCAGCCAAAATTTGTGGTCATCAAACGGACAATAGTTTAGGACCAAAACAGCTTTACGCGTGCATCGCTTGCAGCCAAGTCTGGCATTTGCAACACTTTTGAAGAAACAACTTTACGATTGTCCAAAATATATTTGGCAAGTACAAATAACTAAAGTGTAAGAAACAGATTCGAACAGATTCACAATTTGCTGCGCAGCAATGGTTTGCAATGGCAGCCGATAAACATTAACTAAACTTTACGCGTTTTATATTTGACAACTTCAAAATCACAAATTCTGTTATTTTTGGACCCTCAACACACACACACAGATAAATGCCTGTCAATGGTATCTTGAACATTTATTAATTCGGCGTTTTTGTGTTTTTGCTGTTGGTTATCGGCTATGTGGCTGACTTCAATTGTGTTTGAATGAAAAATCGCGCCAACATCGCTGAGCAGCCTCAGGCCAATACACTACGTGCCATTGTTTTTTATAAGAAATGCCAAGACATATCACATTTCAATGTATAGATTTTTACACTGGTCTTTAAAGCGCCACACTGGCAGAAATACACAACGTGCGGATTCATTGACAAAATTTTAGCAACAAAAAATCATAAACAACTAAATAAAAATATCAGAAACGTGTCAATGTTACAGGTGATGAAATGTGCAAAAAACTGCAACATATAGTGAAAAAGTTTTTTGAACTTTGGACTACGCTTGAGGGCTCAGATGCGAGCGGGCTGCGGGCTGGTGGTGTCAAAGTGGGCTTGGCATGTTGTATGGCTATTGAATTGTCATAGATCAAGTAGCAGCCTAGACGAAGACACGTGAAAACCTGCTGGACTGGTTAGAGAACAGCAAAAAGAACGCGCTGCAAACGAAAGTGAACACTGGCCACTGAACTGTGGCTGAAACACTCAGCTGTTGATGAAGAATAGCTCAGCGCTGCACATAAGTATGTACGAGCTTTCTGTTTATAGATGAGTTTGTTAAACTCGCACTAAATATAAGTAAATGTGCATGCGACTTGCAATGACTTAATGATGAAGTTGCGCTCATATCAGCGAATTCTTTTGCACTCGCCCGTCTTGACTAACTGATAAACGCTCAGCGTCAAGAGCCAACGCCGCCAATTGCCTGTCTCTTCTATAAATCGTTTAATGTTTATAGAGTTAATTGTGCTTAATAAATTGTTTTGACAGTTGTTTTTGCTTTTTTTCGTCGGCTTGTGCCTCATATTTTATGGGCTGTGAATGCGCTAATTGTTGTACGGTAATCCTTTAGTCTTCGGTACACATTCAAAACTTGAGTGCGCGTAGATAAGTTAATTGGGTTGTAAATATGATTCGACGTTTATGAACATGAACGGACGCAATATGCCACGAATTGTGTGTGAAAGTGCGACTATTGTCGCTTAAAAGAACCCACAAACATAAACCATTCACATATGCACACCAACAAGGTGGAAGAATGAAAGAATTTCTGATAGCGAGATCAATTAGAAACAGCATTTCAAAATGGCTGTAATTCCAGTAGTAAGTTTGACAAATTCAATTAGGGTTATCAAAGGCATGTCCATGGAATGTAGACATACATATGTACATACATATTCATTGTTGTTCGAAGAACAAGAAGAGTATTATAAGTTATTGGACTTTGATCAATTACTTTGAGTCCAAGTGCGGTTGTTGCAATTCATTTATTTTATGATATAAATATTGTTATACTCTTTGTGCATGTTGGTAGGTTTGGTTAGATTAGATTAAGGGCACGGAAGTTGCTGGAAGACACACTTGGGCCGCGAAATGGGCCCGTTGTGATACCACAATTTGAGGGTCTGTCTTACTGCAAATCGAAAAGCCTATTCAAGCCATTTTGAATTGTGGATCAACTTAAGCAAATTTTTGATGTTAACTGAACTGAGGTCATTCAATTTGTTGAAGAAGAGAGAGCCTAGGGATTTCCATCTTCGCCGGGCAGTGGCAGAAATGGTGACTAATAGTCTCTTCCTCCTCTTCATTATGGCAACTGCGGCAGAAGCCCCAACTGTTGACCTGTCAGAATTGTGACGACCATGCCAATGTGTTGTCTGTTAACCCTTTCGCTATTTTGTTGCCATATGGCAACATGCTACCTTGTGGACGTCTGCATCCTCTATGGTTGCAAGAATAAATTTTTTTGTTGGTCTTTAGAATAGTTTGAAGTTTTAGGAAAAATACGAAATTAATAAACTGAATATTTAAGTTTAAAGAAGAGAAGTATACACGTTTATCTTGACATAGTAAAGGAAGAAGAATCAGAAAAAATTAGAGAACTTTTTAATTTGACGTTTTCTTTCAATTTAGATACTTTTTTTTTTTATTTTGGCTGAAGTAAATGAAGAAATATTCAAATTTTCGTTATGCGTAAAAAGTTTTATGTTTAAGTAATTATTGCAGCCACAACGATGTGGTTGCTCTCATATAAAAACACTCTAAAATACAGGGCCTGAGTGTAAAAATTAAAAAATGTCTTATGGAATGTTGCTAATATAACCACATAGAAGCCTAAGACGTAAAATTTAAAATTGTAACTTTCCCCAGTAAAAACCTGTAGCGAAAGGGTTAAGCGAGACAAGCGTTTTTATGCGCCTAATAAAACATGCCAGAGTTGTTTAGTTTTGATACAAGTTGCCTCCGCTTGAGGGCCATGTCAAGGGATGTTGGTACCTAATACAAATTATTTATTGAGGTTAGGTTGGGTTATACTGGCTGCCAGCAAGGCCACGCATAGACCCTATTGGGTCCTTTGCGATGTCAGCCGGAGTTCCGTTTAGGTGTGATTAAAGTAGTGATCGTTTTGGATGCTCGTCGATCTCACAAATTTCCAGAGAGGTATGACGCCTTGCTTCGAGATCCGTTCTAGTCCTGCATAGGTTGGCACTCCTAAGCACGTCAGGCGAGTTCTAGAGATGGCGGGGCATTGGCACAGTAGGTGTTCCAGAGTTTCGCTGCTTATTAATTTGTTTATTTATTTGCTTAGGTCTATGAACATAGGTTCTTGCAGACCACAATAAATACTGTAAGATAAATACAATATATCTAAGAAGCCTTAGAACTATAAAAATTATTTAGCAACATTTTAATTTTTGCTTTAGGCTCAGATAAGTCCAGATTACACTTGGCCATTAGCTTATTAAATTCATTCGGAGATCTGTATATTGGTGAATTTTTTGAGTAATTATTTCGACAAGTCTCTAAATTGAACACTGAGTTCAGTAGTGACGTGCAATCAACTCTCCCAGCTTCAATGTCCAAAGCCAAAATAACAGAGAAGACAGTTCTCCTGTTCTCCAAAGACATCAAATTAATAAGATTCAATAAGATTCAAAAAAAAATTCAAATAAGACTCAACATTTTAAGAATGCTTTTCGGCTTAAGCATTATAAAATAATTATTTTCGTAACTAGTAGTATAGAAAAATTAAAAACTTGGATTAAAAATTAAATGAAATGAAATAATGAAAACATTATAAGAAAGGTGTATTGATCAAGTGAGGCTAGTAGCGCCATGATAGATGTGAGAGAGAGTAGAGAAAATGGACTTACGTAAAGGACCCATAACTATTATAGGAACTAATAACAATCTCAGCTCGTTTTAAGTAAATTTTTAAGGCAATGGATATATTAAGAAAAATTACAATTTGTCATATAAATAATTTGTAATCCACCGTTTATAGTTATTTAGTTTTTCCCTAATGATGGCTTTTATTAAATCTGATGTCATCGCGATTTGCTTTGAAAAGGGAATATATATCAAAATGTCAAACAAATACTTAAGCTGGGCTCTAGTGGAACGCGTAACAAAGTGAGTCGTGACTGTAAATCGTTTACAGTTACAGGTTTTCTTTTACAAAATTAATTAATGGCCCTCAAACGTTGAGTTAGTGCTTGGAAGCAGAAATCGATTTCGCTATCGCTTTCTTTGGAGACACAGGAGAAAAATACACACAGCAACAGAGAGAATTGAGGCGCTTAAATGTATTTCATCTGTTTCGAAAAAATCTTTTTTTTAACAATACTATATGCATTTACTTTTTCGCTTAAATCTTTTGAAACAACAATGCATTGCTCAGAGCATCTTTTGTTTCAAACGTCAATAGTTTTCAAACTTCATTTTTCGACTTGAGCTGCTCTTTCGTTTGACCACAAACGAAGTATATACATACTCGTATGTGTATATGAGAACACTGTAGAATATTAATGAAAATCGTGTAGCATTTCAAAAATTGCTGAATCAGTATTAACTATAACCAATTTTTCAGCTAAATAGCAAATTGATTTGCCTACACTACACATAATCATGTTTATGAATACATAGTTTTTGTTAAACATAATCATGTTTATGAATACATAGTTTTTGTTGTTTATAAATAAGTGGAAGCACAAAGCCGTAGAAGCATTAAAAACTATCTGTTCCGGAACCGCCAATAAGTGCTAAATAACCTTACGCACGTGTAACCGGAAATTTGAAATTATTTAGATTGCCAGCTGGTTTTGGATGGGTGTCGTCGATTGAAAATTAATAACCGAATAATGAGCCACATTTCTGACAAGAAAATCATCAGTAATACTGACGCACGAAATTGCCATCAAGTCAGCTGATACCATGTGACATACGTCACATTAGTTGTCATTGCTGTGACATTAAAGTTCAACAACTTAGTGAACACGCATTGTGCAATTGTTGCACGTACTCCATGCATAAAAAGTTCAATCACTTTTCAACTTGAAATACTTTAAAAACAACTAACAAATACGAGTAGACGTACAAAACAATCTGACAAAAAACTAATTGAAAGTCGTGCTACACTGGTCTACTCGTTCTATATATAAGTGCGCATGGCGGACTAATTGTCTCGCACTTAACAACACTTTTACATAAAGGATTGTTGTTGATCGGTTTACTATGTCGAATAATTAGCCAAAACCATTACACAACAACTGTAGTCAGTTCTGCTGATTAGTGAGTAATCGTAGCGCGCACCGATCGCCGTTGTTGTGCACTCGGCGCAGGTGATTTCGTACGTGGCTGGCATATCGGAAGGCCCATTAAGATCAATTCTAGAAAGCTACTGACACGCCAATAGAACGAAACTAATTGCTACACTTTAATTTCCGCCAAATACGAGTAATCACTCAAAGGCATTTTTGCCGACACTTGGCTGATTAACTTATCGAGGGTGGTGTACAGATTTAGACATCTCGAATCGAATGCACGGGACATGCTAATGAAGATCCATAAATATATATCTGCATAGTTTAGCTCTTCAAGACACGTACGATTAATTGAATGTGTGATAAAATGTTCATGCATTCATTAAAACTGCCCGAATGGATTCGATTTGTATAAGAAACGCATAAAAGTTGGTGTAGTATTTCGGAAGTGATTGAGGCGCGGTTCCAAATGGAGTGCCAAATGTTTTTTTCTTTAAATATGAATTGCGGTTTTTTGCGCAGAAATGAGTGCTGGAAACACAATTTCAAGGTCCATGCGCTAAAAGCGAATGAACTTTGACTAATCAATAATGAAAGGAGAAGAGAGTGGAGGATATTGCAAAAGACGAAGTTATTTGAACTATTGGCACTTTGATTTCTGAGGATCATTTTATTTTGTTAAACACTAAAAAGACCATTGCGGTCATTTTGAATATTCATTTCTAAATATCTTTCATTTTTAAATATTTGTAATTTCTTCAGTAATTCAATCAACTTTTGCTTTGATGACTTTTATTTTTTTATTGGGTTCTACAGTCAGTTCTACAATTAGGGTTCTAAAATTACAATTAGCCAAATCCGATGTGTACTTTTCGAGATATCAGCGGATATAATATGTAGTTTGTGTAGGTATTTAAAACTTGCAATCTTTCTAATATTAAAGTGAATGAAATGAAGAGAAATATTTAAGCGAAATACTAATCAGATCGTGAGGCTAGGGGGTTCGAGTTTGAACTGAGCCAAAGGCCAAATATAAAAGAGAACATTTCTTTTCAATTATAAATTTAATTGCTTTTACTAGACACAAAAGCTATTTTCATTTGTCTTGACAATTTTATTTTTTTATTTGCAAACCGTATGACCACACATTACGCTACTGTTATAACACATATTCCGTTATACGGAAATCCGTGTTACGACAAAAAGGCGTTTGAACTTACATTTGGAAAATGTTATGCCCCATTCTGGTTGTTGCGTCATTGCGTGAGGAAATTAGGAAATATACTTGTAATCCAGTTTATAAATCTTCAAGGCTTCTGCAAAGGTTTTGTTTTTGGCACTTAAGTGTGTTTCTTTGGTTCGTGTAACTGCAGTTGTTGTTTGTAAATAGCACTTATTTAATTTTTAATTAATTAATTTTTAATTTTTCTCAAATATGGCACTGTAAGTAGGAATATTGGAAATTATTCACTGCAGAATATTATGCTGCGGCTTGTATACAGACAACTTAAACGAGAATACTTAGGCGCCACACGCGTGTTTGTTAGGTGTGTTTTTGATTTTGTAATTGTAAGTAGTAATTTTAGTTTTCGCATTCAAAATTAATCGTAATTTTATTTTATTTAATTAATAGTAATTTTGTAATTGCAAGTAGTAATTGTAATTTTCGCAAGTAAATTTAATCGTAGAGAAAAAAAACGCGCTGCACACTTTTACACGAGGACTGCAGCCAATCCGGCGTGTTCGTTGCTTATTACTTTTATTTTTTGCTCAAGTTGTTAAATTGTTTGTGGTTTTCGACTTGGTTGAATTATTTTCGTATTAACTTGAGGCAGCTGTTGGCGTTCTGCCTTCAACGAACGTAAAATTTCAAATGAGAAACGATTTCTGAGCGGTTTTAGTTTATATATGTACGACGATAACTAAGTGTGGCTGTACGCGCGATATTTTATTATGATCATTAGTGTTATTGTTATTATTGTGATTGCCTTATTGGCGTTAGTGTAGGCAATGTTGTAGATATGGATGCGAACAATATCGATATGGATGTTTTTTCATTTATTCATGGCTCCGGACTCATAATCCACTTCACAGTGGATAGTTCACTACACGCACACACACGTTACGTACAAAGCACTCACGGCATTGAACGCGTTCACTCGGATTATGAACAGCCTGCGCCTTTGAATATTGTCGCAACATTCGACAAGTGTGTTCAGATAACGCGCTGGATGCGTTCTTTACAAGCGCAATCACAGCCGCCAACATCCAGGCAGCCGCTTTGTGGGCGGCTTATGTGTCTGGCGGAAAACCAACCAAACCAACAACAAACCATGCACATAAAACTGGCAAAACGAAAAGTGCCAAAATAAATAAATAAAACAGAGACGCGCCGCTTTCGTGCAATTGGCAATAAAGCAACATTTTAGTCGCTGGTAAACCTGGCCACAATTCACATGCGTACTTGTGCAGTCATCCACACACACACACACACACACACACACAAGCATGTCTGTGTATGTACATGTTTATGCACAAATGTTGACCATAAACACTTTGCCATTGCGCCAGCGAGATTAGACTCGACGTTTTATTGACTTTTTATTTCTACAAAATGTTTTTGCAAGTTTTGTGCTTTTTTTGTGTGTTGCTCTTTTTGTTGTTGCCTTGGTCTCCTTCACTCGATGGCAATTATTGTTACAACAACAGTAACAAAGACAAAGCAAACAACGCCGATAAACATTTATATCTAATCGTGATTTAGCCGCGCGCCTTAGACAAGTCTTAATCTTATTTTAATAACGTTTAAATGTTGGCGTTTGGTTGTTGCTTTTAATTGGCTTTTTTACTTTTCACTTGAACCGAACTGTTGCGCACACTCGCTCGTGTAGGGTTGTATGAATTTTGTTCGCTAAAACAATTGGCGCCAAGTGCGCTTCCACCGACAGCAGTCGCTCACAAACACCGACTGTTTTATATCCGAATGCGGCGCGGTGCTTTTATTTGGGCGAAAAGACAAAGTGCTGAAAACCGGGCTTAGAACAGCTACAACCGCTGTCACTGTTGCTGTTGTCGTCACTGTAGTGCCAGCCCCAACCGCAGCACCAGCACCAGCGACACTTCCACCAGCTGCCGCAGCGACCGCAGACAACAGTCAGCCAGCAGCAGCAATCGCAGACACTTTGACGGTTGCTGGCTGACGGCTGCGTTGCCTCTCTCACTCGCAGCAATCGGTCATGATTTTTAATTGCGGACGAGCCTTCTCATTGGTGCAACAAGTGACAAATTGTCAACGCTAGTGAAATTTTGTTACATACGGCACACGCGTATTCATTCATATGGGATCAAATTTCTCTTTTAATCGTCATAATTGAGACACGATTTCTCACTATGCAACCGCCACTGTGTTCACTGTGTTGCCACGCCCGCTGACGGCCTATGACGTTGCTTAATTTTTGAAATTAGCCAGTCGTGTGTGCCGATGACAATACAAATAAATAAATAACAATGCAATAAATGATTCTGATTAAGATTGGCAGTGCACATTTTGAAGGATTTTGTTATTTCAAGGAAGAAATCAAAAGTGGCCAAAAGCAACGCAAACTAACTGAAACTAGTGGCAATTTGACAAGTGACATGTGCTGAACAGCAGTAAAAATTAATATTTGATGAGCCAAACAGGGAAATTCCCAGCCGATTGAGTTAATTACAATGTTTAGTTTGTTGCATCTTTGTTCGAGACATAAAACAATCAACAGTGAAAAATGTATGACGGGTGTGGTTAATTTTAAAATATGTGGAGCTTATTCAATATTCAAATTACAGTACATTTTTCATAATGAGCGCAAAACAACCACAACAGTATTTGTCAGTCACGTGTAGCTACTAGAGAGAAATTAGTTTCGAAACTATAAATAATTGGCACTTGGCCGTAAGTTGAAAATATAGTTGATAATTTGATGTACCGAAATGTTGTTTCGTACTGCAAAAGTATTATTTTGCACACACCTTATTGGCGTTTATTATTACTTAACCCATTCGAGACGACGATTTTTTTCGACCACGGTCCCCAGGAGCGAAATTGTTTTTTTCTTTGTATTGTTCATGTAAGAAAGGCTTCAGATAATTTTTAGATTTTTTGGTACACAGTAAAACCAATGCCAAATTTTGTTTTCCTGTACTTTACAGATTTCATTAGTTCAGAAAAATCTTATTTCGACGACTAGTTTACTCAGAATAACTGATAATTGCACATTACTGTTATTGCATACACGGTGTGCAGGCTGTCTTATAGCCTCGGAAATCCATTGCACACACGGTGTGCAATCGGTCTCGAATGGGTTAACAGCTCTACTCTCATAATGTGCAAATCTCTTCGTCTGTCTGTCTTTAACATAACTACATACCTCTGCATGTAAAGTCTTTACTTTAAATATCGGTTGGTTTGAATTTTTTCTACTGTTCGCCTTACTTTTGACGGGGAACTACATTTTGACAAATCAACACGCAGTGCGATGACATCATACATCATACACCCGGACTCTAAGAGAAAATTTTCCATACTAATGCACTAGTCAGATATGTTAACCCTTTCGCTATTTTGTTGCCATATGGCAACATGCTACTTTGTGGACGTCTGCATCCTCTATGGTCGCAAGAATACATTTTTTTGTTGGTCTTTAGAATAGTTTGAAGTTTTAGGAAAAATACGAAATTAAAAAACTGAATATTTAAGTTTAAAGAAGAGAAGTATACACTTTTGACTTGACTTGACATAGTAAAGGAAGAAGAAGCAGAAAAAATTAGAGAACTTTTTAATTTGACTTTTTCTTTCAATTTAGATACTTTTTGGTTTTTAATTTTGGCTGAAGTAAATGAAGAAATAATCAAATTTTCGTTATGCGTAAAAAGTTTTATGTTTAAGTAATTATTACAGCCAAAACGATGTGGCTGCTCTCCTAGAAAAACACTCTAAAATAAAAGGTCCGAGTATAAAAATTCAAAAATTTCTTATGGAATGTTGCTAATATAACCACATAGAAGCCTAAGACGTAAATTTTAAAATTCTAACTTTCCCCAGTAAAAACCTGTAGCGAAAGGGTTAAGCTGCAGTTTAATTCTGGAACTCAAACAGCATGTTAACTCAATTTCCCGGTACTCCGAGTCAGTGGGGCACACAGGATTTTATTTTGGGGGTTTTGCGTTCAACTTTTCAGTCCAATACCATTTGAAACCCTATTTTGCACCAGCATTTATTTTATTTGGGGGAGTTAGAACCACTAACCCTCCCCCACCTGTGTGCGCCACTGCTAAGAATCTATCTAAACACTAGAAAGACCATTGCGGTCACGGTTTGCTGTTGCGGAGAGTTTTTCATTTTTAAATATCTGTATTTTCTTTAGTATTTCTATCGACTTTTGCTGTGGTGACTTTTATTTTTTTATCGTGAAAAAATCTATATTCTTTGAAATTTTTTTATTATTAAAAATAAAATTCTATAAAAGTAAAAAAATTTATATTCTTTTTCTTTATTTATTTTGTGAAAAATTTGCCAAATTCGATGTGTACTTTTTCAGATATCAGCGGATATGATATGTAACATAATCTTTGTCGATATAAAAAACTTGCGGTCTTTCTAGTGTTAAGGTCTCAACTTGAGAGCAAATTTTTTTACATCGTTAGAGAATTGCCGAGTTATTCATGGAAAATGTCTACCTCTACCGACTTTAGGAGTCGAAATGCGAGAACACACTGTTTTCAACGTTATGGATTAGTGAAGGATTGATTGAAACTTTAATTCGAGTCTGAAAACCTTAACTGAAATGCTCGTGACGTGAACTAATGGGAACTCATTTAATATTCGATGAAAGACTATTATCCACTCATTCAATACCCACTCCTTATACTTAAAAATTAATTTCTTCAATGGGAAGTAAAAAGAAGAGGTATGACAACAGAATATAAAACAAATTGATTATCTTCTTTCTTCTCTTAGATGAAAGTGTTATTTTAAAATTAAAATTAAAATACTCTTTCTGATCAGCAACTAAAAGGATTAACAATTTAAATAACAAAAATGGTATTGAAAAATTAACAAATCAAGTATTGGCAACAATAAAGATTTAGTTAATTTAAAATTATAACGAACTATTCAGGTTCAAGTTATTAAAATCCAATTATACATGAATATATGTGGTTATCAATTGGTGCAAGGTTGACATTATTTTTCTTATATAATATCACATGTCGTCATTGAATGATAATTTTTGTGTTGATGTTGATGTTGATGTCTCTACAAAAGTCAACATGTCATTGTGCCACACTTCTAGACCGCAATTAGATTAATTTAGCTAATTGATTTTTGAATAGCTGTAAACACACACACATATCGATTATATGCTGTTAAGCATGTGTGAGATAAGTTTTGTAATGTTTAATAAAATAATTACCAACATGTTTTGTGGCTAACTTTGTCAAATCGTACTGAAGCAGTTCTCATAGTAACTTTTGGCTAAAATGTGGAAACAAGTACATACATACATACATATCTATGTGTGTGCATGTACGAGTATTTATATGTGTGTGTGTACGACAAGTTAAGGTAGTTCATTACAAGTATGCACCTGTCAGCTTAACATAAAGTCGAGTGCCTAATGTCAGATGCCGTCAAATGGTGAATTCATTAAATTTACAAATGGATGAATTAAAATTTAATTTGAATGAAATGAATTGAATGAAAGGACTCTATTGCGATCTAGTGTGGTCTATTTCTAATCTAATCGTGGAACGTTTTCTAAGCCCAATGCTTTTAAGAAGTTTAGTAGTTTACAGAGGTTTCAGGTATTTTTCATCTTCTTTTCTAAAAGTAATTGCCCCCTGCTTTGAATCAGAATGACTTGAGAATGTCATCTCCCTTTGCTATTTACTTGCTTCAGTATCCCGAGAAAGTATTATTGCATGGTTTAGGTACTGAAGAATGAAGTAAGGTACGTCATCAACCCAGACCTGAGTCAATTCTAGAAGGCAATTTTTGGATACAGAAAAGGGAAATCTGCTTGATATTTTTGGAAGAAGTTAACGTTACTTTAACCCAAATATGCCAAAGATCTTTTATGTAACTACACGTACATTTGGGGGCATCGGTTTGCACTAGAAAGACCATTGCGGCCATTTTGACGGTTTTTAATATATAAATATCTGTGTTTTCTTTAGTATTTCAATCAACATTTGCTTTGAGGACTTTAATTTTTTTATCGAGTTCTACAATTAGTTCTACAATTAGGGTTCTACAATTACATTTAGCCAAATCCGATGTGTACTTTTCGAGATATTAGCTGATATAATATGTAGTATTTGTTGGTATGGAAAACTTGCGTCTTTCTAGTGTTAAAGCACAGTTACCGCAGCACCTTTAAACAGATGTACTACATGTAGTACGGTCGGCATAACTGGGTTAAACAAATATACGAAGGTTATCTTTCGTATTGGCAACGACTATCGAATACGAATGAACAACGACCTGTGTGAGATGTTTAAAGACATGGACATAGCACAGCGAATCAACATCCAGCGGCTACTTGGGCTTGGCCATGTCTCCGGTACGGATGATGAAGCGTCGGGCGAGAGTGGCTTGGAGTGGAGTTGGAGGTCAGCGACGACGAGGGTGACCGCGTCTCCGGTGGAAGGACCAAGTTCAAGTCGTCGTATCATCTTTTTGTGTGACTAACTGGAGGAGGCGCTCAAAGCAGAGGTGTCTATAGAAAACTTTTGCGGCAGACCGTAACCTGGTAATGGGTTGATATGATTAGTTTAGTAAGTAAATAAATAGATAGAATCTATATTTTTAACAATTTATTGATTTCAGTGAAAATATACTAAACTTTTAAATTTTTTGGTGTTGGCATAAGAAAAATCTTAAAAATTAAAAACAAATTAAAAATTATTACTTTAAAATTATAACATTTTCAATGTTGTTGCAAAACAGTTTCGGGCATTTCAACTGTTCCGCAATACAAAGTTTGGCATACACTGTCTAAGGAGCACTTCAAACAACCACTCAAGACATTTTCGATGTTTTCAATGGCGGTGTCAATCTTCATTTTTTTAATCTACATATTACACTTTTAGCACGTGTTTCGTTGCCTCCACCGAAATATGGGTCAGTTTAAAAGTATACATGCAGCTCATTCCATTGACATTGGCTGCAGAAATTCAATCAAGCCGTAACGTAACGACTGCTTGCAGCTCATGGACGGACAGATGTAGCTTATCTGCACATGATCGACTGTTGGCTTGAACATTTCTGTATGTGATGAGAACGCTGAAACAAGCAGTTGTTGCTTCAGATTTTTATTGCCACATCAAGTGGCAAAAATTACTTAATAATGTGTTTCTCAGTGTGCGTCTACGGGTCTGTGCTGTGAATTTTAACGCTTTGACATTAATTGGAAGCGCCCGGTGATAAGCAAGATAGCATTGTTGGCTCATTTTCTTAATGTGATAAGCCGCAATCATACATACACATATGTATGTATAGTGCATGTATGTTTAATTTTGACGTTTTTTCCAACTTTTCTACACAGCGCCGCTACATCAAAACAAGTAAGCAACAAGTTGTAAATGCTTGCTTAACCTTAAATAAGTGCCGTAACGCCCTTATTGAACATATAATTGCCGGTTGTAAAATAAAAATGTGCGGCTTGCTAAATTGTTGTGTCCACAAGCGCAGTGTTTGGCGTTGGGGACTTTGGCCGAAGAGCAAAAACATGTTGACATATAGTAAAATTTGCACTGCAACACTGCGTCACTAAGTTGTAAATATTTAGCCACTTTAGCAGTTTTAATTACAAATGACGCACCGTTAAATAGCAACTCAACGTCGAGAATAGAAAGCAAACAGTGTGCAGCACAACTGAGAGTCGCAAATTGCAAACGTTGATTCGCAATTTCCAACCATTAGCGGACAACCAGCAGCCACAGCCGAACAGCGCACCGAATGCCAAATAATGCGAATAAACATCGACCAACTGATGCGCTGCTCGATATGTTGGCGGCAGCGAACTAAAATTCGTCCGCGCACACCTCGGCAGCCGCCACCTGCTCGCGTTATCGATTTGTGCGTCGCGCTGTGCTAACCGCACTCGCACGCTGCGGCTGCGTAAATTACTTGAGCCTATTTGTCGCGCACATTATACGCCCAGCAGTAGTTCTGCAAATATGCCGCATTGTGTACATTAACATTTCAATTTATTTCAGCCATTGATTCTGCGAGTTATTTTGACGTTTCAATTTGAGGCGGCGCTCAATAACGCGAGCCGACATTCGTGTCAGTAATTGCAAAAGTTGCAAAATGTCTACCACTTCCCAATCGTTAATGGGAATCGTACGTGAAAAGCGCGAAATTATCATTGTCATTAAGCGCTCGGCTCATTATCATTAGCCGCGGGCAGCCAAGCAGCCAGCCACTCGAAATGCTAAGCATTCTGGCTTCTAGTGATAATCTTAATTGAAAGTTTAGTATTTTACTATTACTTTCAAGTGGGCACCTTAATCACAAGTTGCTTGTGCGGCCACACCGTTAATCGCAGTAATAATCGCAGCAATTACTGTGGTATTGAAATTTTAGGGAAACACACTCTTTTCACACTTCTATGAACGGACTAATCTAGAAGCAATTATTACATTCGTCAAGATAAGTTAAGAAATCTGTCATAATAAAGTAAACAGCAATTAAATGTCCAGCATTTGCAAATAATATCAACATGTGTCAATTTGAACCAATTATCATTAATTTATTGGAAATGCAAGTACTTCAGATACGCAGCGAACGAGTCTTTCATATCGCTGTTGACTGCTGTTGGCAAGTTGAGTGGAAGGAATCTTGGCGAAAAAGGGTAGTTGCCAAGCAAAGCATAATGGAATTGCGAAGATGTAATCGTACAATGGGATTAGAAGCCATCAGAAGCAGAATTAGAGGGTTTCCGATGTCGATTATTGGATTTTATTTACAACTAACCTCTAATAGTCTAGAATGGTCTACGAAAAAGTCTATTTGGAGTCAGCCCAAACCGCTGAAGCTACAAATATGAAATTTAAACTGTAGGTACATCTGGAAAAATGAACCTTCGCTAAGATGAGATTTTTAAAAATTCGGGGTCTAAAAGGGCAAAACATGGGTTAATAGGTTGTATGAAGAAACACGATTTAATGGGCCTATTGATTTCAAATTTGGTGAAAAGACTTCAAATAAAAAATTATTCAATACGTATTTTTGATTTTTTCGAAAATCAAAATTTAATGGAATCAACAATGGGGGTTATGGGTTAAAAAACCATGAACCGATAGGACTGTTGACCTCAAAGTTGGTGAAATCACTTGAAATAAAAAATAAATTGATTTAATTGATTTCAAATTTGGTGAAAACACTTCAAATGAAAAATAGTTCGACACGTATTTTTGATTTTTTCGAAAATCAAAATTTAATGGGATCAATAATGGGGGTTATGGGTTAAAAATTCATGAACCGATAGGACTATTGACCTCAAAGTTGTTGAAATCACTTGAAATCAAAAATAAATTGATTTAATTGATTTCAAATTTGGTGAAAACACTTCAAATGAAAAATTATTCAATACGTATTTTTTATTTTTTCGAAAATCAAACTTTAATGGGATCAGCAATGGGGGTTATGGGTTAAAAATTCAAAGACTTCAAAGTTGGTGAAAACACTTGAAATCAAAAATAAATTGACACATGTTTCTAAGTTTTTTGAAAATCAAAACCTAAAGGGGTGAACCAAGGGTTAAAAGTTTATATGAAGACTTTATTACTTTATATGATGTCTTCAAACTTAGTGAAAGTACTTCAAATAAGAAATAATTCGAAACGTGTTTTTCATTTTTTCGAAAGTCAAAGGTTATATGGAGAAACTGTGTAAAAACATGAATTAATGGACAATACTCTTAGTGAGAAATAATTCGAGACATGTTTTTCACTTTTTCGAAAATCGAAACTTAAAGAGGTAACCCAAGGGTTAAAAGTTTATATGAAGAAACATGATTTATTACATCTTTTGACTTCAAACGTAGTGAAAGCACTTGACATGCGAAATACTTCGATACGTGTTTCTCACTTTTTTGAAAATTTAAACCTAACGGGGACAACGATTGGTTAAGAGTTTTTATGAGGAAATATGATAATAATGCGCCAACTGACTTTAAATGTGGTGAAAGCACTTAAAATGAGAAATACTTATATAAGTATTTTTTCCTAAAAATCTGACGCGTTCCACAAAGGGTTAAAAATAACTTGATTTATTTGCCCCATTGACTTTAAATTTGCGTGCAAACCTGCGGGGCCCTGATTGTACTATATATGTATGTACTCACACAACACTAACGGTTACGGAAATTCAGGTTTTACTATCGTTCAGTGGCGTATGCAGGATTTGATTTTGGGCGGTTCTGTACACAAATTTTTAGCCCAAAACCATTTCAAACCATATTTGATACCAACAATTTTGGTAACAAACAGATAATTGGGGATTTTAACCAAAACTCCCCCTTGCGTTCGCCACTGCTCTCGTTATCAGGCTGTCGTGCCAAACATTTTTGTGTATATAGTTAAGTTCGAAAATCACGCTAACCCCACCACTTTATGATCCTATCAATTACTTCATTAAGTCTGGCTGACATGTGCATGAAAATCTCTCATTTCTCTGCACTAAAAATCACGTACAAATATAAAATTCGACCATATATTACTCATCATATTGTCATCTTGTACCTAAATGGATGCACGAATAAATGTATAGTATCTAAATGTTGGCATATCATAAAGTCGATCAATTTATAAAGCTGCAATCTTTATGGTTATTGCACCGCCGGCAATTTTTCACCTGCCAAGTGACTTTTGTTCCCAGCCCATGAGTAATCATATAATCGGTTAAGTACTGAGGGACCATGTAATAACCGCCGGTATTTATAAGGCGTGCCCATAATTTACTTATCATCAATGCTATTAATTAGTTAATTACTTGAACTTTGTTTTCAGCGGGTGTTGTTGTTTGGTGTTTTATCGGTTGGTTATTGATAATGTTGTGCATTTATTGCAGGGAATTTAACAAAAGCCCAATAAGTGATTTGTCATGAGTACTAAATCCTCTTTTACCAGAAACACTTGTCAAATGCATTGATGATTACACCGTGCGACAACAAATTTTACACACGAAAAAATTTATATGTTCGCGAAACTAGGGGCCAAATGTAGTAAAACTGCGTTTTTAGCTTTTCTCTCTGACGTCAGGATTTTTTGAAAAAGACTTTGAAATTTTAAGGACATGTTTATTTCAAAAAATTATTTTAAAAATTGAGCGCATTGTAGAATAACAATATGGGTATCAAATGAAAGAGAAAAATCCTTAGAATCTTAGAACATTTAATGGTTTGGTGCAAAAGGACGAATATCCTTGAAAATTCTTGGAAATTTCCAATAGTTTTCTTTGCAAAAAATATATCTTGAGGACTAATATGTACACTACCACATCCTTTAATTTCGTCCTTATAACTTTATTAGTTTAAGATATAGTAAATTTAATACTTCTCTCTATAGGATATGGATTCGGTACAGGGTCCAGTAATTACTCCAATTAGCTACCATAGTAAGGTACGACTGCTGAAAAACAGGTATCCAGGTTTTTTTGTGAGAGTTACGGCCAGTAATTAAGCAGATGGTGCTACGAGCAGTACCTCACAACATCGGAGGCGTCGTTCGTAAATGGCGATAGCTGGCAGCCCCATCACTTAGAACTACCTGTGACAAGCTAATCACCTACCCCGGCAGAACAACACAACCGGTTAACGTAACTAACACAAAGCAATGTCTTGTGGAGGCCCTATGCTCCAGAGAGGAGTGAACAAGGAACAAAAAAGTAATCTATAAGTATAAAAGTTGCTCCTTTTAATCCAAGAGAAGTTCACCAAACCCTTCAATATCTTCCTACTACTTACATATCAGATCGTAAATCGGTACTAATACGGAACTATCTATTTCACTGGGGATCGGAAAAAACAAAACTTTGATTATTTCCAGTTTACTTACTTCAGTCAGTCAATATTCACTGAAACGCTTTGAATTTGTGCTTTTTAGGTTGCATTTATATTTAGAGAAAATTGTATGTGTGGGGAAACCCCTAGAAATGTTATTAACAAATAGAATGCACATCAAAGTTAAACTTGCATTATTTGTTTCACACTTGAAACAACTTGAATAAACTGTTGAACCATTACAGATCTACGTTTGTATATTTGTAGAAACAGTCTGTGTAAAGAGTGTGCGGAAAATTGTTAAAAAGAGGCGCTTAGAACATATGAGGAGGTCCATAACAAAACGCAATAATTCCACCATAAAATTTTTTTGGATATACGAATAAATGTAATTAAAGTCAGTAGGATATATATTTTTTTTTAGATAGTTGCTGTGGAATAATAGTTTTCTAGGAACATTACAAATCATAAAGAAGTTAATTTATTTGGCAATTAATTTTTTAGTTATTTAGAAAACAAATTTAAAAATGTTGCGTTTTGGTCCGATACATAGTATTTATTTCATTTTGCTATGAACCCTATGGAGATGTTGCGTTTTTATATGAACTAGATTTGGAATTGTGGCGTTTTGCTGTGAATAACATAGAAATAAAATCTTTTTGATATGAATTGCATAAGTTTCATTATATTACAAGAGTGCATTCAAGTATTACAAAAGTATATATGTAAGTATTCAAGTATTAAAAAAAATCAACATTGTGTTACACTCTCATTCCAGTGTCCTCCTCCAAACAGTCACATAAGGTTACATCATCGGTTTCATTGCAACTATTTCCTTATTCGTCTAACAATATCTTTGTATAATATTCTAACCCGGAAATGTTTGACCACTGTTGGCCATAATGTTTTTCCAATAGTTTAACAACATCTTTCTTCTTTTCTGAATTAGTTGCAACACCAAGAGGAATTCAATCAAGCAAACGAAGGGGTATTTTGCCTCTTTTAAGATAGCTGGTAAATTTTTCTTTGCCTTCAACTTTGTAAGTTTCAAAAGTTTTGACTACACATTGCTTGTGCTGTTTTGTGAAGAGTTTAAAGTAAATTCTTTTCATACTCTGTATGCCGTTTATAGGACGGTAATATTCTGCCAACATTTTTAAATCCTTTAGGTGCCAATCCTTTCCTAAAATAATAACTTGCCCGTTCACAGAATAAACTTTGTGATTTCTTTAAAGAAATTGTAGTATTTTTTCGCAAATCTTTTTCAACACGCCCAAAAACTCGATAAAATTCTTACCGTTTTATAGTTATTGTAGAGTTACCATAACAATAAATTTAAATTTTATTAAAATTAATTTATATCATTAACTTTTCACTAATATCTCGAAGTTATTTATTGCATAGATATGGAAATGTTGCATTTTGGTCTGAACCATTATTTTTGGTTTTGAATTATAGTGAAATTATTGACCTTTGGTATGTTTTATAACAATTGTTACATAGATTTTAACATGTAGAATTGGATTCAGTCAAAAAAACGAAAAACTTAAAAAGTGGAATTATTGCGTTTTGTTATGGACCTCCTCATATTGCCATCATATTTTTGTGTGTGTGTGTAGTAGTGTACAAAGTTATTATGTTGCACTGTCACTCAGCGTATGAGCAACAGTTATTACTATTAACCCTCTAGTTCCTAAAAAGAATATCGGCAGTCAAAACTGCAACGTGTACTTTTTACACCAACTGTTATACTAAATAAATATCTACAATTTCTACAATTCTCTTAAAAATTTCAGTCTTACTACTTATTGAGTTTGGTTTGTAGTTTCTCGAAAACTGGTCTGCAATGTGCCATTAAATTTCAGAGCTTGCTCGCATACAAGATGAATTGCTTCATTTTCACAATGCCTTGTGGTAAATTTCCACACTTGATTACAAGTGGAAAAGTTTGCTTCAAAGAAGACAAGAAAAAACGCTCACTGCAAATATTTTTTCAGTGCTGTAAGGAGAGGAAAAAAATCAACAAATTGCGTATGCAGTCGGCGACTGTGCGCTTGGCTTGTCTTGTACTCGCGATCAACTGACTTTGGTCCATATATGTACATACAAGCACGCAACATAGCACACACGTACTACATACAAAAAAGTAGTCGAGTGCAGAAAACGCGTGCCGCCGCATTTGAAGTTCATGCACATTTTGGCATTTATGTGCACAACTTTTAACATTTGCGTGTTTTTCTGATTCTGATTATCAAATGCCTTCGAAGCTTCATTTGGGGACATTACGAGTGTATGGGAGTTTTCGTTTATCCAATTGAAACGCTTAGCTCGACGTGCAGCTGCATTTCACTGCATCGCATTTAGCCCCAGCAATGAAAAATTTCACACAAATATATATATTGACTCGCATACATCAAATGTCGATGGCCTTTTTACCACTGGCCGACTGCAGCCGGCAGTTATTTCTGCTGCCGGTGGCGACAGCAACAACCACTGTAAGGCGCGCGCAATCTATGCGATCGCTTATAATCGTTCACTTTCCATTTTACTCAAGTATCGATAAAGAAAATTACTAATATAAGTGGCACACTGCGACAGCTGGCCAGTTCCCCGACTCGCCCTTAAAAGCTCTACATATATGTATGTACGTATGCTAAACGCCTACTTTTCAAGTGTATATAATAAATTCTGCAGTATCGTAAGAGTCAAATAAGTGCAATACGTGTAATTTTACGCTATCTCACGCAGACTGGCACAACACAAACAATTTACAGACAAAAAGTGAAGGGAATTTTTGTATGTAGATAGTAGTTAGGTATTTGCAGAATAATTCCAGTTTGCGTTATCAGAATTAAATGTGATGAATCGTGTGTACGCTATCAATAAATACAAAATATTGCTTAACATTTGATTAAATTGCTTAGAAGTTTGTTCAAATAAAATTTTATGGGAAAACTTTTAAAAAATTTTATTAAAAATAGCATAATTCAACTGCTTAAATTTAGCAAATCAAGCTTTATCAGGAATTCGTGCTGCAAACTGACTTTCAAAATTCACTAATCACTAGAGTCCGACCGATTAATCGGCATCGGCATCGGCTAGTATCGGCCAATAAAATTGGTATCGGCATCGGCTAGTATCGGCATCGGCCAAAAAAAAAAGAATCGGCATCGGCATCGGCCTTTTTTGGCCGATGCCACATCGGCCTTTTTTTGCCGATGCCACATCGGTTTTTTTTTGGTCGATGGCATATTGGCCCAAATAATTAAAAATTAAATTAAAAATTAAAATAATTAAATTAAATTAAATAAATAATTATATAGTTCGAATTTAATTATTTTTAATAATCAAAATTAAATAGTTTTATATTGTAAATCAGAAATAGAAGTTTGTTCGCATTTTCACCGAGTAAATTGGTGTGTCTATCGCTATACAACTGACCTGCAGCACTGAATAGCTGTTCGCCTGCAACGCTTGAAGCAGGCCCAGTTATTTTTTAGCTGCTTTTTTAAGGAAATAGCATCTTTGATGCCAATATTCGAAAATATTACAATCTCGAGGAATGCGTTGTTGCGCCAGATATGCTTCAAACTGTTTTTGTAAAGGCGAACTGCCTTCTTCCAGTTCCACCCCTTGTGATAAAAGTTCACAAGGGGTGGAGTTTTCGGGAGTGGGTTTTTCCATGAGGGGAACTAGAAGAAGCAGTTTGAACTGTTTTATTACAATCATTTTGATTCAATTGTTCATTTATTAAAATTTCGCATCTGTAAATTTCTTCACTAGAGAAATATTTATTTTTGAAACAATGAATTTATGAATTTATGAATGCAAACCAATTGCAAAGCAATTAAAGGTATTGTAATAGATGATAGATACATTGTTAATGTATTCAAATTTTGAATTTTTTTATAATTTTATTTAGTTTTTAATTGTTTATTTTCTTATTTTTGTTTGTTAATTTGTTATGAAATGAAATGTACTGTTATATTTAATATAATTTTCTTATTTTTGTTTGTTAATTTGTTATGAAATGAAATGTACTGTTATATGTAATAATTCCTTTTGTTATTTAAAAATATAAACTGTGTTTTGATTGAATTCATTCGTGTTGTTTTTTCTATGGAATCGGCATCGGCATCGGCATCGGCATCGGCTTCGGCATCGGCATCGGCGATTCTCGGCCTTTTGACCGATTAATCGGCATCGGCCTGAGAATTGGCCGATGCCGATTAATCGGCATCGGCATCGGCCAAAAAATTTGGTATCGGTCGGACTCTACTAATCACTGCTGGTCTACTAAGGCATTCAATCCCTGGATCCCGAATGCCGCAATACCGAAATCACAGCTATTTGTAGCAGCCCCAAAATGCCGGGATCCCGGGATTTTAAGTGTTAGGAAATTCGACAAATTGGTCCCCTTGACTGGTTGTTCCGAAAAATTAAAAAAAAATATTTAAATGATTGGGGTTCCGTCCCACATTTAACCATCTAAAAATACCATCGGCTTCTAAGCAATAACCTAGCACTTTCGTGAACTTAGAACTCAATGCAACGTCTTTACCCCTACTCCAGCAACCAATTTTTTGGATATGCATTATTCTCTTCTTTTGCAGATTCTTAAGAAGATAACTAAATTTCCTATTTATTGATTTTTTTTTTATTTTTTTTTTCTGTTACCACTGTTACAATTCAAACAATATCCTAAAATCTCTCAGAAGTGGCATCTCGAACTTGGCCAATGTAATTCCTTTTCGAAACATATTTTGCAACACAGCTGACTGCTATGGCTGCCAAGACTTCATAATAACCAAACAATATATATCCGATTTTAAACAAATATTGTCATTCTACTAATACTTTCACTTACGAAATGTAATGTAATAATAACATTTTTGATATTTTTATTGTTATACCATAGCAATCACAAGCGTTTTGCCAATTCTGAGACTTATACAAATATTTAAGCCACGCGTTGGCAGCTCTGCACTGGCCAATGCCATTCGCGTAATAGTTTCTGCAAAAGAAAGAAAAAGTGTACCGCCTGGTTTCAACAAAGAAACGCTCGGCTACGGAAATGTTTATCAGTTAAGTTAAGCAGATTTGCTGGACATGCAACATGGATTCGATTTGCAATGAGATCGGCATAAGTGCGCAGCACCTGCACGAATGCTCGGTGCCCGGACGTTATCAATTGATCTGCGACAAGCAGTGGCTGCAAACGCTTGAGCAACGGCGCAAAATCGACGTATTCAGCAGCTGCCCCCATCTGGACAGACGGGCACCCCCCGCCGGACCACTGCAGCATCCGTGGACTCGCATACTGGTGCAGGCGTATCGTAAGCAACCGCAAGCGAAGGTGTTTCCGCTGCCGCACGACACACCTGAACCACTGGAAGAGTGCGCAGCAGAAGTGGGCACCATTCCGCTTACGTACTCGCAAGCGTTGGCCTATGTGACTAGCGTCAATTTTAAGAATCTCTGGGAAGCGGCCTATAAGCGTTACCATGCAGCGCATGTCAAGTGCTCAAAAACGTGTGGCGCTGCTGGCAAATTGCTGGGCTCCCCAGCCGCCTGCGGTTTGGCGCCGTACGATGTGGTGTTGAAGGAGCTGGTGCAACGTGTCTTCCACTGCCCCATCTTGCATTGCCAACTGGATCGACTGCGCGAGGGCAATGCCAGCGGCAGCGGCAGTTGCAGTGACAATGGTAGCGGTAGTGCAACGAGCGCGAGTAGTGATACCACAACAGGTATTTATTTGTGTATTTCAGCTTTGTATTGCAAGTTATTGTTACATACTTCCATCAGGCGAATGCCATGCAAACGTGATGCCCGCCATTGCCGCTATTGAGACATCGACGCACATTTGCGTGTTTTTCCATCCGCCGGCTATTGTGACCAGTCTGTACGAGTGCATCACCTATTCGCCCTCCATACTGAACAAGTCGTACAACAAGCCGCTTTTTCTCATATACCAAATATTCCAGTTGTCGAAGGCACTGCAGGCGTCTGGTCTCTTTTTAGGCGACGTGCGGCTGCACGACATTATGGTACGCGAGAATCTGTGGCTGCAGGTTGTGCCGCGTTTGGAGGCAAATATGCTTCTGCCTCAGGGCGTCGATGATAGTGCGCATACGGCAACGTCGCCCAGCGATACTGGGCACGTCGCCGAGGTGGATTTGCAGGTGTCGTCGGATGACGCTGCTGGTGTTATTTGCAACACAAATACCGATGGCAACGATGATGATGAGGCAGAGTGCTCTAGCAGCACAAAATTTGATCTGAAGTTCGCTTACGATCTGGAGCAGTTCACGTTGCGCGAGTACTGCGAGATGTGGTGCAGTGGTCAACTGTCCAACTACGATTACTTGACAATTTTGAATAATGCCTCCGGGCGCAGCCTCACCAATCCCGCCTACCACCACATCATGCCGTGGGTGACGGATTTTACGGCACGCAACGGTGCCAACTGGCGAGATCTGAGTAAAAGCAAGTATCGCCTCAATAAGGGCGACGTACACCTGGAGTTGATGTTTTCACATGCAAGCCACCAGCATCCACTTGCTAGTGCCGGCGGCTCCGGGCTGGGCGCACATACCGACGGCCAACCGCCAATGCATTCCGTGCCGCATCACGTGTCAGACTTTCTATCTGAAATCACATATTTCGTGTACATGGCGCGGCGCACACCGCAACACATCCTCTGCCAGCATGTGCGGCCCATTTGGGTGCCCGCCGAATACCCGGTATCCATACAACGGCTGCAGCAGTGGACGCCGGACGAATGCATACCTGAATTCTACTCAGACCCGATGATTTTTAAAAGCATACACGAGGACCTGCCGGACCTGGAGCTGCCCACATGGGCCTCGTGCCCAGAGGATTTCATATGCAAACATCGCGAGGCCTTGGAGTCGCAGTATGTCAGCGAACGATTACAGCACTGGATCGACTTGAATTTCGGGTAAGCCGAAAATTGTTGACTCCTATTATTTATTATACATATTTTTTCTTAAATTGATCTCGCGCAGGTACAAACTGTCAGGCAAGGCAGCCATCAAATCGAAAAATGTCTGCCTCAGCATGGTTGATCAGCACAAGAATCTTTGCCAGCGCGGCATTGTTCAACTCTTCACTCAGCCGCACCCGCCCAAACGCTTTCCATCGCCTTGGTTCAATAAAACTGCGCCTAGGCTGAGTCAGCTGTGTCCCAGTGCACCGGTACGTCCTCCTAAGTCCAACAACAAACTTACGCCCACCGAATCCAGACGTTTGGCCAGAAGCACCGAGAATCTCTGCAATGCGGGCGATGCCAGCATAAACGCGCCTTCAACTCCGCTACACCGCGGTGCCACTGGCTCGTCGTCTTCGCCACGTATGTCGTCGCGTACGCATGCGGCCAACGATGAGCTCGTGGTGAGCACCTCAAACTTCTACCAGTCCACCAACTTTATTGATCTGCCGAAAGACTACAATCCGTGCGCGCTACTGCAGTCGCTGGAAACGATGCAGAACTTCTTTGCGCGCACATTTCCCAAACAGAAGTCGGCAAGGAACACGCTGGAGAAAATGATTAGCAGCGATTTGCTGTTCGACGAGCAATCGGCTGAGCACTCGTTCACAAATCGCCTATTTGTAGATGACCAGACAGCCAGACAGAGCAAAGCGAGCACAAAAAGTCTGCTCGCTCCCTGTGCCAACTATCTAAAGACGCGCACACTGAAGCACCTTGTGGTAGAGAAAAGGGAGCGCGAATTGCAGGCGCTCGGCTGTCTCATTGTGGAGTTGTTCGCCATGCAACGCCTGCGCGCCATGCTGATGAACGGCGTGAACGCCAGCTTCGAGGAACGACTGCAAGCGTGTCGTACTGTCGCCGAATTACACCGGCAGGACATACCAAAGTGCCTGCGTCACATTGTCGGTCTGCTGCTGCAACAGCAGCCGTCAGAGTTGGTCACCGATCAGGGACTGCCGCCACCAACCGCCAGCCAAATACTGGAGCCCATCTTTGCCAATCAGCTGATACCATTTCCCACGAACTACTATCCGACGTACACGCTCATACGCACACTGCACACCTTCGATTTTGATGCGTCGCTGCTGGAGCTCTTCACGCACTTCAACTGCAACGGTCGCGACTGCGCCAAGTACACGGAAGTGGACCGACAGCGCGTGCTGTTCGAGCGCAAAATAGCCGAATGCAAGGTGATGTCTTGCTGCGCGCACATGGGTCACCTGCTGGAACCGACAGCCTACGAGCAGTTCACCTCGGTGGAGCTTCTGCTGCCGCACATCACTGATCTTCTCACAGCCGAGCAAACCTCGATCCTGGCCGCGTGGAACCTGTTCGATCCGGTGGCGCAGGCGCTCGGCATTGCCCAGACGCAAAAGTACCTGCTGTCGCCCATCATGAAACTGTACGATGTCGAGAGTTTTGAGCGCGGCATGATTTCGGTGCGCGCGCGTTCCATCGACTCGAGTGGCGGATCGGCGAGCCAGCTGCGGTTCTCCACGAGCAGCTCATTTAAATCGCGCAAGTCGGTGAAGTTGTACCACCACAGTTTTTTATTGCGGCTGATTGTGCGCTTTGGCTTGAAGTGCTTCTTGCAGAACTTCATTGCGCCACTAATTGAGGCCGTGGGCGGTTACAAGGAGCCGGAAGACGGCAACGGTTTTCACTATCACAGCTCCACAACTAGAGATGGCAGTCGACGAACGAGCAAGAATTTGAATTACGCTGCTGCGGATGAGGACAATTCATTGACGCTGATTTCGCCGGAAGTGGGCGAGTCTGAGTTGGAGGAAGCTACGCTGCCGTTGGATGTGACAGGTGAGGTCGTGCTTCAGCTGAATTCATGCTAAATGGCTCTAAACAATGTGTAAATGTTCTTTTCGCAGCCGCGCATCTCAAGCAAGAAATCGAGGATGTCTTTAGCTTTGACGATGATGCCAACTCCGATCACATCTCCAACTCGGGTACCGCCGAAAACAAATCCGTTGACTCGTTTGACTTGCGCGCTGCTCCCGCCGAAGAAGCCAAAGAAGAGGACATTAATGCCGACACCACACCAGAAAAATTGGCCATATCCGAAATTATCTATGGCTCGAAAATCTCGAACGCCTCCTTTGAGGAAGCCGACAAGCTGTCGCAGCACAATCAAACTGCCAACGAATCCCCCACCGCACAACTGGGACCAAAGTCACCGACGATTGAGATACCGTCAAACGCCTTTAGACGCAGCTTCCAGCTGAATGCCATCGATTGCGACATTGGCTCTCGCAAGAGCGTAGACTCGTTCGAGATTATTACAAAGGCAGTCGAAGAGGAGCAAAAGCAGTTGAAATCACAACAAGCAGCTGCTGCTGCCGCCGGCGCTACAGTCAAATCGATGGAGCTGCCAGATGACGATACGCAGTCGCAGATTGCGCTCGATTCACTCCAGGCATCGGTCATATCAAAAATGTCTGAAGCAAAGGCAGCCCAAAACAATCGCATTTCAGAAATGAGTGCGGAAAGTCTGGTGTGGCTGTCGCACCGTTTGGGGCCGGCGCTGACGTCACGCTACATCACACGCAATCTGCTGAAGATGCTGTCGTTGTGTTATGTGGGACAGGAAAACCTGCTGCCCGAGGCGGGCGAACAGAACGAGGCAAGCAATCTAAACTACTTCACCATGGCCGACGCCAGAGTGGTCGGCGATCGAAGCGCTGCGCGAGTGTTGGAATGTCTGATGTCCATTGCTGGTTAGTTGAACGTAAACCTTCTGTAGCCTCTTTGTTACATACTGCCTTCGTTAATGTTTAAGCGCTTTTTGGTGAGGAGATCATACTGCTGCAATACTTTCCACACATCAGCGAACTGATTGCGTTGTGCTCGAAGCGCATCACCGGCAGCTTAGAAGGCGCCATAATTAGCACTTTGCAGCTTATCAAGTACCTGGTACCTTGTCTCATGGACGCCACCCTAATGGAACACTTGAAAGTGAATAATTCATTATAACATATTTTTCATTTCTAACAAATATATTCTATCTATTTTTCATTTTTCAAACAAACACTTTATGCGCATTTCAGGAGAACATTCTCCACGCCATTATCTTACCAATTGTCAGTCTGGTGGGCTCCACGCGTATTCTCATGCCCAGCGGCTACTTGGGACGCTCAGTGCTGGCACGAAAATTACTCGATGCCATCTATGCGCTGTGTGTTCGCATAGGGCCCGATATGTCCAAAGAGTATTTGTGCATTCCGGCATTGCGTCCATTTTTTCTCATCTTTGACAAAGCCTTTGGAATCTCGAATAATTTTAGCCAATCTTCTGGTGAGCCGGCTGTATCGCCGCCACGCAATATTGCAATGGAAGCGAGCGGAAATGGCAACGAGCGTGAAATCGAGGAAATTCGTGATGTATTCAGTCCCGCACTGGCGCACATTGCCTACCTTTCGTTCCTGCGATTTCTGGGTGAGGCTATAATGCAGCGCACTTTGTTGAATTTAGAGTTCGTGTTGACGCTGTGTCACGAGTTCGAGCAGCCAGAGTACAAGTCGTTAGATTCAGTCACAAAGACTGTGAGCGATTCGGTTGACTGTCCTACGCCCAGAAAGGATGTCTTGTTGGACGTTGGCGGCCCTTGTGCTGCCAACAGTTTCGGTACAAATGTCATTGGTAACCGCATCGAGGTTGTTACTGGAGCAACTGGATCGGCGCAGACTAAGCAGGAAATTGGGCCTATGGAGGTGTTGGATATGGTCGCCTATAAATTCGAGCAAATACCAACAACCCGTCATTTGAAGGGCAACTGGCTGGCATATTGGCGACATGAAATCAGCCGCCCTGAAAAGGACGCAGTGCTGAATTTAAAGCAAATCAAGCTGCAATCATTTGTGGGGCACACGAATTCGGTGCGTTCAATAGTGGCTTTGGATAATGAAAACAGTTTTATTTCAGCATCCAAGGTGAGTGCAATTTGATAACCAAATTACTTACTCTCTTCAATATTTGCTCCCTCTTCTAGGACAAGACAGTAAAATTGTGGTCACTGCGTAGCGAAGGCGACGGTACAAAGGCGACCTCTTGCCAATTCACTTACACTGCGCACAGAAAATCAATACACTCTTTAGCTTTCCTGGAGGCTATGCGCTTTGTGGTGTCGTGCGATTCAGGCGTTCATGTTTGGGATCCGTTCATTGGACGGCCGCTGGGTGTGCTGGATGCACCAAAACATAATCCCATCACTGTGGTTAAAGCACCACCCTCGCCGAGTCCGCTCATACTAGCCGGCACCGCTGAATCTTCGGTGAAGGTGATCGACACACGCTGCATGCAATATGTGAATGAATGGCGCGTGACTGCCGCCACACAGGGCAATGCGACTGTGCGTTGCTTAACGGTGGCGCCCTCTGGCAATTGGCTTGCGGTTGGCATGTCGTCCGGCAGCATCGTTACGCTAGACACACGCACTGGCATGCTGCTGAACAGCTGGCGTCCCATGGAGTGCGATCTGTTGCAGCTGGCGGCGCCCAACGATCAGCAGCTGGTGAGCTCGGCGCTGGATCATAGTTTGGCGGTGTGGCATGCCAACGATGGCATTTTGCACTATCAATTGAAGTAAGTTAAACGGGTGCAAGATCAACTGAATGAGTAATATTTCGTTATTGTTTTGCAGGCCGCCAGCTGAGCCGGCGCATTTTCTACAAACCATCGGCTCCGAGTTGGTTTTCGCCACCACAGGCAATCGCATTGGCATGTATGCGGATATAGGCAGTTCGCATGCGGCGCACACGGTCACCAAACTGCGCGCTGAAACATTTCGTGGCGTCTTGACGTCTCTAGCCGTGCTGCCACTAAATCGCACATTTTTGGCAGGCAACGAGAGTGGTCACATTGTGTTGCTGTGCTAGAGCAACGCGAACGTTTGATGAGCACCTTAGCAAAGTTATGTAAAGAGTTTATGGCGCACGGAAGGTGCTGCTGCTCGTGAGCGATACAATTTGATGACAAAACACAAAAGTATTTTAGTAGCTGACACCGTATCAAATACCAAGCAATATAACATATGAAATTATGGCAAATGATATTATTTTAAAAGTGCAAACACATAAAGACATTACCAACGTATATGATTTTTTACCCAAAGACAAGCATCATTCCGGCTTACAATATATGCTCTAGGCAGTGTATCCTCTTACATTATCTCATTGTACATTTAATACGTAAACTATTTATGGAAAAAGATTATAACTACACAATTATTATACACTTGTAAAAAATAAAGTTTATACAATTAGCGCAAGTAAAGCGTCGTGTGTTGTGGACATAAACTGTTAGTCCTAAGTGCTGCTACGTTTGTCTCCCTGTTTTTGCTGCGTATGCAACATATGGAAATTACACTGATTATTAAAATACGAATGAGTGTTAATAGTGTATAGTCTCGCACAAAGAGTACAACGATGCATGGTGCTTGAATTAACGAATCAATCACTGCTTGCAGATTGGAAGTTGGTGATTTCATCCTAGTTGCAGTTTGGTTACCTACTACACATGCTGGGATGTCGTCTGCACAAGCTATGCGTTTTTATTGCAAATTTCCTTGCCTTGCGTTCGATTGCCTTCAAGTCATCTTTCAAATTGTAATAGCAATTTTTTGTGCTAGTGAACTGGTTTTGTCCGGAGCCGTTCAACTGGTTTGCAAGGCTGCAACTAAACATTGCACAATTTTAAACATGCCACATACAAGGGGATACATTTATGGAAAATCTCAGTTTATATGGGAATAAATATTGTGTTAAATTACGTGTAAAAATCGTAAACAAAATATCTATAAAAAACGTTGTACTATAAATGTAAAAACTTAATGATCGCATCTTCCTCAGCACTCCATGCCACGCTGCGCTCCTGGGTGCCTCGTCAGCTCACCTAACCGATTGCGTTGGCATTGTTGGTGCGTTTGTATGTTTCCTTTATTTTCGCTTACAGAAAACTTGCGTTTCTTTTTCTTGATTAAATTTTAATAATAAAATTGTACTTTATTCGTTGTTTTTGTGCAAAAGAAAATACACAAACTCAATCAAAAGAGAAGAAAAAAACCTCACTTAATGGCAACGAAACTGGTGAATTCCGTAGTATCCAGCTGAAGCAGGAGACAGGCTGCATTGGCGCGCGGTATACGTACTTCCATACGATTATAATATACCTATATACATATGCGGATATGTATGTACGTATGTATGTATGCACGTATGGCTGTGCGAATGTGCGCATGCATGTGCACATGTGCGGAGGATTCACTTGGCTTGCAATTCCACTGCATCTTAACTTTCTTTGTGTCGATTTTCACTCTGCATCGAAGCCCATTCAAGATCGATCGTCGAGCCGCTTTTGCTATTCGCCACTTTGCTGCCAGCCTGTTACTCTGAGGATTTGCAGAGGACAATAGTGCGTCTAAGTCTTGCAGCCCACATCGCCGCAATAGGCGGCGGAGGAGTGATGCAATGCAAATGTTCTTCCTAAAGGGAGCATGACAAAGCGTCCGACCGTCGCTCGCCCAGGCGCCGAAATCAGTCGTATTAGTTTCAATTGCTAAGTGGGTAAGCGGTCCACTTCCTTTCGTGGTATTCGTGCACTTAACCTTGATTGGAAGGAGCTCATTGTCGCGATGGCATCCACCTGAAAATGTAAGCCGGCGCAGTCCTTAGTTTTATAGCAAACACTAAAGTCAGTGCCAGGCGAACAGGCCAGCAAAAAGAAGTGCAGTGATGATGTGGATCTTGTATGGGAGATGCTTGCGTGCATGTCCGGCCGACAGACAGGCAAGCGGATATATGGCTGATGTTTACCCAGTAGAGAAATTGTGTTGTGGTTGTTAGTCCGCAAGCAATATTCCTCATATTGTTAGGTTATGTTGCGCAGATTGTCAAATGGTTATAGGAAAAGGGTATTAATTGAAAAGTAGAAGCAAAGATAGTAGAACAGAGTGTTCTACAGGCTTTGTGTAAAGATTTAAACAGTATTTTAAGAAGATTTAACTTTTACTTAACTGTGCACAATTCTAATGATAAATGGAGTTTGCGGATTTCATGAACCAGAGCTGAACACAAATCTTGGGAGGGGAGCGTTTTGATTTTGTCGCAATTTTGGAACGTTAGCAGACTGACGTGGGTTATGAATAATTAAACAAAGACGTTAGAGGTGTGTCTAGATGTGTCTAGATGGGAATTGATGCCAAAGAGTAAACAATCCACAAAGTATTTATGTAGATAACTGTCACCATCAAAAAAGGAAACACCAACAACTGATCGTTGTAAACGGAGTTTTTTAAATAAGATTCAAAAAATAAGATCCAGCGGTGAAAGCTCAGTTTGAAATTTTGGAAATGCGTAGATCGAAATTGCTCCCAAACAGTAAAAGATATCAAATTCAATTCAATAAAGCGTGACTATTATGAACAGACTTCGCGAGTTTATGTAAAAATTTACATACAGTTGAACCTCGATAACCCGGCCCCATTAACCGGGAACATCTATTAACCGGGATGCTGAGTGGTTGATTTTATACCTCTATTAACCGTGATTTACCTCTATTATCCGTGATTGATTTTTTTACCTCTATTAACGGTGATTTACCTCTATTATCCGTGAAGCACATGTACTTGTGTTTGTTTTTTTCCGTATAACACACATATAAATATACATATTTATTTTAAATAAATGCATTTTTTGAAATATAATAAGATTTCTTACGTTTATAGAAGCAGTTTCACATGTTCTTATAAAAAATAAATAAAAATAATAAAATTTATAAACCTCTTTTAAACGGTATTTTCGATTATCCGTGATGAGCCCGGTCCCGAGCAACCCGGATAATCGAGGTTCAACTGTATATACATGTGTACGTACGAAAATATTTAACTTTGTATATAAAGAAACAAATGCTGCACCTTCTAATAAATTGGATCATTTACAGCCAACTATGCCTTGTCTACAGCTCTAACTAATTCAATTAGCAGATAATTGTGTTCGTTTTTGGTTGCCTTAAAGGATTTTATCGTAACCTAAGCTTAAATCAAAAAGTTGTTTGGCTTAAACAATGCATAACCTAACGTTTATGGCTTCGTGCTTGACATCCACTAACACCGCTCGCGCTTTGTATTTGCAATAAAATATCTTTTGTGTCATTGCCAAGACACCAACCTCCAACCCAGACCACGCTGCCATTCACTTCGAAATTGTGGCCAAACAGCGTCAAGCAAGCGAAACGAAAAATGCGGCAAATGAAAGCGAGCAGCTTGCATGGAATTTGGAGAATTCAAAATTTCCGAAGAGTGGTTGCATGCTATGCCGTTTGTAACAGGGCGGCAGGTTGTTTGCAGCGCGGCCGCTGCGGCTGGAATTTGAAGAGGAATGCGAATTCGGTGTATGGTGAATAAGTGGTGGTGGTTGGTGTGGACTGTTTGTTGCTGTTGTTGGCATCGATGATGAAAACGACAACAAAGAAGAGACAAGCAAAAGCATTAAAATTTCATGTAATACCAACCTACACTTGTGGCGGCGAGTACTTGACACAGGTACATATAAACGTCATATGGAATCAGCCACTTTTGGGGCAGCGCACGTACGTACATAGTTTTCTGTGCACGTATGTACATATGTATAAAGATATGTGTATACTGACGAATTTGCGTTGGCCAAAAAAATAAATATGTAAAAAATCTTTATTGTAAAGGAAGTTTTTTGCAGTCAAGGTCCTTGGAGTGGCCTGTGCGCTAGGAGCTTGGCTTGGTTGTATGCGTCAAGTACTAATATGTCCAAAAAATAAGGTGACATTGTATTTATTTTGAAAATTCTTTATTTATTCTTCCAAATCAATTTCATCCCCTTCAAAGTAATCCCCTCCCGATGCAATGCACTTATGCCAACGGATTTTCCAATCTTCGAAACACTGATTGTAGTCACTTTCCGGGATGGCCTTCAGTTCCGTCTTCGCTGCGGCTTGAATCTCCTCTATCGTATCAAAACGGTGTCCCCGGAGCGGTCTTTTGAGCTTGCTGAACAGCAAGAAGTCGCACGGCGCCAGATCAGGTGAATACGGTGGTTGCGGAACGATATGGGTTGAGTTTTTGGCGAAATGATCACGAATTACGAGTGCAGTATGGGATGGTGCATTATCGTGGTGTAAAAACCAAGAATTGTCTTTCCACAATTCCGGCCTTTTTAGGCGGATAGCGTTACGTAAACGACGCATAACGTTCAATAATATTCCTTGTTGACTGTTAACTAAAAAAAAAATAATTCTCCAAATCCTTCGACGCGCGCAGTTTAAATTCAAATGTCACCTTATTTTTTGAACACAGAGTATGTCTGCCTTGTCTTTAGACTAATTTTAAAGCGCATTCACTGAGTGTCCGCAGTTTGCCAATTTTTTGGAAACGCCTACACGAGCTCAGTTAAACAACAGTCTTCGCTTGACTGAAAGTGTGTTTAAAATGTAGAAACGCCCAATTCAAATAATGTATTAATTACATGGTGATGCAGCGATTTTTTCCTTTTACTGCTCTGTATGAGAAAATCGTAAGGGGATGTAGAATTGGTGGCATTTTTTGAAATTCGAAAAATCACTTTTAGGGCCAATTAAATTTGCTGCCAGCTAAGATTGATTTCGAGGTCATCAGGTCCATAATTTAATGGTTCAGTGGTGGATTCCGGGAGAGAGGGGTTGAAACTTTCGAAATATTAGTGTCGACTTTCAAACTGAATCCGCCCCTGCAATGGTTATTAAAAGGATGGTAAAACTTACTGAGTTTGAAACACCCCTTTTCCTTAAACAAGTACATTACTGTGGCTCAGGAATAACTTCCCTAAGTTAATATTTCAAGAGAAAACAATAAATATTTATATAGCTACTATATTAGTTAGTAAAAACAGTAAAAAAGATAACAATGCATCGGCCGGGAATCGAACCCGGGCCGCCCGCGTGGCAGGCGAGCATTCTACCACTGAACCACCGATGCTCCATACATTTCTCTCTTCTAACACACAGCTTTACCACCGCCTCGCCGGCTTCACACTCCAGTGGAAAATACCAATTGCCAGCGAAACAGATAACCCCACCACGAACCAACAATTGGTCGACCGACAGCACGACACGACTTCAGCTACCAGATAAATGCTGCCAGCGAGCACAGCACAGACACCAAACAGATGGCAAACACAACATGTCAACATTGCCAGCGCCATGGCAGTGCAGCCATGAGGCCAGACATGGGGCGAAATTTTAATTTTAGCAACCGCTGACAATGTTACCAACATTTGCCCTCAACTTGCGACCAGGCCCCCAGAAGTGGCGCATAGCCACGAAACCGCAAACTGCACGCTGCCAACAGCCACAGCGCGCCGCAGCACCGCCTCAGCGACAAGGTCTGGTTCATGTGCTAATGTGTGTGTGTGTGTGTGTGTGTGTGTGTGCGTGTTTATAAAATCGGCTGGGATTGCGGCCACTGCAGCCAGTGCCGATTTTATAACTCACACTGTGTCGAGTCAATAAATTTTCGTGGCGCTCTTAATTTTTATAGTCGCACTTGCACAGATCTGACATAATATTGAAGAGGCGCGCAGAACGCGACGAAGGCTGTCGCGAGCAGGGCGACTTTTGTTGCTCTGCGCTAGCGGTGACAGCCACAGCACTAGCGCCGACAACGTCGAGTGGCGTTCTGCATGCGCTTCCATTCCATTCCGTCGGAATCGATTCGTTTCGACCATCGGCAGAATGTGGCATTCGAATTAAAATCGAATTTTCTACGTGCAAAGTGGAACAGAACCGCAGCAACTCCGCACCAGCGACCGCCGCGAACAATTTGTCGTATTTATATTGCGCACATAAAAAACAAAAAAACGTAGCAAGTTAAGAGAAAATTAATAGCGCACTGAAGTCGCCAATGGCAGCCATAACAACAACAAACATGTTAACATAAAGCGCTCGCCGTCAACTTCTTGCTGCGGCGGCAATGTCTGATTTTTCGAGGCACCCACCCTACCGCTTGCACTATTAGGATGGCTAAAATTATAGCAAGTTGATCGCTGGTGTGTGTTTATTGTGTTTGACTCGTAGTTGCTCGCAAATGCCTTGAAATGCATGATGGCATTCAGTAGGGGTAGACGCTTGCAATTGGCAAATTCTATTCAAATAACTTTTTAACTTTATCAAGGCTAATGGTCGCAGAGTTCCTGGTATATTGCAAAGCGATAACAACCTTTGGACAATCGATAAGCGCCGAAACATTAATCTCTTCAAGTCTACAACAAGTCATACTAGACTAATTTGATCAGCATTATTTTGATTTAACAAAAGTAATTTTGCTTTAACAACCAACGGTGCTTTGCTAATTTGTATAATGGCCGAATTGTACTAAAAGCTGATTCCGTTAAATGTCGCGTAGTATTTAGTGGCCATCTGCAGCAGCGATTAAAGATGTACTAATTGAATAACGCGCCGCCGCCAACGAGCCCATCGGCGACTCAGAGGCAGTCAATGCCGTTTATTTCTTTCTTCCACGGCAGTACTGGCCGCAAGAAGAATATTTTAGAACGTTTTACGAATAGGCCACCATAATGCCTGGCCGCTGGCAGTGTTTGCAATCAGTTTCTGAAATATTTAGCAGCGCTCTTCAAGTCTCAGCGAACGTTTCATTCCCATAACTGCTGACATTATCGTTCTTTCCTACATGCTTCGCTGTGTGCTTTTTTCTCTATCTCTTCGGCCTTGTTTTGTCTGCCGTGTGACGTGCAAAAAAGCTGCGACTTAAGAACACAAGTCGACTAGCGTAGGTTGGCTGCTGGCGCTTCATTGTGCTCAGCGGCCGAAGTGTTCTGCCCAGCGCTGCGCTGCATCTGCTCTGACGGCTGTGCTCGTTCGCTGGTCTTTGGGGAAGCGAACAGCGTCACGCAGCACACCACCAATGGCGGTGGCACAGTCGGAGAGATTCGTTGCGGCGATAAACGACGAAGCGCTTGTATTGGCGTGCTGGACGCCTGTTCGCAAACGATTAAATTCAGTTTAATCATCCACTAAACAGTCTCGCCGGTCCTACCCCATTAGTTTAAATGATTTACGGGGCGCGTCCGTGCCGTGCGACGAGCGCTCTTGCACTCGCCAGCCGCCCCACCACTCAATGCGTTTTGGCACTTTTACAGCCGAGCTCAATTAGAAGTCGACAATGTAGTTTAATTTTCAATTCAAATTTCATTCAATTAAACCAACTCAATGCACTGCCGACAACACAATCCCAGACCACTTAAGTGCTGCCGCACTGTGCGCATGGCTCTACACACGCAAGCGGCGTGGAGAGTAGAAATGCACAGTGCCTTCTCGATGGGAAATCCACCGACTGCGGCGCAGTCCACCCAGCAATCCCCTGCTCGCGCGACCAGCCGCTATTGGACGAGTGCATGACTTCACTGCGCCAACTGCTCCCCGACCCACTAACGCCCGTCGGTCGGTTGGCGCACTGTTCGCCTTGTTGCTCGATTTTCTAACAACGTTTCTATTGAGTTTTCTTTGGAAATCTAGATGCCCTACCAAGACTGGTCGCGCAAGTCTGCCTGCATCGCTCTAAAAGTTATGTAAACCTAGTAAAAATGTTTGTTGTCGTATCTAAAAGAATGAAATAGGCAACACAGCGCCGGCACGGCGTGTGTTCAGCGAGTGCTCGCGCTCGCACAAGCAGTCGCTGTTGGCTGAAAAGAGTCAGCCAGTGCGCGGGCTGGGTTTGGCTCTGCGGTAGTGCTTGCTTCTCTTGAGCGTGCCACGGGCATTATTCGAGATATCATGACGAGCGCCAATTAGGAATAGAAATTCAGTATGATGTTTTCGTAAGGACGGCAGATACACGCGAGACTGTTAGCAAATTTATTATATACGGGTGGTAAGCGAAGGAAGGATACGCGATTTGTGAATGGAATATTTAGACAATTTGCAATAACACTGAAGGTGTTTAATTTAATGTGGGGTCTCATTGTCTTCGAGTTAAATGTTGTTAAGGGTTTCTATGCAATTCCTCAATATACAAGTAAACGTATCGAAACTATTACACAGCACAACAAAAAACACTTTTTTCTGTTGCATGGAGTTTTTTACTGTTTCTTACTAATTTGGGTGCGCTGATTTCGAATCTATCCTCAGATTTTTTTCTAGCAGCTCTAGTTAGTGAGATATATATGGAGGTAGTGAGATATAGGTACCGTGTCATTTTTTCAGTTTTTCCTCTACTTTTTCCATATTTTTGATCGTAATTTCTAAACCAAAAAACCGATTGACATGATTTTCACCTTATCGCATTAACAACACCGCAGGGCAACTTATTTCCGATGCAACTTATTTTTATAAGTCCGCGGTAATTGGACCTCAAAGTCGGAAAATATGGAATTTTAAGGCGTTTTCTTTGATGGTCAAAAACATACACATTTTTTTTAATCAATTAACGAGTTGCGGTGTATAATGAAAGCCGACACATCAAGCAATACAACACAGCCAAATTATGTGGCGGAATACACATTCGCATCGAAATAATTGCAAAAATGTACCATGGTGTCTCAAAATATGCTCTTTTATATGTTCCATTTATAGTCTGAAATACAAGCAAAAAACAAAAATATTTTGAATTGCTCGAAACAAAAAAATTAAAAACTTTGCATATTTTGAGGCTCCTAATTTTTTAAGGAAAAAGTATGAAAATGACTATGGTACATTTTTGCAATTATTTCGATGCGAATGTGTGTTCCGCCAAATAATTTGGCTGTGTTGTATTGCTTGATGTTTCTTCTTAAGATATTCATATACTTCGTAACTTGATTTATGAAACATCTGTACAATTTTCGCCATCAGAAAAAACGCCTTGAAATTCAATATTTTCCTACTTTGAAACCTTATTACAACGCCAATTTAGAACGCATAAAATTATTAATATCAGAAACGATGGCGTGAGATGTTGTTAGTGCAACTATATAAATTTCATGTCGATAGGATTATTGGTTCAGAAATTCCAGTCGAAAACAAGAAAAAAGCCGAGGAAAATTCGAAAAAGTGACACGCCCATTTTTTGCGATAACTAGAGCTGTTACATAAAAACGGAGTATGGTTTTGAAAACAGCGTGGAAAAACGATTCAGATTTATGTAAAAAACTCCATGCAACAGACATGCTGTTGTGCAGTGTTATTGATGATCTGCTTTCCCCCTTCTACTGGTTTAGGACGACTCCCGATCCACAATTCAAATAAAATAAGAAATTGCTCAAGTCTTTAGGGCAGTGACATCTTTCTTTTCCAAGCATTACTGTCTGTTTCGAGACACATTATCCCAGTGGGGAATAATGCGGTCTGAATTGTTTTTCGTCCTACCTCAGAAGATTCCACAGAAGAAGAACATGAAACTGCTGAAAATATTTCAGACGATTCAGGATTTAACCCGGCGTTGGTGTGGTGAAAAAAAAAATACGTTATTGGTGTGGTGGGGTATGACATACCCCAAGAGCATATAGCAGCAACATCACGAAACAACACAAATATAAAAGATAGCAATTATATATTATTCTTCATTTACTTTTACGCAAGAAAATACAAAAGCACATGCAAGCAATTTGTAAAAGAAAATACCAAATATAACAAAAATAAACGAAAAATACCGATATTTCTATTGGTTGACTTCATATAATGGGGTTTAAAAAAATGTCTGTATATAATTTCCCAAAAAACATAGTCTGTTTTAAAAATGAAATTCATATAGTTATGTGACATTAAATTTTTGGTAGCTACCCTGAAAGAGGAGCGACTTACAGGGTCTCAAAATTAGCGCATTTTTCGCAAGTCATATAAGGTTTTTGCTCTCGGACAAACCGAACATCGAGTGTTGTACTGACGACGTTTTGGTACAGCTTCGCCTTATTTCAAGGATTTACAGAACCATGATATTTTTGTGTATTAATGATATTTTTTGGAATATATGATACGATCAAAACGATTGCCGTATGTGCTATTGAATTCAATGGAACATACGACATTCGTTTTCTACGGCGACGAAATGCGAATACTGAACTGGGAGCTTTTCTTGCACGTAGCAGTTGGACAGTTGGTATTTGCCTCTTATTTTTCCGTACGGTGAATTTTTTAATAAATCGATGACTACTAAATCCATCGAAAATATCAATTTGAATTCAAAATCATTTACACGAAAAGTTACGTTATTGGTGTGGTGGGGTATGTCATACCCCAATGAACTTTAGCGGGATGTGACTCAAATCTGGTGACACTTAAGTTGTTTTTAGATAGCAAATGTGTATGGTTGGACTGTTACAGCACTAGACAGCTACTAGAAGCAATAGTGCCCACATAAAACTGACATCCATATTATTTACAAAAATAAAACCTCTGGGGTATGGTATAACCCACGATGAAATAAACAAGGTGAAGCAAATAGATGACATACCCTTATTTTGACAAAATAGCTTTTGAAAAACTGACATTTCCAAAAAAAAATTTTCTCAAAACATGAAAGTCTTTTTCTTTGTTCGCATTAACCCACTTATGCCTGGTGTATCAAAAAATCAATTTCATTATTATTGTAGTGCTTTGCTGAAAATTCTTTGTCAGAGAAAAGCTTCTATCGATGAGCGTCTTATATAATTTTTTTCAGCGATGCAGATAGTGTCTGTGGTCGTATTTATGGGCAACTGTGACTTGTAACGTCCAGGCTCCAGTTCGGAGCTATAGGTAGGAGTCTGCATTATTCCGATTCGTTGCCGTGGCGGCAGATCCCCACGCTGCATAATTATTGGTATTGCCATGTGCTGTCTTGCACAAACAGTATGTACTCGGCATTTCGATTTCGGCGATCAAATTTTTAAAACACAAGAATATTTTCCCTTTTACGTTTTGAGTGGGATTAAAAATATTCTCTCAATGCCAAAACAAAATTTGATTTCAAATGCTATGTTTCAATATAAGGGTATGGGGTGACAGAACTGTCAGCTACTTGCTTCACCTTGCTTATTTCATCATGGGTATAACCCACCACACCAATGCCGGGTTAATATAATAATACGATAGTAAATGTGAGTTTGAAGCATTTTTAATTAAAAAGCGTTTGAATTTTCTCCAGCATGTTTGAATTTGAAGTCAGAAAGTATTGAATCTAGTGAAAAATTTTAAAATGATGAATTTGAGTTCAGCTGATGGTGAAATAATACAAGGTGGAGTTCAATATTTGCGATATTTCTCACTCACTGAGTGTCAGCAAAACAATGTTGAATCTTTCTTTTAGAAAGTAGTTATTGCAGATTATTGAAAGTCATTAAGGAGCCCAACTGGAATTCGTACACATATTAAAGTGGGCAAAGGGCTCTCTCCACTTAATAAAATCGATAAGTATATAAATCAAAGTATATCCTTGAGTATATTAAAGCGTATATTAAAGCGTTAAAATTCACAGCACAGACCCGTAGACGCACACTGAGAAACACATTATTAAGTAATTTTTCCCACTTGATGTGGCAATAAAAATCTGAAGCAACAACTGCTTGTTTCAGCGTTCTCATCACATACAGAAATGTTCAAGCCAACAGTCGATCATGTGCAGATAAGCTACATCTGTCCGTCCATGAGCTGCAAGCAGTCGTTACGTTACGGCTTGATTGAATTTCTGCAGCCAATGTCAATGAAATGAGCTGCATGTATACTTTTAAACTGACCCATATTTCGGTGGAGGCAACGAAACACGTGCTAAAAGTGTAATATGTAGATTAAAAAAATGAAGGTTGACACCGCCATTGAAAACATCGAAAATATCTTGAGTGGTTGTTTGAAGTGCTCCTTAGACAGTGTATGCCAAACTTTGTATTGCGGAACAGTTGAAATGCCCGAAACTGTTTTGCAACAACATTGAAAATGTTATAATTTTAAAGTAGTAATTTTTAATTTGTTTTTAATTTTTAAGATTTTTCTTATGCCAACAACAAAAAATTTAAAAGTTTAGTATATTTTCACTGAAATCAATCAATTGTTAAAAATATAGATTCTATCTATTTATTTACTTACTAAACTAATCATATTAACCCATTACCAGGTTACGGTCTGCCGCAAAAGTTTTCTATAGACACCTCTGCTTTGAGCGCCTCCTCTAGTTAGTCACACAAAGAGATGATACGGTGACTTCAACTTGGTCCTTCCACCGGAGACGCGGTCACCCTCTTCGTCGCTGACCTCCAACTCCACTCCAAGCCACTCTCGCCCGGCGCTTCATCATCCGTACCGGAGACATGGCCAAGCCCAAGTAGCCGCTGGATGTTGATTCGCTGTGCTATGTCCATGTCTTTAAACATCTCACACAGCTCGTTGTTCATTCGTATTCGATAGTCGTTGCCAATACGAAAGATAACCTTCGTATATTTGTTTAACCCAGTTATGCCGATCGTACTACATGTAGTACATCTGTTTAAAGGTGCTGCGGTAACTGTGCTTTAACACTAGAAAGACGCAAGTTTTCCATACCTACAAAGACTACATTTTATATACGCTAATATCTCGAAAAGTACACATCGGATTTGGCTAAATGTAATTGTAGAACCCTAATTGTAGAACTAATTGTAGAACTCGATAAAAAATTAAAGTCCTCAAAGCAAATGTTGATTGAAATACTAAAGAAAACACAGATATTTATTAGAGAGCTGCATAAATCTATTTAAACTCGATGCCTTCACGTGCAGTTTCAAAAACGGAACACGTATCCGAAGAGAAGCCGAAAAAAAGGTACTCATTTTTCGGTACCTCTAAATTGTCGAGTAACTGCACGTTGTTACTCGACGCTGAGCGAGCAGCTTCTCGTTGCTACTCGACGCTAGCAGACTTCCTTCTCGGTGTTACGCAAATACTCACGGAAGGTGTCGAGTATGTCGGAAGGTTTGAAACTGCATGAAGTACCGCAAATACTCGCGGAAGGTGTCGAGTATGTCGGAAGATTTGAAACTGCATGAGGTACCGCAAATACTTTGTGAAGTTTGAGTTGAATATGCTCCAAAGGAATGTTGCAAAGCATTGCGCGAAGCATAATTTTTTTTATTTTATATTTATTTATTTATTTATAACGCATAATATGAACAAATATATGTTATTTTAAATATTAATTTATAAAAAACCTTTCCCTTCCCACATTAACAACATTCATTGATTTCAGCTTCCACGCGTAATCGCTCGAATTTTGATTACGGGATGATAAATAAATAAATAAATAAAATAACTAATAAATAAATATTTTAATTTTGATTTATATAGATTTAAAAATATTTAATTATAATAAGTATTCAAAAATTAATAATATAACTATAATAAATAATTTAACTATATTTGAAGATTTTAAATCAATTTACTGCATAAACATAGCAAAAACATTCTAAGTCCAACCACAACGCCATTAGCAGCAGCAATATGTGGTCTGCCGTTGACCTTGAAGCTGCAAAAATTCTCGAGCTTCCGTAGGAAGGTACCTCATACTCGCGGAAGTTTTGCTATTATGTTCCTATTTTTACATGTTCCTATTTTTTCATGTTCCGATTTTTCGGCTACCGCTTTTTTGCGGCTTCCTTCTCGTTGCTTCTCTTCTCTACGCATGAGCAAGTGAACGAGTAAGAGCAGTATGCCTACTCAACGGCGATAAGTGAAGTATACGTATCCGACACCAAACTTCTCATGTGCAGTAAAAATTCATCCGATGCGGCTCTCTAATTGATAAACAAAAAGTTGGAAGAATGAAGGCATGAATTAAAGTTGGAGAATGTCGAACTCATTGCCGATTTCAATTAAAAGTGTATCCAATAACCACATTTTTAAGCATCTTCATTTTCAGAATTTCTCTAAATGATTTATCTCCCTATATCTACACATATCTATCTCTTCTTTTTCTCTGTTTTCTTCTGTATTTCTTATTATTTTCTAAATATTTAATGGTATTTTAATTTAATTTATATTTACAACCCAATTCTGTACACTTGATAAATTCACCATATTGACTATTTGTCAAGTTTTTACTTTTTGTCAAGAATTGGCATTCTATTCCTAAAAATAAAAGCTCTTTCTTGATAAATTGTCAAAAGTGTGAATGCTATTGACACCAGCATACAAATTGGAATTTTGCCTATTGAAAATGGAAGAATCGTGCATGTTAACACTTTTAGCGGTTGAGGAGGATAGAAGAGAAGAAATCAGAAGCAGAAGAAAACAAATAATTTGCCTTCGTTGAGCGAAGAAGAATTCATGAAGAATTTCCGGCTGACTCGATCCTTGTGGCATCGATTAATTGAGGACTTGGCGCCACATGACAGAGAACATTGCTATCTTTGCCCATACGCGTTCTGGCGGCATCGCATTTTTTTGGACATGGATCCTACCAAAAATGCGTCAGTAATAACTGTAATTTGCCTATGAGCCAATCATCTGTCTCACAAAATAAGAATTTTTAATACAAATTTAAAAATAATTTCAAAAATTACTTCTCTTCCAATTTTTTATTTGTCTTATTTTTTGACAATTTGACAGCTATCGCATATTCACCTTATGTTGAATTAAATGAGCTTTTTACTTTATCAATGTTGCATCAGAATGCCAACAAAGCTTTTGCTTAATAAAAATCTTGACAAAATACCTTGATAAATAATTTGTCAAGAATACACAGAATCAGGCTGTTAATGTTATTTATTATTATTACTCGTTACTAATGTACTCTTTTTGTAGCATTTTAAAGAGCAATCTTGTATGCTAAATCAATGTTAAATAAATAAATAAAAGTGACGTAAATTAGTCATACATTTATTATTTCGCATGTTTTCTAATGACATCACACATTTATAAATCCAAAGTCAAGTTTTGGACATGGCATAAAAAGTTAGAGGTGTTCCTTATTGCAATTTTTTAGTCCAAGTGACTTAAGGGTTAATGGTCTGACAAGCCGCTCTGGCAAATTTGCTTCGCACACAAATCACCCTGTTGCCACTTTTGCTTAGGCTAAGAACTATGCTACTTATTTTCTTTCGCGTCAGACACAAATTTTGCTGCTAATAATATTTTGCGGCTACTAACTTTAAAGTAGGGCAAAGCCAACGAAGTAACGTCAAACCTTTAAAACAAATAAATAACTTTGATGTAACAATAAAAAGGAAAAACGTTCACTTAGTAGAATTGATCGCACCATGAACGAATCGTCCAGTGCAGCAATCACAGTACCAACATTCGGCATTAAACAAGAAATCACAGAACGCAATGCGGTGGCCGAGGGTGCTGCATGCTGCGGAGTTAAAGTTGAGAAGGAGCAGTCGGACTGTAATGCCGGGTCCATTGAGATCGAGAACAATTTGGCAACTAACATCAAGCAGGAGGAGGAGTGTAGCATCGATTGCAGCGAGGATGAGTTCATATGGGAGAATGCCGACAACGAGCAGGCATACAACATTTACGACGTGTACGAATACGACGCAGAACAGCCACAAAAAGAGCATTGTCCTACTACCCGTTCGAGGGGGAATATTACAGCAGAAAAAGAATTGTCATCGTGCACAGACGACGAGATGTTTAGTGGCAGTAAAACTGATTACTGCCAAAGCGAGGAATCATCCGACGATGAGTGTGAGCGCGCACCAAAAAAAGCAGTTCCTAACCGTAAAGGGAAGAAACAGTTGACGCCAATTGCAACAGCAACCACCGCCAAGCGCGGCATGAAACGCAAGATTATCAACGTGCGAGACGAAAAACCCAAAAACCGAATGCCGAAAGATTTGCAGCAAGTTGTTATGCAAAAGATGAATGAAATTGCGAAAGTTGTCGAGATTTACAGAAATCCCAACAAACCGCCGCCGGCTGTCATGGCTCACGCTCGCTCCACGCACGCGTCGACGCAGTTGCAAAATTCGCGAGTCCAACATGACGCTTTCCTGCGAATAAACTTTCTAAACTGGATTTGCCCTGTCTGCGACATCGATTGCCACTCCAACTACAAGTGGCGTCAGCACCTGGACGAAATTCACCAGCTGCTCGAGCGCGAGAATTTGAATATGGAGTACCTGTCGAACAGCAGGGCACGCTGTCGGCAGTGCTGCGATGAAATGCCGTCGATCTTTTGGACTGTGCTTAAGCACAAAGTGACACACCTGCCGCATAGTGATTTTCTCATATGCAAATTGTGTCACTGGCGCATAGGGAGCATGCGCGGAGCGCTGCTGCATCTGCGGCGAGAGCACGCTAACGATACGATCAAGCCTCCTCCTGCCTCCTGCCCGCCTCCTGAGGCCAGCGTGAGTGTAAAGTTGGAATCGAACGAATGCATCTGCCCCTTCTGTCAGCAAAGCTTCCTTGCACTGACGCCCATGATGGCGCACATCAAGAGTTTGCATAAAAGCGTGAATGCCGCCAAGGCTGTGTACTTGTGTCCCGATTGTGGACAGCGGATTCAAACGAAATCGCGCTTTCACAAGCATATTGTTGAGGCGCACGACTACGACTCGGTCGAGAAATTGCGCTGTGTCGAGCTTGAAGTGGCTTGGAACAGCACGACCAGGGCTTTTAAATGCCTTCAGTGTGGGATGATTGAACCGAAATCAGCGCCGGTCAAAATGCGGGAGCACGCGCTGAGCCACAGCGGCGTTAAGTGCTTCCTGTGCGTCCACTGCGATCTCAGCTTCGAAAACAGCAAAGAATTGCGCGTGCACTTTTGCGACGAGCTGCGGCAGAAGTTCCTCTTTCCGTATAATTTGGATGTAGCACATACTAAGGGGAAGCGTATGTAAAAACAACATACTAAATACGGCAATTATAATTTTGTTTGTTTGTAGATAAGAAACCCAGATTTATCCGGTACGTTTGCCCCATGTGTGGCGAGGAGACCGACAGCAAAACCAAACGTTTTGAGCATGAGGAGTCCGAGCACAGCATGGGTACACCGGAAGGCTTAAACTTTGCCCTGGTTGAAGGAGATGGTGACGACGAAAGCGGGGCCACGTATAAGTGCACTGTGTGTGAGAAGAAGATGGCGCTGAATGTGGCTGTGATGTACACGCACGCCGTTTTACACATGCCGTATAACCGCTGGAAATGTGGCAGATGTAATGTGCCGTTTCGTCGACTGCAGCATACGTATTTTCACAATTGTACCGTGGCCGTGAAGCGTCCGAGAAATGGCCATGTTTATTTGCATAAGTACGAATATATGATGATACATGTCTGTCCCGTGTGCAATGCAGATTTTGCGCATCGGCGCCAGTGGTGGCGACATTTGAGGGAAAATCATGCGCTAAATACATTGGCCGACATGCGCATGGAGGCGGTGGACAAGCGCTTCGTGCGCTGTTTGGATTGCAACGCTCTGGTCCGAAGTCGTTACACTAACAGGCGCGAGCACCGATTTCAACATTTGGGGTACAAGCCGTACCGATGTAAAGGCTGTGCGAAGACCTTCAACACACTTAGCGCCATATCGCGTCACATCGTCGTCTGCAATAAGGGCGCCGGCATTAATAATGGAATGCCTGTGCGCGCAAAGGATCAGCCGGCACCACCAGCACAGTTTGAGCACAAGTTTGTGAAAATCACATGTCCAATATGCGCCGATGTAGCGTTCACAACATTACCAGAACAGCTGGCGCACTTTCGCAGCGTCCACAATCACTTCAGCGACAAGTTCACTCTGCATGCTAATGGCTCCATGAACTGTCAGGTGTGTGGCAAGTACTTTCAAGACTCCGACAAAGTGGCCATGGTGAAGCATCAGCGCAGCCACTTTGTGAAGAACTGCTTTCATTGTCTGCAGTGCGATTCCACAGCGCCCACCTTGAGCAAACTACATGGTCACATTATGATTGCGCATGCGGACGAGCTAAACCGTTTGGAAGCAGAAGCTCCAATTCAACTTGAAACAGAAGATCGATTGGAGAATGCTGACAGCGACTTGGTACAGGGATCAATAACGCGAATTGCAGTGAAGACTGCTAATTCGCCAGTGTACAGCCAGTTTGCCAAATACATTTCGTACGCTTGTCCCGAATGCAACGAGCCGCTTCCAACCGAAAGCGATTGGCACGCGCACATCAATAGCCTTCATAGCTTTTTCAACGAAGAGGAAATGCATCAAGAGTTCACCCTCGACGGCGAATTAGTATGTACGGTTTGCGGCGTCAAAGTCAACCATGCTATTTACCACCAGCAACGTCACAAGCTGACGCACATGCCGTACAAGTCATTCATCTGTACGCTCTGTACGCATCGCTCCAACACGATTGGCGTGCTCATACAGCACCTGCGTCGTAAGCACTTCATGCCCGGTCAGTATAAGTGCGAGGTATGCGCGCAGGTATTTGGCACTTCGTACGAGCGCTACAAGCATATCAAGGAGCACGATCCCGCCGACTGGCCGCCGTACATGTGTCGCATTTGCTGTGCAGTGCTGCGTACTAAATCGGCGCTGCTGGGTCACTTGGACACGCATGACCCAAACCGACAAATGTTTCCGTGTGCAACATGCAACTGCGAGTACTCGAACCCGAGAGAGCTGCGTCGCCACTTGCAAGCCTGCCATCCGGGCGCAGCCGATCCTTTCGAGAAATACAAATGTGCTGTTTGCGAAGAGAATTGTATAAGCTCGGATGCGTTGACTGCCCACATGCAGCGGCACGATGCTAGCGAAATACCTAAAACTGTTTGTCCGATCTGTGGCAAGATATTCAAGGTGGCCAAATCGTGTGCGGTACATAAGCGGTCCATACATAAGCCTGCTCCTATATTGTCAAACAACTCCGGTGCGAACGTAATCGAATCAACAGGCACACACTGTAAGCGTCCGAAGAAACCAATACTCAGCAAAACAAACGGAAAGGCAGCAATGTCGTGCAGTAGCACTGAGTCTAAAGATGAGCGGTCCATACATAAGCCTGCTCCCATCACGCCACACAGTTCGAATGCGAATGAAAAGGAATCAATAGGCAAGAAGGGTAATAGTCGGAAAAAACCAATAATCCGGAAAGCAAATGGAAAGGCAGCATTGCCGTGCACTAGTACTGAGTCTAGAGATGAGGACCCGGATGTTGAGATGATTGTGTCAAATGACAATTGAGAGACATTTCCGGACAATGATTCTTGATTAATCGCTTTCTATAGGTTTATTGACAATATCTTTTTTTAATGCATAGATGAAGTTACACATTTTAACAATACAAGTAGGACTATGCGTTCATAAAAATTAATTCCATTTTATAACGCATACCATAAGGATATAATTAAACTTAAAAGTTGAATTTAATCAGTTAATTACTACTAAGCGTGAAAGTAAATTATAAAAAACGAAAAGTGCATAGAAGCATAGATTTAAAGCTTAAAACAACATAAAGGAAACTCGGAAATAAGAAAAAAATCGGAAGAGATCTCCATACAATTCGAAACTGACTGAATTCATTGATTCGAATTGCAAAATTTCGGGATCATAAACATGAAGGAAAAAGCAAATAAAAATTCAAGCAACTTATAAATACACAAATTGAATTGTTAGAAAATAAATCAATAAGAGTAAATATTGGTAAAAAACAATAATTCCAACTTGTATGGTTTTAATTTAATGCTATACTAAAAGAAACTCAATAAATGCACTTTGAATTGTCAGTTCAGTTACATGTCCCAGTGGGGATCAGTTACATTTCCCCAAAACTGATTTCATGGTGATTATAAATATGTTCTAATAACCAACTGTGGGGAATACCAGTCTGACTGACAAATGTTAATCTTTGCATATTGCCACTTACGCTGTTCTGCCCTGTGGCTACAGCTGTTATCTACGCCATAAAAAAGTTTCGATATGGCAGTGTTGTGCTTGTGTTGCACGTGAAACCGTTTGCACAGTAAATCCTAAGTAGCGCGACTTTTTGGGCGATGTTATGCTGCCGGTCAAATGATCGTCGGTCACGTCACTTTTTACGCTCTCGTTTTGATTTCTCTACTCCGTGCCGAAAGCATGTTAAGCTGACGGTCATTTGATCGCCGGTCACCACTACGATTTTCGCTTACTTTTACTACTTTTTCCGCACTTTTTATTGGGACTTTACTTTTTCAACTACAATTGGCAATTAAAATGTAAAAGTCTTTTTCGCACTTGTATCGTTCTGAATAGCACATACAGTACTTTTCGCTTAAAGCGAACTTCGAGAGACAAAGGGCAAAATGGTTCGTTTTAACCGAAAGTTCATGAGAACGTGTCCAACAGCATCCATAGAGGTTCTCCTCGAACTAACACCTCTTCACTTACACATACAGACCCAGGCGAAGAGGGCTCTTCTACGGATGACTGACATAAATATCGGGAATGAGGGCTTTCTGAGCCGTAAGAGGATTGATACTCTTACAAATCAGTACCCTGACATTGCAATACCGAGGGACACAATCTCACTAAAGTTCAGTTTTGTCAAAAGATTTAAAACTGAACTTAGTAACTAAAAGAACTGGGTAGGTATATCGGAAACGTATCTGATAGACCAGCATATGATATCCTGGTACACAGATGGCTCCTTAACGGAGGAGGGTACCGGGATAGGCGTATACGGGCCGAGGATAAGATACTCGGAACCTACGGGAAAACACACCACTATCTTCCAGGCGGAAATATACGCCATTGAAAGGTGTGCTTATTTCAATCTGGCGAGGAGATACCGGAACCGTAAGATTGCTATCAAGCGGCAATCAAGGCTCATAGATCCTACCAGGTGTCGTCGAAACTGGTTTTGGAGTGCCTTGAGAAGCTTAACGAGCTTGGCCGTTACAACCAGGTCTGGGTACTTTGGGTTCCGGGCCACGCTGGCATTGAGGGAAACGAAAGGGCCGACGAACTGGCAAGGAAGAGAGCTTCCACACCTTTTGTCGGCTCTGAACCCTTTTGTGGTTTGGGAAAAGGAGCTTCTTCTATCCTAACGAGAAAGGACGAGATAACCAGAAGGACTCAATACTGGGAAAATCTACCAGGTCTAGAGCATTCCAAGATGGTTATCGGGTCCTACAATAGGAAAAGATTCGAGGATTGCATGACCCTATCAAAGAATAATCTAAGGATTATCACGGGAATGCTAACAGGGCACTGCACATTGAATTATCATCTGGCCAAACTATGGAATCCGTGAAAACGGTTATTGCAGGTTCTGCTTGCAGGAAAACGAGACTGCATTACATATACTAGGAGAGTGCCCTGTACTCATGCATAAAAGAAAGAAACACCTGGCGGACCATCTTATACCAGGTACGGACTGGGTATCCAGAGGTGTAGGAAGTATATTAAAATTCCTCCAGGATACCGGACTCACTGACAGTCTGTAAAGTCCAAGAAGGGGGCACAATAGATCTACAGGTCGCAGTGCATCATCCCCATCAATAATAATAATAATAATAACCGAAAGTTCGCTTTAAAAGGGGTCCATAATAAGCGAAAACATAAAGCGCGTACTTTTGAAATTGGTTCGTTTTAAGCGGAAAATCGTTTTAAACGGGTTCGTTATAAACGAAAAGTACTGTATTTCTAAAGAGATTCGGAAGGACTGTTATATCTGTTCGGTCGAGGAGGAGGATAAGATTCGGCGGGGAGTAGGGGCGATCCCCCATATACCGCCCTTGAAAGGAAACCTGTCGGAAATGTATAGTTTTTTTAAACTAATTTTTTTAATTTTAGCTTCGAAACGAGAAAAATTTTATTACCTGCCAATAAGGTGGAGTGGTTAGGTGGAAAAGGAGGGCAGAGGGGTAATAACCCTCTTAAGTGCAAGTAGGGCTTCAGATTCAGTAAAATATTTACAGTACTTCTGCATCCAAACTCTTTTGTGTGGCCGGCCTTCGGCCGGGCTGCTTGAAAAATAACCCTCATAGGAGCAACTATGTAGGGGCGGAGCATCAGTAAGGTGCTAACAGTATTTCTGTATTATAATTCTTTTTCCGTTACCGGCCTTCGTTGGAATTATATCGTCAGCCTTAAATCAAAATAAGTACAACTAATATAAAAATAATTAAATTTTATAAACACGTTGAATTGCTTTTAAATGTGGCTAAAACTCGAATTAAAACGTCTATATGGCAATGCTGTCGATATTTCTTCATCTGTTTTGCTATTGCGAATGCCAGTTGTATGGAGTGGAAGAAGAAGTGTTGAATTGCGAGGCGTTTTTTGTGGTTTTTAAAAATTAATACGCGTTGTAACAGTCGTCGAGTGCGGTTCGTAATTCGTCGCAGTGTCAGTGTAAACAAATCCTCAGAGTGAAATTTCATACCTACCAAGACAATAACGGGCTTAAGTGCAGAATAGCGTACCCTCGTGAAAAAAATTAATAAGTATGCTTATACAAAGAAGCTTGGCTCCTGAGTCTAACAAACTAAAAATTTTGCTGGGGAAACGCCTACCAAAGGCGTGGCACGGGGTCAAAGTTCAAAACTTTTATCAAAATAACTCATTCAATTTTCAATCGATTTATATGATATGGGTATCAAACGAAAGGTCTTTTTCATTCCTTTATTTTGGTGTACCACATTATATACTTTATATGTACGAGTAAAAAATTATAAGCAAAAAATTATTTTTTTTTTATAAAATTTACAAAACCCGATTTTTTTCTCGAAAAAAACCAAAATAAAGATATAATAAATTTGTTACCATATATTCTCTACGGAATTCCCTTTACAATGAAATATAGAACATTTGAACTTTTTTGGTTTTATATTTAAATTTATATTGAGTTAAAAGAATGTGCCTGCAAGGGGATTCTACGGTTTCCGTAGCGGCGCCATTTGATGATGTTTTTAGATAGATTGACCGAAAATAAATCGAAAATGAAGAATAAAATTTTTCGATATCTCGTTTCGTTTTCGAGATATCGAGATTCAAAGCTTTTATATTTCCATATTGTGCAGACCTGACTGTTGCCTGATGTGGTGGTGACTCCCATGAGGGTTATTTTTTTAGCGCCCGGCCGAAGGCCGGCCACCTGGGAAAAACTTATTGCCAAAAAAACTATGGCTTGGAACTATGAATTTGAACAAAAAATACTGCGCACACCTGACTGTTGCGTGATGTGGTGGTGACTCCCATGAGGGTTATTTTTCAAGCGCCCCGGCCGAAGGCCGGCCACACAAAAGGTACTTGAATGCAGAAATTCTTTGCTTAGGCGCGATATTTAATTAAAATACGCATTGAAAGAAAACAAAACTGTATGTTTTTATATTTCATTGAAAAGAGAATTCTACACGCTATAATATGGTGTAAATTTTTTTGTATCTTAATAACGAGATTATTCGAGAAAAAAATCGGGTTTTGTAAATTTTATAAAAAAAAAATAATTTTTTGCTTATAATTTTTTACTCGTACATATAAAGTATATAATGTGGTACACCAAAATAAAGGTATGAAAAAGACCTTTCGTTTGATACCCATATCATATAAATCGATTGAAAATTGAATGAGTTATTTTGATAAAAGTTTTGAACTTTGACCCCGTGCCACGCCTTTGGTAGGCGTTTCCCCAGCAAAATTTTTAGTTTGTTACATTCACAAAACCAAGCTCTATACAGCCAAATTTTTTTTTTTTTTTTCACGAGGGTACGTTATTCTGCACTTGTTCCCAATAACGATTTTGTGCCTACGAGCCTTTGTCTGCTTTGGACAATATAGTGCTGTGTAAACAAATATACAAAAGGGACAAAGTGCCTGCGGTCGCGAGCGCGAAAAGAGACGCCATGGTGTCGCCGTCGTGGTCGGCGTCACAGGCAGAATTCGAGGAATTTTCGTCGAGCCAGGAGCCCCCGGTTAAAAAATTTAACAGTGCAATCCAGAAACCGAAAGAGATGCTGAAACCGAAAATCAAACTACGAAAAGACTACTACTGACAAAGCGTCGGTAAGCCCCTTACCAGATGTGGACATGAGCGAGGAATGTGCCACAACCAGTGCATCGAATAAAGTAGCTCATAAATTTGAAACCGTAACATATCCCAAAGATTTTATCGGAGATGTATTTGTTCTTGTTGACTCCTCTGCAGCAGAGGATATGAAAAACACAAAAATAAAAAACGGGTTATATTTATGGGAAAAGATTAGGAACGTTAAAGCCAAAGGGATAGTAGCCATCATGAATGAAAGAATACAAGATTACGACATCCGAGTGCTGACGTCACGCGTGCCCATTGCTAGAGTTACCACCCCACCTTCAAAAAATTGTAGTTCTAAACGTAGTCAATTATCGTAATATATGGTCAATTAAATCTGTTCTGATACCAAATTGTTTGATAAGTATCTTAATCTATGCAAATACTTTGAAGGAAAGTTCAATTTCACACGGAACAAGAACTTTTTGCACCTAGTTAGAAATTTCAAAATAAAAAAGAAACGACTTTCAATTTCAAAAAATGTCGCTCGGCAGCTCTATTTAGAAACGATTTGAACAGCAAATTTTGATTGGCCGACGGTTTCTTTTGAATTTTTCGCGAGTTTTACTGAATATTATCATTTTACCCTCAAAAAGTGATTTTTGCCTCAAAAACGTAAGTATTGAAGTGCATTTCCTGTACAAATTTGGTGTAAAAAGTGTTTTTTTTCCAAAATAGAAAACACAAAACAGTTTGACAGTTGTTCATGTGTAGAAGTGCACATGTATACACGCATAGAAATACATTCGCAAAATTTCGTGTTTTCTGTCTCATCGCTTGTCTCCCTTTGATTTCCGAATGAAAACACATTGTGAAGATAGGTTAGTGCCAATATAGAAGTATTACATATATGATGGAATGTGTCTAGTCCCAAACAGCAATCGCTGGATCTACTGGCGCACGAATGCAGCGTCGTGCACGAAGCCAACCGCAGAGTTTAAAAATGCATTGAGGGATTACAGCATCTCAAAGTGGCAAACGCGATGGGACAACGCAGGTAACGGGAGAAGACGTGAAGGATGAAGCACTGGGCAGTGGTCACCATACCAGCGAAGAGTACGCGCGCCATCATTGCAATAGTGCAAGAAATTTTTTGAACTTAATATTAAAATATAATAAATATAAACAAAACATAAATATAAAAAAAAAACAATTTCACGAATTTTAATTTTTTTGTAGTTTAGTGTGCTGTTCGTCCCACTGTTCCTACAAAAAATTTGACATATTGTCATAATTTCAGTGACGTCATGAGTGCCGCTGTCAAATTATCTGTCTCGGATGTCGTAACCTTATATTCAATAAACCTTGGTAGCCATTAATGCCATAGCTTTATCTTTTTACAAGATAAAGTTTAGTAATGTTTCAGACGCAAACAATTTCATTACAAATGAGCAGTTAAAAATTAACAAACTACGTGCCTTCATTCCAAATAGCTTTATAGAGACATATGGGGTCATTCGCAATATCCCATTATACCTGTCGGACAAAGAAATATTTGATCAACTGAGTCAGAACCCACAAAATAACATCAGTACAAAGATTCACGAAGCGGGACAACAGCGATCCAACTAAATTTATTCCCACATACGCTGTGAAAATAGGGTTTCTAGGCAGTGAAATTTCAAGCGAAATAGTGCTAGACTATACCATGCTAACTGTCAGCCATTATTTCCCTCCGGTAAGACAATGCAATAATTGTGGACGTCTTGGACACACACAAAGAGGATGCCGATCTCAAAAACGGTGTTTGAAATGTGGCTCCCTTGATAACTGCGGAAATGACTGCTCTCCTAATAAGTGCATTTTATGTGGCGAACAGGGTCACAGCGCTCAGGACAAAAACCGTTGCAAGATTTGGAACCGTGAAAAAGACATTAAGGGGGTCTTCTGGTTACGAGCTGAAAATTTAAGTCTATTTTTCGGAGTAAATTGCGAAGGAACTACTTGAGATAATCCAGTAATTCTTCTTTTATTTTATTGATACATGCTTTATCTTGTAAGATCAAATTTTGGAAATTAAAAGTCATCACACTCGCGATTTTAGAACGACCTTGAGGTTGTTGCCTTTTTTAAACTTGTTGGTAAGACTTCTTCAAGAAATATTAATCGAATTCGATCAATTTTTTTTTTCAGTTATTCAGGAGACATATGGCTATGTTTTCCCGTGTACGATTTTTTTTATTTTCAAAATTTTCAAAACTAGGAGGTTTTTTGTAAAAAGTTTGATTTTCGACCATGTTTTTTGGTCTATTGGTGAGTGTAAAAATGGAACAAAATAAAAATTTCAAAATCGTACACGGGAAAACATAGCCATATGTCTCCTGAATAACTGAAAAAAAAATTGATCGAATTCGATTAATATTTCTTGAAGAAGTCTTACCAACAAGTTTAAAAAAGGCAACAACCTCAAGGTCGTTCTAAAGTCGCGAGTGTGATGACTTTTAATTTCCAAAATTTGATCTTACAAGATAAAGCATGTATCAATAAAATAAAAAAAAAATTACTGGATTATCTCAAGTAGTTCCTTCGCAATTTACTCCGAAAAATAGACTTAAATTTTCAGCTCGTAACCAGAAGACCCCCTTAAACAAATCATGACAATTAAAAAACTCTCCAGAAAGGAAGTTATTAATACTTACAATCCGTCTTCAACAAATCGTTTTGCGTTAGTAGAAAACTATAATCAAGAATTTCCAGCACTCACAACCACTCCTAATCACAAAAAAAGTAACGATCAGGAAGTTAATCGCATACTTACTAAGGAATCCTTTAATCAAGTAGTTAAACGTTACAACAATAGAACAAACAAAAATATTCCACCCCCTATAGTTACTAATCGTAATAGACAGTACAGCTAAAAGACCAGCACACCAATATCTATAAAACCAAACCCTCACAAAGTTTCAGAAATAGAAAAAAATTACGAATGAACTCTGTAAATTTGTAGGAGACTACTTTAAAAAATCTGATAAACAAATCGAGCTAAACGCCATATCACATTTCAGCAAAAGACTGGAAAAACTTTTTACAGATTTTGACCACGAGGTCATCAAGAACTCCTCTGAAAATCTAAGCTTCAATGAAAATCTTCAATATAACTGTCAGTCACTAACAAGCAACTCATCCAATATTGAATTTTTTCTTAATCAGAATAACTATGATATCTGTTGTTTAAGTGAAATCTTTTCTCACAATGACATCAGAAACCCACACAAACTCATAAATTTAACATAGTAAAGAAAACAAGACCCGATGGCTATGGCGGAGTCGCCATAGGTGTCAGAAAATCAGTACGTATTAAAAAAATACACTACAATACTAACCACGACATTGTGATCATTAAAACCCAAAATTTAACTCAAAATTTCACAATTTGCTCAGTTTACTTTGAACCGAGTCTTAGTATTTCCGATTTTACCACCGAGATAAATAGTCTTTTTTTCCTTTTTGGGCAACCATCAAAATGTAATTATTGCAGGGGACTTCAATGCGCGCCACTCTGACTGGGGGGACCGCGCAAACACACCCCGAGATAGAGATAGTCTCAATCGATAGAGGTAGTCAAGAAAGATAGTCTCAACACTACTAACTTTATGTGTTTGAATGACGGATCGAAAACATTTCAACGGGACTTGAACAACCCAGCAGGTACCGTCACAGATCTGACCCTGACCAACTCTACTCTTCAAGCGACTTGGTATACAACGCAAGTTCTATTGGGAGGTAGCCATCATTTTCCAATTACTGTTGAATTTCAAAGAAGTGCAATCATGTGCAAAAAATTCGTGGCAAAGAGGAAACTTTTCGCTGCGCTACATAACTTAGATCTTGAAGCTGATATTGAAGACATCTCTGAAAATATACAAAATGGAATTAACGACGCAACTTTCCAAGTCACAAATAAGAGGACCCAAAGTATTGGTGGAATGATGAGCTAGACAGACTTTTTAGGTTACAAGTAGCCTCTCTGAATAAATGTAACAGATATCTATCTCCCCAAAATTTTGAAGATGCAATTACGGCAATGTCCACTTGGAAAGATGCGGTCAAAAAAGCGAAAAAGGACAGTTACAATGAAAAAATAGATGAACTCAACAAAAACGCAAACACACGAAAAGCATGGCGTTTTATCAAAAATGTCAAAGGTAGCCTTAATCGCCATGAATTCAGTCAGTGGGATGATGAAAACAATGACGCATATCTAAGCTTCTTGAAAAGTCAGGTTCCTACTAGGCCCATAAACAATCCAACACTTCTAACATGGTCATCTCCCTGCACTGACCTACGATTTACCTTCGAAGAATTCACCAACATCTTAAAAAACAGAACCAAGCCATCCGCGGGAGGGCAGGACAGGGTCAGGGTCGGTTAAAGCTGTAGGCCGCGGTGCCCTACTTACGGCCTTAAACGATGCGTTCCTCAATTGTGAAATTACCCAAACTTGGAAAGCAATAAAGGTTGTGCCTATACCAAAAAGGAACAAGGACTTAAACGACTACAAAAACTACAGACCCATTTCCCTTATATCGGTCTTGCTAAAGTCAATCAATCTCATGATCAAAAGCAGGCTAACAGGGATTTTAGACCAAACTAACTTACTCTCTAACAGATGCTATGCATATAGGAAAAACATGTCGGCGCCCATGTGCATCAACAGTTTACTACACCAAATTGCCTTTTTAAAGAACCAGAACTACAAGACTATTGCACTAACTCTAGATCTAAATAATGCATATAACTGTGTCCAAATAGATACCCTAAATAACATGCTCAGGGAAATGGACATCCTCACCACATACACCAATTGGATTCACAATTTTCTCTCACGTAGATTTCTTCACCTAGGTAACAGTCAAATCGAAGTTAATGATGGCTTGCCACAAGGCAGTTGTCTATCCCCACTTCTTTTCAACATCTACACCAACTCCTTGCATCAAATCGAAGATGATTCTACTTCAGTTTTTCAATATGCAGATGATTTTATTATTCTATCATATAACAAGGATTTCAATACAGCAGTACAAAATCTACAGCAAAAACTTCTGGCCTTCTTCGAAAAATGCAAAACCCTCAATCTATCTTTCAACGTTAACAAAACAAAGGTTATGTACCTAACAAAGAGCAGCTAAAAAACGGTCTCGATCACTATAACAGTCAAATCATTCAAGTAAAAAACTTCATCTTTCTCGGTAGGACTATAAACGCATCTCTCACAGTCAAAGATCATTACAATAGGATAATCAAAGACAGTTCACCGAACACCAAACTAATATCCATGCTAACATCTGTTAGAGGTGGGTTATCACCTAAAATATCATTAAACCTGTACAAAAGTTTTGTAAGGTCAAAAATTGAATATGCACGCACTACGTCCGCCAATAATCCAGAATACATCAATCTCAGTTTTTCAAAATTCGACACCGCGTCACCCAGGCATCTGGGCCTAACGCCATCCACTCCAAACCACATATTATATGCACTAGCAAATGAACTTCCGCCTGCAGAAAGAGCAGAGTATCTGACAACGAAAGAGATAATCAAAATAAAAAAACACAATAACACACTTTATAACTCTATCGTCAATACGGGAAATATTAACTCAAGCTACAGTCACATCTACAACAAATTTCGAGCGTGATTCGATAGAATCAACATAAATACCTCCTTCCAAAAACACACGAATATTTGTTTTGTTCTTAACACCTTACGTGGCAAAAAATCAGACCTGACAGTCGAAGAAATCAAAAGTCAGTATCGGGTTATGGTACAATCCTATAGACATCTTAATTTTGACATCTTTGCGACAGATGCCTCGGTTGCAGAATTCAACACTGGTTGTGGCATTTAACACCTGAACTCAGAGAATAAATATCATTATCAAATAAACTTCGCGTCCTCATCTGTGTTTGGGGAATTATGGGCCATTGTCAAAGGGGTGGAACTCGCGATACAAAATAATGTTTCCAAAATTGCAATATTTACAGATAGCCTAGTTGCCTGCAAGCTCCTAAGGAAAGATCAAACTGATAACTATATTGTAGCACGTATACACAACAGCTTATCGGAATCAACCCTTTCAGAAATCGTCTTCATCTGGACTCCCAGTCATGTTGGAATAAAACTAAATGAAACGGCGGACGAAATAGCGAAAGATGCCGTCAACATTGGGGACCCACTTGAGGAAGCTCTTAAACACCTGAAGCAACAACTTTGGAATCAATGGAATGCCAAATATGCGGATTTAAGCCAAAATAAAAGAAAATTTTTTGCATCAATTTACCCATCTCTGCCTAAGAGACAGTGGTATCGAAAAAGCAAACTACATCCCCGCATCACTTCAAATTAAAGTTTTTTCATTTCAAATTAAATTTTTTTCATTTCAAATTCAAGTTTTTTCATTTCAAATTCAAGTTTTTTTATTTCAAGTTCAAGTTTTTTCATTTCAAATTCATATATTTTCATTTCAAATTCAATTTTTTTCATTTCAAATTCAATTTTCATTTTAAAGTGAAAAAACTAAGTATTTTTAAGAAAAATGATAAATGCTATGAAGAAGGAAAAACCATCATCGAGGCAAGTGAAATAGCTGGAATTAAGAAAAATACCGCCATGTCGACAATAAATAGGTACAAAAAAGATGGCATGAAAATTGTTGAAAGATGTCGTGGTGGTACAAGAAGCATTAAATTGACTGATGCAATATTAAATGAAATTGAAAAATTAATAGAAGAAAATCCATGTTTTACATTAAAACAAATAAAAACGAAGATATTTGAAACCAAAAACGTCAGTCTGTGCTCAACGACTATTTGTAATGCATTGAAAACCTTAAGAATAACATTAAAAACGGCTACAATCAATTTGGACCGCATGAATAGTATAAACACGATTGAACTACGTAAAGCATATGCCGTTAATTTTTCGCAGAATGCACCACAGACACGGGAAAAAATAGTTTTTATAGATGAATCCGGTTTCAACTGCCATCTTCGCAGAACCAAGGCAAGATCAAAAATAAATACTGCTGCTCATGTAATGGTACCAACTGTCAGAGGACGAAATGTTTCCCTCATAGCGGCTATGAACTTAAATGGTATTATATATAGCAAAATAATAGCAAACACATCCGTGAATTCAAATATTTTCATAACATTTCTTGATGAATTACTTGACAAACTGGCTGCTGAGAACATCACAGGGGCATGGCTAGTTTTAGATAATTGTACCATCCACAAAACCCGTGAAGTACATGAAAAAATTAGTGAAACAACTCACACTATCGTTTTTCTTTCTCCATACTCGCCGATGTTAAATCCAATTGAAAAGGTTTTCTCAAAGGTCAAATTTTCAGCGAGAAGTTTGTTGGCAGATCCACAAAATAATATCAATTTAGAAACTGTAATCCAAACATCAGTGGCAACAGTTACCCCGAACGATTGCAACAATTATTATCTGGATATGTCAATGAAATTGCCTTTGGCAGCAGTTGGACAACCACTACATTAAATATATTTTATATATATTTCTTATATAGTTATGAATTTAAATTTTTGTAATTTTTTTCTATAGCCAGTTTAACAATATTATATTTGTTTTGTTAAAAATACTTGTGTAGTTTCTTCAGTTTTAAATATTCGAATTGAATTTGAAATGAAAAAAATTGAATTTGATATGAAAAAAAATGAATTTGAAATGTAAAAACTTGAATTTGAAATAAAAAAAAATGAATTTGAAATGAAAAAACTTGAATTTGAAATAAAAAAAATTGAATTTGAAATGAAAAAACTTTAATTTGAAGTGAAAAACCTATAATAAATATATTAGGGGTATTCACACCGAGCTCGTTACTTTGTTAGTTCGGTACTCGGTAGTTTTGTTCGTGTATTTTGTTCGTGTTTGTTCGTGTTCGTGAATCGAACAAAAACAAAATACACGTAGAAAACTACCAAGTACCGAATTAACGAAGTAACGAGCTCGGTGTGAATACCCCTATTGTTAGCAGGTCATACTTATGACAAAGTATATTTACATAGAATCAAGGCCATTGATTCAAATCTCTGTCCTACCTGCAACACATTGGAATCCGCAAATCATTTAATCTTTGAATGTTCTAACTTAAGTAATATACGCCAAAAATTTTCCTTCTTTGCAAAATACAGAACACTAGATTCCATTTTAGTAACTAAAAACTTTAAAATCATTGAAGAACTTTCCTTCTTCATCAGTGAGGCAAATATCGATTTATAATCAAGTAATCGACATCACTAGCGTGTGATATGTCACTTCTACATAAACTAACCAGCTGAGGGAGAACCTGGCAATATGAGATCTTAAAATCTCGCCAACAACCTTTTAGAATTAACAAAAAAAAATAATAATAACTTAAAAACTAGACAACTCCGACGACTAAAAATTTAAAATACTGAATACTACCTACCATAGTGCGCTCGCTCACCGCCCAGATATAAGAAACTAGCCAAAACGTTGACTCAGTAGAACTGGTCGCACCATGAACGAACCGTCCAGTGCAGCAATCACAGTACCAGCATTCGGCATTAAACAAGAAATCACAGAGCACAATGCGGAGGCCGAGGTTGCTGCTGAGAAGGAGCAGTCGGACTGCAATGCCGGGACCATTGAGATCGAGAACAATTGGGCAACTTACATCAAACAGGAAGAGGAGTGTAGCATCGATTGCAGCGAGGATGAATTCATATGGGATAATGCCGACAATGAGCAGGCAGACAACATTTACGACGTGTACGAATACGACGCAGAACAGCCACAAAAAGAGCAGAGAACTGATTACTGCCAAAGCGAGGAATCATCCGACGATGAGTGTGAGCGCGCACCAAAAAAAGCAGTTCCTAACCGTAAAGGGAAGAAACAGTTGACGCCAATTGCAACAGCAACCACCGCCAAGCGCGGCATGAAACGCAAGATTGTCAACGTGCGAGACGAAAAACCCAAAAACCGAAAGCCGGAAGAGTTGCAGCAAATTGTTATGCAAAAGATGAATGAAATTGAAAAAGTTGTCGAGAATTACATAAATCCCTACAAACCGCCGCCGGCTGCCATGGCTCACGCTCGCACCACGCACGCGTCGACGCAGTTGCAAAATTCGCGAGTCCAAAATGACGCTTTCCTGCGAAAAAACTTTCTAAACTGGATTTGCCCTGTCTGCGACATCGATTGCCACTCCAACTACAAGTGGCGTCAGCACCTGGACGAAATGCACCAGCTGCTCGAGCGCGAGAATCTGAATATGGAGTACCTGTCGAACAGCAGGGCACGCTGTCGGCAGTGCTGCAAGGTAATGCCGTCGAAGTTTTGCACTGTGCTTAAGCACAAAGTGACACACCTGCCGCATAGTGATTTTCTCATGTGCAAATTGTGTCACTGGCGCATAGGGAGCATGCGCAGAGCGCTGCTGCATCTGCGGCGAGAGCACGCTAACGATACGATCAAGCCTCCTCCTGCCTCCTGCCCGCCTCCTGAGGCCAGCGTGAGTGTAAAGTTGGAATCGAACGTATGCATCTGCCCCTTCTGTCAGAAAAGCTTCCTTGCAATGACGCCCATGATGGCGCACATCAAAAGTTTGCATAAAAGCGTGAATGCCGCCAAGGCTGTGTACTTGTGTCCCGATTGTGGACAGCGGATGCAAACGAAATCGCGCTTTCACAAGCATATTGTTGAGGCGCACAACTACGACTCGGTCGAGAAACTGCGCTTTGTCGAGCTTGAAGTGGCATGCAAAAGCACGGCCAAGGCTTCTAAATGCCTTCAGTGTGGGATGATTGAACCGAAATCAATGCCGCTCAAAATGCGGGAGCACGCGCTGAGCCACAGCGGCGTTAAGTGCTTCCAGTGCGTTCACTGCGAGCTCAGCTTCGAGAGTAGCAAAGAGCTGCGCGTGCACTTTTGCGACGAGCTGCGGCAGAAGTTCCTCTTTCCGTATAATTTGGATGTAGCACATACTAAGGGGAAGCGTATGTAAAAACAACATATTAAATACGGCAATTATAATTTTGTTTGTTTGTAGATAAGAAACCCAGATTTATCCGGTACGTTTGCCCCATGTGTGGCGAGGAGACCGACAGCAAAACCAAACGTTCTGAGCATGAGGAGTCCGAGCACAGCATGGGTACACCGGGAGGCCTAAACTTTGCCCTGGTTGAAGGAGATGGTGACGACGAAAGCGGGGCCACGTATAAGTGCACTGTGTGTGAGAAGAAGATGGCGCTGAATGTGGATGTGATGTACACGCACGCCGTTTTACACATGCCGTATAATCGCTGGAAATGTGGCAGATGTAATGTGCCGTTTCGTCGACTGCAGCATACGTATTTTCACAATTGTACCGTGGCCGTGAAGCGTCCGAGCAAACATCCGACCAAACGCCGGACCAATGGCCATGTTTATTTGCATAAGTACGAATATATGATGATACATGTCTGTCCCGTGTGCAATGCAGATTTTGCGCATCGGCGCCAGTGGTGGCGACATTTGCGGGAAAATCATGCGCTAAATACATTGGCCGACATGCGCATGGAGGCGGTGGACAAGCGCTTCGTGCGCTGTTTGGATTGCAACGCTCTGGTCCGAAGTCGTTACACTAACAGGCGCGAGCACCGATTTCAACATTTGGGGTACAAGCCGTACCGATGTAAAGGCTGTGCGAAGACCTTCAACACACTTAGCGCCATATCGCGTCACATCGTCGTTTGCAATAAGGACGCCGGCATTAATAAGGTCAAAAATAGCATTAACAGACTGCTCAAAGGAATGCCTGTACGCGCAAAGGATCAACCGGCACCACCAGCACGGTTTGAGCACAAGTTTGTGAAAATCACATGTCCAATATGCGCCGATGTAGCGTTCACAACATTACCAGAACAGTTGGCGCACTTTCGCAACGTCCACAATCACTTCAGCGACAAGTTCACTCTGCATGCTAATGGCTCCATGAACTGTCAGGTGTGTGGCAAGTACTTTCAAGACTCCGACAAAGTGGCCATGGTGAAGCATCAGCGCAGCCACTTTGTGAAGAACTGCTTTCATTGTCTGCAGTGCGATTCCACAGCGCCCACCTTGAGCAAACTACATGGTCACATTATGACTGCGCATGATGACGAGCTAAACCGTTTGGAAGCAGAAGCTGTTGAATTGCCTAAAACAGAAGATCCATTGGAGAGTGCTGACAACGACTTGGTAGAGACATCAAAAACTCGAATTGGATTGAAGATTGCCAATTCGCCAGTGTACAGCCAGTTTGCCAAATACATTTCGTACGCTTGTCCCGAATGCAACGAGCCGCTTCCAACCGAAAACGATTGGCAAGCGCACATCAATAGCCTTCATAGCTTTTTCAACGAAGAGGAAATGCATCAAGAGTTCACCATCGACGGCGAATTGGTATGCACAGTTTGCGACGTCAAAGTCAACCCACCAGCTATTTACCACCAGCAACTTCACAAGCTGACGCACATGCCGTACAAGTCATTCATCTGTAAGCTCTGTACGCATCGCTCCAACGCGATTGGCGTGCTCATACCGCACCTGCGTCGTAGGCACTTCATGCTCGGTCAGTACAAGTGCGAGGTGTGCGCACAGGTATTTGGCACTTCGTACGAGCGCTACAAGCATATCAAGGAGCACGATCCCGCTGACTGGCCGCCGTACATGTGCCGCATTTGCTGTGTAGTGCTGCGTACTAAATCGACGCTGCTGGGCCACTTGGACACGCATGACCCAAACCGACAAATGTTTCCGTGTGCAACATGCAACTGCGAGTACTCAAGCCCGAGACAGCTGCGTCGCCACTTGCACGATTGCCATCCGGGCGCAGCCGATCCTTCGATCTTCGAGAAATACAAATGTGCTGTTTGCGAGGAGAATTGTATAAGCTCGGATGCGTTGACTGCCCACATGCAGCGGCACGATGCTAGCGAAATACCTAAAACTGTTTGTCCGATCTGTGGCAAGAAATTCAGGGCGGCCAAATCGTGTGGGGTACATAAGCGGACCATACATAAGCCTGCTCCTATATTGTCAAACAACTCCGGTGCGAATGTAATCGAATCAACAGGCACACACTGTAACCGTCCGAAGAAACCAGTACTCAGCAAAACAAACGGAAAGGCAGCAATGCCGTGCAGTAGCACTGAGTCTAAAGATGAGCGGTCCATACATAAGCCTGCTCCCATCACGCCACACAGTTCGAATGCGAATGAAAAGGAATCAATAGGCAAGAAGTTTAACGGTCGGAAAAAACCAATAATCCGGAAAGCAAATGGAAAGGCAGCATTGCCGTGTACTAGTACTGAGTCTAGAGATGAGGACCCGGATGTTGAGATGATTGTGTCAAATGACAATTGAGAGATATTTTCGCACAATGATTCTTGATTAATCGCTTTCTATAGGTTTATTGACAATATCTTTTTTTAATGCATAGATGAAGTTACACATTTTAACAATACAAGTAGGACTATGCGTTCATAAAAATTAATTCCATTTTATAACGCATACCATAAGGATATAAGCCGCGACTGCAAATAGACTTTTTCTCGATTCAAATGAATCATAGTAATTCAACTTAAAAGTTGAATTTAATCAGTTAAATACTAGTAAGCGTGAAAGTAAATTATAAAAAACGAAAAGTGCCTAAAAGCATAGATTTAAAGCTTAAAACAACATAAAGGAAACTCGGAAATAAAAAGAAAATCGGAAGAGAACTCCATACAATTCGAAACTGACTGAATTTATTGATTCGAATTGCAAAATTTCGGGATTATAAACGTGAAGGAAAATGCAAATAAAAAATCAATCAACTTATAAATGCGCAAATTGAATAGTTAGAAAATAAATCAATAAGAGTAATTAAATATTGGTTTAATTTTGTTTAATGCTATGCTAAAAGAATTTCAATAAATGTACTTTGAATTGATGCTCAGTTCAGTTACATTTCCCAGTGGGGGTCAGTTACATTTCTCCAAAACTGATTTCATGGTGATTATAAATATTTCCAAAATAACCAACTGTGGGGAATACCAGTCTGACAATGTTAATCTTTGCATATTGCCACTTACGTTGTTCTGTCCTGTGACTATAGCTGTTATTTATTTCATTAAAAAAAGTTCGATATGGCAACGTTGTGCTTGTGTTAAATAGATTTGAAAGGGGTAATGTGCACTGAGACCAAAGTTGATCTATTGTGCCCCCTACAACTTTAGAGAACGTCCCCCAATCCCACCGACCAAATAAAGCTTAGTAACTCACGTGGGAGAAGGTGTTTGACGATCTCTTCTACAAGCCAGTACTGGCCCAGGTGCTGTCTCGTACTGCGGCATACCGCATCGCAGTGCAGTATGACGTGCTCAGGAGTCTCCTCCGCCGTTTCGCAGAGTCTGCAGACGCTTACCTGTTCTAACCCAATTGTGTGCATGTGTTTCCTCATCCTGCAGTGCCCGGTGACCAGGGTGGGTTTTCCCCAGTCTGAGGCATTCTTCACTCCATCTGGAGTTATAACCTCTGATGAAGATTTTCGATTGCCTAAGACCTGTGGCATTTGACCAGTGTTCTGAGTTCCTGGTTCTTTCCTCAAGTCTTAGTGACTCTGCTAGAGTGCTTTTGCCCAGCCCGATGAAAGGTTCTGGTGCAACGGGGATCGTAGCTGCCCCAGTTCTAGCAAGGCTGTCAGCCTCCTCATTCCCTTCTATTCCTCTGTGTCCTGGAACCCAGAGGATTTTAACCTGGTTATACGAGGGCGGGTCAATAAGTCCGTGACTTTTTGAATTCCCCGCCTCTTAATTGAAATGGCAACACTGCTCCCGTCAACAGTCATCTGTCAGTTGACTCTTGTCAAAAATTGAACAAGCTGCGACATTTAGTTTGTTTTTGACAGCCGTTAACAGTCGCCATGACTTTATTGGCTGACAAACCCACCTTTGCCTTCTTTGGCGCCGATTCACCCCGAGAAACCCACTGTTTTGACTGCTGTTTGGTCTCCGGTGTGTTGTGGTGGATCCACGTTTCGTCCACGGTTACGAAACGGCGCAAAAACTCGTTCATATTGCGATTGAACAACGCCAAACATTCCTGCGAAATTGTCACACGGTTGCGTTTGTGGTCGATTGTGAGCAAACGCGGCACCCATCTTGCGGAAAGCTTTCTCATAACCAAATGATTATTCAAAATTGAAACGACTGAGCCATGTGAGATGCCTATGGCTTCCACAATCTCTCTCACTTTTAATCGCCGATCGGCTAAAACCATATCGTGGATTTTTTCAATTGTTTCGGATGTGGAGACCTCAACTGGGCGTCCAGAACGTTCGGCATCTTCCGTGCTAGTACGGCCACATCGGAATTCAGTAAACCACTTTTTTACCATGGAAATGGATGGTGCAGAGTCCCCATAATATTTATCAAGCTTAGCCTTGGTTTGCGTAATGGATTTTTTCCGCAAAAAATAATGCTTAATGAGCACATGAAATTCACTTTTTTCCATTTTCTTCTCAGTCAACGCGATAGTCTGATATTAACGGCTGTCAAAAACAAACTAAATGTCGCAGCTTGTTCAATTTTTGACAAGAGTCAACTGACAGATGACTGTTGACGGGAGCAGTGTTGCCATTTCAATTAAGAGGCGGGAAATTCAAAAAGTCACGGACTTATTGACCCGCCCTCGTATGTACCCAGTTTATTCAATGCTTGTATGCATTCCAGCACCAACCCTGAGGTAATCTCATACGAGATTAGTGCTTTGATGGCTGCTTGACTGTCAGAACAGATGACTATGTCTTGCCCCTGTACAAACGCTCGAGGTTAGTCTGCACACAGAGCCTGATGGCATATAACTCTGCCTGAAATATGCTGGGTGTATTCCCCATGAGCTCATAGTTCTTGAAGCGAGCTCCAAATACCCCCGCCCCGGTTCCCTCATGCGTTTTGGAGCCGTCTGTGAACCACGTAATAGTATGTGGTTTGAAATGGGACTGGTGTGCTTCCCAGTTCCAGTCCACTTTGTTACTCATATAAACTATGAAGTTTTTCTTGTAGTTATATGTTCTCGTTATTGTATCCATTGGATACAATACGCAGGGGTTACTAACAGACAACACGTCTAAAGGTACGATTACACGATGCGTGCAATGCACGAATTTTTCGTTATATTGAACAAATTTCATTCGTGCACTGTGTAATATAATTACGAACGTGTACGAATGTTGACGAATTTTAAGTGCGTGCGTATTCGTCTCGAATGAAAATTCGTACATTGTACGCACCGTATAATCGCCCCCTTTGTGTCGTATAATCACTTCTACAATAGTTTCAAAAATTCGTGCACGCATAATGTGCACGAATAAAATTTTCAATTGGTTCAAGGCATTCGAGAACGAATTTGATATCATTGTGAAATTTCAAAATAATTTGCTTGACTTTTTTCAAGTCTAAAATTGGGGATCAGGACTGCTGATATGTACTTTTGTAAAGTGAATTTGCAAATGTGCATGCATTAACAATGTCGCCATCAGATGATCGCCCATTGCATCCAACATCACCGTATATGAATTTATATTCCGCGTCATATATAGCCATAAGCACAATGGAATGGCTGCCTTTGTAATTATAATATACGCTGCCTGCATTTGGTGGAGCGATCATACTGACATGTTTGCCATCAATGGCATCCAAACAATTGGGAAAATTCCAAAAATTTTTGAATTTTTCCTCAATTTCTGCCCATCTCTCTGTGCTTTCTGGTACCTATAATGAAGGCAAATATATGTTGACGGAACTATTAGAAGAAGATCGTAATTTGTGTATCCTTGTGAAGGTTAGGGAAATCTTTGGCATAACCGTACTCTTGTATAGTATATATTTAATTATTTACTTTTAAATAGGATGCAGACAATGCAGTGTATATGGCATCGAGCACCTCAGGTATAATTTTTGAAATATTGCATTGTGGTATTCTGAACAAGTACTGCAATGAACGAAATGAATTGCCGGTCGCCAAAATATGTATCGCCAAAGCCAAGCGCGCCTCGGGTCGAATTGCGAGACAAGTGATAGTAGGTGATCAATCGACACTTTGTCCATTCTATGGAAACTAAAGAATAGCCGCTGCTCCATTTGATCACCGACCGACAGCTCTCATAACAAGTTTTCACAGACTCCTTGTTCATTTTTTTTTATAGCCACGGTGAAACACATGTTGAACGTGGGCGCCTTTTTCCCTCATTTGCGTCAAGAAGAAGTAAAATAGCCCCAGCAATGATGCAAGTATTTTCTGTGTCCTGCGACTGCAATGTCGTCATGCCATATTCTGCGTGAAAATTATATTGTAAAAGGTTTAACTTCAATAGTTCAATTCAATTACCAATACCTGTGGTATTTTTAACCAACAAGAAATGCGTTCGCATGTGCACACATTTTTTAAATTCGGGACGCACACGAATTTTCAAATCCGTATAATATATGGACGAATGTACACAAATGAAATTCGTGAAATATTTTTCAAAATTTTATTTTTTTTTTATTTATTTTACAAAAAATTCGTCACGCATAAAAATTCGAGAAGTTGGACGCATCGTATAATATGTTCCAATACACAAATTTATTTCGTCATATTTTGGGCAAATTTTTACGAATTTTTGGGACGAATTATTCGTGCGTTGGACGCATCGTGTAATCGTACCTTAAGTCTCTGCGACTTAGAATGTGATCCCCCCCTTTACTGGTTCTGGCCAGCCCAAGGACAGTGCGCTTGGCTGCCATTTCAATTGCTATGTGCAATGGTGATATATCGATTATCACCTCCAGTGCCACCGTGGGACAGGTCCTCGTAGCACCTGTAATACACGTGCACGCAAGTCGTTGGACCTTTTCGAGCCGCTTCCTCACAGTCGAGAGCTTGGCTCTTGGGGCCCAGGCTACTGCTGCATACGTGAGTATTGGTCTCACTATCATGGTGTACATCCATTTCAGTATGCTTGGTCTACATCCCCAATTCCTGCCTGCTAGGGATCTGCACACCATGATTGCTTTCGTTGCTTTACTAATAACTGCCTCAGCGTGTTTGTTCCAGAGTAACTTTGAGTCGAGTGTCACGCCTAGGTACTTCACCTCTGTTTTGTATGCTTTACTCTTACCGAGCAAGCGTATTGTACGCATGTGTGGCAGTTTTCTTTTCCACGTAAATGGTACTATGGCGGTTTTGTCAGGGTTTATCTTTAGACCTACCCGGACGCACCATTCTTGCGTTAGTTTTAATCCCCTCTGGATTATATCACAGAGTGTCCTCAAACCTTCCTCTGGCAATAATGACTATGTCATCTGCATAGCCTTGACAATTTATGCCATTGCTTGACAGAAGTTCAAGGAGCTCATCTACCACAAGGCTCCACAGTAGCGGTGACAGTACCCCGCCTTGTGGGCAACCTCTGTTAGTGAGCACGCTCTTAGTGGTCTTGTCCACTTTTGTTACTGCCGATCTGGTAGAGAGCATGGCTCTTGTCCAGCGGCTGAGGGTGATTTCTACCCCTCTTCTGCTGAGCGCCCTCTCTTTCGCCTCATGAGAGGTATTATCGAAGGCTCCTTCGATATCCAGGAAGGCGCACAGCACTATCTCTTTGTTTTTAAGAGCATCCTGCATTAAACTCGTGAGCTGGAATAGGGCAGTCTCTGTCGATCTGCCTGCCCTATACGCATGCTGTTTACCATGCAGAGGTTGTCTCTTGAGTGTCACGGCTCTAATGTACTGATCTAACACCTTCTCCATGGTCTTCATGACGAATGATGTTAAACTGATTGGTCTAAACGACTTCGGCTCTGTATAGTCTTTTCTTCCAATCTTCGGTATAAAAACTACCAGGGCACTTCTCCAGCTAACGGGGACGTATCCTGTTGCTAGACAGCTCCTCATAATACCAGTTAACTGCCTTAGCAGGACCCCCCTGCCTTTTTGCAAGAAAACAGGGAGGATCCCGTCTAAGCCTGGCGATTTGAAGGGTTGAAAGGTGTTCAGGGCCCAATCAACCTTTGCCTGGGAGATAACTTCATCTGCCATCTCCCAGTCCCTTCTGTTCGGATGGTATATTGTGCACTCGGCCGGCGCGTTCTGTATGGTTGCGCTGGGAAAATGGGCACCGGTCCGCTTTGCCCTATTGAAGAGTCTTCGCGTTTCAGTTCTAAGTTTTGCCAGGGTGTTATTCCACCACGGTGTGGATTTTTTCCTGACCCTCTACTGTCCGGGCAGCTTGAATGGTATGCATTCATTACTCCCTTGTTAAGGATTTCAACCGCTTGCTTGACTTCTAAGGGATGCCGCATCCTACTTCGAATGTCAAGCAAGCGTCTATCCTCTACTAGCAGATTGGTGTACTTTCCCCAGTCGGCTTTCCTGGGGTTCTTGGTTAGAGGTTTCTCCATAATGTCACCTGCTAACTTGAATTCAATCATCCTATGTTCTGATAAGGGGGGTTTGGTAGACACTCTCCATTCAGACACATAGTCACTGATTCTACTATTACCTATGGTAAGATCAAGGACCTCCTGCCTAACCCTAGTGACGAATGTCGGGGAAGATCCCGTGTTAAATACGACTAGGTTAGTGGCATTCATGTCGCCTCCTATGAGGAGCGGCAGGTCATTTGCCCTGCAGTGCTCCACTAGGCCCTGCACTTCGTGGGGGGGCACCGTCCTGTCCTCGCCCGGAAAGTACGCTGACGCCAGGACGATCTCGAGGTCACGACCCTCGGTCTGAATCGTCAACGCCACTGCTACTAAATCCCTGGACATGTACTCTGAAATACAAAAATAGTTAGTATTTTTCTCAATTATGATGCAGGCACGAGGTATCTCATGCCTTGTATCATAAATTACCCTGGTATGTTGCGAGTTCAGTCCGCACTCTTCGGTTATGGCACCAGGGCTCCTGAACTAGCGCCGCCCCGATGTGGTCTCGGGTGAACTTATGCGCTAGGACGGCCGATGCCGCCTTCGCGTGATGAAGGTTGATTTGAACAACCTTCATGTCCCGAGGGTTAGAGTTTAGGAGAGGCATCAACGTCCATCTCCAGCAGCGTCGTTAACGAAATTTCGTCTGACAGCTGCTCCTCTTCCTCGTTCGTACTACCTTGAAGCCCCAGCGTTTCAAGGTTTAGCTCCTCAAGGGAATCTTGGGAGGCTTGCACTTCTGCCGCTACTTCTGCTCCGGCTACCTCTCCGCCTTCCGGTGTTTTCCCGGGTTCGGTAGATCGCGCTTCGCCTGAGGATTCTGCTTCCCCCGGTGTATTCACGGTTTCATCTGATTGTGTGGGGGGCCAGCCGCACTATTCAGGCCTCCAGGTCTGGGGGCATGGACTGGGATGCTCCCATACCTGAAGTTGAAGGCGTTGCCGTTTTCCCTGATCTTGGCGAGGGATTTCTCGTCAATCACCAGGTTCCACAGCACACCCTTGCCCTCCTCCTTGGAAGTAACCACCTTCCAAAGATTCGTGTAGATCCCAGCATTTTGCGATTGTAGCAGCGCAAAAAGCATGCTGGGTTCTTGTCCAGCGCTCCTGGGAAGGAATAAGGTGACGTGGTGTGTCTTGGGAACATCATCGCCGAGGCACACACGAAGCCCTACCCCCTTCCAATCCTCCAGCTTCGGGACTGCCTGCTGAAGCCAGTCTGCAGTACCTTGGTTACTGCAGTCTAGAAGCAGGTGTCCCGGCTGGAAGTGGATGCCACTGAACACTAGTGGAGTTGCCCACCCTTTCGCTATCTCCCCCACGATAGCCTCCTCGAGAAAAGAGAGCTCCTCCTTACTCAGTGTCTTCTGGGGATATTCCGTAGGCAGGACCGCCACTCGAATGGCCTCAGGTGTTCTGAGGACACTCGAGTAGGTTGCGCCCGCCATTGGATGACCCCCAGACTGACTGCTATTTTGGGGATTGCCCATCCTAGCAACCGGTGTCTGAGTGTTGGTCCTGGATTTCTTAAGCTCAGGACGTTGGGGGGGAGCGATGTTATCGCGCCCTCTCTTTCTCGGCAGAGTCGGTTGAGCTGCTGTGGCCGTGGCTGCGGGTATCCCGCCATGCTCTAACGCTCTACTCCTCTCCTCCTCCTTGCTCAGGCCTTGCCTGAGGTAGCGGAGGTACCACTTTACCCTCGCACCGCTTAAACCGCGTCTTAGGGGGTCGTCCAGGCCACCTGGCTGCCCTAAGGGCGGTAATTCTAAGTTTTGCCTTTTAGGCCTTCTTTCCAAATTTGCGGCCCGCTCTACTGCCGGTGAAGTCGACGGGGGTGTTCCCCGCGCGACCGCAGCAGTACTGGTACTAGGGGCCACTACGTCAGCAGCCCGCCCTACCACCGGAGCCGCAGCGGAAGTTGACGGGAGTATTCCCCGCACGACCGCAGCGACACCGGTACTAGGGATAGGGCCTATAGGTTTTGCTCCCACCACCGGTCCGGAAGGTATGATCCCGGGGCCAGTGGGAAGAGCTAAGACCGTGCTCACCTGGTTTGTGGTGGGTCTTGCGCTGGCAGATGCAGTCAGAGCAGAGATGTCAAACAGTGGTCTGTCCCGTATTGACGCCCCCCTGGCCGCACCCCCAGCCCGTCGACCGCCCCTGAGGGAGCCCCTCGCCACCCTGGAAGGTATTCTTCCTCGGCTGGTGCTTGGCCTCAGGTCTTCATTCGTAGTCCGGAGCGAATGCTCCGGCACAGCTGCTAGTTGTGTTGCGGTGCAGTCCCGCAGAGCGAGTGGTATTCCTCGCTTATTTTTACCGCATTTCCGTTTAGTTGTACTCATATTTGCGGTGCGGCCGCCTGCCCGCGCGCAAGGCGAAGGCACTGGCGGCCAATAATTCTAGGGACAAGGTTGGTCGACCATGGCAGAGCCCGCATACCATGGCAAGGCCATTGTACTTCCTGAGGTGGCCCGATATCAGGAAGGCACCGTAAGAATACAGCCGGTATACCCCTTGGCTGCAAACCACCCAATAGGCACGGTCCGCATAACACCCTGGGTTAGGGGGGGGAGGGCGAGTGCTTAGTACGGGCCCCCCCCCCCAGACTATTACATTCCGTTCATCACTCGGATTGGACTAGTCTGGACTAGACGTGAAACCGTTTGCAAAGTAAATCCCAAGGCACATTAATAAGGTAGTGGTGGGAACACAGCTGCTTAAACTTTTTTCTTCTGATTTTCTTTTGATTTTTCGCAAATGGGCATGCTAATTGTCAAAAATTGGTAAAATTGTTTTTGTGTTGCTTGCGTTTTGATTTGATTTTGACAATGAGCATGCCCAAAAGCACTAACAAAATACATGGGGATTTTGTTTTTGCAGTAGTGCCATCACCTTATTAATACACCTTGGTAAATCCAAGGCGAATTCATACAGGTGATAGCGTAAGGGCAGCAACAAAATTTCAATGTATTTTGTTTTCTGGGTTTAGATTGTCAAAATTAGCCAATCAGAACAAAGCTTTCTTTTTTCATTTTTAAATTGTCACAGTTTTCCAACACAAAAAAAAATCAAATTAGCTGATTCAACGAGGTGACCTGTATGAATTCGCCTTGAGTAAATCCTGAGTAGCGCGACTCTTTGGGCGATGTCAGGGTACATTCGCCAACATCACAGTACAGCAATAGTGAAATATGAGCGAGAAAGCGTATACACGAATGTACCTTGACATATGTGAAAAGTGTCAAAAAGTCAAGTGCGTTCAGGCGGGAAAAAATTGACTGGAAAAAAATAAAAATGTGTCGAAATTAACTGAAAATAGTACATTTTTCTTCAACCGCCCCTGGAGCAGTTTGACAGTTGTTCATGTGTAGAAGTGCTCATGTATACACGTATAGAAATACATTCACAAAATTTCGTGTTTTCTGTCTCATCGATTGTCTCCCTTTGATTTCCGAATGAAAACTTATTGTGAAGATAGGTTGCTGCCAATATAGAAGTATTACATATATGGGCGATGTTATGCTGCCGGTCAAATGATCGTCGGTCACGTCACTTTTTACGCTCTCGTTTTGATTTCTCTACTCCGTGCCGAAAGCATGTTATGCTGACGGTCATTTGATCGCCGGTCACCACTACGATTTTCGCTTACTTTTACTACTTTTTCCGCACTTTTTATTGGGACTTTACTTTTTCAACTACAATTGGCAATTAAAATGTAAAAGTCTTTTTCGCGCTGGCATCGGTCTGAATAGCACACATTTCGAAAGGGATTCCTGCTCCTGGAACTTGGTTATCGGCGCCTCAGTATTTGATTGGGCCGAAATTTCTGGCATTCTGAGCTAATAATTTATAAATGAAATTAATATAATATACATATGTGCGAAAGTATCACAATATTTGTTTACCATGTAAATTCTCATTTTTCTTTCTTCTTTTTCTCCAAAAACACAAATTTATACACACGCTAGTGATGCGGGTTGCTACCAAACATTTTCTTGCTCATTCCATACACATTTTCACCAAAAGGGAACAAATTTGTTCCCAAAACACAACTATTGTGAATAATGTCACGACGCAACACTGATTTGATAGCTTGATTTTCCATCGAAAGCCTCATTATCCGGTGACCGGCGCGGTCAAATTTTACTATCTCGCTCGCTCTCCCCATTTTCTCTTTTACATTGAAACAACAACAATTTTATCCGTGACCGTGATCCGTGACCGGCGGCATAACATCCAGAGTTACCGCTTTTGGTCTTTTCGGACTAAAATTGGTCAGATTTTTTTTACTTTGGTCCGCTGGTCTGCTTAAACGAATTTCGGTCTGTTTTGTGATGTGAATATATTTTCAATAGTACAAACAAATGTATTACAAAAAATAAAATTGTCATTTAAAAATGTCTTTAAAGATAATGAAAATTTTTAATTTGGACTGTTGAGGTTGGATTTGGTCGGAAAACAATTTTTCAAGTGACAACACTGATAACATCGCCCTTTGACAACCACACGTCGATTCTGTATGACAAGAACTGTCAAATTGTTGTTGTTTACGTGAATTTCTCAAATGTAATTTAACACGATTTTATATAAGAAGCGCTGATATTTGATATTGCTATCGCCAGGGAAAAGAAAGCTAAACGAAATTCTCTAAAATTAGTTGGTTTTCAGCAAAATTTATGAACAAATTTTAGATTATTTTGTTGGCTCTCAACTCTGCCTGGGCATATATATTTACCACAGATAATTGTTGGCTGAAATTTGAAATTGAATTTAAAATTCTGCTTAGAACTGGAATTGGTACATGATGGTCATGGTCGGCCTCGATAGCTCAGCGGGTAGCGCGCTGGCTTCTCATACCGAGCGCCCCAGGTTCGATTCCTGGCTTGGGCGGGAAAAAACACTCATCTACTTCTATCGCTATCCACATGAAGCAGATGAGAATTACAAGAATCGCACAAGTGCGCTCTTCGCAGGCAATGGCAAAACCTCCAAGTGTGAAAGAAAAACTGCCAATCGCCGTTCGGATTCGGTGTTAAACTGTAGGTCCCCTCCCCTCCCTTTCCCCATCCGAGAGGCAGCCACTAAACCAACCAGGTTCTTTCATCATGGAATTGGTATAAATGGCATAATGACATAAATGACAAGACTCAGCGAGCCAGCAAAGTAAATCCTAAAATAGGATTTACTTTGGAGCCAGTCTGCTGGCTGCACCGGCGACTGGTGCGCAATGTGGCTGACATGAAAGTGATAATACGATTTAGATATCATACATGATTGCAAACGATGTGGCACTGAACCATTGGCAGGAAACGCTGCAATCACTGTGGTTTGGGCCAGTTTGCTTGAAAGTTTTGCTATCGATGGTGAATGTAGAAATGTATTTAAATGGGAAATGTTGGTAATGGTTATGATTTTATTTGAATTATTTCAGTCAATTCAGTCGCATAAAAGATTTTGAATAATGAATACAAAACTGTTCTCTTGAACACATTCATCATGTTTTGATTAAATCATCGTGTTGTGCGCTTGTGTTGCCAATATAAATGAATAGAAACATATTTTTAATACAGTTGACGTCCAGTATAACGAACTTTCCATTTAACGAATTTTTCGATATGACGTACGGCTAAATTTTTTCCATATAGATCCATCAATATTACGAACGAAAGTGAAATTTGCTATTCGATATAACGAATATTTTTGTTGTTTTTCACCCTTCGAATTGCTTTTATTTGAACATTCACATTCTTTACAATAACAATGAATGTTTGATTTCGTCAAGTGAACGGTACCTCAATTGTTTTTGTTACATTAAAACTTTCAAATTTACGTCAAGTTATTAACATTTTCAAATTCTGTTTGTATGCATTGCTGATAATTTTCACAGGATTTGTTTTGCGTTCGGTCGGTTCAAGAGAAATTGCCATACAGAAAAGTTTACTTGCGGTAAAGAGGCAATCGCGGATCGAAGACTTTCACTGTACACACATAGCTATATATGTATTTTGAAAATGCAAACAAAATATTTGTTTAGAAACTGTGAGACATATTTTTTTAAGAAGGATGGTTTAAAACAAAAAAATTTTGATCGATTTAACGAATTTTTCGATTTAACAAATTGGGGGTACAACATAAGATTCGCTGTATTGGACGTCCACTGTACTTATTTTGATTTATAAAGATGCACAACATTACTATAACGTTAAAGTTTTGAGATAATTTTTCAAAAGAAACTTTGTTGTGGGTTTTTCACCTTGTACAAAAAGAAAATTACATTAATAGTGATTCAGAAAGTTTTTTGTTTTTATTATAACATTATTTGTACGCAGGCGAAATCGAAATTAGTACTTAAATGTTCTCTATTTTAGTGAATTATGATAACAACTATTGTATTTTTACAGTAATTGCCCAGCTATCTTAAGATATTTCATCTTTCAAACATTTCTTTCATACTTTATTGACAAAGGATTCAGAAAATTAGGCACAGATTTTGCTGCCTTAGCCAACAGAAAATAGCGTTGGGGTAACACTACCACTTTTTGTACTTTGCGGCAACACTGCCACATTTTGTACCACTTACAGCTCGAAAAAAAGTCGCGCTACTTAGGATTTACTTTGCCTTTTGTATTTTATTTTGGATTGGATTTACTTTGATATTTTGTTGGGTTACTAACTTTATAGTAGGGCAAAGCCAACACACTAACGTTTAGCCCCTAAAAAAATAACTGAAGTAACCATGAACGAACCGTCCAGTGCAGCAATCACAGTACCAGCATTCGGCATTAAACAAGAAATCACAGAGCACAATGCGGAGGCCGAGGCTGCTGCTGAGAAGGAGCAGTCGGACTGCAATGCCGGGACCATTGAGATCGAGAACAATTGGGCAACTTACATCAAACAGGAAGAGGAGTGTATCATCGATTGCAGCGAGGATGAGTTCATATGGGAGAATGCAGACAACGAGCAGGCATACAACATTTACGACGTGCCCGAATACGACGCAGAACAGCCAGAAAAAGAGCATTGTCCTACTACCCGTTCGAGGGGGAATATTACAGCAGAAAAAGAGTTGGCATCGTGCACAGACGACGAGATGTTTAGTGGCAGTGAAACTGATTACTGCCAAAGCGAGGAATCATCCGACGATGAGTATGAGCTAGCACCAAAAAAACCAGTTCCTAACCGTAAAAGGAAGAAACAGTTGACGCCCATTGCAACAGCAACCCCCGCCAAGCGCGGCAGGCAACGCAAGACTAACAACGTGCGAGACGAAAACCCCAAAAACCGAATGCCGAAAGATTGGCAGCAAATTGTTATGCAAAAGATGAATGAAATTGAAAAAGTTGTCGATAATTACATAAATCCCTACAAACCGCCGCCGGCTGTCATGGCTCACGCTCGCACCACGCACGCGTCGACGCAGTTGCAAAATTCGCGAGTCCAAAATGACGCTTTCCTGCGAATAAACTTTCTAAACTGGATTTGCCCTGTCTGCGACATCGATTGCCACTCCAACTACAAGTGGCGTCAGCACCTGGACGAAATGCACCAGCTGCTCGAGCGCGAGAATCTGAATATGGAGTACCTGTCGAACAGCAGGGCACGCTGTCGGCAGTGCTGCAAGGTAATGCCGTCGCTCTTTTGGACCGTGCTTAAGCACAAAGTGACACACCTGCCGCATAGTGATTTTCTCATGTGCAAATTGTGTCACTGGCGCATAGGGAGCATGCGCGGAGCGCTGCTGCATCTGCGGCGAGAGCACGCTAACGATACGATCAAGCCTCCTCCTGCCTCCTGCCCGCCTCCTGAGGCCAGCGTGAGTGTAAAGTTGGAATCGAACGAATGCATCTGCCCCTTCTGTCAGCAAAGCTTCCTTGCACTGACGCCCATGATGGCGCACATCAAGAGTTTGCATAAAAGCGTGAATGCCGCCAAGGCTGTGTACTTGTGTCCCGATTGTGGACAGCGGATTCAAACGAAGTCGCGCTTTCACAAGCATATTGTTGAGGCGCACAACTACGACTCGGTCGAGAAACTGCGCTGTGTCGAGCTTGAAGTGGCTAGGAACAGCACGACCAAGGCTTTTAAATGCCTTCAGTGTGGGATGATTGAACCGAAATCAATGCCGCTCAAAATGCGGGAGCACGCGCTGAGTCACAGCGGCGTTAAGTGCTTCCAGTGCGTCCACTGCGAGCTCAGCTTCGAGAGTAGCAAAGAGCTGCGCTTTCACTTTTGCGACGAGCTGCGGCAGAAGTTCCTCTTTCCGTATAATTTGGATGTAGCACATACTAAGGGGAAGCGTATGTAAAAACAACATATTAAATACGGCAATTATAATTTTGTTTGTTTGCAGATAAGAATCCCAGATTTATCCGGTACGTTTGCCCCATGTGTGGCGAGGAGACCGACAGCAAAACCAAATGTTCTGAGCATGAGGAGTCCGAGCACAGCGTGGGTACGCCGGGAGGCCTAAACTTTGCCTTGGTTGAAGGAGATGGTGACGACGAAAGCGGGCCCACGTATAAGTGCACTGTGTGTGAGAAGAAGATGGCTCTGAATGTGGCTGTGATGTACACGCACGCCGTTTCACACATGCCGTATAATCGCTGGAAATGTAGATGTAATGTGCCGTTTCGTCGGCTGCAGCATACGTATTTTCACAATTGTACCGTGGCCGTGAAGCATCCGCTAAACCGTTTGGAAGCAGAAGCTGTTGAATTGCCTAAAACAGAAGATCCATTGGAGAGTGCTGACAACGACTTGGTAGAGACATCAAAAACGCGAATTGGAGTGAAGTGTGCCAATTCGCCAGTGTACAGCCAGTTTGCCAAATACATTTCGTACGCTTGTCCCGAATGCAACGAGCCGCTTCCAACCGAAAGCGATTGGCAAGCGCACATCAATAGCCTTCATAGCTTTTTCAACGAAGAGGAAATGCATCAAGAGTTCACTCTCGACGGCGACTTGGTATGCACGGTTTGCGGCGTTAAAATCAACCATTCTAGTTCCCACCAGCAACTTCACAAGCTGACGCACATGCCGTACAAGTCATTCATCTGTACGCTCTGTACGCAGCGCTCCAACACGATTGGCGTACTCATACAGCACATGCGTCGTAAGCACTTCATGCCCGGTCAGTACAAGTGCGAGGTGTGCGCGCAGGTATTTGGCACTTCGTACGAGCGCTACAAGCATATCAAGGAGCACGATCCCCCTGACTGGCCGCCGTACATGTGCCGCATTTGCTGTGTAGTGCTGCGTAATAAATCGACGCTGCTGGGCCACTTGGACACGCATGACCCAAACCGACAAATGTTTCCGTGTGCAACATGCAACTGCGAGTTCTCGAGCTCGAGATGGCTGCGTCGCCACTTGCATGAATGCCATCCGGGCGCAGCCGATCCTTCGATCTTCGAGAAATACAAATGTGCTGTTTGCGAGGAGAATTGTATAAGCTCGGATGCGTTGACTGCCCACATGCAGCGGCACGATGTTAGCGAAATACCTAAAACTGTTTGTCCGATCTGTGGCAAGACATTCAAGCTGGCCAAATTGTGTGCGGTACATAAGCGGTCCATACATAAGCCTGCTCCTATATTGCCAAACAACTCCGGTGCGAACGTAATCGAATCAACAGGCACACACTGTAAGCGTCCGAAGAAACCAGTACTCAGCAAAACAAACGGAAAGGCAGCAATGCCGTGGAGTAGCACTGAGTCTAAAGATGAGCGGTCCATACATAAGCCTGCTCCCATCACGCCACACAGTTCGAATGCGAATGTAAAGGAATCAATAAGCAAGATGGGTAACAGGCGGAAAAAACCAATAATCCGGAAAGCAAATGGAAAGGCAGCATTGCCGTGCACTAGTACTGAGTCTAGAGATGAGGACCCGGATGTTGAGATGATTGTGTCAAATGACAATTGAGAGACATTTCCGGACAATGATTCTTGATTAATCGCTTTCTATAGGTTTATTGACAATATCTTTTTTTAATGCATAGATGAAGTTACACATTTTAACAATACAAGTAGGACTATGCGTTCATAAAAATTAATTCCATTTTATAACGCATACCATAAGGATATAATTAAACTTAAAAGTTGAATTTAATCAGTTAATTACTACTAAGCGTGAAAGTAAATTATAAAAAACGAAAAGTGCATAGAAGCATAGATTTAAAGCTTAAAACAACATAAAGGAAACTCGGAAATAAGAAAAAAATCGGAAGAGATCTCCATACAATTCGAAACTGACTGAATTCATTGATTCGAATTGCAAAATTTCGGGATCATAAACATGAAGGAAAATGCAAATAAAAAATCAATCAACTTATAAATGCGCAAATTGAATAGTTAGTTAGAAAATAAACCAATAAGAGTAAATATTGGTTTAATTTTGTTTAATGCTATGCTAAAAGAATTTCAATAAATGTACTTTCAAGTGATACTCAGTTCAGTTACATTTCCCAGTGGGGTCAGTTACATTTCTCCAAAACTGATTTCATGGTGATTATATATATTTCCAAAATAACCAACTTGGGAATACCAGTCTGACAATGTTAATCTTTGCATATTGCTACTTACGTTGTTCTGTCCTGTGACTATAGCTGTTATTTATTTCATTAAAAAAAAGGTCGATATGGCAACGTTGTGCTTGTGTTGCACGTGAAACCTTTTGCAAAGTAAATCCAAGGCGAATTCATACAGGTGATAGCGTAAGGGCAGCAACAAAATTTCAATGTATTTTGTTTTCTGGGTTTAGATTGTCAAAATTAGCCAATCAGAACAAAGCTTTCTTTTTTCATTTTTAAATTGTCACAGTTTTCCAACACAAAAAAAAATCAAATTAGCTGATTCAACGAGGTGACCTGTATGAATTCGCCTTGAGTAAATCCTGAGTAGCGCGACTCTTTGGGCGATGTCAGGGTACATTCGCCAACATCACAGTACAGCAATAGTGAAATATGAGCGAGAAAGCGTATACACGAATGTACCTTGACATATGTGAAAAGTGTCAAAAAGTCAGGTGCGTTCAGGCGGGAAAAAATTGACTGGAAAAAAATAAAAATGTGTCGAAATTAACTGAAAATAGTACATTTTTCTTCAACCGCCCCTGGAGCAGTTTGACAGTTGTTCATGGGTCGAAGTGCTCATGTATGTGTTTTCTGTCTCATCGCTTGTCTCCCTTTGATTTCCGAATGAAAACTTATTGTGAAGATAGGTTGCTGCCAATATAGAAGTATTACATATATGGGCGATGTTATGCTGCCGGTCAAATGATCGTCGGTCACGTCACTTTTTATGCTCTCGTTTTGATTTCTCTACTCCGTGCCGAAAGCATGTTCTGCTAACCGTCATTTGATCGCCGGTCACCACTACGATTTTCGCTTACTTTTACTACTTTTTCCGCACTTTTTATTGGGACTTTACTTTTTCAACTACAATTGGCAATTAAAATGTAAAAGTCTTTTTCGCGCTTGCATCGGTCTGAATAGCACACATTTCGAAAGGGATTCCTGCTCCTGGAACTTGGTTATCGGCGCCTCAGTATTTGACTGGGCCGAAATTTCTGGCATTCTGAGCTAATCATTTATAAATGAAATTAATATAATATATATATGTGTGAAAGTATCACAATATTTGTTTACCATTTAAATTCTAATTTTTCTTTGTTCTTTTTCTCCAAAAACACAAATTTATACACGCTAGTGATGCGGGTTGCTACCAAACATTTTCTGCTCACAAATTTGTTCCCAAAACACAAATATTGTGAATAATGCCACGTCGCAACACTGATTTGATAGCTTGATTTGCCATCGAAAGCCTCATTATCCGGTGACCGGCGCGGTCAAATTTTACTATCTCGCTCGCTCTCCAAATTTTCTCTTTTACATTGAAACAACAACAATTTTATCCGTGACCGTGATCCGTGACCGGCATGCCGCGGCAGCATAACATCCAGAGTTGCCGCTTTTGGTCTTTTCGGACCAAAATTGGTCAGATTTTTTTTACTTTGGTCCGCTGGTCTGCTTAAACGAATTTCGGTCCGTTTTGTGATGTGAATAACTTTTCAATAGTACAAAAAAATGTATTACAAAAAATTAAATTGTCATTTCAAAATGACTTTAAAGATAACGCAAATGTTTAATTTGGTCGGTTGAGGTTGGATTTGGTCGAAAAACAATTTTTCAAGTGACAACACTGATAACATCGCCCTTTGACAACCACACGTCGATTCTGTATGACAAGAACTGTCAAATTGTTGTTGTTTACGTGAATTTCTCAAATGTAATTTAACACGATTTTATATAAGAAGCGCTGATATTTGATATTGCTATCGCCAGGGAAAAGAAAGCTAAACGAAATTCTCTAAAATTAGTTGGTTTTCAGCAAAATTTATGAACAAATTTTAGATTATTTTGTTGGCTATCAACTCTGCCTGGGCATATATATTTACCACAGATAATTGTTGGCTGAAATTTGAAATTGAATTTAAAATTCTGCTTAGAACTGGAATTGGTACATGATGGTCATGGTCGGCCTCGATAGCTCAGCGGGTAGCGCGCTGGCTTCTCATACCGAGCGCCCCAGGTTCGATTCCTGGCTTGGGCGGGAAAAAACACTCATCTACTTCTATCGCTATCCACATGAAGCAGATGAGAATTACAAGAATCGCACAAGTGCGCTCTTGGCAGGCAATGGCAAAACCTCCAAGTGTGAAAGAAAAACTGCCAATCGCCGTTCGGATTCGGTGTTAAACTGTAGGTCCCCTCCCCTCCCTTTCCCCATCCGAGAGGCAGCCACTAAACCAACCAGGTTCTTTCATCATGGAATTGGTATAAATGGCATAATGACATAAATGACAAGACTCAGCGAGCCAGCAAAGTAAATCCTAAAATAGGATTTACTTTGGAGCCAGTTTGCTGGCTGCACCGGCGACTGGTGCGCAATGTGGCTGACATGAAAGTGATAATACGATTTAGATATCATACATGATTGCAAACGATGTGGCACTGAACCATTGGCAGGAAACGCTGCAATCACTGTGGTTTGGGCCAGTTTGCTTGAAAGTTTTGCTATCGATGGTGAATGTAGAAATGTATTTAAATGGGAAATGTTGGTAATGGTTATGATTTTATTTGAATTATTTCAGTCCATTCAGTCGCATAAAAGATTTTGAATAATGAATACAAAACTGTTCTCCTGAACACATTCATCATGTTTTGATTAAATCATCGTGTCGTGCGCTTGTGTTGCCAATATAAATGAATAGAAACATATTTTTAATACAGTGGACGTCCAGTATAACGAACTTTCCATTTAACGAATTTTTCGATTTAACGTACGGCTAAATTTTTTCCATATAGATCCATCAATATTACGAACGAAAGTGAAATTTGCTATTCGATATAACGAATATTTTTGTTGTTTTTCACCCTTCGAATTGCTTTTATTTGAGCATTCGCATTCTTTACAATAACAATGAATGTTTGATTTCGTCAAGTGAACGGTACCTCAATTGTTTTTGTTACGTTAAAACTTTCAAATTTACGTCAAGTTATTAACATTTTCAAATTCTGTTTGTATGCATTGCTGATCATTTTCACAGGATTTGTTTTGCGTTCGGTCGGTTCAAGAGAAATTGCCATACAGAAAAGTTTACTTGCGGTAAAGAGGCAATCGCGGATCGAAGACTTTCACTGTACACACATAGCTATATATGTATTTTGAAAATGCAAACAAAATATTTGTTTAGAAACTGTGAGACATATTTTTTTAAGAAGGATGGTTTAAAACAAAAAAATTTTGATCGATTTAACGAATTTTTCGATTTAACAAATTGGGGGTACAACATAAGATTCGCTGTATTGGACGTCCACTGTACTTATTTTGATTTATAAAGATGCACAACATTACTATAACGTTAAAGTTTTGATATAATTTTTCAAAAGAAACTTTGTTGTGGGTTTTTCACCTTGTACAAAAAGAAAATTACATTAATAGTGATTCAGAAAGTTTTTTGTTTTTATTATAACATTATTTGTACGCAGGCGAAATCGAAATTAGTACTAAAATGTTCTCTATTTTCGTGAATTATGATAATGACTATTGTATTTATACAGTAATTGCCCAGCTATCTTAAGATATTTCATCTTTCATACTTTATTGTCAAAGGATTCAGAAAATTAGGCACAGATTTTGCTGCCTAAACCAACAAAAAATAGCGTTGGGGTTAACACTACCACTTTTTGTACTTTGCGGCAACACTGCCACATTTTGTACCACTTACAGCTCGAAAAAAAGTCGCGCTACTTAGGATTTACTTTGCCTTTTGTATTTTATTTTGGATTGGATTTACTTTGATATTTTGTTGGGTTACTAACTTTATAGTAGGGCAAAGCCAACACACTAACGTTTAGCCCCTAAAAAAATAACTGAAGTAACCATGAACGAACCGTCCAGTGCAGCAATCACAGTACCAGCATTCGGCATTAAACAAGAAATCACAGAGCACAATGCGGAGGCCGAGGCTGCTGCTGAGAAGGAGCAGTCGGACTGCAATGCCGGGACCATTGAGATCGAGAACAATTGGGCAACTTACATCAAACAGGAAGAGGAGTGTATCATCGATTGCAGCGAGGATGAGTTCATATGGGAGAATGCAGACAACGAGCAGGCATACAACATTTACGACGTGCCCGAATACGACGCAGAACAGCCAGAAAAAGAGCATTGTCCTACTACCCGTTCGAGGGGGAATATTACAGCAGAAAAAGAGTTGGCATCGTGCACAGACGACGAGATGTTTAGTGGCAGTGAAACTGATTACTGCCAAAGCGAGGAATCATCCGACGATGAGTATGAGCTAGCACCAAAAAAACCAGTTCCTAACCGTAAAAGGAAGAAACAGTTGACGCCCATTGCAACAGCAACCCCCGCCAAGCGCGGCAGGCCACGCAAGACTAGCAACGTGCGAGACGAAAACCCCAAAAACCGAATGCCGAAAGATTGGCAGCAAATTGTTATGCAAAAGATGAATGAAATTGAAAAAGTTGTCGATAATTACATAAATCCCTACAAACCGCCGCCGGCTGTCATGGCTCACGCTCGCACCACGCACGCGTCGACGCAGTTGCAAAATTCGCGAGTCCAAAATGACGCTTTCCTGCGAATAAACTTTCTAAACTGGATTTGCCCTGTCTGCGACATCGATTGCCACTCCAACTACAAGTGGCGTCAGCACCTGGACGAAATGCACCAGCTGCTCGAGCGCGAGAATCTGAATATGGAGTACCTGTCGAACAGCAGGGCACGCTGTCGGCAGTGCTGCAAGGTAATGCCGTCGCTCTTTTGGACCGTGCTTAAGCACAAAGTGACACACCTGCCGCATAGTGATTTTCTCATGTGCAAATTGTGTCACTGGCGCATAGGGAGCATGCGCGGAGCGCTGCTGCATCTGCGGCGACGGCACGCTAACGATTCGATCAAGCCTCCTCCTGCCTCCTGCCCGCCTCCTGAGGCCAGCGTGAGTGTAAAGTTGGAATCGAACGAATGCATCTGCCCCTTCTGTCAGCAAAGCTTCCTTGCACTGACGCCCATGATGGCGCACATCAAGAGTTTGCATAAAAGCGTGAATGCCGCCAAGGCTGTGTACTTGTGTCCCGATTGTGGACAGCGGATTCAAACGAAGTCGCGCTTTCACAAGCATATTGTTGAGGCGCACAACTACGACTCGGTCGAGAAACTGCGCTGTGTCGAGCTTGAAGTGGCTAGGAACAGCACGACCAAGGCTTTTAAATGCCTTCAGTGTGGGATGATTGAACCGAAATCAATGCCGCTCAAAATGCGGGAGCACGCGCTGAGTCACAGCGGCGTTAAGTGCTTCCAGTGCGTCCACTGCGAGCTCAGCTTCGAGAGTAGCAAAGAGCTGCGCTTTCACTTTTGCGACGAGCTGCGGCAGAAGTTCCTCTTTCCGTATAATTTGGATGTAGCACATACTAAGGGGAAGCGTATGTAAAAACAACATACTAAATACGGCAATTATAATTTTGTTTGTTTGTAGATAAGAAACCCAGATTTATCCGGTACGTTTGCCCCATGTGTGGCGAGGAGACCGACAGCAAAACCAAACGTTCTGAGCATGAGGAGTACGAGCACAGCATGGGTACACCGGAAGGCTTAAACTTTGCCTTGGTTGAAGGAGATGGTGACGACGAAAGCGGGCCCACGTATAAGTGCACTGTGTGTGAGAAGAAGATGGCTCTGAATGTGGCTGTGATGTACACGCACGCCGTTTTACACATGCCGTATAACCGCTGGAAATGTGGTAGATGTAATGTGTCGTTTCGTCGGCTGCAGCATACGTATTTGCACAATTGTACCGTGGCCGTGAAGCGTCCGACCAAACGCCGGACCAAACATGTTTATTTGAATATGTACGAATATATGATGAGTCACGTTTGTCCCGTGTGCAATGCAGATTTTGCGCATCGGCGCCAGTGGTGGCGACATTTGAGGGAAAATCATGCGCTAAATACATTGGCCGACATGCGCATGGAGGCGGTGGACAAGCGCTTCGTGCGCTGTTTGGATTGCAACGCTCTGGTCCGAAGTCGTTACACTAACAGGCGCGAGCACCGATTTCAACATTTGGGGTACAAGCCGTACCGATGTAAAGGCTGTGCGAAGACCTTCAACACACTTAGCGCCATATCGCGTCACATCGTCGTCTGCAATAAGGACGCCGGCATTAATAAGGTCAAAAATAGCATTGACGGACTGCTCGAAGGAATGCCTGTACGCGCAAAGGATCAACCGGCACCACCAGCACGGTTTGAGCACAAGTTTGTGAAAATCACATGTCCAATATGCGCCGATGTAGCGTTCACAACATTACCAGAACAGCTGGCGCACTTTCGCAGCGTCCACAATCACTTCAGCGACAAGTTCACTCTGCATGCTAATGGCTCCATGAACTGTCAGGTGTGTGGCAAGTACTTTCAAGACTCCGACAAACTGGCCATGGTGAAGCATCAGCGCAGCCACTTTGTGAAGAACTGCTTTCATTGTCTGCAGTGCGCTTTCACAGCGCCCACCTTGAGCAAACTACATGGTCACATTATGATTGCGCATGCGGACGAGCTAAACCGTTTGGAAGCAGAAGCTGTTGAATTGCCTAAAACAGAAGATCCATTGGAGAGTGCTGACAACGACTTGGTAGAGACATCAAAAACGCGAATTGGAGTGAAGATTGCCAATTCGCCAGTGTACAGCCAGTTTGCAAAATACATTTCGTACGCTTGTCCCGAATGCAACGAGCCGCTTCCAACCGAAAGCGATTGGCACGCGCACATCAATAGCCTTCATAGCTTTTTCAACGAAGAGGAAATGCATCAAGAGTTCACTCTCGACGGCGACTTGGTATGCACGGTTTGCGGCGTCAAAATCAATCATGCTAGTTCAAACCAGCAACAACGTCACAAGCTGACGCACATGCCGTACAAGTCATACATCTGTACGCTCTGTACGCATCGCTGCAACACGATTGGCGTACTCATACAGCACCTGCGTCGTAGGCACTTCATGGCCGGTCACTACAAGTGCGAGGTGTGCGCACAGGTATTTGGCACTTCGTATGAGCGCTACAAGCATATCAAGGAGCACGACCCCGCCGACTGGCCGCCGTACATGTGTCGCATTTGCTGTGTAGTGCTGCGTAATAAATCGACGCTGCTGGGCCACTTGGACACGCATGACCCAAACCGACAAATGTTTCCGTGTGCAACATGCAACTGCGAGTTCTCGAGCTCGAGATGGCTGCGTCGCCACTTGCATGAATGCCATCCGGGCGCAGCCGATCCTTCGATCTTCGAGAAATACAAATGTGCTGTTTGCGAGGAGAATTGTATAAGCTCGGATGCGTTGACTGCCCACATGCAGCGGCACGATGTTAGCGAAATACCTAAAACTGTTTGTCCGATCTGTGGCAAGACATTCAAGCTGGCCAAATTGTGTGCGGTACATAAGCGGTCCATACATAAGCCTGCTCCTATATTGCCAAACAACTCCGGTGCGAACGTAATCGAATCAACAGGCACACACTGTAAGCGTCCGAAGAAACCAGTACTCAGCAAAACAAACGGAAAGGCAGCAATGCCGTGGAGTAGCACTGAGTCTAAAGATGAGCGGTCCATACATAAGCCTGCTCCCATCACGCCACACAGTTCGAATGCGAATGTAAAGGAATCAATAAGCAAGATGGGTAACAGGCGGAAAAAACCAATAATCCGGAAAGCAAATGGAAAGGCAGCATTGCCGTGCACTAGTACTGAGTCTAGAGATGAGGACCCGGATGTTGAGATGATTGTGTCAAATGACAATTGAGAGACATTTCCGGACAATGATTCTTGATTAATCGCTTTCTATAGGTTTATTGACAATATCTTTTTTTAATGCATAGATGAAGTTACACATTTTAACAATACAAGTAGGACTATGCGTTCATAAAAATTAATTCCATTTTATAACGCATACCATAAATATAATTAAACTTAAAAGTTGAATTTAATCAGTTAATTACTACTAAGCGTGAAAGTAAATTATAAAAAACGAAAAGTGCATAGAAGCATAGATTTAAAGCTTAAAACAACATAAAGGAAACTCGGAAATAAGAAAAAAATCGGAAGAGATCTCCATACAATTCGAAACTGACTGAATTCATTGATTCGAATTGCAAAATTTCGGGATCATAAACATGAAGGAAAATGCAAATAAAAAATCAATCAACTTATAAATGCGCAAATTGAATAGTTAGTTAGAAAATAAACCAATAAGAGTAAATATTGGTTTAATTTTGTTTAATGCTATGCTAAAAGAATTTCAATAAATGTACTTTCAAGTGATACTCAGTTCAGTTACATTTCCCAGTGGGGTCAGTTACATTTCTCCAAAACTGATTTCATGGTGATTATATATATTTCCAAAATAACCAACTTGGGAATACCAGTCTGACAATGTTAATCTTTGCATATTGCTACTTACGTTGTTCTGTCCTGTGACTATAGCTGTTATTTATTTCATTAAAAAAAAGGTCGATATGGCAACGTTGTGCTTGTGTTGCACGTGAAACCTTTTGCAAAGTAAATCCAAGGCGAATTCATACAGGTGATAGCGTAAGGGCAGCAACAAAATTTCAATGTATTTTGTTTTCTGGGTTTAGATTGTCAAAATTAGCCAATCAGAACAAAGCTTTCTTTTTTCATTTTTAAATTGTCACAGTTTTCCAACACAAAAAAAAATCAAATTAGCTGATTCAACGAGGTGACCTGTATGAATTCGCCTTGAGTAAATCCTAAGTAGCGCGACTCTTTGGGCGATGTCATATATGTAGTACAGTGTAATCTGGGTGGAGTGAACCCCCGATGCTACGAACACCCCGATAGAGTGAACATCAAAATTTTTACATTGAGTACTCTATAGAGTGAACAATTCCGAATCTCTTTAGAGTGAACACAATTTAAAATAAATTACTTCAGTAACTTCAAGTTACTGCCAACCAGAATTTCGGGCTGTTGAAGAGAACAACTCTTAAAAAAGGCATTGTACAATTGGTTTGTGCGGCAGCGCCAGAAACATTTTCCTGTCAGTGGAGATATGTTAAAAGAAAAAGCAAAGAAATTACATGCTGATATTAATGAAAAGGAAGGCGGTTTTAACGCCAGTTGTGGATGGCTAGCCGGATTTAAATCACGCTGTGGAATTCGTCTGTTAAAAGTGTGCGGCGAGAAGTTGTCTTCAGATAGCCCGGCTGAACCGTTTAAACAAAAGCTCAATAGTACGATTTGTGAGGTACAAATTTATAAAAGCCAAATTTACAACGCGGACGAGAGTGGACTATGTTTGAAGATGCTATCCGAAAGAACTTGTAACCAGTAACCAGTGCAGAAAAACGGCTCCAGGCAGGAAATTAGAAAAAGCCAGAGGTACAATTCTTGCATGCGCAACGCAACTGGACAAACCACGCTCTTTCAAATCTTTCAACATTCCGGTGGACTACCGATATTCAAAAAATGCATGGATGACAGCAGAAATTTTTAAAGAATGGTTTCAAAAGTGGTTTGTTCCACAGGGGTATTTAAAAAAAGAAAGGCAAAATTTCAATTTTTAATAAATTTCTTTATTATCCCCTTCAAAATACTCTCCTCCTGCGTCAATAAATGTATGCCAACGTTTGATCCAATTTTCCATACATTTTGTATAGGCCGCCAAAGGTATGGCATTCAGCTTACGCAGCGAAATCTCTTTTATCGCTTCTATGGTCTCAAAACGCGTTCCCCGCAATGGCAATTTGAGTTTAGAAAATAGAAAAAAGTCACACGGGGCCATGTCTGGACTGTATGGTGCTTGGCTGATGACATTGGTCCGACAATTCCGACATTGGCCAAAAAATTCCGAAATAATCAAGGCTGTTTTTAAATGAAATTCAGCTTTTTTGGTACCAGCCGAGAAGCGACGCGTTTCATGCCCAAAATATCAGTTAAAATGTGTTCGGCTGATCCAAATGAGATGCTCAACAACACAGCAATCTCTCTAATCGATACACAACGATTTTCCAACACGATTTGCTTCGCCGATTCGATTTTTTCTTCGGTAACAGACGTTGATGGCCGTCCAGGGATGTCATCGTGCTCTAGGCTCTCTCGGCCCTCTTTGAACCTTTTATACCATTCGTATGCTCGTGTTTTCGACATACACGCTTCACCATACGCCTTTTGTTACATTTTCAACGAATCGGCACACGAAAGTTAATTTTTAACACAAAATTTTTGGCACGCGTGTTGTTCCAATTCTTCATCCATTATAAAAATCGCCACACATCAATTTTTCGACTTCTTCGTATAGACGCCAATCGAATACTAATCTTACAATATGCGTAAAAATTTGACAGAACACCAATAAAAGTATTCCCAACGTTAAGAAAATAAATTCCAAATTACCGTTCTTTTTTGATCATAAGGTATACTCGTAAGTACGTAATGGTGAACAGAAAAACTCAATCTGGATATAGTGAACAATCTGGATTCTATGAACTGGCCTTGCATTAATTAGTTCACTCCACCCAGATTACACTGTACTTCTATATTGGCAGTAAGCTCAGGGTCATTCGCCAACATCACAGTACAGCAATAGTGAAATATGAGCGAGAAAGCGTATAAACGAATGTACCTTGACATAAGGTGCGTAACATAATTATAAGACACTCAGAAAATTTCACTTTGCAACTTCGCCAAATCTAAACAGTAATTTCTTTTAGAAAAGCAAAAACGCAGAAAAATTTTGTGAAGTATCAGTTTTAATTTTAGGCATACCTTAATATTCCTAGAAATTCCTGTCAAATATACCGTTAGCTTTTATGGAAATGAGTAATATTTTGGGTAGCTGCAATCGTAACAAAATTATAAGACACATAGGTTTTTTTGGTTTACGTTAACAAATATTTTATTATTTTTTTTCATAAACGGTGAATCAGTAATAAATGATACCAGCCCCTTTCCTTCCAACATCAAACAACTGTTTTCACATGGAATTTATAAGCTTAACCAATAATTGGGGCTCCACTCCTTTAAAATAGCAATTTTTAAGTCCCCAACAGAGTTGTATTTTCATTTTCCCCACAGACACGCTTGGCAAGGACTACGCACATATTTTCAATCGGGATCAAGTCGTGCGAATAAGTTGGTCGGTCCATAGTTTCACCAGAGCAATATTCTAAGACCCAGTTGTTTGCCGACTTTTATGAATGGCCGCGTTATCTTGCATAAAAATATGTGGTTTATATCTGTTTTCTAACCAAAATAGAAGAAGGCTGCGATCCAACACTCCAGTATATTCTGTACTTCCCATTCTTGAGCTCGTGAGGCGGAAATCGACCTTTCCATTTTTGTGAAATACGCCCCACACTATCACAGATCCGCCACTGACATTTCTTTTAGAAAATTTCACGTGCTCCTTACTGAAAACCCTCCAGTAGCATCGACAACCGTCTGGTCTATCCAAATTAAATTTATTTTCATCAGAAAAGATAACCTTTTGGAAAAAAAATACGCATTTGTAATCATATCAGTTAACATATAAAATATGTTTACCATGTCCCAGCAAGTATCCAGGTTATATCGCCCAAATCGGAGTCGTGCAGCTTTTTGGCGCGGTAGGAGTGTCGGGGCCTTCTTCATAACAGCTCGGACAATATTTTCCGAGTGGTTAAACAAACGCCAAATGGTCATTTTAGACACTGACCGGCTGCTGATGGCTGCGAGATGCGAGCAAGAGGCGAACGAATTGCTCGCTCTGAACAAAATTCTGCGCTTGTAATGGTCAGACAGCTTTTGTTTTCGACCAGTACTTCGTCGTTGGCTTAATTTTGGGGATCGCGTAGAAATCCGGCAATAGCATACCGAGAACGACCGATTTCCTTCAAAATTTCGCTTACACTAAGCCCGGCAACGTTAAAAGCCGTAATTTCGCCTTGTTCCTTTTCAGTTAGTAATTTACCAACAGGCATTTTAGTTTAAATTAATTGAATTAAATCCCGAAATCAACGCCGAAATAAAAAAAATCGATCTGCGCACTGTGAGTACTTTTAACTCAATGTGTCTTATAATTTTGTTACGATTGCAGCTACCCAAAATATTACTCATTTCCATAAAAGCTAACGGTATATTTGACAGGAATTTCTAGGAATATTAAGGTATGCCTAAAATTAAAACTGATACTTCACAAAATTTTTCTGCGTTTTTGCTTTTCTAAAAGAAATTACTGTTTAGATTTGGCGAAGTTGCAAAGTGAAATTTTCTGAGTGTCTTATAATTATGTTACGCACCTTATGTGAAAAGTGTCAAAAAGTCAGGTGCATTCAGGCGGGAAAAAATTGACTGGAAAAAAATAAAAATGTGTCGAAATTAACTGAAAATAGTACCTTTTTCTTCAACCGCCCTGGAGCAGTTTGACAGTTGTTCATGTGTAGAAGTGCTCATGTATGTGTTTTCTGTCTCATCGCTTGTCTCCCTTTGATTTCCGAATGAAAACTTATTGTGAAGATAGGTTGCTGCCAATATAGAAGTATTACATATATGGGCGATGTTATGCTGCCGGTCAAATGATCGTCGGTCACGTCACTTTTTACGCTCTCGTTTTGATTTCTCTACTCCGTGCCGAAAGCATGTTATGCTGACGGTCATTTGATCGCCGGTCACCACTACGATTTTCGCTTACTTTTACTACTTTTTCCGCACTTTTTATTGGGACTTTACTTTTTCAACTACAATTGGCAATTAAAATGTAAAGGTCTTTTTCGCGCTTGCATCGGTCTGAATAGCACACATTTCGAAAGGGATTCCTGCTCCTGGAACTTGGTTATCGGCGCCTCAGTATTTGACTGGGCCGACATTTCTGGCATTCTGAGCTAATAATTTATAAATGAAATTAATATAATATATATATGTGTGAAAGTATCACAATATTTGTTTACCATTTAAATTCTAATTTTTCTTTGTTCTTTTTCTCCAAAAACACAAATTTATACACACGCTAGTGATGCGTTTTCTTTCTTTCTTGCTCATTCCATACACATTTTCACTAAAAGGGAACAAATTTTTTCCCAAAGCACAACTATTGTGAATAATGTCACGACGGAATACTGATTTGATAGCTTGATTTGCGATCGAAAGCCTCATTATCCGGTGACCGGCGCGGTCAAATTTTACTATCTCGCTCGCTCTCCAAATTTTCTCTTTTACATTTAAACAACAACAATTTTATCCGTGACCGTGATCCGTGACCGGCATGCCGCGGCAGCATAACATCCAGAGTTGCCGCTTTTGGTCTTTTCGGACCAAAATTGGTCAGATTTTTTTTACTTTGGTCCGCTGGTCTGCTTAAACGAATTTCGGTCCGTTTTGTGATGTGAATAACTTTTCAATAGTACAAAAAAATGTATTACAAAAAATTAAATTGTCATTTCAAAATGACTTTAAAGATAACGCAAATATTTAATTTGGTCGGTTGAGGTTGGATTTGGTCGGAAAACAATTTTTCAAGTGACAACACTGATAACATCGCCCTTTGACAACCACACGTCGATTCTGTATGACAAGAACTGTCAAATTGTTGTTGTTTACGTGAATTTCTCAAATGAAATTTAACACGATTTTATATAAGAAGCGCTGATATTTGATATTGCTATCGCCAGGGAAAAGGAAGCTAAACGAAATTCTCTAAAATTAGTTGGTTTTCAGCAAAATTTATAAACAAATTTTAGATTATTTTGTTGGCTATCAACTCTGCCTGGGCATATATATTTACCACAGATAATTGTTGGCTGAAATTTGAAATTGAATTTAAAATTCTGCTTAGAACTGGAATTGGTACATGATGGTCATGGTCGGCCTCGATAGCTCAGCGGGTAGCGCGCTGGCTTCTCATACCGAGCGCCCCAGGTTCGATTCCTGGCTTGGGCGGGAAAAAACACTCATCTACTTCTATCGCTATCCACATGAAGCAGATGAGAATTACAAGAATCGCACAAGTGCGCTCTTGGCAGGCAATGGCAAAACCTCCAAGTGTGAAAGAAAAACTGCCAATCGCCGTTCGGATTCGGTGTTAAACTGTAGGTCCCCTCCCCTCCCTTTCCCCATCCGAGAGGCAGCCACTAAACCAACCAGGTTCTTTCATCATGGAATTGGTATAAATGGCATAATGACATAAATGACAAGACTCAGCGAGCCAGCAAAGTAAATCCTAAAATAGGATTTACTTTGGAGCCAGTCTGCTGGCTGCACCGGCGACTGGTGCGCAATGTGGCTGACATGAAAGTGATAATACGATTTAGATATCATACATGATTGCAAACGATGTGGCACTGAACCATTGGCAGGAAACGCTGCAATCACTGCGGTTTGGGCCAGTTTGCTTGAAAGTTTTGCTATCGATGCTGAATGTAGAAATGTATTTAAATGGGAAATGTTGGTAATGGTTATGATTTTATTTGAATTATTTCAGTCAATTCAGTCGCATAAAAGATTTTGAATAATGAATACAAAACTGTTCTCCTGAACACATTCATCATGTTTTGATTAAATCAGTGACTACGTGACGCGAAACTCGGAGGAGAAATGCTTTTCAGACCATTTTTTGCTTTTTCCAATCGTCCGATAGTGTACGGGTTTTTTTACCCAAACATTCGCACAGCACCGGTTACCAGTCAATTGTTTGCATCTTAAAGTGCTAACTTTTCTTATTCGCTGTAAATATAGCATTGCAAACCAACTTGTTTTACTGGTCTAAGTAATTTTGATTGTAACGCGTACAAAAAAAAGCAGAAATAAATTATTTCATGCGCTGAAGTCAGCAGATATTCGGTTGCTTTTTCCTTAAGTTCATGTCTCATTGAGTTTGCCGTTTCTAGTGCAGCAAGAAACAGTGATGGCAAGTTGAACTCTTTTCAAACGCAGAGCTGCAACTCAAGCAATGCAAACGTTAAGGCTTTGAGGGCAGTCAGCAAAAACTGAAGTAAAATTATATTAAAACACGAGGAAACATACTTATGACGTTTTTCAGCAACAACGTTTTTTTGCAATCAATTTCTTATAAAACGTACTAAAGAATGAAAGCAAAAAAAACCAATTATTTTATTTGCAAATAAACATCGAACGCACCAGCAGCCCTTGCCCTGGCGTTTATATGGCGAATTTTTTGTACGAACCCTAATCAACTCTGGGGCCTGGTTTTACTCTGGGGTCTGGTTTTACCGAATTAGCAACCGTGACCCCTCCGAGTTTCGCGTCATGTAGTCATTGGATTAAATCATCGTGTCGTGCGCTTGTGTTGCCAATATAAATGAATAGAAACATATTTTTAATACAGTGGACGTCCAGTATAACGAACTTTCCATTTAACGAATTTTTCGATTTAACGTACGGCTACATTTTTCCCATATAGATCCATCAATATTACGAACGAAAGTGAAATTTGCTATTCGATATAACGAATATTTTTGTTGTTTTTCACCCTTCGAATTGCTTTTATTTGAGCATTCACATTCTTTACAATAACAATGAATGTTTGATTTCGTCAAGTGAACGGTACCTCAATTGTTTTTGTTACGTTAAAACTTTCAAATTTACGTCAAGTTATTAACATTTTCAAATTCTGTTTGTATGCATTGCTGATCATTTTCACAGGATTTGTTTTGCGTTCGGTCGGTTCAAGAGAAATTGCCATACAGAAAAGTTTACTTGCGGTAAAGAGGCAATCGCGGATCGAAGACTTTCACTGTACACACATAGCTATATATGTATTTTGAAAATGCAAACAAAATATTTGTTTAGAAACTGTGAGACATATTTTTTTAAGAAGGATGGTTTAAAACAAAAAAATTTTGATCGATTTAACGAATTTTTCGATTTAACAAATTGGGGGTACAACATAAGATTCGCTGTATCGGACGTCCACTGTACTTATTTTGATTTATAAAGATGCACAACATTACTATAACGTTTAAGTTTTCACCTTGTACAAAAAGAAAATTACATTAATAGTGATTCAGAAAGTTTTTTGTTTCTATTATAAAATAATTTGTACGCAGGCGAAATCGAAATTAGTACTAAAATGTTCTCTATTTTAGTGAATTATGATAACAACTATTGTATTTATACAGTAATTGCCCAGCTATCTTAAGATATTTCATCTTTCAAACTTTCTTTCATACTTGATTGTCAAAGGATTCAGAAAATTAGGCACAGATTTTGCTGCCTAAACCAACAAAAAATAGCGTTGGGGTTAACACTACCACTTTTTGTACTTTGCGGCAACACTGCCACATTTTGTACCACTCAAGGCGAATTAATACGAATTAGTATGAATTCGCCTTGGTACCACTTACAGCTCGAAGAAAGAGTCGCGCTACTTAGGATTTACTTTGCCTTTTGTATTTTATTTTGGAGTGGATTTACTTTGATATTTTGTTGGGTTACTAACTTTAAAGTAGGGCAAAGCCAACGAAGTAACGTGAAACCCTTAAAAAAATAAATAACTTTGGAGTAACAATAAAGAGGAAAAACGTTCACTCAGTAGAATTGATCGCACCATGAACGAACCGTCCAGTGCAGCAATCACAGTACCAACATTCGGCATTAAAGAAGAAATCACAGAACGCAATGCGGAGGCCGAGGGTGCTGCTGAGAAGGAGCAGTCGGACTGCAATGCCGGGACCATTGAGATCGAGAACAATTTGGCAACTTACATCAAACAGGAAGAGGAGTGTATCATCGATTGCAGCGAGGATGAGTTCATATGGGAGAATGCAGACAACGAGCAGGCATACAACATTTACGACGTGTACGAATACGACGCAGAACAGCCACAAAACGAGGATTGTCCTACTACTACCCTTTCGAGGGTGAATATTACAGCAGAAAAAGAATTGTCATCGTGCACAGACGACGAGATGTTTAGTGGCAGTGAAACTGATTACTGCCAAAGCGAGGAATCAAAAAACGCAGTTCCTACCCGTAAAGGGAAGAAACAGTTGACTCCAATTGAAACAGCAACCCTCGCCAAGCGCGGCAGGAAACGCAAGATTGTGAACGTGCGAGACGAAAAACCCAAAAACCGAAAGCCGGAAGAGTTGCAGCAAATTGTTATGCAAAAGATGAATGAAATTGAAAAAGTTGTCGATAATTACATAAATCCCTACAAACCGCCGCCGGCTGTCATGGCTCACGCCCGCTTCACGCACGCGTCGACGCAGTTGCAAAATTCGCGAGTCCAACATGACGCTTTCCTGCGAATAAACTTTATAAACTGGATTTGCCCTGTCTGCGACATCAATTGCCAGTCCAACTACAAGTGGCGTCAGCACATGGACGAAATGCACCAGCTGCTCGAGCGCGAGAATCTGAATATGGAGTACCTGTCGAACAGCAGGGCACGCTGTCGGCAGTGCTGCGATGAAATGCCGTCGATCTTTTGGACCGTGCTTAAGCACAAAGTGACACACCTGCCGCATAGTGATTTTCTCATGTGCAAATTGTGTCACTGGCGCATAGGGAGCATGCGCGGAGCGCTGCTACATCTGCGGCGAGAGCACGCTAACGATACGATCAAGCCTCCTCCTGCCTCCTGCCCGCCTTCTGAGGCCAGCGTGAGTGTAAAGTTGGAATCGAACGAATGTATCTGCCCCTTCTGTCAGCAAAGCTTCCTTGCACTGACGCCCATGATGGCGCACATCAAGAGTTTGCATAAAAGCGTGAATGCCGCCAAGGCTGTGTACTTGTGTCCCGATTGTGGACAGCGGATTCAAACGAAATCGCGCTTTCACAAGCATATTGTTGAGGCGCACAACTACGACTCGGTCGAGAAACTGCGCTTTGTCGAGCTTGAAGTGGCATGCAACAGCACGACCAAGGCTTTTAAATGCCTTCAGTGTGGGATGATTGAACCGAAATCAGCGCCGGTCACAATGCGGGAGCACGCGCTGAGCCACAGCGGCGTTAAGTGCTTCCAGTGCGTCCACTGCGAGCTCAGCTTCGAGAGTAGCAAAGAATTGAGCGTTCACTTTTGCGACGAGCTGCGGCAGAAGTTCCTCTTTCCGTATAATTTGGATGTAGCACATACTAAGGGGAAGCGTATGTAAAAACAACATATTAAATACGGCAATTATAATTTTGTTTGTTTTTAGATAAGAAACCCAGATTTATCTGGTACGTTTGCCCCATGTGTGGCGAGGAGACCGACAGCAAAACCAAACGTTCTGAGCATGAGGAGTCCGAGCACAGCATGGGTACACCGGGAGGCCTAAACTTTGCCCTGGTTGAAGGAGATGGTGACGACGAAAGCGGGGCCACGTATAAGTGCACTGTGTGTGAGAAGAAAATGGCGCTGAATGTGGCTGTGATGTACACGCACGCCGTTTTACACATGCCGTATAATCGCTGGAAATGTGGTAGATGTAATGTGCCGTTTCGTCGGCTGCAGCATACGTATTTGCACAATTGTACCGTGGCCGTGAAGCGTCCGACCAAACGCCGGACCAAACATGTTTATTTGCATAAGTACGAATATATGATGATACATGTCTGTCCCGTGTGCAATGCAGATTTTGCGCATCGGCGCCAGTGGTGGCGACATTTGAGGGAAAATCATGCGTTAAATACATTGGCCGACATGCGCATGGAGGCGGTGGACAAGCGCTTCGTGCGCTGTTTGGATTGCAACGCTCTGGTCCGAAGTCGTTACACTAACAGGCGCGAGCACCGATTTCAACATTTGGGGTACAAGCCGTACCGATGTAAAGGCTGTGCGAAGACCTTCAACACACTTAGCGCCATATCGCGTCACATCGTCGTCTGCAATAAGGGCGCCGGCATTAATAATGGAATGCCTGTGCGCGTAAAGGATCGGCCGGCACCACCAGCACAGTTTGAGCACAAGTTTGTGAAAATCACATGTCCAATATGCGCCGATGTAGCGTTCACAACATTACCAGAACAGTTGGCGCACTTTCGCAACGTCCACAATCACTTCAGCGACAAGTTCACTCTGCATGCTAATGGCTCCATGAACTGTCAGGTGTGTGGCAAGTACTTTCAAGACTCCGACAAAGTGGCCATGGTGAAGCATCAGCACAACCACTTTGTGAAGAACTGCTTTCATTGTCTGCAGTGCGCTTTCACAGCGCCCACCTTGAGCAAACTACATGGTCACATTATGATTGCGCATGCGGACGAGCTAAACCGTTTGGAAGCAGAAGCTGTTGAATTGCCTAAAACAGAAGATCCATTGGAGAGTGGTGACAACGACTTGGTAGATACATCAAAAACGCGAATTGGATTGAAGATTGCCAATTCGCCAGTGTACAGCCAGTTTGCCAAATACATTTCGTACGCTTGTCCCGAATGCAACGAGCCGCTTCCAACCGAAAACGATTGGCAAGCGCACATCAATAGCCTTCATAGCTTTTTCAACGAAGAGGAAATGCACCAAGAGTTCACCATCGACGGCGACTTGGTATGCACGGTTTGCGGCGTTAAAATCAACCATTCTAGTTCCCACCAGCAACTTCACAAGCTGACGCACATGGCGTACAAGTCATTCATCTGTACGCTCTGTACGCAGCGCTCCAACACGATTAGCGTGCTCCTACAGCACATGCGTCGTAAGCACTTCATGCCCGGTCAGTACAAGTGCGAGGTGTGCGCGCAGGTATTTGGCACTTCGTACGAGCGCTACAAGCATATCAAGGAGCACGATCCCGCCGACTGGCCGCCGTACATGTGTCGCATTTGCTGTGCAGTGCTGCGTACTAAATCGGCGCTGCTGGGTCACTTGGACACGCATGACCCAAACCGACAAATGTTTCCGTGTGCAACTTGCAACCGCGAGTACTCGAACCCGAGAGAGCTGCGTCGCCACTTGCAAGCCTGCCATCCGGGCGCAGCCGATCCTTTCGAGAAATACAAATGTGCTGTTTGCGAAGAGAATTGTATAAGCTCGGATGCGTTGACTGCCCACATGCAGCGGCACGATGCTAGCGAAATACCTAAAACTGTTTGTCCGATCTGTGGCAAGACATTCAAGGTGGCCAAATCGTGTGGGGTACATAAGCGAACCATACATAAGCCTGCTCCTATATTGCCAAACAACTCCGGTGCGAACGTAATCGAATCAACAGGCACACACTGTAACCGTCCGAAGAAACCAGTACTCAGCAAAACAAACGGAAAGGCAGCAATGCCGTGCAGTAGCACTGAGTCTAAAGATGAGCGGTCCATACATAAGCCTGCTCCCATCACGCCACACAGTTCGAATGCGAATGAAAAGGAATCAATAGGCAAGAAGTTTAACAGTCGGAAAAAACCAATAATCCGGAAAGCAAATGGAAAGGCAGCATTGCCGTGCACTAGTACTGAGTCTAGAGATGAGGACCCGGATGTTGAGATGATTGTGTCAAAAGACAATTGAGAGACATTTCCGGACAATGATTCTTGATTAATCGCTTTCTATGGGTTTATTGACAATATCTTTTTTAATGCATAGATGAAGTTACACATTTTAACAATACAAATAGGACTATGCGTTCATAAAAATTAATTCCATTTTATAACGCATACCATAAGGATATAAGCCGCGACTGCAAATGGACTTTTTCTCGATTCAAATGAATCATAGTAATTCAACTTAAAAGTTGAATTTAATCAGTTAAATACTACTAAGCGTGAAAGTAAATTATAAAATACGAAAAGTGCATAGAAGCATCGATTTAGAGCTTAAAACAACATAAAGGAAACTCTGAAATAAGAAAAAAATCGGAAGAGAACTCCATACAATTCAAAACCATGATTCAATACAGAGATTGCGCCTTCCGAGAGAAAATAAATTTGAAGCCGCACCAGTGACGTCATCGGAGAATATGTAGGGATTCCATCAGTACTTTTTAAATTCTTTCACTTTGAACTTACATTTTACTTCACTCTTTTGAGCAAATATATGGCTTTCTTTATACTTTAGCCCCTATATATATATGTAATTGCATAACAGTTTAATAGAAATTTGTATATCTTTACAAAATAAATTGTAAATTCATATTATTCATTCATATTGTCATATGAATAACACAAATAAAACAAGTGAATTTCGGGAGGAAACCCTGCAATTCAGTTCAAATTTCGTGCTATATTTTTATTGGTTGAAAATTTTTTTGACCAAAAATTTTTTGTTTTGTGAAAATTGTGCCGCTTTTGCTTGTTTGTTTTCGTGTTTTTGTGTTAAATTTAATAAATAATTTCGAATTTCGAAAGTCCTCGCGTTAAAAGGTGCGTGTAGTGAAGGAATCGCGGAAAAATTTACAAAACAATAAAACGAGAGTCATGCGGTGTGCAGTGGGCCTGTGTACACAAAATAATGAAAACAAAAAAGGTACATGAGTGGCGACGTACTTTTCTAATCGAAAATAGAAAACAAATTTATTAAATAACAAAAAGTGAATAAATATTTGATGTTGTCCCATTGTGTTGCTCTCTCCAAAATTATATCAACATTTTCAGCCAATAGGAAACAATTTTGTATGACGTCACTGGTGCGGCTTTAAATTTATTTTCTCCCGGAAGGCGCAATCTTCTATTCAATGAATCTTGATTCAAAACTGACTGAATTGTTTGATTCGAACTGCACAATTTCGGAATTATAACCATGAAGGAAAAAGCAAATAAAAATTCAAACAACTTATAAATACACAAATTTAATTGTTAGAAAATAAATCAATAAGAGTAAATATTGGTAAAAAACAATAATTCCAATTTGTATGGTTTTAATTTAATGCTATACTAAAAGAAACTCAATAAATGCACTTTGAATTGTCAGTTCAGTTACATGTCCCAGTGGGGATCAGTTACATTTCCCCAAAACTGATTTCATGGTGATTATAAATATGTTCTAATAACCAACTGTGGGGAATACCAGTCTGACTGACAAATGTTAATCTTTGCATATTGCCACTTACGCTGTTCTGCCCTGTGGCTACAGCTGTTATCTACGCCATAAAAAAGTTTCGATATGGCAGTGTTGTGCTTGTGTTGCACGTGAAACCGTTTGCACAGTAAATCCTAAGTAGCGCGACTTTTTGGGCGATGTTATGCTGCCGGTCAAATGACCTTCGGTCACGTCATTTTTTACGATGTCCTTTTAATTTCTCTACTCCGTGCCGAAAGCATGTTAAGCTGACGGTCATTTGATCGCCGGTCGCCACTACGATTTTCGCTTACATTTACTTCTTTTTCCGCACTTTTTATTGGGACTTTACTTTTTCAACTACAATTGGCAATTAAAATCGAAAAGCCTTTTTCGCGCTTGTATCGTTCTGAATAGCACATACAGTACTTTTCGCTTAAAGCGAACTTCGAGGGACTGGGCAAAATGGTTCGTTTTAACCGAAAGTTCGCTTTAAAAGGGGTCCATAATAAGCGAAAACATAAAGCGCGTACTTTTGAAATTGGTTCGTTTTAAGCGGAAAATCGTATTAAACGGGTTCGTTATAAACGAAAAGTACTGTATTTCTAAAGAGATTCGGAAGGACTGTTATATCTGTTCGGTCGAGGAGGAGGATAAGATTCGGCGGAGAGTAGGGGGGATCCCCCATATACCGCCCTTGAAAGGAAACCTGTCGGAAATGTATAGTTTTTTAAATTAATTTTTTTAATTTTACCTTCGAAACGAGAAAAATTGTAATTACCTGCCAATAAGGTGGAGGGGTTAGGTGAAAAAGGACGGCAGAGGGGTAATAACCCTCTTAAGTGCAAGTAGGGCCGGCCTTTGGCCGGGATGCTTGAAAAATAACACTCATAATAGCAACTAGGGCCGGAGCATCAGTAAAGTGTTAACAGTATTTCTGTATTCAAATTCCTTTTGTGTGGCCGGCCTTTGGCCGGGCTGCTTGAAAAATAACCCTCATAGGAGAAACTAGGGCCGGAGAATCAGGCAAGTGTTCACAGTATTTCTGCATTATAATTATTTTTCCGGGAAGGACTCTTATATCTGGGCGGTCGAGGAGTGGGATAAAATTGTGTGGGGGTAGGGGGGTTCCTCATATACCCCTCTTGAAAGGAAAACCGTCGGCAATGTATAGTTTTTTTTTAATGAATTTTTTAAATTATACCTTTGAAACCAGAAAAATTGTAATTACCTGCCAATAAGGTGGAGCGGTTAGATGGAAAAGGAGGGGAGAGGGGTAATAACCCTCTTAAGTGCAAGTAGGGCTTTAGATTCAGTAAAATATTTACAGTACTTCTGCATCCAAACTTTTTTGTGTGGCCGGGCGCTCGAAAAATAACCCTCATAGGAGCAACTAGTGCGCCAGAGCATCAGTAAGGTGCTAACAGTATTTCTGCATTCAAATTCCTTCCGTGTGGCCGGCCTTCGGCCGGGCGCTTGAAAAATAACCCCCATAGGAGCAACTAGTGTGCCGGAGCATCAGTAAAGTGCTAACAGTATTTCTGCATAAATTCATGAATAAAATGTACATTTATACTGAATTTTAACATTTCAATATGGCAATGCTGTCAATATTTCTTCAGCTTTTTTGCTATTGTGAATGCCAGTTGTATGGAGTGGAAGAAGAATAGTCAAATTGTGAGACGATTTTTGTGATTTTTAAAAATTAATAACTTAGAAACTAGACAACTCCGACGACTAAAAATTTAAAATTCCGCGTTTAATAGTGAATACTACCTACCATAATTTCAGTGCGCTAGCTCACCGCCCAGATATAAGAGACTATGAGGGTTATTTTTCAAGCGCCCGGCCGAAGGCCGGCCACACGGAAGGAATTTGAATGCAGAAATACTGTTAGCACCTTACTGATGCTCCGGCACACTAGTTGCTCCTATGAGGGTTATTTTTCGAGCGCCCGGCCAAAGGCCGGCCACACAAAAAAGTTTGGATGCAGAAGTACTGTAAATATTTTACTGAATCTGAAGCCCTACTTGCACTTAAGGGGGTTATTACCCCTCTCCCCTCCTTTTCCGTCTAACTGCTCCACCTTATTGGCAGGTAATTACAATTTTTCTGGTTTCGAAGGTAAAATTTAAAAAATTGATAAAAAAAAAACGATACATTTCCGACGGTTTTCCTTTCAAGAGGGGTATATGGGGAACCCCCCTACCCCCCACAAAATTTTATCCCCCTCCTCGACCACCCAGATATAAGAGTCCATCCAAATTACATTTTATAAACATGTTGAATTGCTTTAAATGTGGCTAAAACTTGAATTAAATGTACATTTATGCTGAATTTAAAAACGTCAATATGGCATTGAAATTTAGTATCCCGTCGTCTTATAGATGAGTCATTCTACTAGAAGGATTTGATGGGCGTTGGACAAGGGGCGTGGCACATTTTTTGTGACCCAAACATTTTGCTGAACCTTAAGTCGCATACCAATGAAACTAAGTGCGAACCTACCATTTTGCCTTTCGACAGAGGGAATGGTGCGGGTATTGAACAAGGGGGCGTGGCACCGTCCATACAAGCCAAATCTTTAATATAGAATATCTTTGAAATTGTAAGTCGTACAACACTGAAATTGAGTACCCCGTCGTCCCATAGATGAGTCATTCTACTGGTAGGATTTGATGGGCGTTGGGCAAGGGGCGTGGCACATTTTTTGTTATCCAAATATTTTGCTGAACTATAGGTCGCACAGCAATGAAATTAAGTACGAACCTACCATTTATTCATATCTTTCGAAGAGGGAATGATGAGGGTATTGATCAAGGGGGCGTGGCACTGCCCATACAAGCCAAATTTTTAATAGAGAATATCTTTGAAATTGTTAGTCGTACAATACTGAAATTTAGTGCCCCGTCGTCCCATAGATGGGTAATTCTACTGGTAAGATTTGGTGGGCGTTGGACAAGGGGCGTGGCACATTTGTTGTGACCCAAATATTTCGCTGAACTATAAGTCGCGCAGCAATGACACTTAGTACGAACCTACCATTTTCTCCTTCGACAGAGGGCATTGTGCGGGTATTGAATAAGGGGGCGTAGCCCTGCCAATATAATTTAAATATGGTTCAAGCGCTATCCATTTCTTTACTGAAACTTAGCAGCAACATTGCTTATTTGAGGGCCTCGAATGCGTTAATCAGTAGCTCCCTCCTCTTCCTTTAGTTGGTTTTCTTCGTCAATTCGCATCGCCATAGATTCGCCATTCATTCATTTATTATAAGAAAACAACAAATGTCGTGCGGGACGAAGTTCGCCGGGTCAGCTAGTTCAGTATAAATGTACAATTTATTCATGAATTTATGCAGAAATACTGTTAGCACTTTACTGATGCCTGGCGCACTAGTTGCTCCTATGAGGGTTATTTTTCAAGCGCCCGGCCGCAGGCCGGCCACAAAGAAGGGATTTGAATGCAGAAATACTGTTAGCACTTTACTGATGCCTGGCGCACTAGTTGCTCCTATGAGGGTTATTTTTTAAGCGCCCGGCCGAAGGCCGGCCACACAGAAGGGATTTGAATGCAGAAATACTGTTAGCACCTTACTGATGCCTGGCGCACTAGTTGCTCCTATGAGGGTTATTTTTCAAGCGCCCGGCCGAAGGCCGGCCACACAGAAGGGATTTGAATGCAGAAATACTGTTAGCACTTTACTGATGCCTGGCGCACTAGTTGCTCCTATGAGGGTTATTTTTCAAGCGCCCGGCCGAAGGCCGTCCACACAGAAGGGATTTAAATGCAGAAATACTGTTAGCACTTTACTGATGCCTGGCGCACTAGTTGCTCCTATGAGGGTTATTTTTCAAGCGCCCGGCCGAAGGCCGGCCACACAAAAGGAGTTTGAATACTGAAATACTGTAAATATTTCACTGAATCCGAAGTCCTACTTGCACTTAAGAGGGTTATTACCCCTCTCCCCTCTTTTTCTACCTTACCACCCCACCTTATTGGCAAGTAATTAGAAGTTTTCTCGCTTCGAAGGTAAAATTTAAAAAATTAATAAAAAAAAAAACTATACATTTCCGACGGTTTTCCTTTCAAGGGGGGTATATGGGCCACCCCCCTACCCTACCACCAAATTGTATCCCCTCCTCGACCCCCAAGATATAAGAGTCCTTCCGCTAACAGTATTTCTGCATAAATTCATGAATAAAATGTACATTTATACTGAATTTTAACATTTCAATATGGCAATGCTGTCAATATTTCTTCAGCTTTTTTTGCTATTGTGAATGCCAGTTGTATGGAGTGGAAGAAAATAGAATTCCGCGTTTAATAGTGAATACTACCTACCATAAAAATTTCAGTGCTCTAGCTCACCGTAGATATAAGAGACTAGCCGAAAAAACGTTCACTCAGTAGAACTGGTCGCACCATGAACGAACCGTCCAGTGCAGCAATCACAGTACCAGCATTCGGCATTAAACAAGAAATCACAGAGCACAATGCGGAGGCCGAGGCTGCTGCTGAGAAGGAGCAGTCGGACTGCACTGCCGGGACCATTGGGATCGAGAACAATTGGGCAACTTACATCAAACAGGAAGAGGAGTGTATCATCGATTGCAGCGAGGATGAGTTCATATGGGAGAATGCCGACAACGAGCAGGCATACAACATTTACGACGTGTACGAATACGACGCAGAACAGCCAGAAAAAGAGCATTGTCGTACCACCCGTTCGAGGGTGAATATTACAGCAGAAAAAGAGTTGGCATCGTGCACAGACGACGAGATGTTTAGTGGCAATGAAACTGATTACTGCCAAAACGAGGAATCATCCGACGATGAGTATGAGCTAGCACCAAAAAAACCAGTTCCTAACCGTAAAAGGAAGAAACAGTTGACGCCCATTGCAACAGCAACCCCCGCCAAGCGCGGCAGGCCACGCAAGATTATCACCGTGCAAGATGAAAAACCCAAAATCCGAAAGCCAGGCTTGCAGCAAGTTGTTATGCAAAAGATGAATGAAATTGAAAAAGTTGTCGAGAATTACATAAATCCCAACAAACCGCCGCCGGCTGCCATGGCTCACGCTCGGTCGCGTGGACCGAGCGTGAGCCATGCGTCCGGCGCTGCGTCGCTGTCGACGCAGTTGCAAAATTCGCGAGTCCAACATGACGCTTTCCTGCGAATAAACTTTCTAAACTGGATTTGCCCTGTCTGCGACATCGATTGCCAGTCCAACTACAAGTGGCGTCAGCACATGGACGAAATGCACCAGCTGCTCGAGCGCGAGAATCTGAATATGGAGTACCTGTCGAACAGCAGGGCACGCTGTCGGCAGTGCTGCGATGAAATGCCGTCGATCTTTTGGACCGTGCTTAAGCACAAAGTGACACACCTGCCGCATAGTGATTTTCTCATGTGCAAATTGTGTCACTGGCGCATAGGGAGCATGCGCGGAGCTCTGCTGCATCTGCGGCGAGAGCACGCTAACGATACGATCAAGCCTCCTCCTGCCTCCTGCCCGCCTCCTGAGGCCAGCGTGAGTGTAAAGTTGGAATCAAACGTATGCATCTGCCCCTTCTGTCAGCAAAGCTTCCTTGCACTGACGCCCATGATGGCGCACATCAAGAGTTTGCATAAAAGCGTGAATGCCGCCAAGGCTGTGTACTTGTGTCCCGATTGTGGACAGCGGATTCAAACGAAATCGCGCTTTCACAAGCATATTGTTGAGGCGCACAACTACGACTCGGTCGAGAAACTGCGCTTTGTCGAGCTTGAAGTGGCATGCAACAGCACGACCAAGGCTTTTAAATGCCTTCAGTGTGGGATGATTGAACCGAAATCAGCGCCGGTCACAATGCGGGAGCACGCGCTGAGCCACAGCGGCGTTAAGTGCTTCCTGTGCGTCCACTGCGAGCTCAGCTTCGAGAGTAGCAAAAAATTGCGCGTTCACTTTTGCGACGAGCTGCGGCAGAAGTTCCTCTTTCCGTATAATTTGGATGTAGCACATACTAAGGGGAAGCGTATGTAAAAACAACATATTAAATACGGCAATTATAATTTTGTTTGTTTGTAGATAAGAAACCCAGATTTATCCGGTACGTTTGCCCCATGTGTGGCGAGGAGACCGACAGCAAAACCAAACGTTCTGAGCATGAGGAGTCCGAGCACAGCATGGGTACACCGGAAGGCTTAAACTTTGCCCTGGTTGAAGGAGATGGTGACGACGAAAGCGGGCCCACGTATAAGTGCACTGTGTGTGAGAAGAAAATGGCGCTGAATGTGGCTGTGATGTACACGCACGCCGTTTTACACATGCCGTATAATCGCTGGAAATGTGGTAGATGTAATGTGCCGTTTCGTCGGCTGCAGCATACGTATTTGCACAATTGTACCGTGGCCGTGAAGCGTCCGAGCAAATATCCGACCAAACGCCGGACCAAACATGTTAATTTGAATAAGTACGAATATATGATACATGTCTGTCCCGTGTGCAATGCAGATTTTGCGCATCGGCACCAGTGGTCGCGACATTTGAGGGGAAATCATGCGCTAAATACATTGGCCGACATGCGCATGGAGGCGGTGGACAAGCGCTTCGTGCGCTGTTTGGATTGCAACGCTCTGGTCCGAAGTCGTTACACTAACAGGCGCGAGCACCGATTTCAACATTTGGGGTACAAGCCGTACCGATGTAAAGGCTGTGCGAAGACCTTCAACACACTTAGCGGCATATCGCGTCACATCGTCGTCTGCAATAAGGACGCCGGCATTAATAAGGTCAAAAATAGCATTGACAGACTGCTCGAAGGAATGCCTGTACGCGCAAAGGATCAACCGGCACCACCAGCACGGTTTGAGCACAAGTTTGTGAAAATCACATGTCCAATATGCGCCGATGTAGCGTTCACAACATTACCAGAACAGCTGGCGCACTTTCGCAGCGTCCACAATCACTTCAGCGACAAGTTCACTCTGCATGCTAATGGCTCCATGAACTGTCAGGTGTGTGGCAAGTACTTTCAAGACTCCGACAAACTGGCCATGGTGAAGCATCAGCGCAGCCACTTTGTGAAGAACTGCTTTCATTGTCTGCAGTGCGCTTTCACAGCGCCCACCTTGAGCAAACTACATGGTCACATTATGATTGCGCATGCGGACGAGCTAAACCGTTTGGAAGCAGAAGCTGTTGAATTGCCTAAAACAGAAGATCCATTGGAGAGTGCTGACAACGACTTGGTAGAGACATCAAAAACGCGAATTGGAGTGAAGATTGCCAATTCGCCAGTGTACAGCCAGTTTGCCAAATACATTTCGTATGCTTGTCCCGAATGCAACGAGCCGCTTCCAACCGAAAACGATTGGCAAGCGCACATCATTAGCCTTCATAGCTTTTTCAACGAAGAGGAAATGCACCAAGAGTTCACCATCGACGGCGACTTGGTATGCACGGTTTGCGGCGTTAAAATCACCCATACTAGTTCCCACCAGCAACTTCACAAGCTGACGCACATGCCGTACAAGTCATTCATCTGTACGCTATGTACGCAGCGCTCCAAGTCGATTGGCGTACTCATACAGCACATGCGTCGTAAGCACTTCATGCCCGGTCAGTACAAGTGCGAGGTGTGCGCGCAGGTATTTGGCACTTCGTACGAGCGCTACAAGCATATCAAGGACCACGATCCCGCTGACTGGCCGCCGTACATGTGCCGCATTTGCTGTGTAGTGCTGCGTACTAAATGGGCGCTGCTGGGTCACTTGGACACGCATGACCCAAACCGACAAATGTTTCCGTGTGCAACTTGCAACCGCGAGTACTCGAACCCGAGAGAGCTGCGTCGCCACTTGCACGAATGCCATCCGGGCGCAGCCGATCCTTCGATCTTCGAGAAATACAAATGTGCTGTTTGCGAGGAGAATTGTATAAGCTCGGATGCGTTGACTGCCCACATGCAGCGGCACGATGCTAGCGAAATACCTAAAACTGTTTGTCCGATCTGTGGCAAGAAATTCAAGCTGGCCAAATCGTGTGCGGTACATAAGCGGTCCATACATAAGCCTGCTCCTATATTGTCAAACAACTCCGGTGCGAATGTAATCGAATCAACAGGTACACACTGTAAGCGTCCGAAGAAACCAGTACTCAGAAAAACAAACGGAAAGGCAGCAATGCCGTGCAGTAGCACTGAGTCTAAAGATGAGCGGTCCATACATAAGCCTGCTCCCATCACGCCACACAGTTCGAATGCGAATGAAAAGGAATCAATAGGCAAGAAGTTTAACAGTCGGAAAAAACCAATAATCCGGAAAGCAAATGGAAAGGCAGCATTGCCGTGCACTAGTACTGAGTCTAGAGATGAGGACCCGGATGTTGAGATGATTGTGTCAAAAGACAATTGAGAGACATTTCCGGACAATGATTCTTGATTAATCGCTTTCTATGGGTTTATTGACAATATCTTTTTTAATGCATAGATGAAGTTACACATTTTAACAATACAAGTAGGACTATGCGTTCATAAAAATTAATTCCATTTTATAACGCATACCATAAGGATATAAGCCGCGACTGCAAATGGACTTTTTCTCGATTCAAATGAATCATAGTAATTCAACTTAAAAGTTGAATTTAATCAGTTAAATACTACTAAGCGTGAAAGTAAATTATAAAATACGAAAAGTGCATAGAAGCATCGATTTAGAGCTTAAAACAACATAAAGGAAACTCTGAAATAAGAAAAAAATCGGAAGAGAACTCCATACAATTCAAAACTGACTGAATTGATTGATTCGAACTGCACAATTTCGGAATTATAACCATGAAGGAAAAAGCAAATAAAAATTCAAGCAACTTATAAATACACAAATTGAATTGTTAGAAAATAAATCAATAAGAGTAAATATTGGTAAAAAAACAATAATTCCAATTTGTATGGTTTTAATTTAATGCTATACTAAAAGAAACTCAATAAATGCACTTTGAATTGTCAGTTCAGTTACATGTCCCAGTGGGGATCAGTTACATTTCCCCAAAACTGATTTCATGGTGATTATAAATATGTTCTAATAACCAACTGTGGGGAATACCAGTCTGACTGACAAATGTTAATCTTTGCATATTGCCACTTACGCTGTTCTGCCCTGTGGCTACAGCTGTTATCTACGCCATAAAAAAGTTTCGATATGGCAGTGTTGTGCTTGTGTTGCACGTGAAACCGTTTGCACAGTAAATCCTAAGTAGCGCGACTTTTTGGGCGATGTTATGCTGCCGGTCAAATGACCTTCGGTCACGTCATTTTTTACGATGTCCTTTTAATTTCTCTACTCCGTGCCGAAAGCATGTTAAGCTGACGGTCATTTGATCGCCGGTCACCACTACGATTTTCGCTTACATTTACTTCTTTTTCCGCACTTTTTATTGGGACTTTGCTTTTTCAACTACAATTGGCAATTAAAATCGAAAAGCCTTTTTCGCGCTTGTATCGTTCTGAATAGCACATACAGTACTTTTCGCTTAAAGCGAACTTCGAGGGACTGGGCAAAATGGTTCGTGTTAACCGAAAGTTCGTTTTAAAAGGGGTCCATAATAAGCGAAAACATAAAGCGCGTACTTTTGAAATTGGTTCGTTTTAAGCGGAAAATCGTTTTAAACGGGTTCGTTATAAACGAAAAGTACTGTATTTCTAAAGGGATTCGGAAGGACTGTTATATCTGTTCGGTCGAGGAGGAGGATAAGATTCGGCGGAGAGTAGGGGGGATCCCCCATATACCGCTCTTGAAAGGAAACCTGTCGGAAATGTATAGTTTTTTTAAATTAATTTTTTTAATTTTACCTTCGAAACGAGAAAAATTGTAATTACCTGCGAATAAGGTGGAGTGGTTAGGTGGAAAAGGAGGGCAGAGGAAAAAAGGGGAGAGGGGTAATAACCCTCTTAAGTGCAAGTAGGGCTTCAGATTCAGTAAAATATTTACAGTACTTCTGCATCCAAACTCTTTTGTGTGGCCGGCCTTCGGCCGGGCTGCTTGAAAAATAACCCTCATAGGAGCAACTAGGGGCGGAGCATCAGTAAGGTGCTAACAGTATTTCTGTATTATAATTCTTTTTCCGTTACCGGCCTTCGTTGGAAGTATGTCGTCAGCCTTAAATCAAAATAAGTACAACTAATATAAAAATAATTAAATTTTATAAACATGTTGAATTGCTTTTAAATGTGGCTAAAACTCGAATTAAATGTATATTTATACTGAATTTAAAAACGTCAATATGGCAATATTGTCGATATTTCTTCAGCTTTTTTGCTATTGTGAATGCCAGTTGTATGGAGTGGAAGAAGAAGTGTTAAATTGCGAGACGATTTTTGTGATTTTTAAAAATTAATAACTTAGAAACTAGACAACTCCGACGACTAAAAATTTAAAATTTCCTCTTCTAATAGTGAATACTAGCTACCGTAAAAATTTCAGTGCTCTAGCTCACCGAACAGATAAAAGAGACTAAAGAGACCTAAAAAAATAACAACTGTAGTAACAATAAAAAGAAAAAACGTTCACTCAGTAGAACTGGTCGCACCATGAACGAACCGTCCAGTGCAGCAATCACAGTACCAGCATTCAGCATTAAACAAGAAATCACAGAGCACAATGCGGAGGCCGAGGCTGCTGCTGAGAAGGAGCAGTCGGACTGCAATGCCGGAACCATTGAGATCGAGAACAATTGGGCAACTTACATCAAACAGGAAGAGGAGTGTATCATCGATTGCAGCGATGATGAGTTCATATGGGAGAATGCCGACAACGAGCAGGCATACAACATTTACGACGTGTACGAATACGATGCAGAACAGCCAGAAAAAGAGCATTGTCCTACTACCCGTTCGAGGGTGAATATTACAGCAGAAAAAGAATTGTCATCGTGCACAGCCGACGAGATGTTTAGTGGCAAGAACGGCAACAGTCGGAAAAAACCAATAATCCGTAAAGCCAGTGGAATGACAGAAATGCCGTGCAGTAGCACTGAGTCTAGGGATGAGCGGTCCATACATAAGCCTGCTCGCATCACGCCAGACAGTTCGAATGCGAATGTAAATGAATCAATAAGCAAGAAGGGTAACAGTCGGAAAACACCAGTAATCCGGTAAGCCAGTGGAAAGGCAGCACTGCCATGCAGTAGTACTGAGTCTAGAGATGAGGACCCGGATGTTGAGATGATAGTGGCAGATGAGAATTGAGAGACATTTCCGGACAATGATTCTTGATTATTTGCTTTCTATAGGTTTATTGACAATATCTTTTTGAAGTGAAACTTCTTTACGCACGCTTGACTTGGGGAGTAAGCTGGCGAACGCGTGACGTAAGCGTTACGAAAAGTGAGATCGGGCGAGGCGAACGGGAGTTGAGTGGGGGATATAAGCAAGAGACAGCAGTGCGCGCGCACATTTTCTTTCTCTCTTTCTCTTATAGCTAGTAAATGAAATATGTATATACTAGTTGTAACTCCCGAAATTCGGGTGTCATAAAAAAACTACCATGTGGTTTATGTTATTAAAATTTAATATAAATTTTTTGGCATTATAGTACTTCTTGAAATCCTACATTCGCCGTCTGCGTTCACATGGGCTTTTTTGTAAAACTTGAATTGGACTCTTAAGTATAACGTAAGAATAATAATGATCAAAACAAAACATAAAAATGCAAAATTTGGAACATAGCAGCACTGGCTAGCCTCAAAGAAGAACAAAAGCTTGCCAAAAAATAGAAATCGTTTTACAATTTTTGCCTTTCGCCAGCGCAACAACAACAACACCGTTTTTACCTCACATTGGATACAAAACGCTTGGCTTTACAATGTGAACATGCACTGGTCAAGCCATCGATGTGGTTAATTTTTAATTATAGCAACAAACTTCCTCCCTTTGTTAAAATTTTGTTTCTTCTTTTTGTAGTCGATGTTGCCATTTTTCAAAAAGAACTCTAACCAGTGTTGCCACGACAAAAAAAATGTGTTACCAAATTCTTAAGTAAAAATTACCAAATCCTGAAAAAATAACCAAATGCCTGGTACATTGACAACAACTTCAGATCACACATTTTATTTCAAAACATAACGTAACAAATCTTATTTTGAATGACTTCACAAAATTTGTGGTTTTAAAAACATACACATATGTTAAAGTAACAGATTATAAATCCTAAAGCAGACTTGTATTGAGCTTGCTAAACCAATTTTGGTTAAATTTAACCAAAACGGCAACGCTGACTCTAACTACATTTTTGTAAGATTTGAGTTGGACTCTTAAGAATAACGTGATCAAAACAAAACATAAAAATGCAAAATTTGGGACATAGCAACCACTGTTGCAAACTTAGTGCTTTTCGCACTAAATTTAGTGATTTTTGAAAATTTTCTGAAATAGAAAAGTTGGCAACCGTGCTCTCACCACATGCGTGTGTGGAACGTGTGGGTTCCATGCACGATTTTGTTTGTTTGCTTATTCCCATCTCGCTCAAGCGCACAGCTTTCTGTTTGGATTTGATAAACGTAAAGAGCAATGCTGTTTCCAATAGGGAAAATAATGCAACTTTCGATGCAAATATCTCCAGTTAGGCTCCAGTGGATAGCGAGATCTCAGCGCCCTTATTCAAATAAATATATAGATTTCAGTCAGTAGTTCGTTTGCGAGTTTACTAGCGTTACGCGAACGGTGATTCTTTGGTTATTTTTCGTAATTCTATTTCGTTTTGAACAATTTTATGAATTAATATTTTGTTCAATACATTCAATATTCTACTTTTAAAGTGAATAAAATTGTAAATTCATTTTAAAGTTCATGTTTTGTGAATTTTCGGGTAAATAATAACAAATTATGGAAAGAAGTGACACAGACTCTGAGTATGAAAGCGGTGCTCCAGGACCACCAACTAAGAAGAAATTTCGTACGGAAATTGTGCATAAAAACTGTGTGACAACAGATTCAAGGCAAGATTTTAAACCTAGTGAGACCCAATTAACTGATAATGAATCACGAAGGTGAGTACGTATCTCATACTAGTTGCTGGCGTCGTAGCGTCATATGCAGCGTTGCTCCATCCTTGACTATTTTCTCCCTCTACTAATACGCGGCATTCTACTCTCGACATTGGGGCGCGTTTGATTCTCTGTCCTTTTCTTGTCTCTCTTTCTCTTTTTCTCTCGCTTTTTCCTTGTTACTCTTCCGTATTTTGGCCTCACGTTTCTACAATTTACTTCAGCAAAGTTTTAAAATAGGATAACATAAAATTTAACTAATACGTAAATTATAAAATACTTATTAATTGTAGAGGTTTACCATTACAAATAATTGGTGACATCGTGATTGAACATGACAATAATCAAATGGAAGTTGATGACGGAAATCTCACTATAGATCATGTACAAAAACCGAGACAAATTATTGGAGTTAGGTAAATTAATTTTTATTTTACTTTTATGATCATTCATGACTAATAATAATTTACTAAATTTACCAAACTAAAATGATGGAGTTATAGGTTGAATAAAGCGCCAAAAACTTCTGCAGAACGTGGTCGAGAATTCAGAGCACGAAAAGCACTGCTTAAACAACAATGTAAGCAACAACAGGAACCAGATGCAATAGTTGAAATTGCTACAGAAGATATTCGAAGTGCTGGTCCATCAGAAAACAATCAAGTCCCTGAACCCTCTGAAATAACGACAATAGAAAAAAGAGCAAAGTCTGCAGAGGCAACACGGCGATGGAGAGAGAAAAAAAAAGGCGTTAGTGAGTCATCAAAAAAACAGGCGAAAACTGCAGCTCAACGCATGCGAGAATACCGAGAGAGAAAAAAATTGTAAATATTAATTTATATATAAAACTTATGTCATTGAAGGCTCGTAGAGTTCTTATTTGCATTTTCTTACTTAGAGCAAAGAAAATACTGTTGGAGCAGCAAAGTGATCAAGATTTAGATGCTATAGTCAGTACATCATCATCACCAGTGAATCAAAGGGCTGGTCCATCAACAATAAACAGCATATCCGCAGAGATAACTAGAAGAGGGAATTCACAATCACAGCAACAAATTGAAAGATCAGAACGTACACGAGAATATCGTGAGAGAAGAAATGATAATGTCAACATCAAATCGTAATTATTATTGAAATTATATATGTTGTGTTGTTGATAAAAAAATTTTAGGCTCATATTTTATGTTTTAATATATATCTTTTTCTGTTCATAGTAATAATCCATCGGGAAATAATGAAGAACAATCAGACCTCTGTGATTTAACTTTGAAGTACGACGACATTACAAAACATAAAAAGGCTCATGAAAATTTCGATCGAAAATTTAGGAAAAATCCATGTATATATTGTACACACACATATATATATATACATACAGATGGAGCGAAAGAAGTTTCACTTCAGTCGTGTGGTCATAAGCACACTCGTTTTTTTTTTAATGCTTAGATGAAGTTACACATTTTAACAATACAGGTAGGACTATGCGTTCATAAAAATTAATTCCATTGTATAACGCATACCATAAGGATATAAGCCGCGACAGCAAATGGACTTTTTCTCGATTCAAATTAATCATAGTAATTAAACTAAAAAGTTGAATACTATCAGTTAAATACTACTAAGCGTGAAAGTAAATTATAAATAACGAAGTACATAGAAGCATAGATTTAAAGCTTAAAACAACATAAAGGAAACTCGGAAATAAAAAAGGGAACTCCATACAATTCGAAACTGACTGAATTGATTGATTAGAATTGCAAAATTTCGGGATTATAAAATTCGAAACTGACTGAATTGATTGATTAGAATTGCAAAATTTCGGGATTATAAACGTGAAGGAAAATGCAAATAAAAAAATCAAACAACTTATAAAAGCGCAAATTGAATAGTTCGAAAATAAATCAATAAGAATAAATATTGGTTTAATCAAAGAATATACAATACACCTAATTCTGTTTTTACACGGTCTTTTTTTACACGGTTTTGATTTAACACGGTTTGAAAATAAAAAAATTTTTAATTTTTTTACAAGATTTTATTCCATTTAGCACGAAAAATTAAAAATTTTTTTATTTTCAAACCGTGTTAAATCAACACCGTGTAAAAAAAGACCGTGTAAAAACAGAATTAGGTGTATAAAGAATACGCATCTTCAAAAATTTTTCAAGCGTGTTTCTGTCGCGGGGGGGGGGAAGAGATGAGCGAAGGTATAGGTTGCGGGAAATTTGCTCGCGCTCAACAGTTTGCGAGAACGCAAACACTGCGTTTGACAACAGCAAAAAGCAGTGTTTTTGTTCGCAACGACTCCTGCTCGTGTATATTGAAAGGGCGGTTGTTGTGGCGTAGTGATCGCTCATTTTTTGCATGCATGTTTATTGATCTTGTTCGTCGAAGCACAAGCCAGAGTGCAAAGGTCACTTTAAAGTGCCCGTTTTTCGTTTTCTCAACTGCCTGATAAATATAAATTTAACAAGTCTGATGTTTTGGCAACTCTGGTCTACGATGGGCAGCACTTGGCGGCGTAATCAGCTGTTTTTGAAAAATTATAATTATTTTTGAAGGAAAAAAAGAACAATTTTGCCTGGCAAAATCTTGCTGATGCTTTTACTGCCAAATGGGGCGTGTCCCGACGTTAGAAATCGTTGAGGAACAAGTTCGACAGCTAGAAGCGCAAGTCCAAGCTGGAACTTGCAGCAGAGATGAAATAGTCCAATCGGCTGTTATATGTTCTATTTGCCGCATTTTGCGACTCCGTACCTTCAAAAGCGTCTTCCAGTGCATGAATATAAGAAACACGCCTATTTTCCATACCGAAAGATCTCAAATTCAAATTTAATTTCAAATTACAATTTTATAACCAGCTGTTTTTTGTTTGTAAACAAACATATGCATATACTTGGCACCACTTCCACTTAAAGTTCACTTTAAAATTTAACAGGCACTCAATCTGACCGGTAAGTTTTATCGGGAGGATAGCTTAACAGGCGGTTGAGAAAACGAAAGTGCGTTTATCGGACCGCTAAAGTGAACGTTAAAGTTAAAGGTAAGTTGAGAAAACGGCCCTAAGTATAGCAGGAATAAACTGTCTTGATACTTGAATCAAAATGGGAAATTTAAAAAATCTATCACTGGTAACACTAAGTATAGAAGGAATAAACTGTCTTGATACTTTAATAAAAATAAATATTTTTTTTGTAAAAAAAATTTTAGCTTTGCCATAAGCTCACGGAAATTTTAATCGTAATAAAGTGAAAAACATTCACCATAAAGACGATAATTGATCAGTTATCGAGCGGGATGAAAAATGATTAAGCTCGTATGGGAGGTGCCACGCCCCCTCTACCAATTCTTGCCCCATTCCCTCTGTCGAACTATATGAATAAATGGAAGGTTCGTAATAAGTTTCATTGCTGAGCGACTTATAGTTCAGCAACATGTTTGGGTCACAAAAAGTGTGTCACGCCCCTTGTCCAACGCCCATCAAATCTTATCATTAGAATGACTCATCTATGGGACGACGGGGTACTATATTTCAGTGTTGTACAACTTACAATTTGGAAGATATTCCATTATTAAGATCTGGCTCGTATGGGTGGTGCCACGCCCCCTCGTCCAATACCATACCCATTCCCTCTGTCGAAATATATGAATAAATGGTAGGTTCGTACCATGATACAAAAATAGAAGGTAGAGCCGATGCTTCTTCTCAGCCGCCATATTGCGCATCTGACACTAAAGGTCTTTTTGACGTTCTTCTTTGAAAATGTGCTACCGTACTGTTGTTAGAAAATCCCTTGAACATTTCTTTAATACTGCAATATATTATCTGCTGTTGAGTGTGCATTAACATTTTTAAACTTTCGCCCAAAATGTATTAGTCACAGTGAAATGTCTATTCCGTGTTTATTTTAAAAAAGATTTTAAAATTCCAAGAACCTTAAATATTTCTAATTTAATTTAACACCACAATAATATAATTAATATTAATGCCACATCGAAGTGGCATGACGGCTCAAGCTTTTGACAAATACGAAAAACGTCAATAAGAACGTTTAATGTCAAAACAATTGACAGGGGTTTTACCTTCTATTATTGTATCATGGTTCGTACTAAGTTTCATTGCTGAGCGACTTATAGTTCAGCAAAATATTTGGGTCACAAAAAATGTGCCACGCCCCTTGTCCAACGCCCATCAAATCTTATCAGTAGAATGACGCATCTTTGGGACGACGCTATATTAAATTTCAATGCTATGCGGCTTATAACTTCAAACTTATTCAATATTAAATATTTGGGTTGTATGGGAGGTGCCACACCGCTCCGTCCTGAGCCGATCACATTGCTACTATCGAAGGACACGACTAAATAATAAGTGCGTACTGAATATCATTGATGTGTGACTTGTAGTTGTAAAGTTATTAAAAAATTGTGTTCGCTTCAAGAAGTGCCACGCCGCTTGTCCAACGCCCATAATATTTTACCAGTGCAGCGACAAATTCATAAGACGACTCTATACCAAATTTCAATGCTGTGCGATTTATAACTTCGAAACTATTCCCTATTAACGGTTTGGATTGTATGGGGGGTGCCACGCCTCTTCGTCCTAGCGGTATGAAATATACTTTATATCCTATTCTCATACCTACCAAATATACATACAAAATTTCATAAACATCGGTCAAGCCGTTTATATATAAGATAAAGATGCACAACATTACTATTACGTTAAAGTTTTGAGATAATTTTTCAAAAGAAACTTTGTTGTGGGGTTTTCACCTTGTACAAAAAGAAAATTACATTAATAGTGAATCAGAAAGTTAATTGTTATTTATTATAAAATTATTTGTATGCAGGCAAAATCGAAATCAGTACTAAAATGTTGTCTATTTTAGTGAATTATGATAACACCTATTGTATTTTTATAGTAATTGCCCACTTATCTTAAGATTTTTCATCTTTCAAACATTTCTTTAATACGTGATTGATAAAGGATTCTGAAAATTAGGCACAGATTTTGCTGCCTTAGCCAACAGAAAATAGCGTTGGGTCACACTACCACTTTTTGTAGGGGAAAAAGAACAGATTTTTAATATTAACTTAAATGAAGGGAATTTATAAATCTGAAATTTGTCTCTATTTTGTCTGTGCTTGAACATACACTTTTGTGAGCATATTTGCTAAATTTCACTTTTGCCGCGTTTTCGAGTACATTTTTCAATTTATTTTATTTTTTAACCAGATTCTGAATTAAGGACAGAAAATCGTAAGTTTCTTCAAATGTTATACTTGTTTTTAATTTTCAATACTTAAAATTGTTTATAGAACAATGAGCAATTCTTCCAATTCATCTTTTTTTTGGAAACGGGTTCTACGAAGCGAGTAAAAGTTAAGTATCGAAAGCAAAAATTTAACGACAGCTGGCTGAAAATGGAAGAATTCAAGGGATGGCTTGAAAAAATCGAAACGACTAATTTCAATTGCAAGTTTGCAGCTTGCGACGTTTGATTTCGATGTTTGAAAATAAATGTAGGGAAACTTGTAGGGAAAATTTATATTTGCGTATGGAAAAATAGGGATTTTCTTGAGATGAGGTAGGGATTTTTAAAAAAATTGTTTGGCATCACTGCTCACAGCTCGAAAAAAGAGTCGCGCTACTTAGGATTTACTTTGCCTTTTGTATTTTATTTTGGATTGGATTTACTTTGATATTTTGTTGAGTTACTAACTTTATAGTAGGGCAAAGCCAACACACTAACGTTTAGTCCCTAAAAAAATAACTGAAGTAACCATGAACGAACCGTCCAGTGCAGCAATCACAGTACCAGCATTCGGCATTAAACAAGAAATCACAGAGCACAATGCGGAGGCCGAGGCTGCTGCTGAGAAGGAGCAGTCGGACTGCAATGCCGGGACCATTGAGATCGAGAACAATTGGGCAACTTACATCAAACAGGAAGAGGAGTGTATCATCGATTGCAGCGAGGATGAGTTCATATGGGAGAATGCAGACAACGAGCAGGCATACAACATTTACGACGTGTACGAATACGACGCAGAACAGCCAGAAAAAGAGCATTGTCCTACTACCCGTTCGAGGGCGAATATTACAGCAGAAAAAGAGTTGGCATCGTGCACAGACGACGAGATGTTTAGTGGCAGTGAAACTGATTACTGCCAAAGCGAGGAATCATCCGACGATGAGTATGAGCTAGCACCAAAAAAACCAGTTCCTAACCGTAAAAGGAAGAAACAGTTGACGCCCATTGCAACAGCAACCCCCGCCAAGCGCGGCAGGCCACGCAAGTTTATCAACGTGCAAGACGAAAAATCCAAAATCCGAAAGCCAGGCGTGCAGCAAGTTATGCAAAAGATGAATGAAATTGCAAAAGTTGTCGAGATTTACAGAAATCCCAACAAACCGCCGCCGGCTGCCATGGCTCACGCTCGGTCGCGTAGACCGAGCGTGAGCCATGCGTCCGGCGCTGCGTCGCTGTCGACGCAGTTGCAAAATTCGCGAGTCCAAAATGACGCTTTCCTGCGAATAAACTTTCTAAACTGGATTTGCCCTGTCTGCGACATCGATTGCCAGTCCAACTACAAGTGGCGTCAGCACCTGGACGAAATGCACCAGCTGCTCGAGCGCGAGAATGTGAATATGGAGTACCTGTCGAATAGCAGGGCACGCTGTCGGCAGTGCTGCAAGGTAATGCCGTCGCTCTTTTGGACCGTGCTTAAGCACAAAGTGACACACCTGCCGCATAGTGATTTTCTCATGTGCAAATTGTGCCACTGGCGCATAGGGAGCATGCGCGAAGCGCTGCTGCATCTGCGGCGAGAGCACGCGGACGATACCATCAAGCCTCCTCCTGCCTCCTGCCCGCCTCCTGAGGCCAGCGTGAGTGTAAAGTTGGAATCGAACGTATGCATCTGCCCTTTCTGTCAGCAAAGCTTCCTTGCACTGACGCCCATGATAGCGCACATCAAGAGTTTGCATAAAAGCGCGAATGACGCCAAGGCTGTGTACTTGTGCCCCGAATGTGGACAGCGGATTCAAACGAAGTCGCGCTTTCACAAGCATATTGTTGAGGCGCACAACTATGACTCGGTCGAGAAACTGCGCTTTGTCGAGCTTGATGTGGTATGCAAAAGCACGGCCAAGGCTTCTAAATGCCTTCAGTGTGGGATGATTGAACCGAAATCAATGCCGCTCAAAATGCGGGAGCACGCGCTGAGCCACCGCGGCCTTAAATGCTTCCAGTGCGTCCACTGCGAGCTCAGCTTCGAGAGCAGCGAAGAGTTGCGCGTTCACTTTTGCGACGAGCTGCGGCAGAAGTTCCTCTGTCCGTATGATTTGGATGTAGCACATACTAAGGGGAAGCGTATGTAAAAACAACATACTAAATACGGCAATTATAATTTTGTTTGTTTGCAGATAAGAATCCCAGATTTATCCGGTACGTTTGCCCCATGTGTGGCGAGGAGACCGACAGCAAAACCAAACGTTCTGAGCATGAGGAGTCCGAGCACAGCATGGGTACACCGGAAGGCTTAAACTTTGCCCTGGTTGAAGGAGATGGTGACGACGAAAGCGGGGCCACGTATAAGTGCACTGTGTGTGAGAAGAAGATGGCGCTGAATGTGGCTGTGATGTACACGCACGCCGTTTCACACATGCCGTATAATCGCTGGAAATGTGGCAGATGTAATGTGCCGTTTCGTCGACTGCAGCATACGTATTTTCACAATTGTACCGTGGCCGTGAAGCGTCCGAGCAAATATCCGACCAAACGCCGGACCAAACATGTTAATTTGAATAAGTACGAATATATGATGATACATGTCTGTCCCGTGTGCAATGCAGATTTTGCGCATCGGCACCAGTGGTCGCGACATTTGAGGGGAAATCATGCGCTAAATACATTGGCCAACATGCGCATGGAGGCGGTGGACAAGCACTTCGTGCGCTGTTTGGATTGCAACGTTCTGGTCCGAAGTCGTTACACTAACAGGCGCGAGCACCGATTTAAACATTTGGAGTACAAGCCGTACCGATGTAGAAGCTGTGCGAAGACCTTCGACACACTAAGCGCCATATCGCGTCACATCGTTGTCTGCAATAAGGGCGCCGGCATTAATAAGGTCAAAAAAAGCATTGACAGACTGCTCAAAGGAATGCCTGTACGCGCAAAGAATCAACCGGCACCACCAGCACGGTTTGAGCACAAGTTTGTGAAAATCACATGTCCAATATGCGCCGATGTAGCGTTCACAACATTACCAGAACAACTGGCGCACTTCACACTCCACAACCACTTCAGCAACAAGTTCACTCTGCATGCTAATGGCTCCATGAACTGTCAGGTGTGTGGCAAGTACTTTCAAGACTCCGACAAATTGGTCATGGTGAAGCATCAGCACAGCCACTTTGTGAAGAACTGCTTTCATTGTCTGCAGTGCGATTTCACAGCGCCCACCTTGAGCAAACTACATGGTCACATTATGATTGCGCATGCGGACGAGCTAAACCGTTTGGAAGCAGAAGCTGTTGAATTGCCTAAAACAGAAGATCCATTGGAGAGTGCTGACAACGACTTGGTAGAGACATCAAAAACGCGAATTGGAGTGAAGTTTGCCAATTCGCCAGTGTACAGCCAGTTTGCCAAATACATTTCGTACGCTTGTCCCGAATGCAACGAGCCGCTTCCAACCGAAAGCGATTGGCAAGCGCACATCAATAGCCTTCATAGCTTTTTCAACGAAGAGGAAATGCATCAAGAGTTCACTCTCGACGGCGACTTGGTATGCACGGTTTGCGGCGTTAAACTCAACCCTGCTAGTTCAAACCAGCAACGTCACAAGCTGACGCACATGCCGTACAAGTCATTCATCTGTACGCTCTGTACGCAGCGCTCCAACACGATTGGCGTACTCATACAGCACATGCGTCGTAAGCACTTCATGCCCGGTCAGTACAAGTGCGAGGTGTGCGCGCAGGTATTTGGCACTTCGTACGAGCGCTACAAGCATATCAAGGAGCACGATCCCGCCGACTGGCCGCCGAACATGTGCCGCATTTGCTGTGTAGTGCTGTGTAGTAAATGGGCCCTGCTGGTTCACTTGGACTCGCATGACCCAAACCGACAAATGTTTCCGTGTGCAATCTGCAACCGCGAGTTCTGTAACCCAAATCTTTTGCGTCGCCACTTGCACGAATGCCATCTGGACGCAGCCGATCCTTCGATCTTAGAGAAATACAAATGTGCTGTTTGCGAGGAGAATTGTATAAGCTCGGATGCGTTGACTGCCCACATGCAGCGGCACGATGCTAGCGAAATACCTAAAACTGTTTGTCCGATCTGTGGCAAGAAATTCAGGGCGGCCAAATCGTGTGGGGTACATAAGCGGACCAAACATAAGCCTGCTCCTATATTGTCAAACAACTCCGGTGCGAATGTAATCGAATCAACAGGCACACACTGTAAGCGTCCGAAGAAACCAATACTCAGCAAAAACGGAAAGGCAGCAACGCCGTGCAGTAGCACTGAGTCTAAAGATGAGCGGCCCATGCATAAGCCTGCTCGCACCACGCCAGACAATTCGCATGCGAATGTAAAGCAATCAATAGGCAAGAAGAGTAACAGGCGGAACAAACCAATAATCCGGAAAGTCAGTGGAATGACAGAAATGCCGTGCAGTAGCACTGAGTCTAGGGATGAGCGGTCCATACATAAGCCTGCTAGCATCACGCCAGACAGTTCGAATGCGAATGTAAAGGAATCAATAGGCAAGAAGGGCAACAGTCGGAAAAAACCAATAATCCGGAAAGCCAGTGGAAAGACAACAAAGCCTAAGGACAAGCGGTCCGTACCTAAGCCTGCACCCATCGCACCAGATAGTTCGAAAGCGAATGTAAATGAATCAATAAGCAAGAAGGGTAACAGTCGGAAAAAACCAATAATCCGGTAAGCCAGTGGAAAGGCAGCACTGCCATGCAGTAGTACTGAGTCTAGAGATGAGGACCCGGATGTTGAGATGATAGTGTCAGATGAGAATTGAGAGACATTTCCGGACAATGATTCTTGATTATTTGCTTTCTATAGGTTTATTGACAATATCTTTAATTTAATGCTTAGATGAAGTTACACATTTTAACAATACAAGTAGGACTATGCGTTCATAAAAATTAAGTCCATTTTATAACGCATACCATAAGGATATAAGCCGCGACTGCAAATGGACTTTTTCTCGAATCAAATGAATCATAGTAATTAAACTAAAAAGTTGAATACTATCAGTTAAATACTACTAAGCGTGAAAGTAAATTATAAAAAACGAAGTACATAGAAGCGTAGATTTAAAGCTTAAAACAACATAAAGGAAACTCTAAAATAAAAAAAGGAACTCCATACAATTCGAAACTGACTGAATTGATTGATTATAATTACATAATTTCGGGATTATAAACGTGAAGGAAAATGCAAATAAAAAAAATCAAACAACTTATAAATGCGCAAATTGAATAGTTAGTTCGAAAATAAATCAATAAGAATAAATATTGGTTTAATCAAAGAATATACAATATAAAGAATACGCATCTTCAAAAATTTTTCAAGCGTGTTTCTTGTCGCGGGGGGGGGGGGGGGGAAGAGATAGGCGAAGGTATAGGTTGCGGGGAATTTGCTCGCGCTCAACAGTTTGCGAGAACGCAAACACTGCGTTTGACAACAGCAAAAAGCAATGTTTTTGTTCGCAACGACTCCTGGTCGTGTATATTAAAAGGGCGATTGTTGTGGCGTAGTGATCGCTCATTTTTTGCATTGATCTTGTACGTCGAAGCACAAGCCAGAGTCCAAAGCAAAGTATACTCTAAGGGCCGTTTTCTCAACTTACCTTTAACTTTAAAGTTCACTTTAGCGGGCCGATAAACGCATTTTCGTTTTCTCGACCGCTTGTTAAGCTATCGTCCCGATAAAATTTACCGGTCAGATTGAGTGCCTGTTAAACTTTAACCCTCATCCGACGTTCAAAAAAACTCACACATAAGATGTTCCGGCGAAATTTCACCCATATGGTACTTTGTATTGTTTTAATGAATTTTTTACCAATTATAATAAAAAATCATTTGTTATCTTTAATCTTTATTATATTTGTTATCTTACAGATAAATAAGTTAATAAATTTTTCTATATTTCTTTGCAATTAGGGCAGTTAGGTAAGGTTAGGTTATTGTGGCTGCCTATGTAAGAGACACATTTGGAGGCCTATTATGAGACCCGTTGTGATATACCACAAATTTCACCCGTTTTTAAATGTGTATGTAACACTATTTTTTCCAACATATGTTACACCACACGTTTCAAGCGGATGGGGAAAGGGGGCAAGGAAGGGCAGTAGTAAGCTAAAACTTTGTGTTCACCACATGCATACTTTTTTCAAGAATTGCAAGCAGAATATGCCTTTCGATCGTTTTTGATACCAAATTGGCACCGTGTTCCAAAAGTTCCTTTACTTTTTTACGTTCTGATTTTCTGACAAGGTTTGGGAAATTGGCTGTATTAAGATAAGAAGTAGGCATGAAGATATCCCTTTCAGTAACGTTGTTCTATGCAAAATCTTTAGCTTTACTAAACTCAAATCTAAATGCTTAAGAAAAATTCGCCGCTTGTACTTTTTGTTGTGATTCCAGCTGGGATTGACAGCGATTATTTTTTCGTTTGACGGTATAGTTAGTTACTGACCAATTGGTATAAAGTGTCAACTACTGCTTTTGACTTACTGTAAAACGATATAATTTCGGGTAATTTTTTGTCACCCACATGTCCTGGTTATGATGAAAAGTGCGCAAAGGGGCATCTTCCGCGAAAAGTCAGCAATTTTTTACGTAGTGTGTCCTTTTCATAGGACGTACATAGCAGTCGTCGCTAAACACACTTTCCTCATATATCTCTTATGGGTGTTAACGAGCTTCATTCTTCATTACAATCGTTACGTTCTTGGCGAGTGGTTTTGTCACCGACAGAACGAAAAATTGGTCTGCCTGTTGTGTAACTCTACAGATTATCAAGAGATTCTCCATTCGAGTTATAAACTGAATATCACCAACGTTGATTCATGCACTGCCAAAAACTCGCAAATCTTCAACATTAGTTTTGTCAGTTACTATCTTTAACATTGGTCTTCATTGGCATCTTGTATTGCTGATACACGACTTCAAGCATAGCGAGTTATACCAACTTTAGTTGAAATAATATAATTGGCTCTTACTTTTCCGTTGAGTTCAGGAGGCCCATTGATCCATAAAAAGGTTTCGCCTATAAAAGCAGTTCAAAACTTTCAATCCAGTGACGCAATTTTATGGCATTTTCTGTATGTGTTGCGTTAAATTTCCATACAATTTGTATATGGGTGAAATTTCACCGGAACGTCGCCCACGTAACTTTTGTTTTAATCACCGTTATAATAAAATAATCAATATTTTGTAGATAATTTCTAAAACGTATATTGGTTTGCTACAAATACAAGAAACCTTAATCATTTTGATAAATATATAGGAAAGTTATAGCATCCCAAAGTTGAAAATGGGTGAAAAATCACCCGAACGACGGATTAGGGTTAAAGTGAACTTTAAGAGGAAGTGGTGCCAAGTACATGCATATGCTTGTTTACAAACAGAAAACAGCTGGTAATGAAATTACAATTTGAAATGAAATCTGAATTTGTGTGTTTTTTATATTCGTGCACAGGAAGACGCTTTTGAAGGTACGGAGTCGCAAAATGCGGCAAATAGAACATATAACAGCCGATTGGAAAACTTCACTGCTTTGCACTGCTGGCATTTCCAATCGCTGCTGGGCCGCCGCCTGTGCGATACGTCTCGCTCTTCTCCGCTGCAAGTTCCAGCTTGCACTTGCGCTTCAAGCTGTCGAACTTGTCCCTCAACGAATTCCAACGTCGGGACACGCCCCATTTGGCAGTAAAAGCATCAGCAAGATTTTGCCAGGCAACATTTTTCTTTTTTCCTGCAAAAATAATTATAATTTTTCAAAAACAGCTGATTGCGCCGCCAAGTGCTGCCCATCGTAGACCAGAGTTGCCAAAATATAAACTAAATCTAAACTTTAGATTTTCAAAATTAGCCAATCAAAACAAAGCTTTTTTTCATTTTTAAATTGTCACAGTTTTCCACCACAAAAAAATCAAATTAGCTGATTCAACGAGGTCACCTGTATGAATTCGCCTTGAGTAAATCCTAAGTAGCGCGACTTTTTGGGCGATGTTATGCTGCCGGTCAAATGATCGTCGGTCACGTCATTTTTTACGATCTCCTTTTAATTTCTCTACTCCGTGCCGAAAGCATGTTATGCTGACGGTCATTGGATCGCCGGTCACCACTACGATTTTCGCTTACTTTTACTACTTTTTCCGCACTTTTTATTGGGACTTTACTTTTTTAACTACAATTGGCAACTTGCTCATTCCATACACATTTTCACCAAAAGGGAACACATTTTTTCCCAAAACACAACTATTGTGAATAATGTCACGACGCAATACTGATTTGATAGCTTGATTTGCCATCGAAAGCCTCATTATCCGGTGACCGGCGCGGTCAAATTTTACTATCTCGCTCGATCTCCAAATTTTCTCTTTTACATTTAAACAACAACAATTTTATCCGTGACCGTGATCCGTGACCGGCGGCATAACATCCAGAGTTGCCGCTTTTCGTCTTTTCGGACCAAAATTGGTCAGATTTTTTTACTTTGGTCCGCTGGTCTGCTTAAACGAATTTCGGTCCATTTTGTGATGTGAATAACTTTTCAATAGTACAAAAAAATGTATTACAAAAAATAAAATTGTAATTTAAAAATTACTTTAAAGATAATGAAAATTTTTAAATTGGACTGTTGAGGTCGGATTTGGTCGGAAAATAATTTTTCAAGTGGCAACACTGATAACATCGCCCTTTGACAACCGCACGTCGATTCTGTATGTCAAGAACTGTCAAATTGTTGTTGTTCACGTGTAAAATTGAAACCGTGGTTTACGTGACTTCCTCAAATGTAATTTAACACGATTTTATTTAAGAAGCGCTGATATTTTATATGGCTATCACCAGGGAAAAGAAAGCTAAACGAAATTCTCTAAAATTAGTTGGTTTTCAGCAAAATTTATGAACAAATTTTAAATTATTTTGTTGGCTCTCAACTCTGCCTGGGCATACACATCTGTGTTCACCACAGATAATTGTTGGCTGAAATTTGAAATTTAACTTAAAATTCTGCTTAGAACTGGAATTGGTACATGATAAAATAATTTAAAATAAATAATAGGTTCTTTCATCATGGAATTGGTATAAATGCCATAATGACTGGCTGGACCGACGACTGGTGCGCAATGTGGCTGATATGAAAGTAATAATAAGGTGCGTTTCATAATTATAAGGTCATTCAATTTTTCACCATATCTCCGAAACGACTGACTGTAGGGTATCGAAACTTTTTTAAAAAATTGTGTAGCAGGTTAAGAGTAAAGACAACCACAGAAGAATACTTTTGACAAATTTACGTGTTTCACAATTATAAGGTCAACTATGATTTCATATGTAATGTAACAAACGTCAATATTTATTAAAAAAGGATTATTGAATACACTCTTCTCTCTTATTATAATGATCTTCAATCCGTTTTTTTATACTTGTAATAAGACTATTAATTAGGTCTTGGTAAATTTGTTGCCATTCTTCCTTTATAGCGGTTATGAGAGTTTCAGTTGACTCAAACTGTCGATTACCCCCCTACACTCGTTGTGTTAGAATGCCCCACAGATTTTCTATGGGGTTGAAGTCAGGTGAGCATGCAGGCCACTCTAAAACTGTGATGGATTTCGACGAGAACCACTGTTTTGTCTCTCGGCTAACATGGATTCGAGCATTATCTTCTTGGAAACGCCACTATGTGTCACATTTTTCCTCCAAAAATGGCACCAGGCTACTCTCAAGGAGTTGTATATTGTCAGCGCTCTTCATCCGACAAGATGTTATTTGGAGTTCCAAGCATCCCTGAGCCGAAAACGCGCCCCACACCATTACACTGCCACCACCAAAATTCCGTTTTGTAAACCGCAATGGTTCCTTCCGGACATCACGGCAATAGCCTCGAAAACCATCTGGCCCATCCAGATTCCACTTCTTTTCGTCCGAAAATATAACCTAAAGTCGTTTGTTTCAATATAAAGGACTATTGCAAAGCTGATAAAAACACGACTTACTCTTTCCCAATTGGTGTGGAAGTTTTTTAGAGCAAAATCAACTCGAACCTCCTTGTGGCGCTTTGTTAGCTTAGGCATTCGTTGCTGCTTCTCAAGTTGAATCTTTTGACTCCGCTTTAAGGTCCTCCAAATGGTTGCCTTTGACACATTTGCTTGTACCAACGTTCTTAAGCCTGTTAATGAAGTAGATGAGTTGCTAGCTTCGCGTATAATGCGAGCCTCGGTGCGCGGATTGAGCTTTCTCTTGGCTCCAGGACGCTTCTGTGTACCGTAAACTTGAGGATTTTGCAAAAAATTTTGCACAACACATAGGCTACGGTTAATTTGTCTTCCGATTTCCCTCTGCACTACTCCGCGATCGCGTAATGCGGTAATTTGACCTTTCTCAAAGTCCGAAAGCTGCGTACCTCGTGGCATTTTTACGATTTTACAATATTCAATTGTTTCCGATGCCGAAGAATCCGCTGACAGATTTCTCTGCGTTAGTTTTACTATTGACTTTATAATTGTGAAACACCTGCATTTTTGTTATTGTTGTTGTATAAATATACCGTTAGTTCAAAAATTGTTATCAGCTGTTGCCTCTACTTCTTATTAGCTACACATTTTTTTGGGGAGTGTTGATACCCTATAGTCAGTCATTTGATGGGTATAGTAAACAATTTAATGACCTTATAATTATGAAACGCACCTTACGATTTAGATATCATACATGATTGCAAACGATGTGACACTGAACCATTGGCAGGAAACGCTCCAACCACTGCGTTTTGGGACAGTTTGCAAATGTTCCTTGATTTCGCGCGACTTGCCGTGACATTTTTTTTATAAGCAAATGAGGTTATTTGCGCACCGTGACATTGTGTGGTGAAAGTGGTAAAATTATTAAAAGACTGGGTTGAAATTTTTGCTATCGATGGTGAATGTAGAAATGTATTTAAATGGGAAATGTTGGTAATGGTTATGATTTTATTTAAATTATTTCAGTCAATTCAATCGCATCAAAGATTTTGAAAAATGAATACAAAAATGTTCTCCTGAACACATTCATCATTTTTATATTAAATCATCGAGTCGTGCGCTTGTGTTGCTAATATAAATGAATAAAAACATATTTTTAATACTTATTATAGTTTACTAGCTGACCCGGCAAACGTTGTTGTGCCATATAAATTATTTCTAGGGAATTTTTAGTGTAGAAAAAAATAACAAACTTATTAGGGCAGTTCAGGATAACGTGCAAACGGTCTGGCATCATGGCATTGGGAAAATGTGATGGCAAATATTTTCAACGCAACAACAAAATGTACACATTTGCCCATGCCGAGCAGCGGCAAATTTCCCACACTGAAACTCTATTGCATATTTTTCGGCATGGGCAAAACAGATTTGACAATCAATCAGCTGTCACAATTGTCGAGATGAAGCAGACGAAAAAGAAAATAAAAAGAGAAAAACTGAATAAAAAATGGACGGAGGAGGAGATTCGTATTTGCAAGAAGCGCTGAAGTTAGAGGTGTGAATTGTTTTCGGATTCCACAGCGACAGCAACTTATGCATGCTCTTTATTCTCGCAGGCTCCCACGGCGCACATATTCTATTCTTCTTCTTCTTGATTTATTCTTCAAAAACAGCTGTGAATTTGTTCTGCAACCGATTTGCCATGAAATTTTAAAAAGTGTGCTCAGTGTTGATGGCAAATATTTGAAATGACATGCATTTGCCCAAATATTTGCACGTTATCCTGAACTGCCCTATTGTAAGTGTGTAAGGATGTGGTATATGAGTGAAAGAGGCATAGAGCGCTGTGAACGATGAGGAAGTATAAAAATAAAACACCAAACATTATTTTTTTCAATTTTCCAAAAAGAAACTATCTATCTATCTATCTATCTATCTATCTATCTATCTATCTATCTATCTATCTATCTATCTATCTATCTATCTATCTATCTATCTATCTATCTATCTATCTATCTATCTATCTATCTATCTATCTATCTATCTATCTATCTATCTATCTATCTATCTATCTATCTATCTATCTATCTATCTATCTATCTATCTATCTATCTATCTATCTATCTATCTATCTATCTATCTATCTATCTATCTATCTATCTATCTATCTATCTATCTATCTATCTATCTATCTATCTATCTATCTATCTATCTATCTATCTATCTATCTATCTATCTATCTATCTATCTATCTATCTATCTATCTATCTATCTATCTATCTATCTATCTATCTATCTATCTATCTATCTATCTATCTATCTATCTATCTATCTATCTATCTATCTATCTATCTATCTATCTATCTATCTATCTATCTATCTATCTATCTATCTATCTATCTATCTATCTATCTATCTATCTATCTATCTATCTATCTATCTATCTATCTATCTATCTATCTATCTATCTATCTATCTATCTATCTATCTATCTATCTATCTATCTATCTATCTATCTATCTATCTATCTATCTATCTATCTATCTATCTATCTATCTATCTATCTATCTATCTATCTATCTATCTATCTATCTATCTATCTATCTATCTATCTATCTATCTATCTATCTATCTATCTATCTATCTATCTATCTATCTATCTATCTATCTATCTATCTATCTATATCTATCTATCTATCTATCTATCTATCTATCTATCTATCTATCTATCTATCTATCTATCTATCTATCTATCTATCTATCTATCTATCTATCTATCTATCTATCTATCTATCAATCTATCTATCTATCTATCTATCTATCTATCTATCTATCTATCTATCTATCTATCTATCTATCTATCTATCTATCTATCTATCTATCTATCTATCTATCTATCTATCTATCTATCTATCTATCTATCTATCTATCTATCTATCTATCTATCTATCTATCTATCTATCTATCTATCTATCTATCTATCTATCTATCTATATCTATCTATCTATCTATCTATCTATCTATCTATCTATCTATCTATCTATCTATCTATCTATCTATCTATCTATCTATCTATATATCTATCTATCTATCTATCTATCTATCTATCTATCTATCTATCTATCTATCTATCTATCTATCTATCTATCTATCTATCTATCTATCTATCTATCTATCTATCTATCTATCTATCTATCTATCTATCTATCTATCTATCTATCTATCTATCTATCTATCTATCTATCTATCTATCTATCTATCTATCTATCTATCTATCTATCTATCTATCTATCTATCTATCTATCTATCTGTCTGAATAGGAATAAATAATTATAGTCCAGCAAATTAATAATAAGTTTACTTGAAAATATATTTAGTTAATATGAGAGTTACACTGAGATAGTAAAATGGTAGTAAAATTACTACTACGCTTGATGCATAAACAATAATAATGGCCGAAAACTGTGGAGGGAGAGAAGACTTATTGTGTGAGAGAAACAGGAGAACGGCTTCGGTCTCATCCCTACTCCGTGCTGTTTACTGGGAAGTGACACTGGAATAGTCTGGCAAGTCAGTGTTGATCCAGAAAAAGCGCGGGAAATTTAAAAAATCTAGCACTGGTAACACTAAGTATAGCAAGAATAAACTGTCTTGATACTTTAATAAAAATAAATATTTTTTTTGTACAAAAACGTTAGCTTTGCCATAAGCTCACTGAAATTTTAATCGTAATAGAGTGAAAAACATTCACCATAAAGACGATAATTGATTAGTTATCGAGCGGGATGAAAAATAATGAAGCTCGTATGGGAGGTGCCACGCCCCCTCGTCCAATTCTTGCCCGTTCCCTCTGTCGAAATATATGAATAAATGGTAGGTTCGTAATAAGTTTCATTGCAACATGTTTGGGTCACAAAAAGTGTGTCACGCCCCTTGTCCAACGCCCATAAAATCTTATCATTAGAATGACTCATCTATGGGACGACGGGATACAAAATTTCAGTGTTGTACAACTTACAATTTGGAAGACATTCCATTATTAAGATCTGGCTCGTATGGGTGGTGCCACGCCCCCTCGTCCAATATTTGCCCCATTCCCTCTGTCGAAATATATGAATAAATGGTAGGTTCGTACTAAGTTTCATTGATAGTTCAGCAAAATATTTGGGTCACAAAAAATGTGCCACGCCCATCAAATCTTATCAGTAGAATGACTCATCTATGGGACGACGCTATATTAAATTTCAATGCTATGCGGCTTATAACTTCAAACTTATTCAATATTAAATATTTGGGTTGTATGGGAGGTGCCACACCACTCCGTCCTGAGCCGATCACATTGCTACTATCGAAGGACACGACTAAATAATAAGTGCGTACTGATTATCATTGATGTGTGACTTGTAGTTGTAAAGTTATTAAAAAATTGTGTTCGCTTCAAGAAGTGCCACGCCGCTTGTCCAACGCCCATAATATTTTACCAGTGCAGCGACAAATTCATAAGACGACTCTATACCAAATTTCAATGCTGTGCGATTTATAACTTCGAAACTATTCCCTATTAAGGGTTTGGATTGTATAGGGGGTGCCGCGCCTCTTCGTTCTAGCGGTATGAAATATACTTTATATCCTATTCTCATACCTACCAAATATACATACAAAATTTCATAAAAATCGGTCAAGCCGTTTATATATAAGATAAAGATGCACAACATTACTATTACGTTAAAGTTTTGAGATAATTTTTCAAAAGAAACTTTGTTGTGAGGTTTTCACCTTGTACAAAAAGAAAATTACATTAATAGTGAATCAGAAAGTTAATTGTTATTTATTATAAAATTATTTGTATGCAGGCAAAATCGAAATCAGTACTAAAATGTTGTCTATTTTAGTGAATTATGATAACACCTATTGTATTTTTATAGTAATTGCCCACTTATCTTAAGATTTTTCATCTTTCAAACATTTCTTTAATACGTGATTGATAAAGGATTCTGAAAATTAGGCACAGATTTTGCTGCCTTAGCCAACAGAAAATAGTGTTGGGGTAACACTACCACTTTTTGTACTTTGCGACAACACTGCCACATTTTGTACCACTTACAGCTCGAAAAAAAGTCGCGCTACTTAGGATTTACTTTGCCTTTTGTATTTTATTTTGGATTGGATTTACTTTGATATTTTGTTGGGTTACTAACTTTATAGTAGGGCAAAGCCAACACACTAACGTTTAGCCCCTAAAAAAATAACTGAAGTAACCATGAACGAACCGTCCAGTGCAGCAATCACAGTACCAGCATTCGGCATTAAACAAGAAATCACAGAGCACAATGCGGAGGCCGAGGCTGCTGCTGAGAAGGAGCAGTCGGACTGCAATGCCGGGACCATTGAGATCGAGAACAATTGGGCAACTTACATCAAACAGGAAGAGGAGTGTATCATCGATTGCAGCGAGGATGAGTTCATATGGGAGAATGCAGACAACGAGCAGGCATACAACATTTACGACGTGCCCGAATACGACGCAGAACAGCCAAAAAAAGAGCATTGTCCTACTACCCGTTCGAGGGGGAATATTACAGCAGAAAAAGAGTTGGCATCGTGCACAGACGACGAGATGTTTAGTGGCAGTGAAACTGATTACTGCCAAAACGAGGAATCATCCGACGATGAGTATGAGCTAGCACCAAAAAAACCAGTTCCTAACCGTAAAGGGAAGAAACAGTTGACTCCAATTGCAACAGCAACCACCGCCAAGCGCGGCAGGTCACGCAAGATTATCAACGTGCAAGATGAAAAATCCAAAATCCGAAAGCCAGGCTTGCAGCAAGTTGTTATGCAAAAGATGAATGAAATTGCAAAAGTTGTCGAGATTTACAGAAATCCCAACAAACCGCCGCCGGCTGCCATGGCTCACGCTCGGTCGCGTGGACCGAGCGTGAGCCATGCGTCCGGCGCTGCGTCGCTGTCGACGCAGTTGCAAATTTCGCGAGTCCAACAAGACGCTTTCCTGCGAATAAACTTTCTAAACTGGATTTGCCCTGTCTGCGACATCGATTGCCAGTCCAACTACAAGTGGCGTCAGCACCTGGACGAAATGCACCAGCTGCTCGAGCGCGAGAATCTGAATATGGAGTACCTGTCGAACAGCAGGGCACGCTGTCGGCAGTGCTGCGATGAAATGCCGTCGATCTTTTGGACCGTGCTTAAGCACAAAGTGACACACCTGCCGCATAGTGATTTTCTCATGTGCAAATTGTGTCACTGGCGCATAGGGAGCATGCGCGAAGCGCTGCTGCATCTGCGGCGAGAGCACGCGGACGATACGATCAAGCCTCCTCCTGCCTCCTGCCCGCCTCCTGAGGCCAGCGTGAGTGTAAAGTTGGAATCAAACGTATGCATCTGCCCCTTCTGTCAGCAAAGCTTCCTTGCACTGACGCCCATGATGGCGCACATCAAAAGTTTGCATAAAAGCGCGAATGACGCCAAGGCTGTGTACTTGTGCCCCGAATGTGGACAGCGGATTCAAACGAAGTCGCGCTTTCACAAGCATATTGTTGAGGCGCACAACAATGACTCGGTCGAGAAACTGCGCTTTGTCGAGCTTGATGTGGTATGCAAAAGCACGGCCAAGGCTTCTAAATGCCTTCAGTGTGGGATGATTGAACCGAAATCAATGCCGCTCAAAATGCGGGAGCACGCGCTGAGCCACCGCGGCCTTAAGTGCTTCCAGTGCGTCCACTGCGAGCTCAGCTTCGAGAGCAGCGAAGAGTTGCGCGTTCACTTTTGCGACGAGCTGCGGCAGAAGTTCCTCTGTCCGTATGATTTGGATGTAGCACATACTAAGGGGAAGCGTATGTAAAAACAACATACTAAATACGGCAATTATAATTTTGTTTGTTTGCAGATAAGAATCCCAGATTTATCCGGTACGTTTGCCCCATGTGTGGCGAGGAGACCGACAGCAAAACCAAACGTTCTGAGCATGAGGAGTCCGAGCACAGCATGGGTACACCGGAAGGCTTAAACTTTGCCCTGGTTGAAGGAGATGGTGACGACGAAAGCGGGGCCACGTATAAGTGCACTGTGTGTGAGAAGAAGATGGCGCTGAATGTGGCTGTGATGTACACGCACGCCGTTTCACACATGCCGTATAATCGCTGGAAATGTGGCAGATGTAATGTGCCGTTTCGTCGACTGCAGCATACGTATTTTCACAATTGTACCGTGGCCGTGAAGCGTCCGAGCAAATATCCGACCAAACGCCGGACCAAACATGTTAATTTGAATAAATACGAATATATGATGATACATGTCTGTCCCGTGTGCAATGCAGATTTTGCGCATCGGCACCAGTGGTCGCGACATTTGAGGGGAAATCATGCGCTAAATACATTGGCCAACATGCGCATGGAGGCGGTGGACAAGCACTTCGTGCGCTGTTTGGATTGCAACGCTCTGGTCCGAAGTCGTTACACTAACAGGCGCGAGCACCGATTTAAACATTTGGAGTACAAGCCGTACCGATGTAGAAGCTGTGCGAAGACCTTCGACACACTAAGCGCCATATCGCGTCACATCGTTGTCTGCAATAAGGGCGCCGGCATTAATAAGGTCAAAAAAAGCATTGACAGACTGCTCAAAGGAATGCCTGTACGCGCAAAGAATCAACCGGCACCACCAGCACGGTTTGAGCACAAGTTTGTGAAAATCACATGTCCAATATGCGCCGATGTAGCGTTCACAACATTACCAGAACAACTGGCGCACTTCACACTCCACAACCACTTCAGCAACAAGTTCACTCTGCATGCTAATGGCTCCATGAACTGTCAGGTGTGTGGCAAGTACTTTCAAGACTCCGACAAATTGGTCATGGTGAAGCATCAGCACAGCCACTTTGTGAAGAACTGCTTTCATTGTCTGCAGTGCGATTTCACAGCGCCCACCTTGAGCAAACTACATGGTCACATTATGATTGCGCATGCGGACGAGCTAAACCGTTTGGAAGCAGAAGCTGTTGAATTGCCTAAAACAGAAGATCCATTGGAGAGTGCTGACAACGACTTGGTAGAGACATCAAAAACGCGAATTGGAGTGAAGTTTGCCAATTCGCCAGTGTACAGCCAGTTTGCCAAATACATTTCGTACGCTTGTCCCGAATGCAACGAGCCGCTTCCAACCGAAAGCGATTGGCAAGCGCACATCAATAGCCTTCATAGCTTTTTCAACGAAGAGGAAATGCATCAAGATTTCACCATCGATGGCGAATTGGTATGCACGGTTTGCGACGTCAAAGTCAACCCACCAGCTATTTACGACCAGCAAATTCACAAGCTGACGCACATGCCGTACAAGTCATTCATCTGTACGCTCTGTACGCAGCGCTACAACAGGATTGCCGTACTCATACAGCACATTCGTCGTAAGCACTTCATGCCCGGTCAGTACAAGTGCGAGGTGTGCGCGCAGGAATTTGGCACTTCGTACGATCGCTACAAGCATATCAAGGAGCACGATCCCGCCGTCTGGCCGCCGAACATGTGCCGCATTTGCTGTGTAGTGCTGTGTAGTAAATGGGCCCTGCTGGTTCACTTGGACTCGCATGACCCAAACCGACAAATGTTTCCGTGTGCAATCTGCAACCGCGAGTTCTGTAACCCAAATCTTTTGCGTCGCCACTTGCACGAATGCCATCCGGGTGCAGCCGATCCTTTCGAGAAATACAAATGTGCTGTTTGCGAAGAGAATTGTATAAGCTCGGATGCGTTGACTGCCCACATGCAGCGGCACGATGCTAGCGAAATACCTAAAACTGTTTGTCCGATCTGTGGCAAGAAATTCAAGGTGGCCAAATCGTGTGGGGTACATAAGCGGACCATACATAAGCCTGCTCCTATATTGTCAAACAACTCCGGTGCGAATGTAATCGAATCAACAGGCACACACTGTAACCGTCCGAAGAAACCAGTACTCAGCAAAACAAACGGAAAGGCAGCAATGCCGTGCAGTAGCACTGAGTCTAAAGATGAGCGGCCCATGCATAAGCCTGCTCGCACCACGCCAGACAATTCTCATGCGAATGTAAAGGAATCAATAGGCAAGAAGGGCAACAGTCGGAAAAAACCAATAATCCGGAAAGCCAGTGGAAAAACAACAAAGCCTAAGGATGAGCGGTCCGTACCTAAGCCTGCACCCATCGCACCAGATAGTTCGAAAGCGAATGTAAATGAATCAATAAGCAAGAAGGGTAACAGTCGGAAAAAACCAATAATCCGGAAAGCCAGTGGAAAGGCAGCATTGCCATGCAGTAGTACTAAGTCTAGAGATGAGGACCCGGATGTTGAGATGATTGTGTCAGATGACAATTGAGAGATATTTTCGCACAATGATTCTTGATTATTTGCTTTCTATAGGTTTATTGACAATATATATTTTTAATGCATAGATGAAGCTACACATTTTAACATTACAAGTAGGACTATGCGGTCATACAAATTAATTCCATTTTATAACGCATGCCATAAGGATATAAGCCGCGACTGCAAATGGACTTTTTCTGGAATCAAATTAATCATAGTAATTAAACTAAAAAGCTGAATTCTATCAGTTAAATACTACTAAGCGTGAAAGTAAATTATAAAAAACGAAAAGTACCTAAAAGCATAGATTTAAAGCTTAAAACAACATAAACTCGGAAATAAGAAAAAAATCGGAAGAGAACTCCATACAATTCGAAACTGACTGAATTGATTGATTCGAATTGCACAATTTCGGAATTATAACCGTGAAGGAAAAAGCAAATAAACATTCAAACAACTTATAAATACACAAATTGAATTGTTAGAAAATAAATCAATAAGAGTAAATATTGGTGAAAAAAGAATTCCAATATGTATGGTTTTAATTTAATGCTATACTAAAAGAAGCTCAATAAATGCACTTTGAATTGAGGCTCAGTTCAGTTACATGTCCCAGTGGGGATCAGTTACATTTCCCCAAAACTGATTTCATGGTGATTATAAATATGTTCAAATAACCAACTGTGGGGAATACCAGTCTGACTGACAAATGTTAATCTTTCCATATTGCCACTTACGCCGTTCTGTCCTGTGACTGCAGCTGTTATCTATTTCATAAAAAAGTTTCGATATGGCAACGTTGTGCTTGTGTTGCACGTGAAACCTTTCGGTAGCTCTGTCAATTTGTTATTTTATATAAAAATATTGCCGAAATGGGTAGAGATCGAAACAATTTTTCGCGGAATGGCAATGGCAATGGTAGAACTGGAGGCAGAGGTGGTCGCGACTTTTATGGCAACAGTCGAAACAGAGGTTGGAATGCTGGCGCGGATGGTAGCGCGCAGGGAGCTGGAAATTTGAAGAAACGCATGGACCATAACGCAAGGAATAGAAGAAACAACAACGCCTATGATGCTGATGACGGTTTCACCAAGTTTCGCGATCCACAACAGCAGCAACAACGGCCTTACAACAACATGCAGCAGAGGCGTCAGAGCAATTTTGGAGCATGTTGGTCTGGCCGAAAGGGAAGAGGAGGAGGAGGTGGTGGTGGCGGTGGCGGTGCGAATTGGTATGTCGATGGAAGCGGAGCGAAAACCGCAGAGAGAAATGTTGAAAACAGTGGTGAGTTGGGCCAGCCGGCGCAACAGTCTGAGTTGCCACAGCTGACAACAACGTCGGAGGCGCTGACGTCCACTGCAACGGCGCCCTTTACAAGACCAACTACGCCTGCGACTACCGCAACGCCAGTGAACCTTAATGCATCTCCAGCGGACACTGACACAGTGGAAGACAAGAAGCCGTTGCTACATAATATTAAAAAAGAGAAGCTTGATCAGATCGACACGAAGCCGCCACCACCCCCTCCATCGAATAGTTCTGATGGCTCAAGTTCCAGCGATAGTTCGTCAACGGAGGCGCCAGTTGAGGATCTCAAGCCTGCAAAACAAAAGTCGAAGCCTGTATTGCAGAACACAAAAGTGCTGAGCAATGAGGTGGTCGCCAAATCCTCATCGAAAACGTCACAAAAAAAGTTGGTCGAGCCCGCTTCCTCTTCTTCGTCATCATCCTCCTCTGACGAAGAGGACACTGGCCGCAATAAAGAGCAGCTTACACCAGCACCAACACCTGCAAAAGTTGTCAAGAAAAAATTGAAAAGAAAATTGTCTTCCGAGGAGGATTTAGTATGCCTGGGAAAGATGGAGAAGAACTTTGTAATCGAAGATGAAGACGAGCCGGATGAAATGATGAACGAGGACGATTCGAAAAAGCAGCAATGCATTCTGTGCGATAGGAAGGTAAGCGATTGTAGGACTTTTCAATAGAAGATTTTGTAATTATTTTTTAAATGACGTACTGCAGGGTCATACCGCCTTCCAGTGTCAAATGATATGCAAAAACTGCGCCGCCCCATATCACAATCACAAGAGCTGCCCCAAACCGGCAAACCTCACCGTCATGATGCAAAGTTTTATGGAGTTCTGCATGTCGCAACTGTGGCAGTACAGTCCGGAGCAGCGCTTCGCATACGCCCAAAACCTGAGCTCGAATGGAAGCGCCGATATGGCGAACTTTGCTGCAGCTATGCCGACGTCACCTGCGCCGTCTAGCGCACACAGCAAACGGAAACATGTGCAGCGCAAAAGCAAATCACTGCCGAAGAAGTCGAGTAAGCGAAAACGCAGTCATGTTGATAATAGCGACGATGATACCGAGGCGGATGAGCAGGAAGAAGCAAGTGCAAACACCACCACCGAGTCAACCGAGAGCGAGACAGACAGTGAACTTAGCGCGAAAGTAACCACAGCCAGTAAGACGAAGATGCGGCCGCAAAAAGTGCCCACCCCACAAGACTATCGTAGTCCGTTTGTGCCACATGGCAGTCTGCCCACAGCGTTCACAGGCTTTCCTCCATTTGGTGCAGCAGCGCCTGCTTATAATCCCATGTTGTTTGGACAAATGATGCATGGTACATTTCCGCCGTTGTCCGGCTTGAATTTCAAATGATGAACTTAGCGATAATGATTTTAAAGTTGATTAAAGTACAGTGTGACCAAAAGCAGTCGGGCCTATTTCAAATGTAATTCAGAATATATCAAATATATTAAAAGCAATAAAATGCACCTCAGATGGCATTAAATGTATTTGAAAAAATTTCAGAAAACATCAAATGTATTTACGAGAACTTAGAAGTACTGTAGAATGTTTTAAATGTATTACAAAAGAAAACTGATGATTTTCAAGAATATGTTTGAAATATTGAATGCCATTTCTATTCTTACGGCAAAGATGTGTGGCACATTTTCAATTACATTATTTTAAGTGTAAATTTTCAATATTTCCTGGAATACTCTTAATATCATCACAAGTAATTTAGATATTTTCTATAGTATATTTGACATTTCTGAATTACTTAATATCCGGTCCAATGATACAAACAAACTTTTGTACACAATAGAAAAATGTAAATTTAAATGATATAGAGGTATACATTTCACGCATATCGAATTCTTATTCACCACTCAAACCCTCCACGCTCAAAGTCAGTTGCTCCAGCGCCTGTTGTGCTACCTTACACAGACTGCCCTCCTGCAAGTCTGCATCTTCATACTGCAGTATATTCACGCATTCCTTCAGAATTTCAATAACGTCGCCCAGTTTCTGTTTCAACGCTTCCGCCGTCAGCGTGCCGGCTATGAATGCACTTTTGGCCAACAGCACAAGCGGCACGTGCAGCTCGTAGAGCATCATGGCGCGCGCCCGACTCAGTCCCGGCTCGAAGACGTCTAGCACATGCACCACCTGCCGACACAGCTCCTCCTTGTGCTCGAGCAGCACGTCCGGCAGCTCGGCCAGCTCATACTGGCGCACGCGCCCATACATTTCGATGAGATTTTGCCGTAGGCCGATCTGAATAAAGTGCTGCGGATGCACCACGACTCGATACTTGCGCATCAGCTTCTCGGTTTCCTGCAGCTTCTCGGGGCTGGGTTCCTGTGCCTGCAGCTCAGCCACTTCTGCCTGCATCACGGACAGTGCCTTCTGTACGGCATTGCTGGAGGTCTTAAATACGCACTGCGTACATTTCCATTCGGCGGTGGCATCTGTGAATCGCAACAAATGTTATTCATGCGCTGTAGTTGTGGTCATACTTTTGCAACCTACCCAATGGATTGGCCGACAGCAGCCAGCCGTCTTCGCATTTGCTACACTTGAATGTGCTAAAGTTGGTGCCCAGCTCGGTGGGATCCTTGCAGCGCGCACACTCGCAGGTGAAGTATTTGCCGGTTCGCAGGTGCTCCTGGCGCTGTGCGGTGCCATTCATGGTGTACGTGTAGGAGTGTTGCAGTTGCTGGCCCTCCTCCAGGTCGCACATGGTGCGCAGCCGTATTCTGCAGAATGTGGACATGGAAATTGTGAAACCATTGGACAATTTTGCGCAGTGTCGACGCTTACTTGTAGCCCTCGCTGGGATGTATGGTGCGAAAGGTGTTTGGCACGCAGCTGTGCGCCAGCACGCCGGTAAATGGGTAGAGGCAGCGCAGCGGATAGCCCAGCGGTGTGCGCGCCTCAAAGGCGTTCACCTCCAGTATGCCCACAACTTGCATGATGAGATCCTCGGAAAAGCGTTCGGCCAGCTTGCATGGCCCGCGCAGATACTGCGCAATATTCACCAGATCGGCATTCCAGATATCGATCGCCTGACGACGATGCTCATTGTGATATTCCATGGGCGCGACTTCATGTTGCCAGCGTTCGGGATGGGCTTCCTTGGCGAGAAGAACTCTGAAATGGCAAAAGAAAACTCATGAACTGCAGTAATGTTTAGTAAAAAAGTTGTATGGTGAAATAGCGGTGGGGGAGGGGGTTTAAATAAACAAAACATGTATAGTATTCATTAAATATTTGGTAGTATGTATGTTTGTATGTATGAGTGTTATCCTCACGTTTAAATCTTTGTCTGAAAATTAAGCTAAAATCTATTTTAGAATCAAACGCAAATTTTCATATCGTTTTAAACATGTATGTAGACATTTGTTTGCTTTTGTTGGTAGCGTAGCACGCGGATGATTTTGCATACGACAATAGATACATATCTGCATTGCTACATACCTAAGTTCTGCTATGCAATCTGCCAAAATTTTCAGACTGACAGATTACTCTGGCCGCATTTAAACTAAAAATTTAAAATTCACTTAATGTAAGCGAATAACACACAATAGGTTGTACAGGGTGCATACACCTAATTATACAGACACACCAACCAAATACATACAAGTAATAATATTGTTCATAAAAATATATAGGTGGGTGTAAAAAATCAAACAGATTTAAATATACAGAATAGAAAGATGGTCAGATGGAGAAAAAATATATATAAGCATGTAAACTGTAATCAGTTAAGAACAAAATGTTTTTTTCCATTTGCTGTTCAATCACCAATTTGTGGTCTTACTAGAGTTCTGACAGTCGTATGGACAAAAGTTTTAGCACATTTTTTTTACCAAAAAATCCATCATAAATCGCTTTGTTAGTTCGTCGTCATAAATTCGTCAATGTTTTTCTTTCCACGGCTCTTGCTTATAATTTTTAAATTTCCTTCAAACATGTCAGAAATTCTCACAAATCTCATCTACAGCCTTCAATACCTCAACGGAGTAATGCAATCCAATTGCGGACAGGTGCTGGCGTCGCATTGTACTGGAAAAAATCGCACTTTGCCCGCACAGAAAACTACACACTCCCATTGGCGATGGTGCTTGGCGCCGGAGTTTGCACATTCCGCGCACAGCGGCCACTGGCACTCCTCGCAGCGATTCTTTGCGTCGCCGTCGACACGCTTTAGCGGCATATAGCACTCCAGACACACCACCGGCCCATTACACTTTGGCCCCAGCGCGTACGGACACTCCTCGATCAGCAGCTGCTCAGCGCGGACCGGCTGGCCGGCCACCAAATATCGACCGAACACTGAACTTTTGCGTATAGCCGTCCGGTTGACAGGTCTATGCGGCGTTGTTGCCTCCATTCTTCCGACTGGGCGTTTGCTTGTGCATTTCGACAAACGTTGACGCAGTGAAAGCGAAATCGTTGCCGCCATCAAAGACTGTAGCTTGGATTTGTAGCCATGCCGCGCGGCGGTTTAGATGAAAAGATGATTTTTGTGTTCATGTAGTTTTGGCTCGAAGGCTACAAACAAATAAACGAACGCGTCGTAAATCAAATCCTTTCAATAGGTGAACGTTCTTAAGTCACCCTACGTACCCACTGATTATTGTGCAATGGACGGAATTATTTAATTAAATTTATAAATGATTTATTGTATCTAGAAAAGACTAAACAATTGGGGTTCGGGGAAGTAGGTGAAGAGTTAATTTTTGAAGAAAATATGTACTCGTATGTAAAATTTCTTATTGGGTATACAGATAGGTTTAGATTTGGAAGATTTAGAAAAGATGGCGCAACTATCCTTTTAACGCATTGGACTATTTTGTTACTGCATTAATGGATTTCCTCTTAAATTTAGAATGTGTCATTTCGCTAAAGCGTAAATAAAATCACTACTTTCTTTACGGCTAAGCCATATCAACATTTGTGTCAACAAAACACAATTTATGGAAAGAGTTGGGCTTTCTGCACGTCAACGCTCGGTCACATGTTGCAAAAGTCGTCATGAAAACTTTGGAGCCGCTTCAATGGAATGTCTTACCCACTCTGACGTATTCATCACACGTTATTCCTTTCGACTACCACTCGTTCTGTTTGATGACTTGTGGCTTAACTGAGTAATATGTACTTCACTTCTTACGAAGAACCCAAAAATTGTGTCGATTCTTGTTTCGCCAAAAGACTAAAGGAAGTTCTGAACGCTTTGAAAACTTCATAGTTACAAAGAAAAACCTCAAGACTTGAAGTCCGAGCTGTGGTATACACAGTATTTTATTTTGGAGGGGTCTTATACAAATCTTTTTAGCCAAACACCTATTGAAGCCATATTAGTCATCCAAAATTTAGTTTACAAATATAAATTTGGCAGGGGTTGAGGGGAGGTGCGCTACAGGCTGTATATAAGTTTTCTACATAGAGTATATATAGAATGTATGAATCTAGATAATGCCTATATCTCAGGGGCGGATTCAGAAAAATATTTCGGGGGGGGGGGGGGAGGCGGGTTTCAAAAAGTAATTCTTTAATATTTATAAAATGCCTTGTAATTTGTATGTATTTTTAAAGTCGATCCTAATATTTCGGGGGGTTCAACACCCAAACCCCCCACCCCCTCCGCCATCCACCACTGCTATATATGTAAGTGTGCAGTGGCGCACACAGGATTTCATTCGGGGGAAGGGGGTTTGCGTACAACTTTTGGGCTAAATACCATTCGAAACATTATTTTGTACCAGCAATTTTTGTGTTTGGGGGGCTTGAGAGTTGTATTGTTTTCAATGCCATCGCACAGTGTGACTTTTGCCATTTTTAGAATGCCAAAAGTAAAATAATAAATGCTCTCCGATCGCAAACATTTTTTTATATGCAATAGAGGAATATGCAAATGTTACGAATATATGCTGAAAACAAAACAAAAAGTAACAGTTAACATGATAACCGTTATCCAATTTGTCTCACTGCAGTAATTGCAGAAATAATTTTCTCAGTGTGAATTTTTTGGTGAAGTTTACAGTGTCACGATTTTTTTTGTGTGAAATATGTTCGCACAAATCTTTTTTATTTTATCTACTTCGACACCTTGTACCAACTTTGGTAAGTTCTTGAAACTTTAATCAATTTATTTTAGTTTTTTCGATTAAAATAGGAAGTCACTAAAAATTGGGTGGTTCCATAAATTGTCCCTTTTTCAATAGATTAAAACTTATATAGTTCCGTACAGTTCCATGCGATGCTTTTAACCACATTAATGAAAAATGTGCCTAGTTTCAGATTCTGTAATAAATGTTTGCTCCTTTATGCACCAATTTTCTTCACCGCTAATCAAGCATAGCAATTCTGCGAAGTGCACTATTTGATGTTCTGCTAAAATCCGAGTAAATAATAAGAATGATGCGGTAGTTAAGGGAAGGGATGTTGATCACTCCAAAATAAAATCATATATGAAGAAACTCTGTTATGATTTTCGCTCAAGATGGGCATATTCTAGCCGAGTAAATAGCCGGTTACTGGTTATCAAAAAATTTGGACTTAACATATTTTTTTTAGTCTAATTCAAAAGTATTAAAAAACAATATTTTTGCTGTTTTTATTTTATCTACTTCGACACCTTGTACCAACTTTGGTAAGTTCTTGAAACTTTAATCAATTTATTTTAGTTTTTTCGATTAAAATAGGTAGTCACTAAAAATTTCTAAAATTAGAAATTATGGTCATCTGAAATGCCATCTTATATGGGAGGTCGTCGAACAAGTGGGCGGATCATGCCCATTTATCCTGTCCAATACGATGTTGATCTCTGTAATATTATTTCAAAATTTCATGGTCATACCTACTTTGGTTTGGCTACTATGACTTTTGGCATCCTAAAACTGATAAAAGTCCCACTGTGCATCGTAATAAAAATTTTTAGTTGCTTTCTGCCATGCAAGTTCACCATGTCCACAGTATAGTCAGGCATTATATTCAATTGATTACTATTAAACTTAAATTGCAATTTGAAAATTTCTTGGCAGTTACTTTTTGTATGCACAATTCAAATATTACGGTTCAATCACAACAATTGCTTTATTTATTTGTTACCACTTCTGACTTCATGAGACCTTCTGTTCTTCCTAAATATATTTCACATTTTAATTCACACATCACTTCACTTCTTTTAGATAACCAAGGTTCGAAAAAGTTCCTAAGAAAGCGTCAACACACGACTATTTGTTGTGGGCAACGTTGCCGCAACTGAGTTCATTCCACTCACACAGCTGATGCCGCTGCTGGCGATGGCAGATGCTGCTGCTGATGCCGGCACTAACCTCAATGGTGTTATGCAATCCAGCTGAGTGCAGACTCCATCCTCGCCGACATTGCCCGCAAAGGTAACCTTCGCCTTCGAGAACACTTCGCACTCGCCGCGATGCACGTCCTCGTCGCAGCAGGCACTGCACAGCGGCCAGTCGCAGATCTCGCAGCGGTCCAGCGAGTCGCCGTCCTCGCCGAATTGCAAGTCGCGATAGCAGCCCAGACAGACGATGCCGCTGTTCTGTTTGGGGCCGCAAGCGAAGGGCGTCTCCTCGACGACCAATTGACCCTTGCACACCGGCTCGGCAGTGACCAGGCTGCGGCCCAAACGAGCATCGGTCACAATGCGAGACTTGATCATTTCCGGCAGCTGCGTGCGCGTTGACGGCAAATCGTTCAACTCGATAATTGTTGGGCCCTTTCTGCTTTGGCAAATTATTGGATTTTCACTGACAATCTTCTTTGTTACACTTTGGCTGACTTTTGATTGAAGGCAATTGAGTGCAACTGTTGACGTCCGATCGCGATTGAGGATACGCTTCGAATAGTTTGTGTTCGTTTGTGCGCGTATTTTGAATGCGCTTATATAGACTTGTGTGCACTCGTATATTAGGTACAGATGGGCTGCATGTACTCGGAGGTTTGTTGTTTGTTTTATTTTTAAATATTTGTGTATCTTTAGTTTGATACCAAGTTTTCTACCTTGTGTTCAGTTTTGATTGCGCACTAATGGAAATTAATGTCGTTATAATTCGAATGTTGGGATTTAATTTGAGAAAGTAAATGTCATTCAAACACTTTAAGTCACATTATGAGATATTTATGCACATTATAGATGTTTCAGTTTGCTTAAATTTTTATTTCATGTTTGGCTATTTAAGTGTAACGTGTTGTAGGGTGGTTTGAGGTCGCTGTGTTGGACATTTAATCAATTAAAATTTGCCTTTTTCATGTTTTTCTTCTCTAGACTATATAATATATTGTTTTGGCGGAATTCTCTAGTACATATTTCAGCAGAAATCTCTAGTAAAAATGAAAAACACATAAATAGTCGAGCAAAACAAAAAACATGAAAAACAGCAACAATGTTGTAACAATAACTCATGCAACTATAATATTTTGACACAACTGAAAAATAAGTGTAGTAAAAAAGTATAAAAGTAATTATAATTTTAATATTATTATACTTTTTTATATTATTATATTTTATATATATTTTTTGTTTAATATTTTTTTTTAATATTTTTTTATTATTGTTATGTATATATTTTTATATTATTATTTTAACATTTAAAAATAATGAAATTTTTAACGACTAAAAGCACGACTGCGGCGCCAAATCATACAAAGATGATTGAATACATGAATATAGATATATGAATAAATGAAAAAGATTTTTTAAAAAGTTCTCAAAAAGTCATAATTTTTGCATGATTTACACAGAAGTGAAAAGTAGGAAGTAAAAATATAAAGGTTGCTGAAGTCAAACGGAGCCAGCAAAGTGCAAAGTGCTTGGCTTGACATCGGTTCTAATTAGTTGTCAACAGGTGTAATTTTTTTACCATTATTCTTACACGCAATTTTTAAAATTAGATCGGGCAATGGAGGCTTTGGTATTCTAGGCACATTACATTGCTCTTTGCTATTATTTTCTTTAGAAAAATTTGTTGTCGTTTTAATATGCGCCCAAAAGTATGCAATCAATAAAACTCACCATTTCATATTCACCACATTTGTATAACCCATTTTTGGCCAAGATTACACTTTCGATACAGTAAAAATGAACAGAATTACTTGTAAATAGTAATAAAAACAATTAATTTTTAAACATATACGTAACAGAACGAAGCAATAATAAATTTCTGTCATACCCAATTGATTTGCATTTTATTACAAAATCGTATTTGGTGTTCTCAGTTTACATGTATCGACCCATAATAACAAATAATGCGTGTATTATTATTTTTTTGTTCGTTTAATAATAGTTTCTCCTTTTTAACGCTAGGTTCTAGTAGAAAAAGAACTTTGTAGTTGTTGCAAAAAATTATATCGCAAACAAATTATACCCTACCTTGACGTGCCAATGAGGGTTTATTGATTTAAAATTATTAAATGTATTTTTTAACTGTTTAATCTCCATTATTTCTATATATTTTCATAATATCTCCTATGATTAAGTTTTAAAAAATTTAAATTAATGCTTTGAAATGCAAACATAAGTGCTTTCAAGACCTCTTTCATTGTAGGTCAAGATGACGAAATGACACATTAGCTCATGAATTAGTCAAGACTTTGCTACCAAAGTTTTTTTTTCTTCGTTCATGTCGCGTGAGTTTTTACTCGCTTAGTTCGGTTTTCCGTTTGCCCTAAGCTTAATAATCGCTAATTAATAGCCTGAAACATTCGATTCTCCACTTGACACTTTATTGTCTCTAATAGGAAGAAATATTTTGCAATTTTAATTGTTATGATCTTGAAATCGTTGTTAGTTAATTTTCTTATAGAGAAAAGTCAAAGCGCAAATTTAACCAATTGAGAAATTGTTATTTATTGGGATTTATTCTCCACTCGGATGCGCACATATTTGAATAAATTTACATAAGTGTGCTTAAAATTAAAATTGATTAACCATTAAGATTTATAAAAGTCATTTGTTATAGCAAAAATGAGAATTTATGTATAACGAAAAATTTGAATTTGAACATAACAAAGAATTAGAAGAAATTAATTTATATTTATGATGAAAAGAAACGAGTAGTGTGGGTTGTAGACTATAGAAAAAACTAGATTGAGAAGAAACAGTCTGTTATAACAAATTTTATAAATCGAATAATTGATTAAGAATGGAGGATCGAATTGGTCATTGTTAGTTTATCTGTTATACGCCTGGAGTGTACAATAATAACTTTTGAAGTAGTTGAGATATGAGAATGATATTCGATATCAACTGAACATCTTATAAAATATTCCAATCCTCGATCCTCAGGTGCTGAATAAAAAGTGATGGAGATTACGTAAGGTTAGGTGCGAGACTTGTTGATCGGTTAGCAAGATCACTTGGCGGCAATTCCGGTCTTCTGATGAATCTGACAAAGATCTTCAAGTATTTTATTAGCAAGCGGGGACGTTTGCTCCGTAATGCAGGGCATTTGAACAGTTTCTGTATCATCTGTGCCATCACAATTTCTGTAGTGTTCCGAATGGGGCAAACTAAGCCAAGTGATGTACGAAAACGGATAGAAAACGCGTAAAGTTAGGTTAGTGAGTTTCTCGTTAATCAGTCAGCAAGATCATTTAGAGACCATTTCGGTCTTCTGACGAATCTGACAAAGATGAATGCGCTACAAAGGTGGAATGAGTTGTTGAGTTGTTATCAAGAAAGCAATGACGTTCGTGTGTTGGGTATTTGGAGTGTTGGGTATTTGGAGAGTTTCTATTTGATCTGCGCCCAAATGACTTCTACAGTATTCCGGATGGGGCAACCCAAGCTTTAGAATTTTAGGTAGTTTGGGTAGGTGGCAAAAGCACAAAAGCAATGGACATCTTCATGAGAATATGTCTTATCTTTTTATTGAACCTCAAAAGTAGAATTTCTGGGTGGATTGGGCAAAAAATACCTTGTAGTTTTTCTTGGATTTAAGGAGAACTGGAAACAGGGCATGTAAATCATCGTAGAGTTCTTATGTCTTCCAACTAGCGATATTTATTAGTATTTTTTAATTCCAATCACTGTGCATTCGAACAGTGGTTAGATTTTTCAAATATTTATTTTGTGCTTTTTTCTAGATTTTACGTGGAGGCAAGCAATGTAAATCATTGTCAAGTTGTTTAGTGATATTGTTTAGTATAAAATTTTTGTAATGGTGCACAATTTCCTGTCATATTTGACGCTTCCTAAACCAGGGTGACTTGATTAGCATGGAAGCAAAATTGAAAAATTTGCATCTCGTCCAGATTAGTTTAAATCTAAAATTTTCGTATTTATAAATGCAAGAAAATCGTCTATGTTTCCCAGATATATTTGTTATCAACTTTTTACTCAGCACACGAGTACATTGAAGTGTATAGTTCAATTGTGTAAATTCCGCAGAAACTGTAACAGTCAAGTTGTCACCTATCGAAGCACTTTCGTAGTGGTGCAAATCACTCAGACGCGAAACTATTGAATCACAACAATTAATTATAAGAAATAACTTCATAAATTCTACTATAAAAAATAAGTACTTGTCAATTTCAACTGATAACGTTGAGTTTTTGCGTTTGTCTGGCAGACATGTTGACGCAATGCTTCAGCACAAATTCCCTGATTGCGAAATGAACGATTTCTATTGCGAATACTATAGCCACACCGGCAGTCGGATCGACTGGACTTTGAATTTTACAATTTGATTTGCAGGAAGCAATGATCTTCACCTCATGCGGCTGGACTTTTGTTCGTTTAGTTCAGCGACGTGAATATAGAAAATTTCATTCGTTTCAGATTTAAAAAAAAGATGTTGACTTTGGTGTGAAGGTTTGCTGTCTCGTCTGTCAGAGTTGTATGTACGTATGTATCGATGTCTAGCAAGGCAGCAACAATAATGACGCGTCACACTTCTGTGCGCAACACTTGTCAACGGGCTTCCGTCGACGTTTCAGAAACTGACAGCGATCAGGTCAGCGTGTAGCACTGACGTCCGATAGCCGGATCTTACTGATCGGTAAATATTGTGTGCTTTCGAATAATATTTTGGTGCGAATAGCATCAAAATATGTTTTCGTAACCTGCGCCGCAGCTAAGCAGTTCAGCTGCTGCCCACTTGTCATTGTCGCTTGAATCTCTGCAACTGTCAGCCAAGTCAGCACAGATCGTCGCAACGCTTTCGAACGTCTTCTCCGTGCACACGCTTGCGACTGGCTAAATATGTTTGAGCTGTGTGCGCGCGAGTGCTTCGCCTGGCATTGGCGCGTCTCGTGGAGGCACGTCACGCCACAAATAACTGCGGTGCGCCTGTGTGCGCGCGCGTCGCACAAAAAGGGGGCTCGTTGAGTGCGGCCTCCAAAATAGAAAACAATCAACGGCGAAAACAACAAAATCAAGCACACAAAAAGTTAACACAAAAATTTAAAACTTAGCAGCGACCGAAATGTGTCGTGGCTGCGCGCGTCAGTGTGTTGTAAATTGAGCGTTTTTTTCCAACACGCACGGGCGCCCACAGTTTTTTAGCATACAACCACACATTTGCGCATGCAACACTGTGCAACAAATATTTTTCAATATTATTTTTTAATATTATAATATAATATTTTTAATATATTTAAAAATAAAAAAAAAAAATTTACTAAAATTAGAAACACAACTTCCAACCCATATGAATGTATTGTCAAAGGTACATTTTATGTTAAAAAATAAAAAACTATTTTGGTTTAAACTTTCTATATTTGAATGCCCTGACTTTACTTGAACTTGATTGAATATGTAAAATGTCCTTTAAAAATGAATTTTCGACCTTTCTTAATTTAATCTTCTGAGAACACAGCAATTTTTTCAATTATCGGGAACATTTTGGGTCAATTAGACCCTGATCGTCTATAATTCCACTAATTTTGAACGTTTTGGCTTAAAAAAAATTCTGGAGTGTTCTTTGAACATCGTTTTAACAATTTGTAAATATTACAGATACGTCTGAAGTTTTTAGCATACTTAAAAAAATCGCAAGAAAAAAGGGGAAACATGTATTATCGCTTAAAGTGGAAGTATGGGTTCACCGAACAAGAAATTTTAATTGCATTTGTTAAGATAATCTAAAATAAACGTGATAAAAACGTGAAAATGTCTGAGTCAATTCGACCATGAAGTATGAAATGCTTTGCTACACAGTGTTCATATGTTATAGAAATGCGATAGCGTGATCTGACTGCGACCGATTTTTAACTTAAAATCACACATGACAAATTGTTTTTTTTTATTCTGTCTGTTTTTACGCAGTTCTTCTATAGGGGAATTCACATAATTAGCTAATATGAATAATTTCGCTTAAGTTCTCAGCAGTGTGCTTGGAATGTTACGGAAATGTCAGGTGATTATTTTTATGAGCGATATTTTTATTTTAATTTTTAGGTGTTGCTCTTTGACATCTTCAAAAATTGAAAAAATTCAAATGAAATTGACATACATAACCTTAAAATGAAAATATGTATATATTTGACTTAATACCGAGCAGTTGACGTAACAGCCCATAAAAGAGCAAAAACTCACACTTGTCAAGTATTTTAGTACCAGAAATTTTGTCAGCAACTTAAATGCCCTATTTGGTGTTTTTAAAAAGCATGAAAGAAAAAATCTCTTCAAGTGAGTATTATTGAAATTGAAGCTGTAATTTTTCATTTGTATAGTTGAAATTGACTGAAGCACGCAAAAGTAAAAAACCATAAACATTGAAAAGTGAAACTCGCTAGTGGGAAATGGCGTTCAAGGCAAATGCAAGTCAGTGCAAACAAGCGTCACAGTTAATTTGTGACACGCACTGTTATTAGTTATTGAATGGAAGAGCAGCAATTGATTGTTTACAAATTCGTTGAAATTAATTGTTGTTGACAGGAAAAGATGTCAACAACAAATAAAAATACATTTTTATATGAAAGACTTATGTATGAAAAACTTTTGTATTTTATTTTATTTTGTTTTAATTTATTTTATTTTATTGAATTGAATTGAATTGAATTTGATTTGACTTGATTTTGTTTTATTTTGTTTCATTTTATTTTATTTTATTTTTTTGTTTTATTTCAATTTAGTTTATTTTATTTGATTTGATTTTTTTATTTTATTTTATTTGATTTGATTTGATTTTATTTTATTTGATTGTATTTTATTGTATTGTATTGTATTGTATTGTGTTGTATTTTATTGTATTTTATTGTATTTTATTTTATTTTATTTTATTTTATTTTATTTTATTTTATTTTATTTTATTTTATTTTTCCCACGGCCTCTCTCCCCCCCACATACCGCGCGAGGTGGGGTCCATTACAATTGAATATGGCGGCAGTAAGCGAACCGCAAGCCACTTCAGCACTATTGTGTTTGTTTTCTGTTAGTAATTTATCAAACATATGGATTATTTATTTGTTAATCTATAAGTTGTTACGTAGTTATACTACTGTGTCCAAAAAATAAGGTGACATTGTATTTCTATGAAAATTCTTTATTTATTCTTCCAAATCAATTTCATCCCCTTCGAGGTAATCCCCTCCCGATGCAATGCACTTATGCCAACGGATTTTCCAATCTTCGAAACACTGATTGTAGTCACTTTCCGGGATGGCCTTCAGTTCCGTCTTCGCTGCGGCTTGAATCTCCTCTATCGTATCCAAACGGTGTCCCCGGAGCGGTCTTTTGAGCTTGCTGAACAGCCAGAAGTCGCACGGCGCCAGATCAGGTGAATACGGTGGTTGCGGAACGATATGGGTTGAGCTTTTGGCGAAATGATCACGAATTACGAGTGCAGTATGGGATGGTGCATTATCGTGGTGTAAAAACCAAGAATTGTCTTTCCACAATTCCGGCCTTTTTAGGCGGATAGCGTTACGCAAACGACGCATAACGTTCAAATAATATTCCTTGTTGACTTTTTGGCCCGGCGGAAGGAATTCATAATGCACAACACCACGATAATCGATAATTCAAATGTCACCTTATTTTTTGGACACAGTAGTATATTTATTTACAATTATTTACATTAATTTTTATTGTTGCATGAAATTTTTTGTGATTTTTACTTTTTTTAAAATGATTGCTTTTTGCATTATTGCATGTAGTGTTGGATCAAGGTCTAAACTTGTTAGACATTTACTGAAGTTTGTTGTAGTTATGCCTGTGGCTGAAATAATTAAGGGAACAACTGTTACTGATTTTTGTTCCCAGAGCTCTTTTAGTTCTATTGCAAGTGGTATGTATTTGTGAATTTTGTTCTTTTGTTGTTATGTTTGTGTCTGTTGGTATGGCTATGTCTATGAGGTAGGTATTTTTTGTTGTTTTGTTTGTAAACGTTATATCGGGTCTATTGGCATTAACAGTTCTGCATGTTGGTAGTGTATAGTCTCAGTAGAGTTTGTATTGCTCGTTTTCAATTATTTTTAACGGGTTATATTTGTAAAAATTATTTTATTTTATTTTATTTTATTTTATTTTATTTTATATTCTTTTATTTTATCATATTTTACAATTTATCAGAAAAAAATTATTAACTGACAATTTCATTTTTAATTTTCAGTTAAATAAAATAATTTGCCTGACTTCATTCAATTCAATTTGTTGCTTCAGACGACACTTTGTCTCAGTACCGAACTGTACACGATTCCTGCAATTCCTGGCAAAACAGGGAGCAGCATAAATATTCGCAGTTTAATTTGAAATTAAGCAAAGCTGCGCATTCTATCGGCGCGCAAGTCAATGACCAACGGAAACGGCCGCCGGCATTTGGGGCCCGTCGCCAGCAGGAGGAGGCCAGTCCGGTCACGCAGGTGCGTTGCAATATTTTTAGCTCAAGGAATGCATTTATTATGGTGAATACGAATTTTGTTTCGCGTGCGCTTGTCTGTTTGCAAATTAAAAGCGTCACGCAATGTTTGAGAGCAAACACACTAACGACAACCACAACCACAACAACAAACAGCAAGAACAACAGCAGCGACAGCAACAGCTTAAAGCGCAGCATTGCCGGCCACATAAATGATAATAAAGCGCTACAGCTCGAGCAGTAGGAGGCTCGTCTCGTTAACCCATTTTCGGCCGCTGGTCGATTTTTCGACCAGCCACTTTGAAGGAGAGTAGCTCTGCACTTAGACATTATATCTTTGAACTTTTGATGCATAAAATAGCTTTGGTCTTTTGGTAACCCCTCGAAATAATAATTTTTTTAAAAAAGATAAATTTAGAGATGTTGGCGAAGGCACGAAAAAAAGCATTTTTTTAGTCATATTTTGAATATTCTGAAAAATATATAACCTTTTCAAATTATTGATTTATTATTGATTATTTACGAAGCCTAAAGACCAAATTACCACAATCAATTGATATACATAATATTATGAAAATATTTTTACCTCTCAGCACCGCGTACTTTTCAGTGGTCGAAAAATCGACCATTGCCCAGAAGTCGTCATGTATGTACATATGTAAGCCAACAATTGTTTGTTTTCATGCTTGATTATTATTTGACCAAAATTATATACATATATATTTGTTTTTATTTGAAATTAAATTTTTATTAATTTATAAAAAAAATAATTTAAAAAAAAAAACACAAAAAAAATCCAAAAATATTCTTGATTAAGGTCCTAAATGTAAGTCCTTAAAAGGAATTAAAAAAATATTGGCTATTTCTGGTAGCGGCCGAAAATGGGTTAAGGCCTCGAAGCGGTGCGGCTGTCTCGCGGCTCTGCGCGGCCGTTTCGAATGCTTTGCGGCTGCGCGCAGCATCGGAATGCACACTTCACATACGCGTGTTGGTGCGTTTGGTCGGTGGGCTTTCAGGTTTTGCGACGCGGCAGCGCAGTGGCGGTTTCGGTTGGGCGTTTGCTGCGTTTAACCTGAATTTATGTGTTGTGATTATATGGTCACAGTTACAGTTGCAGTCGGCGCGCTGTTAACCTTCTTGATTTCCTCGGTGCGCAGTGTTGATCTGCGCCTCACGTCAGCATGCAGTGCGCAGCTTGCTGAAGTTGGCTGCCGCTTAGACAAAGTCGAATGCAGCGCGAGGCGCCTTTGTCTTAAAAATAGACACTTAATTTATGTCTTGCGGCCGGCTCGTGGCTGTGGCCGGCCGGTAGCTACTCGCTTAGGCTTAGTTTCCATTTCAGTTGGGCAGCGTGTGCAATGAAAGTGAAATGCCTCGCTCGACTGCACGTCCGCTGGGGCTTGGTTAATTTTGCGCAATGGCGAATTAAAATGCGTCGCGTTAGTTGCCTCCTATGGCCATAGACAATCGCTAACTGCTGTGACATAGTTATTAATAGCCGCGACAATGGAGTCGGCCAGAAGTTGGAAAATGCTTCAACCAAAGCAAACTGATGGTGGCCTAAAGTCACACGGACAGGCACTCAGAATGACGAACGATGCTGTCGCTACTCTTATCGGATACAGTGTGGCGATTGCGCAGGTCTACTAAGTTATTGCGACTAATTTTGTGACCATTGCTCTTCACATTTTAAAACGAAAATTTGTTATGAGAACTTTTAATTATTTTACTGCCTTTATTTTTCATAGATTTTACTTAAGTATTATTTTAGTTTTTTTATTAAAGCCCGGTATACCTTTATTTACATTTCGTTCCCTTGAAATATAGAAAAAAGTTGGAAACAAACAATAAATATCACAATTAGACATGGTTTAGTGTTGTATGGAAATTCTTAATAATAGGTTCTCGATGCTCCGCAACCTCTTATTTTATGCGGTTTGGTGAAAAAGTACATGAGTCAAAAAATTTTGGGGCTAGAGTGGGGCTAAATGGCGTCGCATCGAAGTCAAAGTCAAAGAAATTCGACAAATTGCACCACAGCTGGTCAGAAGTTGCTCTTAGAGGGTTAAAATCTATGACTGACCCCAACTAGTTTTCTCTACTAAACATTTCTTTCAAACATATTTATATCCCATCTCCAACCCTTAATGGGGCTCCCATACAAAATGGTCGTTTTTACAAAATAGGCTCCCACTGCTCCCAGGTTGCCCCCAGACGTGTCAAATGTATGACCGACATCCATTTATTTTCCCTTCCGAATGTTTCTTCCAAACATACCTACCCGCTATCTCCAAGTCTTAGGGGGTCTGCCATACAAAATTGGCCATTTTCTATGCTATTGGCTCTCCACTTGCAAATGTAGTAGTTAAGTAAGCGAGAAAACATCGTATCTCGGAAACTACTAAACCGATTTAAATGATTTACTCAGCAATCGCACACTTTCTTGAGTACAAAAAATACAAAATTAATTAAGGTTTAAAAGTTCACCACCAGAGGGCGTCTCCCATATGATCGGAGTTGTGAGGTGGTCAACTTTTGCAAAAAATCTTGCACTAAATCATGTCTATTGTACATACAACAACCTTTGGCACATTGTTAAAAAATCGTCTTACATTATTTGTGCTTATGAGCCTTCACTGTGTGGCATGTCCTCAGGGTCGCAGCCAAGGGGGATTTTTGATGTTAAACCCCAATAACCTATCACTCATCCTAATTTTCAATCACTTTGCATGCTAAATTGTCACACTAGCAAAAAGTCCTTGATTTAGTTTACGACTCTGTTCTAAATTCAGAAATTTTGATTCATAAAAATAACTTCCTTTATAATGTATGCATTTTTATGCATATAAATCCGAAATATCATTGATCGTAAAATAAGTCTACAAAAATGTTGAGACGAAAAATATAATCTATAAATACCACAACCGTCACGAGCTGAAATTCAGTCAGTCAGGAAATTACGTTTTAAAAGCCAGTCGCAGCAGCTAAAAAGGCACTCGAAATAATTAAATTAGCAATAGTAAAATTAAATCGCCAGTCGCAAAGGTGCTAAATGATTACTGCCAGTTTTGGTTATTAAAAAAAAAATTTGATTAAAGTTACCGTCCACGAAGACATAAAAGTACAAACTTGAGTGTGCCCATTTGTAGAGGGGAAAAGGGATGCGTTTTTAGTATTTATGACTGTTAATTGTTAAAAGAATGTGGTAAAACGCATTCGCAGAAATGTAAAATGATTGAAAAACTCATAGTTTATTTTTATTGTCAGTTTGTTTGTGCGAAAAGTTGGCACTTCAACCGGTTTCTGGTCAGCTCAGCTCAGCAGCCCAAAAGGACAGTCTGAAAATTTAAGATTATTTGTTGGAAAATAAAATTTCATGAGGTCTTCATGCTCATTTGTTTATCCCGAAGTACAGGCGATACAAGAATTTAGTAGACACACCATAACAATAACAATTTCCATACCGAAGTGGTTGGATACCGTTAGTGGTTAATAAATATTTAATGATTATCTGTGCATAACATGAGCCGGTGTCAATGAGTTTGCAGTGATAAAAAATAGTAATAATAATCTTCAATTTGTTGATATTTCAGGAATTGGTAGGATGCAGGTTGCGGTGTTTAATAATGCGAATCAATTACGTAAGAGTACTCCACACTGCTGCGAATAATAATGTGGCGTAATAAGTGAGTCGGGGTTGAATGGTTTGTGTGTTGGGCAACAAGCTAGAGAGTCTTAGGTTCGAAACCTGGTTCTACACTAAATAAAGAAAACTGCTTTCACTCTTCTGGGGTTTAAATAGTTATATAGCTTAGTTGTGAATAAAAATATTTAACGAAAATCGTTAAAAGGCCATAGCTTGAAAAAGAAAGGGCAAAGTGTCCTCAGCCACTTTCGATTGTTATATATTTTTAGTACTAGGTTAATATAGCAACAATTTCCCAGAGTTTAAGTTCTTAATAGTTAATCCCCGATCTGGGATAATTCTTTCAATAAAAAAACTAAAAAAAATGAAAAAAAATGAAAAAAATTAATAAACTTAAAATTGATATTGATATCACTAGTACCAGTGGTGTACACAGATTGTCATTTGGGGGGAGGCTTTGCGTATAACTTTTGAGCCGAATACCATTCGAAACCATATTTTGTACAAAGTTTGCGCCACTGATTTAGACGCTTTACCTGAAAACCTACAATTTTTATTTTGTTTTAAAAAATGTATTTCCCAGTTAGATTTTTGGTACAATTACCAAATTGCGTTTATATATTCTCTGTATAGTGTTTCACAATACCCACTATATGCTTTTTCCATATTTTTGAAAATAATTTTTATCATATTTATATATGTATAATTTTTAATTTTTTAATGTATATGTTTTTTCCAATTTTTTTCTACCTGCGAGAGTATAATTTTATGTATAATTTTTAATTTATTATGTTTATTATGCTGTGTTACCGTAAGTTATGTTTAGATATCGTACAGTCGCCAATAGTTTTCCATGCATTTCTGACATAGTTTTTACCAATACGTGTTTTTCCAGATTTTTTATTTACCTTCAAAAAAGATACAAGTTGTCATTTTCTTAGGTCATATTTGCCGCACAGTCGCCACACTTTTTCCCTATTTTTCTAAAATTGGTTTAAACCTACGTATTTTTCCATATTTTTTATTTACATGCGTGAAACCTAAAAAAAATTAGATGTATATTTTAATTTTTTAGGTTATGTTCGCCATACAGTCGCCAAAATTGTTCTTAGATTTGGCGATTTGTTCTGTGATTTTAATCATTATATAATATAATTTTTTGCCAAATTATTATTAATATTATTATTTATTTATTTATTATAATTAAAATTACAATAAATTATCAGCATTAGCTACCAGGGCCATCGGCTAAAATTTTCCAAATTATTTTATTCGGTTTATCAGAAACATAACCTAAAGAAACCGAAGACCAATACTTTTGTACATTTTTTGAATTCTGCCCATTTGTGAAGGCTTTGAGAAACAAGGAACCAACATATTGTAAAACATCTTCCATTCGATCTGCCACGCTTTTTTCTTTGGCTGCTTTTTGTTCAGGTACCTATTTACTGTCTCTTCGATAATTTCACGTTTCTTGTCAAAATTTATTGTTGAGCTGTTATAATCATCTACAACAAACCTTTATTTGCTTACATTCGTTATAATTCAGAAGACTGAAAGCGGGATTAATTGCACCGTCACACCCCACAAGCAATATTTTCCCACTACACTACCGAGCAAAACGTTTCCCTCTATTAAAAAACATGAAGTTTGTGTATGGAAGTCATAAGTTATTGTTGTTGTGTTAGTGTTGCTATCGTGCGCACACGCTCACAGCAATGCACTAAAACACACCAAACAAGAGAAGAAAAACTTCGACAACAACAATAATCGAATGTGCACTGTGCAATAACAACAATAAGAACAAATTGCACGCGCATAGAAACGAAATAAAATTGGAATTGACAGCGCGACACAAACACACACATACACACACACACACACACACACACATTTACACTTAACTACGGCGACGCCGCTGCGCGTCTTGCGTCAGATCATCAGCAGGCGCAGCGCAGCGTTCGGGTGCAATGCGACTGAACGTACAAACGAAGTGGCCTGGGCGGAGGAATTTGCATCCCACGACGTTAATGCGATGGGGAGCTACCAACACGGCAGCCGGCCAGCGACAGTAACAAACACAAGTAAACAAAAAAATAAAAAAATACAGCAGGAGAAAATATTACAGATGGCACTGGCCAGTGATGTGGTGCCCTAACGGTTTACATATTTATATTTATGTAATAAATTATGTAACAATAAAGGTTAAGGTTGTGGATAAACCATAAATGTTGTGTTTCTCATATTGAATATTTCAATATTTATAAATTATTTAAAATTAAATTATGACTACAGAAATCAATATTTATGATGAAATTATGAATTTTTGTAAATTGGAAACCTATGAATATCTATTAAGTAAGTCAGTGAACTTAGTGTATCTATAGTACAGAAATTATTTCATTAATATTATAAAAATATTTCTATATTATATTCAATGTTATATAATTCTTTTACAAATATTAAAAAAAAATTTTACAAATATTTTACAAAGTTGCAAAAAACGTAACATAACATAATTTTTATCCACACATATTTTATTTTAAATATAATTTTTATTTACAATTTTACAGTTATATTTTTAAAAATTCATTGTTAGCAGCCTGTATTGCTCATGTGGATTTTCCATTGAAAGATTTCTGAAATTACACTATGACTCAAGTTGTCAGGTAATCAAAACTACGAATCTCTAAAATCTTGTTTCAACTGCGACTAACTAGTTATGACTCGAGCTTAATAAATGAAATGTTATGTGATTTCCATAAGAATACAAAATCGCAAATATTGTAACACAGTTTACCTACTTTTTTATACAAATTTATGTAAATGAATAGATTTGGGAAATTAATATTTCGTAAGCATTTTGTTACATGAAAACACATGAAATTAAACAAAATCAGTGATACAAATACGGTGCGGTACAGCCAAAGGTTTCAACTGTTAAACTGATAAAACTACTACAACTGATAAAACTACTGAAAACAACATTAGTTTTTCAAGTGAATCGTAGTGTAAAGTCCTAAAGTCTTATAAAATTTATATGAATTCTTAGCACCAAATAATAATCAAGTAAGTCTGGGCAAGTTTAGTATTTAACAATCAAATTCAGTTTAGTTTATGTATTTTCGATAATGTATATGTTTGTCTTTATCTAAGGTTTAGTTTAGTTGAATTTAATATTTTAATTTTTAATTTAAGTAATAATTTAAGGCACCCAAGAAAACCTAAGGACTATATACATTTTGTCATATTTTTAATTTTTAATTTATGTATCGGGTGCGCCATCTAAATGTGGTCGATGGAAATATTGAATAACTTGAACAATTCTCAATCGATTTTGGAAAACTATTTATTTTTATAAAATTTGAAGCTTTACAATTTTTTCCATTCAGTTTCCAAAAACAACGTCGATCAGATGACCACCTTCATTGCGCATACAAAATTCAGCTCTTTTTCTGGCATTTGCCAGCATCTCGGGTGATATCGCAGTGATTTCGGCTCGAATATTGTCCTTAAGCTCGTCTAAAGTCTTTGGTTTGTTGGCATACACTTTGCTTTTTAAAAATCCCCACAAAAAAAAGTCCGGTGCCGTTAAATCTTTTTAGGCGCAGAACGACCGCGATACTTTTGACGATACGCACGCTGTGTTGCAACAACTGAACGATTACATTTAATGAACATTGTTACTATTTCCGCGCGTTCTTTGGGCGTGAATCGATTCATGGTTAAAATTGTAATGCAATAACCTTTCCGAAATGTGTTCGACGACGTCAATCGGTGTAAATCTGTCAAAGTTATTCAATATTTCCATCGACCACATTTAGATGGCGCATCCAATAATAAATAATTTCTATAGTAAATTCTTATCTGATTTAATCTAAAAATTTAAATTCTATTTCATTTAAATCGTGGCATCAAAACGTTCACAAAAGATCTCAATGATTCGTGCATGTAGTGCCGCGCCCCCTTTTCCATATTGCCAACACACTCGCACGTAACGAAAATGCGAGCAGCGCAGATTGCAGGATGTAGCAGCAACATACCAGCAGAACCGAACCGAACTGAACCGAAACGAGTGGCGCAGCGCGCGAGCAAAGAAAAAGGCACAGCGACGCGGCAAAATTTTCAGTTGAATTTGTGCATTGACGGCAGCAGTGTTGACTTCTGAGTTCTCTGGCAGCTTGCTTACGATTTTTGGCGCGCTACGAACACAAACTTTTAATACTAAAAAGAAAAACCTACCAAAGTTGGAACAATTGCAATAATATAGTTCAACAAATAACTTTTTTGGCGGACTGTGAAATTTTCGTATTGTATTGGTAATTTTTTGAAAATAGAAAAACCAAATCTGTGAACGGTGACAATCACTTTCCGGCTGTCGTCAATGAAATTTGCTGTGTGTGTGTGTGTTGTTGTTGTGCTGAAAATCGGGTGCACTGCATAGAAATTAGTGCGGTTTTGATGTGCATTTGCTGACAGTAACATTTTGCATAAGAAAAAAGCAACAACTTTTGCTGAAGACATAAACATAGAAATTTCCCAAACTCTTCTTGTTTTTTTGTGTTTGGTTTTCATTTAATTTTGTTTGAGTGTTGGTGTTAACAAAAGTGTCGAAGCAGTCTCGTCGGCGTTTTTTAATTACATTATTACATTTTTTGATTTGTTTGCTGTGCAGCTGCAGTGTGTGCAACTCTGTTAGGTGAGTGAGCCAGACGTACATTAGTGAAATTGTTTTCTGTTAATCAAAAAACAAAAACTTTAACAACTTTTAAATTAAGAAACAGCTTTATTTCTGTTCCGCGCTTCATAAATATTCATAAAGCACCAGTAACAGTAAAACAAAAATGCAGCTCGGGTTTATTTTAAGTAAAATGCACTTGTTGAATATTCAAGTTTTATCGCCCGAAAGGGCAATGACATGATTTGATTTAATTTGATTCGATTCGATGTCTGGCCGCTTTGTTTTGCTTGACTGTGACACAAGGCAATAGTTGCTGCTTTGTCGCCTGGAAAAGGATTTCAGCTGCAGGGCACAAGCGATGATGTTTTAGGTTAGGTTGACAAATGGACATGCCACGGTTTGACTTTCAGCGTTCAGAAGTTGATTTGTTCGCTTACGTGCGTAAATGTCATCAGACAAACCACACCCACGAAACCGAGTTTTATAAAAGCATTAAATTTAGTTTGTTGCGAGTATTTTTAATGTGAAATGGAAAATGTTGTGCAATTAAAGTGTGGCTAAGGAGCTTGGAATATAGTTTTAAATTGATGTGTACAAAATACAAAATTTCAAAATTTATAAAGAAAATTTTAATTTTCGTCTCTTAACCTTTAAATGCATAGATCCGCATAACATATAAAAGGACGAGTAACACATATGTAAAAATCTTAAAATTAAACCCCGATATATTTTTTGGAAGTGACAACTAAAGTCAGTCTTTTTGTTAGTATTTAATAGGAATATTTTTCAAAGGGTCTCCGCTAGTAATTTACATTAAAAACATTAACATTGTAAAATGAAATAAAATTTAGAAAATAAAGTTAAAAAAATTAACGTTTAGTATAAAAAACTAAATAAAGGCCAGCACCCTACTAAGGTTCCTTATGAGGACTCGTATATTTATAGATCTTTACGGTTACTCTTAACGTAAGAACGTTGATCTGGTAACGCTTCGGACTCGAAGGGCCTATGCGAGGACTTAAGACCAGCAAGTGTAACCTAACCTAAACTAACCTAATATAAAGAAAAGTTTATATTTAATCTCTAGTTAGTAAACAAAGCCAAATCTTTTTTTGGTAGACGGACGTTCAAATTGTAAAAATATGTTTAAGTTTTAACAATACATGAATATTTTTTATATAGTGGCACTCATTACAATCAATTTCTTGTTATGAAAAGCACATAAAAGACAATAATTGTTATTTAATTGGAATATTTTTTTTATTTATTTGAAAAAAATATGAATTTCAATTCAATTTCAAATTAAGATACATTTAGTGCAGTAAGACTTATGATTCAATTTTATGGTTTTGAGGATCTTTGAGTTTTTATTTAATAGTATTTATTGATTTTTATAAAGTTTATTTTTTTGTGATTTTTTTATGAATTTAGTTTTTTGCTTTAATTTATTTAATAAGTTAAGAAATCTGTAATAATAAAAAAATAAATATATATAAATTAAAAAAAAAATCATTTATTTTCTGATAGTATGTATTTTTGATTTCACACTAAAATTGTTGTTTTTTAGTTAAAAATTTGTGGTAGTTTTTATTAATTATATAGTTAGGGATAACGCCTTGTTTTAATCTTTTTATAAATTTATTGTTTATAAACTTTGAAGTCATACCACAAAAAAAGTCAGTGTCTCGCTCTTAAATTATGTTAAATTAAATTAATTTAAGTTACATTATTTTCAATTTTTTTTATTCGTAAACTTTATGTACATTTTAAATCATGTACATGTTTAAATCAATGCAATGCAATTTATAACTTAAAATTTTTTGAAAACTCGAATTACTTCCCTAAAACTTTCTTTAATTTTACTATTTCTGAAATACCAATAATAATCCATTCGACTAAAAATACGAACTTATTGTGATACTGTTTCAAAATAAAATTAGATTTCCAGAGTTAAAGAAAATTCAATATGATTTAATCTCAAGAATTGTTGAATATTTGAAATTCTTTCTTTCAAATCAGTAACGATTCCTAAAATCAGAAAATCTTGTTTGCCATAATCAATTGTTTTGTTTTAACTAGTGTCCGACCGAAACCACTTTTTTGGGCCGAAACCGAAACCGAGTTTCGGTTTTTTTTTTTAATATTCGGCCGAAACCGAACCGAAACTTTCTAGTTAAAATAAAAATCACCATATCAAGCATTATTTCTCAACAAACGAATTTTACATTAAGTAAATAAAGAACAAACATAACATAAATAAATAAATACTTATTAATAAAAACAATTTATTCATATTTTAAAAACATAAACATGAAAAAATCACCCTTTCATACCTTACTCCCTAATATTCAAAATTAAATAATTTAATATTATATGCTAAGAAAAAAGTTTATTTACATTGGGGGCATCCAAATTACTCCTCCTTTCACTATATATCTGCTACACAATAAAATGTAAAAAAATTTTGTAGAAAGTTTCGGTTTCGGCTTTTCGGCCATTTTTTGGCCGAAACTGAAACCGAAACCGAAACCACTTATTTGGGCCGAAACCGAAACCGAAACCGAATATTCGGTCGGACACTAGTTTTAACCTTTGTCAAAGTTACTTCACTTTACGGTATGAAACGCATGAACCAAATTCTACCATATTGCAGCAGTTCCAGTGTTAATTAATAATCTCATAAGTCTGCTTATATATAACGAAGTTAAAATGAAGCTATATCGAACTGTACCAATTGCTATCAATCTATATTTTTTAACTTAAGTATTTAACACTAAAGTTGTTCCCACAAATATACAATTTTCATATAAACATTACCAATAACATAAATAAATAGAAGACGAGTTAAAATCTGCGGTCTACAAACGTCATCCAAACAATCATTACACGAGTGAAATAAATATTTAGATACAAAAGAATCGCTGTGAGGCGCATCACCAAGCGAGCCACCACATACTTTTAATGTGCTATTTATAAACAATATGTATGTATGTATGTATGTATATATGTACTGAATGTGTGTCTGTTACATTTTAGATACACATACTTATGATATTCTGTAGTAAAGGCGCGTGTGACATTAAATCGTTCACAAGTTTATATAAACATACATATGCACATCTTATATGTTAGTTTTTGTATACAAAGTCAGTTTCGATGCACTCGAACGTATGTAGATGTGTACATGACGACTTATTTATCTGCTGCTATATAGGCTTTTCTTCTTTCTTTGTAAATAACGCGCAATGTGGTAACTTTAATGTTGAAACATTCATCTCGACGCACAGCTGAATTGTGCCAAATTGATGACAAAAACGTCGGCAGACTTGTCAGAAAGAAAAAGCGGAGAAATAAAGCTCACACTGAAATGACACTCGTTGAGAGTAAAAATAGGAAAAGAGCATGAGAACATTATAAGTGGGTGTTAAATGTTGACAATCAAAATTTAACGAACGCAGAAACAAGACTAATTTCTTTAGAAGATGGGTGTGGTTTTGAGTGTTGAAGATATGTAAAAAACATTTTGAAGAAATATATTTAAAATGTATCCGAACAATGGGAGTGTCTCTGAGTGTTGGAGATGCACAATAAATTTGGAAATTAAAATTTGAAATGAAAAAAAATATAGAAATATGTATAAAAAAAATTGTATTATTAACATCGATATATCAGCCGAATGTATGAAATTTTCGTAAAATATTTTAAAAATTAAACTTTTCAGTGGTAAATTTGTCAATAAAACTTGTACCAATAATTTGAGAAAGCAGATTAAATACTTGTTTAACGAAATGGTGTATGTGGTTGTTCAGCTGTTTCTATCGCTATGGCTTTCTATGAACGTTTGTAGAACTTATGTAATTTGTTAAATATATCATTAGGTTACCGCTTGTTAGTAGGTATGAACGCGTGATGTTTGTGTAGTAAGAGTACGTGACACTTTAACACTTTGAGTGCTCAGCAGTTTTCACCAACTCGACTTTGAAGACTACGCCAATTTCTCGTTGGAACTGAGCGCAAAACGGGTGCAAATAAGTCAACTAGTCGGGCACATAATATGTGACACAGGTAGACGTTTTCTTTCTTAGGACACACTTTTATAATGAAGCACGAATAAGCAAACAGATGATTTATCATTTTCAAATAATAGCAGAAAATAGAAAAGACTAGCAAACTGGATGGGTCACACTTAGACACCCTTAGGCACTCTAAGATACTCGATAAAGGATCACACATATACATAGACCTTTAGGTCCTGAGAGATGCCCCATGAAGCAAAGTTTTGCCACCTTTAAAAAATATGCTATTCCCAGCTTAGACATTTCTTCAAACTTGGAAAGACACAGGTTTTCCCATTAAGCTAAACGTGATCTTTAGTTGACATGACAGAAACAAAAACGATTGAATATGCAACTGTCTGAGTTATTATCAATAATTTCTGTGTATAACTAAACGCTACACTTTTCTTAAGTCGTTAACAACCCAACAACTAAACAGAGGTGTTTTTTTATTACGTATGCAACAAGCAGCTAATGACGTTGTCGCGTAGTTAATAAATCAGAACGTGATGCAAATTGCTAATGACGAAGTGTTCTGTGTACTAATGAATAATACAAATTGTTGCTTTTGTTTATTTGTCATAAACACAAAAACAGTGAACTTAAAAAGCCACACGTTGTGACTGTTCATAATGTGCATGTTTATGTTGTGTTCAAGTGTTTCTGAATACTAAAATGAACAAAAAACCAAACAGCCCATTGAGACATTAATATTGCAATTTAATTGCAAATCGATGAATAGCCCGAACGCTCCGGAATTAGTTTAATTACTGTCATGCTGATAGTGTCGTCGCTGACGTTTCACCCTTTTGTTGTAATTTATGCGAAAGTGTGTCGGTTTTTTTTAGTTTTCTGAAACTTCCATCAGGTCTGAGGCACATGATTAGGTTGTTGATCCAATAATGGGGACAATGTATTCCAAGAATTGTAAAAGCAATGAATAATTCAATTGAATTATTGCAGTTGGCAACAATTTCAAGCCACCACACTTGACGGCTGTGTTGTCAATTGAAAGATAAAAAAGTTTGTTGTTAACTCATTTTTCGCACTTGAAGCAATTTAATTTAATTTAATGAATATGCAAACGCTGCATTTACTGTCGAGGGCAGCCGGAAAACTGCTGTAATTTTAAAATATGAAATTATTATTCATTCTACTGTCTTTGTGCGGCAATGTCCATAATATTTGACAATTATATATTTTATGAATAACATTGCCGCGCAGCGATTAGATTAGGTTAGGGTGGCAATTTAGGATGCTCGCATAGGCCACAAGAATAGGGAAGGACTCTAAAACTACACACTTTTGCGCTCTCTGTGACCATTTGAACAGGTCTACAAAAATTTTATTGTAATACAAAATTAATAATTTTATTTTTCCAATCATTATGTTTGGGTTTTGCACAAGTCTAGTTATTCTCAGTACTTTTAAAAAAATTTTAGAAATCTAAGAAACCTTAGATTTCTAAACCCCTCAATGCCCGTCTTTAATAGGAATGCATGGCATGGCAAACAAATATTTTATTAGAAAGCCAATAGATCTCAGTATGATATAAAAACATTAACTTTAGACTACACAAGCTTATCATAATAAAACAAAACTGCAAACTTTTCTAATTTATATAATTCGTTAAGGAATCAAAGATACGAAATGGGTTAATTCACAGAGCCGCAACTGTGGCAGTGCTCATTGTAAGAGATCCAGGGCGTACCTGGGCTCTTCAGTTACTAGTTAAGATCGAGCATGGCCAGGGGCGGATTCAGACAAATATTTCGGGGGGAGATTTAGGAAGTAATTCTTTAATATTCATAAAATGCCAAAACAATGCCTTTTAATTTGTATGTAGTTTTAAAGTCGATCTTAATATTTCGGGGGGGTGGTTTCAACCCCCAAACCTCCCTGAATCCGCCACTGAGCATGGCCTATAAAGATTTAATAAGTTGTAAATATTCAAGTTTTCATAAATTTTGTTTATATGTAAGTTCGATAATAGAAAGTTTTAAAACAGTTTACCGATCAGTGATACCGATCACAATTAGATATATGTACGTTGTTATACCTGAACCGTCTGCTTTTGGGCTTCATAACTTACAAACCAAGTTTTGAGCAAAAAAACCATACTAATTAATATTGTTTATAATGAATACATTTCATGATCCCGCAACTCATTGTAAACATTTTCGTGGACAAATGTTGTATTTCAGAATTCTTATCAGTTTGTTGCGCGCAAATTTTAGCAGAAAAAACTTGTGTATATGCTCGTAATTTTGTAATTTGTTGACAGCTAAAAATATCAAGTGGCGCCAAAAGTTGTGCTAAATATAGAAACAGTTTAGTTATAGTTCAATGAATTGTGTCAAGTTTGATGGGATTGATTTGCGGCGGCAGCTGTGCGGCGAATCATGCAAGGTCCCCGATTCAATGCGTGCGAACTGTAGACTAAACAATGACGTTAACTGTAAATTTAGTATTAAGTAATAGAAAATGATTTTGAACATAAATTGTTTCATGAGTTTAGTTTTTAAGGCGTTTACCAAAAGTCGTCTTAACTTTAAATTACAATTACTAATTTTTATATTTTCATTATTAGTATTCATTTTTATATATGATGATCATATATATCTACTAAATTACAGTACCAAATTTTTTAATTCAACATTTTATTTATTTTCTTTCAGTGCACTTCTCAGACGAGATGTCCACCACGGAGAAAAAAAGTGGCAACGCCTTTCGAGGTGAGCAAATAACTGTTTGTTAATGTTAATTTAACGCCAATATCGGCAATTGTCCATGGTTGCTTCTGGAAGGGTCTGAACTGTAGAGCGAAGGCAAAGCAATATTGAAAATAAACAGTTTCAGGTTAATAAAATTTATCACGCACTCGAATGGCCCACAATTGGCGCAATTTCTATAGCACCGCCACGCATCGAATGGAATCAACGACATTACATTCTATATAAATATCACAGAAAATGTCTAGAATTTGCGGCATTCAGATCGGGACGCAGACTGTGGCGCGTTTGCCAACTGCACAATTAGACGCCGATAACAACAAAAAATATAAATCAAACGACAGTGCACAACGCAAAAGCCGCTACAACGCCGACCAGTTCGTTTGCAACCGTGCCGAGCCTCTTTTTTGCATTATTTCATTTTATACAATACGACTTACTGACTGTAGTTCGATGTGGTCAGCGTTGTCGATGCAACTGTCAAAGTATTTATTGACGTTTTCATTGAGTTGATTCCAAGAACAATGGCCGCATAGTTGTCTGTCGTTTGTGCGTATGAATGTTACTGTATAAATGATTTTAATTTATTTTCTATAACAAAATGCTGTTGACTGTCAGTCTGCAACGCATCGTCGACAACGAGGCGACGACACAGTGGGAGAGGCTCACAGCGCCGTCTGGCCAAGTGGCCCATTCAAACGGGCTGTAAACAAATTCACTAAGTGACAGTATTGTGCGTTCAAATTGATCAATTAAATGATGTTCATTTCATTTCATTTCGTTTCATTCCAATTCAATTCATTCAATTCTTATTGTGCTTTGTTTGTGCGGAATTTTTTGTTTATTTTGATTTTTATTTTGCATGAAGTGGAATGCGTTCGAGAGAATTCAAATCGCATCATTCAATTAAAAATTTATCTTCATTGAGTTCAATTGGCAGACACAATTAAGGGAACCCTGACTTGTGGTGGTTTGAGTGCAGTGGTATGTGTGGTATGCCGCAGGATCCCCAAATGTAATGGGATGACATTTGCTGCAATGCACTGTTGACACAAACAACTTTGCCACTGCGTGTTGTCATCGATGATGGAATGCGCTGTGAATGTGCAGTTTTAATTGCAAAACTGAGCGGTTGAGATCATGTGGGCAATTCCAGTTAATATAAAGTATGTATAAGCTGATTTTAATGTCAACTATTATTTAAAAGTTGTATAAAAAACAAAACGATTAGATTTTTACATACTCTGTATGTTTTCTAATAGGGTACATTCGGTACCACAGGATCCTGTTGGGTCTCTGGTGGCACCAGTTAGAGCTTCTTAGTGCTGCGGTTCGACCAAAAAGTGATCGCTGAGAATGTGGGTGTGCCTAACGAAGTTCAGCAGTGACTTAATGTTGTACTTAGGGATCCCATCTATCACAGAGAAGTTCGAGGCTCCTAAGTGATGGCAAAGAATGTTGATCAAGAAGGCCTTGAAACCATTTTTTTTTTGCATTTCCGACTCAGTTTCATCCGACTCAGTGCCCATTCTTTGCTATGATGGCTCTGTGATCCTTCCGCGTAGCGAGGGAACGAATCTCGCAAGCGTTCATTTCCATTCATAGGTAAAAAATGTCTTAAAATGTATTGGAATTATTAAATATGTTAAGACAGGATTACCAGGACTTGTACAGTTGAACAACAGAAAATGTTGAAAGTTGGAAATTTTTTTGTGAAGCAAAAAAAAAAACGGATATTTCTTCTGCATAGGTAAATTTTAAAAGGAGAACGCATAAACTAAATATTAGTAAATATTTCCATAAAGAAGAAGAAAAATAATAATCATGAGTATTTGAGTACACAGACACAAAAGCTTAACATACAACAAAAACTATGCAAAAAGTCATAGTAATGTGTTCAATGGTAGGTAACTAAGTAGGAATTGGGCCATTTGGACCATGAAGGTCCTTATAGTGCAATCTATCGTATTATAGTCTGCTCACTCGTTAAATCAGTTTGAGCTCCTTACGAAGCCTAGTAGACTGTTTACACTAGAAAGACCGCAAGTTTTCCATACCTACAAATACTATATATTACCTGCGCTGATATCTGGAAAAGTACAAATCGGATTTGGCTAATTGTAATTTTAGAACACTAATTGTAGAACAAATTGTTGAACCCGATAAAAAAATAAAAGTCATCAAAGCAAAAGTTGATAGAGCTACTAAAGAATATACAGATATTTAAAAATGAAAAACCGTCAAAATAAGTTCAATGGTCTTTCTAGTGTTAATAGTCCTATCGGCTAAATGTCAAAGATTATCGAAGAAAAAGTTTTCCAGAGCAGATGTTATAATTGTGATTCAAATGTCAATTTGAAGCTTCTGTCACACAAAAATTCAACAAAATGTCCTCAAAGTTGCTTCCCTTAATACCGAAAATAGCAAAGTGAAAGTTCACTAACCTAAAGTTCATAAGACACCACGTTAGGCAAATTTTATTTTGTTTTTACGTTATGTCATTGACATTGACATTTCTTTTTGCTTATGTCAGTGAATTTTATTTGCAACAAACAACAACAACATGAAATAATTTACACCATTTGGCTAAAAGCTGGCACAGCCCAGTTTGTTGCTTGACTGACTGGCCCTGACTGACACACTTTTCATACGTTTGACCTTCAACATGAGCGCTTTTAACGACAGCCAAATACAATTGCCACAATTTGTTGTTGTAATGGCAACACGCTAGCAACCGTTGCATATGGCGTGTTGACAATTCGTCATCCGATCCAAAACATAAATCCATGCGGACAGCGCATAAAATCCCCAAAGTTGGATGTTGCCGCTGTTGTTTCGGTTGCATAGTATGATTGATTTTCTGAAGCGTTAAATTGACGCCACTTTTATACAATTTCAAACATTTTTAGCAACATTAGCGTAAATTGTGTAGTAGATAATATTATTAAATGCAAACATTATGATTATCAAATATTTAATGAAATTTTTTACATTTTCAAAAATTTTCATTTTTTAGTAGTTTTTTGTTTCAATTCGATTAGTAATGTTGGTAAAAAGTTTTTTAAGTAAACAGATATGGATTTTCATTGTTGAACAATTTTTATAAATAGCCGATTTAAATGTTTGTCAATGCTTTTTTTTCCCAATCTCGTGTGAAGACCAAAGGGAGCAATGAATGCGTCAGCGGTGTGCTATGCTTCTCGCCTGCGCGTCATAAATTAACGTCGCCAATGACACCTGACGCCTACACACACACAACCTAAACAATGTCAGCACATGTGTAACAACGCAAATTATACACATTTTCACATGGACACACGAAACCAGGCCAGATCACGACTGTGAGTCGTCGATCGTCAGCTAACCAACAAAGTCAATAACGAGACGTAACAAAAACGTTCTTGCATTAATTAATGAATTACGTTATTTACAGGGACTCATTAAACAATAAATAATATCAATAAGTAAGCGCTAATATTCCAACAAGAACAACAAAAACAACAACAACACAAGCATGAAGTATAAGAATGCGCATGCGAATGACATTCGCTCACATGTTGCGCGCCCCACTTGGCAAACAACGTTTTACTGGCATGTTGGTTGTTATTGTTGTTGCTGTTAGAGATTTCCCGCTTATTGTAGCAACTTTGCAATGCAGCCACAGCGCGCGTGTCGCCCGTACTAACAACATGCATGCATCGGCCACTGCCGGCTATGAGTTGGCGTTTCAATGCAAAATGCAATGCCGCCGATGACTAACGTTGTGCTCGTTGTATTTACTGCGTTGTAATGGATGTTGTTGGTTGATTGTTGTTGTTCGTATTACCATGCAGTAAATAACATCAATTATTGCCTGTCTGTTTGTTTCAATAAAATTGTCTGCGACATAGACGTCACTAACACGTGTCAGTAGTAAATGTATTGTTGGGAGTAGAGTTGCCAAAGTAACTTAAATATGGGTCTTTTTAAGATTTTTTTCTCTTTATAATTGCTAGATGAGGTAGATTGCAATGCATCTAGGCAACCATAATTATATATTAAGTATATCAAAAATTTTATAAAAATATAAAAAAAGTGCAGTAATCAATTTGAAGCGCTTCAGAAAATGTTGTTACCAACCGACTGTTTGGTAAGGACTTGGTAAGAGGTGATTGTTCGTTTTATTATTTTATTTTGTTTTATTTTATTTTATTTTATTTTATTTTATTTTATTTTATTTTATATAATGAAATATATCACTGGTATTATATATCACTAGTCCTAACCAAAGTTAATATCGTTAATAATAGAAAAGGCCTAAAAATTTATACTGACTGTCTGTTTTTGGTATAAACTAGAAGCACTGATCTGAACAATAATGAACTAACTTGTCAGTAGTTGATTTAAACTATCGAATACGTTGTCTCCAGAAATGAGCTTTAAGAATTCTCGCTTCTTGAATTTTTTCACCATGACCAACGCTTAAAGAATCACAAGAATTAATTTTGTGCACAACTTTTGAGCTCCCATTTAAAACCATTTATTCCATTTAAAATTTTTATAACAAAAAGATATTTGTGGGGGAGGGTTTGAACCCCCTAATGATTTAATCAGGGGGTTTTGGCGATTCTTAAACTCTTAGATGTAATATTCTGTAAAAAAATCTCAACCTACTTTATGGTTTTGAGAAAAAAAGAAGAACGAAAGAAAAGCCTGAAGAAACGAAATATGATCCTCAGCAGATTTGGCTCTTATCTAACACTCAGAAATTCTTCAAAAACGACGTTTAGACTCTTAGATGCAATGTTTTGGGATTAGTTCTTAAAACACTTAATATTCTCAAGAAAAGAAAATTGCTTTTCAGAAAAATTTGTTAAATGACAAAAAAAATGATCCTCAGTAGATTGAACTCTAGTCATATGCTCAGAAATCCTCTTTGGAGCTACAAATATAATTTTTTTTAATAAGAAAACGAGCCAATTTCATTGAGGGAACTTAATACTACCATCAATCATTAGCGTCATCCGGCTTTGTTGTTATGAGATGAGTTCTGGCAAACCAGCCAAACAGTTTTCCCCATAACTCCATATTTTCAATTAAATAGGCCACGACACGTATGATGCAATGCATTCCTATCTACTATTCCAATTGATTGGTTCAGTTGAAATAAAAACCACACGTTTTTATTGCACTACAATGCATTTTATATACATTGTGCATTTTTCTTAAGAATTAAGTACAATTGCCATAATTTCCTTCATAGATAAAATTCACACTTGAAGTTTACAATAAATTGCTAAGGGTCGTTTTTATTGCGCTTCATGTGTAAACGATTTCACCAGTTTAGCAATGAATCAGTCGATGAGTCGCATTGTTTTGTTATGTTGTTTTCACTTAATGTCTATTTATATATATTCTACTAGCTGACCCGGTGAACTTCGTCTCGCACAACATACTTGATCTTCATACACACACACACAGCTGATAATTCGTCAAGTCGATGTTGAAGTAGCCGACGCAGCTGATAATTCGTCAAGTCGGCGTTAAAATAGAATGCCATCTGTTGAATTAAAGTATACCGACACCTGTTGTGGCTTAAACCTGAACTGACGAATCTAGACGAATCCAACACAAAAAAACGCATGCAAATTGGACGGTCCGTTTGAGTGTGATGCCGTAACTCACATACAGCCACGTTCTTTTAGATATATAGATTTAAGTCCAATGGGCGGTGGCACGCCCCCTTGTTCAATACCCGCACCATTCCCTCTGTCGAAAGATATGAATAAATGGTAGGTTCGTACTAAGTTTCATTGTTCTGCGACTTATAGCTCAGCGGAATATTTGGGTCACAAACAATTTGCCACGCCCCTTGTCCAACGCCCATCAAATCTTACCAGTAGAATGACACATCTATGGGACGACGCTATATTAAATTTCAATGCTATGCGGCTTATAACTTCAAACTTATTCAATATTAAATATTTGGGTGCCACACCGCTCGGTCCTGAGCCGACCACATTGTTCCTCGATGTGTGACTTGTAGTTGTAAAGTTTTTAAAAAATTGTGTTCGCTTCAAGAAGTGCCACGCCTATTGTCCAACGCCCATAATATTTTACCAGTGCAGCGACAAATTCATAAGACGACACTATACCAAATTTCAATGATGTGCGATTTATAACTTCGAAACTACTTATTCCCTATTAAGGGTTTGGATTGTTTAGGGTTGCCACGCCTCTTTGTCCTAGCGGTATGAAATATACTTTACAGCCTATTCTCATACCTACCAAATATAAATAGAAAATTTCATAATAATCGGTTGAGCCGTTTCGGATAAGTTTGGCAACGATGTACAAATGTACAAATATATTTTTATACGATTTCTAAAAATAAATTTAGCACCAAATATAGAACTGAGCATTGTGAACCGAAATTGTTCTTAACTGTATTTGGTCTCTGTATTTGTTGTTAATCATTTGGCAATTATCAATTTTAAATTCCATTCAGTTCAACTGCCGCTGCTAACTGCACAGCATCGGCATCGGCATCAATTTCTGATTGAGCAAATTACTTTACGCGGCTGACAGTGGCACTTTGGCATGAGCCGATAATTGTCAGTCACTCACTTAAACTCGTTGTATGTACCGCAACACTGCTGAGTGAACGAATTATTTAATCACACAATTAAAGTCATTTACATGTGGAGCAGCACAAACAGCAGCAGACAGGCCAGGGGCAAAGTCTGTCTGGCTGTTGTTGGGGGCATTCGCATTTGGCTGGGTGACTACAGTTTTTGGGTGCAAAAAATTACAATAACAATAATAACAGTGAAAATCTCAGACTGATAACAGCCGTTATTCATATCTATTTGACATAGTTTATGATATGTTTTGAACGGCATAAAACTGGCCTTTGTGACATCTGTCATATTTCACAGCAGATTATCATCATCAATCATTTGTTGCTAGTGAAAGAAACAGCAATGAATGGTAAAAATATTTTTAATAATTATATAAACATTTGATTTTGCAAAAATGTAAATTTGCACCAATAATGACGTCCAGGCAAATTAAAGCAAACATATGAACAAATACAAGCAACAGCCAAGACGCAAACAGGTCGACTCAATTGACGACACAAAACAAAAAAAAATAACAAATGTAAACATGAAAAAGTACCGAGCAAAAAATTATTGAATGCGTTGGCCGAGCCCCCTTTTTCTTGTTGCCTTGTTTTTGTGCGCGTAAAAGTGCATACACATGCACACACACATGTGTGTTAAATATTTATGCAATATATATAGTCATATGATTTTGCACTAAACTGATAAAACTGCAAGCCACTGCCAGCTGACCCGTCGTCAAGTCCAAAGCAACAAGTTGCAGCTCTGTGCGTGTAATAGAAAATCGAGCAATGCAGCGCGTAATTTCTGGGTGGCGGCGCGGAAAATTCACATCCATTGATTGATAAGCGAGGCAAACGCACTTTGCTGACGTTTCGAAAACTTTCCACAGGAATTGTTTTGATGTGGCGAACGCCAGTGCGCTCATTCGGAAACTGGGCCGCTGCACATTGCTTACAAATATGTAAGTGCAACATTGTCGTCAATGAGTGGCGACCGACAGATAGTCGGCGACAGACGAGGCGTTGCTGTGGCGTAGGGAACGGAAAAATGCATGTCACTGTGAAATGCAATCATGGACTTTGTTCCACTTCCATGCATATATTTTTAGTTTAAGTTATTTGTAAATGTTATGCATTGTGTCTGTGTGTGTGTGTGCGCGCGCGTGTGATTTCAGCGCTGTGATCTGACAGCAACTTGAATAAATTATTTCATTGTAGATCAACATTTGTTTAACAACGAATTCAATTCCAGTTTGTCTTGTTATTCACAAACGTTTAATTGCCTTTGTTTACAAATCTGTCATACTTACTTAGTGCCGTTAGACCATTTGTACGCCAAATAGCTCCTCTGTACGCCAATGCTTTGTTATTTGTATCCAGTAACATACATACAAACAAATAGGTAAACCAATTCCAACTACTGATCAGCGTAGTTTGTTTTGTTTCAGTTTTGTATTCGTTGAAGCCGATCCGCGCTCGCTCCATGTAATTCATTAAAGTTTTAATTAATAGTCAGTTGGCCATTGAAGCGGTTTTGTCTATGCACATCGCACACTCGTCTATGGCGTTGATTGTGTTTATCCACTTTCTGTCGTAAATAAGCCGCCTGACGACAAGGCCAGTTCCGCCATCTCGGCACACGAGCCGTGTTGGCAACGGAAGTGTTTATAGGCACTGAAATGTATGTACATACATAGATAGAAAATGCATAATTGCTGTAAAATGCCATGAACAAAGACAACAATTGCTGCTTGTTGACGCGTTTTGTTTTGATTTTGTGAGGTTATAAAAGTGCAAGTCTATAGCTAAACTATTATTAGCGTGTCAACAAATTGCGAAATTATTTTAAACGCCATTAAATATGCCATTATGTATAAAAACATATTGAATAATCAATTTAGATTTAATAATAATGATTGTTGCAAGTCAGGGCCGCACTGGGAAATGCAATGTGAAAACATTGATTGAGGTTCAAAGTAAACACAAAAGTGGTAAACAGTTTAAAAATTACTAAAAAAAAGCATTGAAAAACTGCAACAATATGGACGACTTGGAATCGAATTGAAAGAAAATTAATGGATTTCAAAAATTCTCGGAAAAAAATTCTAAACAATTGAAACTGGGAAATGCAATGTAAAAACATTGATTGAGGTTCAAAGTAAACACGAAAGTGATAAACAATTTCAAAATTATTAATAAAACATTGAAAAACTGCAACAATATGGACGACTTGGAATCGAATTGAGAGAAAATTAATTTATATTAAAGATTCTCGCAAAAAAAATTTTAACAATTGAACAATACAGCAGATAGTTGCGCAAATAAATTCAAATTGGATCTGATTGCATAATTTTGTTTCCGTTCTTCTTCTTCTTGTCTTTTACTGTATTGAAGATTTGTGGGTTATAGGTTGTCTGCAAAACTCATCACAGATTGAGCTCTGGGATGAAAAATCAGATGCCACAGACAGTCATTAACCCTACGAAAGCCGTCAAATCTTCTCGTTTCCAGCTGGATACCATTTTCTCAGTTTGAAATATTTATTCCATAACAGAATATATTGTATAGGGTCAGTGGCGCACACAGGATTTTATTTTTTGGGGGGTGTCCTCTTCTTCTTCTTTTCCTCTTCGTGACATCTTTTGGGCTCAACAACAATTTCCACACATTTTGTAACAGAAAGATATTTTGGGAGTTTGAACCCTCAAAAAATCGCCTGGTAGTAGCAGTTCCTAGTAGTAGGTAGTTCCTAGTATGAGACATACTAGAGATTGCAATCCCACGATTCCGTGATTGCGATTTTTGTCCCGAAAATCCCGGCATTGTGAAACTGATCCGGGATTGCAATCCCTCATACATAAATAGGTTAGGTTAGGTACGAAAGGCAGCTGGCTGGTTTCTCAGCAGTTGCACTCGGAGGTCTCAAAAGCCCTTTTGAGATGCCCGATGAGAGTGTAGACAAGTCTCTGACATCCTGGGTTCGGTGTTGTCCAACCAACCTGGGCGTCGAACAACAATCTTCTCCAGTGATGTGGTACAAACCAAACTCGAATCGTCTATCATTCGGCCCTCCCAGATAGCGGTGACGTATGCTATGAAGCAAAGGGAACTCACACAGGAGGTGTTGCACAGATTTAATTTCCTACTCATCCTCGCAGTTGTGACATTAGTTTCAATGGGGCAAAAATGGAGAAGCATATATAAATTTATTGAAAATTTGATTTAGTTCAAAATTCTCTAAACTTTCCAAATATGTGCAAATTTCTGAAACGTATCTGTTTTTAAAAGTATCTGCCTGCTCTCAAATACTTCGATCTTTTCTTTTCCTCTAAAAATGTTCCCATAAGTTCAAAAAACGAAAAAAGTAATCGAAAAAACATAATCACATCATCATCATCACCTAACTTTCAAATCGTAAAAAAAAACTTCTATGTGATCACAATTCCTTGAATCTTTCAAATATGTACTTAAAATATTTAATATTCTCTCTTAATTCCTAAAAAAGTTCATAAACTTGAAAAGTCAAAACTATTCACGTCGTAAAGCTTCCTAAAATAATAATAAAAAAACTTGTTGAACCTAATGATTTAAGACTTTTCTAGCACATAATTTTGAAAATCTTTTCCTTAAATCTAAAGATTGAATACTTTGCTCTCTTTCCAACCCCTAACAGAAGGAATACTTTGTCTTAATGATTTCAAATTTGTTGAACTTTTTATGTTAATTGAGTGCTTTGCTCACTTTCAAAAATACTTGGTCGAAGTTAATGATTTTGGATATTTTTTGGCTTTTTAGTAAGCAAAGTCTTTAAACTTTTAATGTTACATAGTTTAATTTTAAAGTTGAATACTTTCCTCACTTTCCGACTGCTCAAAAATACTTTGTCGATGTTAATGATTTTGTATATTTTTTGGGTTATTTGTGGGAAAAATTCGTTCCACTTTTTCCCGTAATTAACGTTAAATCTTAAAATTGTATACTTTGCTTACTTTCCAATTCCTACAAAAATAATTTATTGAAAAATAATATTGAACTTTTTTGTTAATTAAATCTTAAAATGTAATTATTTCCTCACTTTCCAACAATTCAAAATTATCTTGAAGAAAGACATCGTCAATTAACGATTTTTGTGTTATTTGTGAGAAAATTCTTTAAACTTTTCAAATATATTTCCACAATTTCCAAAATTTTTACAAGTGCGAAAAATCAGAAAAAAACATGTGAAGCTCAGTGCAAGTCCTCAAGTAAAAAATTAAATAGTATGTTTTGGCAAAATATTTTGTAATAACTCTAAAAAAAAATGATTTAAAATCATGAATATTGTGAATGAAATATATTCAATTGACAAATTATCGTCTGGTATTACTTAACATTTTTCATTCATGGTGCACACAAAGTTTCACAGATTCAATTACGAGTGTTTCTAGTAAAGCCACCTTGGCTCTTCTATTAGGCATCTCAGAGTGACAGAGTGTGTGTCGTCTGCGTCACCTGGAACAGCGCCAATCAACAAACAGTCTGACAATGTCTGTGTGTGTTTTAAAAGTGTAAAAATACATTAGTTTTCGTACATTTGCACGGGAAATTGGCATCTATTCAATTTTTACATATATATTTCTATTCATATTCTTTTAAATTGCAAATAAAATTCAAACGTAAAAAAATATTAGAAAAAATCACATGTTTTGGATTTTATTGTCGACAATTTAAATTTCTCATATATAATTTTGCTAAAAGTTATTTGCCAATATGTTGAAAAGATAAGTTAAAGCAACATGTTTTCGAAATATTCTCGAGTCTTTAGTTAGGGTTGCCAACTGTTTACCAACAGATAATACAATTTCTATTGGATTAAATGATTTAGGCTTTCTCACTAACTTAACTGGCCAATAAACCCAGTACTGGGTTACAGCTTGCCGCAAAAGTTCTCTCCAGGTGTCTCTGCTTTGTGCGCGCCTTCTCCAGTCTCCAGTTGGTCACACCAAGAGATGAAAGAGATGATGCTCAATTTAGTCCTTCCACTGAAGACACGGTCTACCTCTTCGCAGTCGACCTCCAACTACGCCTTCGAGCACCTTTCTCGCCAAAGGTTCATCGTTCATACGGGAGACATGACCAACATCGTTGTCTTTCAACATCTCATGCAGCTCTCCCAATTTAATTTAATTTTGATTGCAAAATCTACATGATCCTTTTAGACACCTGGTAAGCCTAAAGTTTGCCAAAATATATAACATATGTATGTATATAATAATATGTGTGCATCGTAAATGCAAGTGGCGCATAATTTTCCTGTGAAGGTCAGCATTGCTCTTACATTTTTCTTGTTGTTATTTTTAATAACAATTTCCTACGCAAAAAGTGAAAAAACTGAAAAAAAGGCGCAGCACACACCCACCCAGTGACGTCTGTGAATTTTCTGTTGCGAAAAAGGCCAACACTCGAAACAACACATCAAAGCGCCATTTGTGCCACTCGTCATACGAAAACAATTTCTTTGTGTCGTTAGAAATTGAAAACTAAACCGAGTGCGTGATAACAACGGAAGTTAATGTTGCAAAAAATGACAAAAATTAAAAAAAAAAATCCTCGTTGATGACAGCAGCTGTACAAAAAAACCTAAGCAAAAAATACTAAAAATATCAGAACTAAAAAATTTGTCTCAACTAGCTTTTAAGTAGATTAAGAAGAATTGACTATATTGACTTAAAATTGTTTACCTTTAATGCAAAAAATTAAGACAAATTCAAATTACTTACGTCAATTTAGATAAATGAATATTAGCTCAATAACACAAAAAAAATTTCATACTCACATGAGAATTAAATTATTGAATCATGTGTATTTTTTGTCTGGAGACTGAAATGAATCAGCCGCCGGCCATTGTTGGTCACATGTTACGTTTTTTTTTTGTCAATTAGGCATCACGTTTGCCCTCGAAAAACTCAGCTTGAAGCATGTGAGCCGAAATGTGTTTTGCATTTTTTTCTTATTGTAGTTTTATTATTATAATTTTTTGTGGGGATTTTTTCGACATGTGCAAACCTTTCGTCAAACTGGTTTTATTTGAATTCTTGTTTACGTTTTGGTAGAAAAAAATTTTAAATAATTGTGTGGCTTAAACAAACATTCGAGTTTTGACGTTGATGAAGTGTGGTTTTTTTTTTAGTTAAGAAAAATGTGTCAGTTTATTGACTATTAAGGTGGCCATTAAACACTATTTTTATTACTTTTCTGATTATTTTTCCGATTCTTTTAGTATTAGTGCGACACCAACCATTCCGCTGAGCTTGAAAATATTTTTAGAATCCTGTCCAGGATTTCATTTTGGGGGGGATTTGCGTACAACTTTTGAGCCGAATACCATTTGAAACCATATTTCGTACTAGCAATTTTTGTGTTGGAACCCCCAAAACCCCCTGTATGCGCCATTGATCCTGTCAATAGTCTTTGATGTTAATACGCGCCAGGACCTTGGGATCCTGTTAGCCGCATGGCTTTCAGATAGAATGACAATGTCTTGTGTAAAGATATCTCAAATTTTGGCAGTGTCGGCAGCAGTTCCATTGACCTTTTTAAAATGTAACGCTTCCCTTTTGAAACCATAAATTTCGACCTTTAAAAATGGCCATAAAAAAATCTCCGCAAAATTGTCAAAAAAGAAATTCTTGGCTAAATGTTATTTCGGTATTATTTATGAGTTGTTGTTGTTGTCGTTTTGAGTTGGCCCTTCTGAGAAATTGTTTTCATGTTTCTCTTTAAAATTCGCGGAATCTGAAAATGGTCTGCCTTCCCATGCAAATCACATTTTTCATTGCTTTTAGCACCTTTCAAGCCGAGCTTTGAATGAATGAAATATTCGCGCATATTTGCCTCTTTCAAGTCAATGGCATTGCTCTATTTAAAAAAAAAAAAACAACAACTCGTATGTGTATTGAAGTATTCACTTGACTTGTCCCCCCAATTCTGGTTATTATTTTGACTGCCTTTTGCACATGACAGCCATGTGCGCGTGACTTTTGGCCTGCAAATAACAGGTTGGCTGTTCCAAGTCTCTCTGTCTGTCGGTCTGGCTGAGTGCAATTGGGATTTCTCAGCGTTTTGTTGCCTAAGTGTTATTGCCGTTATTACCCGAAATTGTAATTGATGGCCATTTTATGGCGCTTGCGCACGCACCTGACTGAAAAATTTGGTGGACCGCCAACAGGTACAACAATAACAAAAAACTGGTCAAAATAGTCAATGCATGCCGTTCATTAACATTTATTTATTTATTTATTTATTTATTTATTTAATAAGCCAATGAACATAAAGAACTTACTGACTATAGGAACAATTAGAGAAAAAAAAAATGAAATAATTGTTTAATGAAATGTTGTGTTACCTGTTTTTCTGGACGACTATTTGCAGGCAAAACTGTTGCTGCAATGAATGAATTAACTGAAATTGTGTTTGAAAAGTTGAAAACTGAAAACTGTACCATCAGTTATGGGCTGAGAATCATTTGAGATTTGTCTTGGTTCAGAAAACTTGCTTTGGCTGAGGTATTAGTTACACTTTTGTTAGCATAAATTGTGAATTTCTATGAATTTAAGAAAATTTAAATTTTGAATTTGGTAGTTAAATTGATTTTAAAATTGTGTGGGTTTGCAAATATTTTATGTTGTTGAATCAAAGCTTAGGAAATTAGATAGTTGGGCATGTTGGTTCAAGTAGAAAGGAAAATCTATAGGAAGGAAGGAAAGAATCAGTGTTGCCAGATCAGGAGATTTCCTCCTAGATTTTGGAAATTCTTGGCCTTTTAGGAGAAGTTTTAAGAGGAAGTATTGTTTAGGAGAAATTTTAGGAGATTTGGATGGTGATACATTTGTGATCATTAGTGGCACTTAAGTCTTGAATATTGAAAGCTAATTAATCCAATCTCGTTTAATTTAATTGAATTTTATGCTTCAAAGTGTATAATTTATGAAATGAATGAAGAAAGCTTACAAAAGCGAATTTCATACCGATCTAATTTTTATATGTTTTGTTTGTGTTAAGTTAAGCTAAATGAATATATAAATATATTTTAATTTTTTTGTGAGAAGTTAATAATGACAAAAATTAAAAAATAATTAAGGCATTTTTTTTTTTAAATTTTAATTTTTTTAATTTAAAAAAAATTAGGAAATTTCAGTTTTATTTCAAGATTTAGGAGAAAGTCATTTCAGGTATCTGGCAACACTGGAAATAATCCTTATTTGCAACGCATCTGTGTTTCGCTATTCAATCGAGCACGGTAGTCATCTTCGGAACAGACCAAATCTTCGAATGAACGTAAATACGTGAACGCCCTTTAAGCAAGAGAATGCCTGATCGTAGTTGAAATTTATATTCAACCAGTTCTAGTCTTCGAAATTTCTTTTCAACTAGTTCTACATATTTGGACTAAATAATTGAGTAGTTGAAATTTCTTTTATCTTGGAATCTTTTAGATCTATTTAGCAATCTTGGAATTTAGGAATCTTGGAATCTATTTTGAAATCTTGGAATCTTTAGATCTTTGATGATCCTAAATCAGACACCTTCACAGACTGAAAATGGTTAGGTTCATTCAGAAACCATAATCAGATCAATTTAAGTCTCTTCAGAAACCATATTTAGACCAATTTAAGTTTCTTCAACGATCTTGCAGGGAGTCCATATCTTTTTTCTTCCTTTTTGTGTTATCACTACGACCATACTTGCTGGACATTGTGTGTCCAGCTGGCATGTTTCAACTGGCACTTAGGTTTAGGTTAGGTTAGGTTGAAGTGACAGCCTTCTCCAGGAAGAGCTCACTTAAGCACAAAGAGATGGCTCATTGTGATAACACATTTGGATTTCTGACTCCTCTTTACGGCACTGGGAATCGAAAACGGATACAACGTAAGGATAACAAGAACTGCAATATGAATGTTGCTATATTCCTGATATGAGTTGATAGCTCAATGAACCTGGATCAATTTTTGTTATTGATTGGGATATTTCACTGCGACTTAACCGTTTCGGGACTACTGGGATAACACGTCCCACTCAGTTTTTAATGCCTCTAAAAACAATTATTCAGATCTTATGACCCACGTAAAATATTCCTTCGAATTATATGTGCCCGGATAAAAGGATGATTGAAGAAGTTGTGAGTATGTAAAATAAACTTCTAGCCTCAACATTTCTACCAAAAGTATTTTGGTTTTCAGAATTAAAATCCGTCCCGAAAGGGTTAAAGGATCTATTGTGCCCTTCACAGCTCACAGTTTATCTGTAGTCCCAGTCTCCGAGAGGAGTTCAAGTATGACTCCCAAACCTCTGGATTCTCAATTAGCATCTGTTATGAAATAATCCTCCAAAGGCTTCTTTCAACCATGCATTAACTCATAGTTGAACTTCGTAACAAACATAAGGCAAACTCTAATCTGAATTACTGCAGTATTTTTCTAAATATTTTACAAATATGCTTTTCAAGTGCTATTAAATATGTTTTTATGAGGATATATTTTTATTAAATACATATTTATGTACATATTTCTATAAAAGAATTATAGACACAAAGGAAAGACAGCTTCTACACTTCGAACCATTCAAGTTGACACGGTAAATCTAATTTAGTCGATTGTCTACTGCAGGTTTTATCATATTTTGCGCAGTACTTGTCAACCCTGGTTGCTCTAGAATCCGACCAACTATATAACCATAGCCATAATAGGTTTAATTCATTTATGAATCGCCAAATGAAAATGCGTATCGGAACATGCAATCGGATCGAGCGATTACATCAGCATTTACGTTGTATCTGTTCTCGATTTGTAGTGGCTTGTAAAACCATAAACGCGCCACTTTAGCTATAACTGATAGCTTATAAATAATATAAGCGCGCAAAACAATGGGCCACTCCGACTTTTACACTTACGTTTGCTTACATGTTTCCTTACACTAATCACATTGTTGTCGTTCGTTTATTGATCGTTTCAGATTTCCTATCATGCCGCCAGGTGCTGAATCTGCTCACCATGTTCGGCTTCATGCTGAACTATGCGCTGCGCGTCAATCTCACCATTGCCATTGTGGCCATGGTGCAGCCGGTGGCGAATCTAGTCAACGGTACCGTTAACGCCACCGCGACGTCCACGCCGACGCCAACGCCCGCCGACGTCAACGACAGCGATCTGTTCCCGTGGGACACGTACCAGACGAACTTCATACTGGGCAGCTTCTTCTGGGGCTACATATTGACCGAGCTGCCGGGCGGCCGGCTGGCCGAGCTGATCGGCGGTCGGCGCGTCTTTGGCCACTCCATGTTCTGGGCCAGCCTGCTGACGCTGCTCACACCGCTGGCGGCGCACATCAGCTACGTGGCGCTGATTGTGCTGCGCATAGTGCTGGGCTTCATGTTGGGCGCCTCGTGGCCGGCCATACATCCGGTAGCCGCGGTCTGGATACCGCCCATGGAGCGATCCAAGTTCATGTCCAACATGATGGGTAAGTGGTCGCGTCGGCTACGAGCCACGAGCGACGTAATGCCAACAATGTAATTCTTGTGCTTGTTCTTTTACAGCCTCATCGCTGGGCGCGGCCATCACAATGCCCATCTGCGGTTATTTAATTTCGGTCTGGGGCTGGGCGAGTGTCTTCTACCTGACAGGTGAGTTGCTAACCAACACAACAAAAACGCCCAGCACATTTGCATTGCAAATGCATTGTGACGCAGCAACGCCAACGCCAACTGTCGGGTGCAGCCACGTGCTGTTTACTTTGTCAACACATTTTAGCGCTTTTGTTGTTGTTCTTTTGCATATCTTACAATTGGTTGGCGTTTAGCGGCGCTAGAAACTGTTTCATGCTTGACTCATCGCTGTGCGTTTTGTTTGTCTCTCTTCAGGTGCAGTGGGTCTGCTGTGGTCGGTGTGCTGGTTCACGTTCGTCTTCGAGACGCCCGCCACGCATCCGCGCATTTCGGTTGAGGAGCTTCGCGAAATTGAGGATGCAATCGGCACCTCGACCTCGAAGAAGCCGCCCAGCCATGTGCCCTGGGGCAGCATGCTCACCTCGCCGGCCGTCTGGGCCATCATCATCACGCACGGACTTTCCGTGTTTGGTTTCTTTACTGTGATCAATCAGCTGCCAACATTCATGCACGACATTCTGCTCTTCGACATCAAGAAGGTGAGTGGAATTGGAGTGAATATGGTTTTTCAAATTAAATTTATTCATATTTTTTGTTTCCCCTCCTCTTAGAATGGCCTGTTCTCCTCGTTGCCCTATCTAGGCAAATACATTATGGCCTTCAGCTCGTCCTACTTTGCGGACTATCTACGCCAGAAAGGCACACTGTCCACCACAGCGACGCGCAAAATCTTCACTGCCTTTGGTAAGCTTTCATCACTCAATTTGCAGCCACAAAACTCTAACTAAATATTTCTTCTCCACACACACACAGCTCTGGTGACGCCCGGCCTGCTCATGGTGGCGCAGGTGTTTTTGGGCCGCACAGCCGCCTGGTCGGTGACAATCTTCACGCTGGCACTCTTCACACACGGCGCCGTGACGGCCGGCTACTTGGGCAACGGCCTGGACATTGCGCCCAATTTCAGCGGCACCATTTTCGGTCTGGCCAACACGCTGTCCTCGTTCGGCGGCTTCCTGTCAACATGGATGGTGGGCGCACTCACCTACGAGGATGTAAGTTTCTCACTCACCTTTTCTTAACAGTAAAATATTCTAATAAATTCTTTAATATTTCATAGAAATCATATCATCAATGGCAAATTGTGTTCTGGGTGCTGGCAGCCACCTACATTTCCGGCGCTTTGGTGTACTCAGTGATTGGCACTGGCGAGCTGCAGCCCTGGAATAATCCCAACGAGCGCATCATGAAGCCGCTCGTAAATATGGAAGAGGGCGTGCCGCTGAAGAGCGAGAAAGCGAAGAATTTCAATTAACGAAAATGCCGCATTCGTTTTAAGTAGTCAGAACTTGCACTGTGTTGCCTTTTAGGAGTCGTAAAAAAATGTACTTTTTTTAACATAAACATAAGTATTAGCGAAAAAGTGTCAAAGAACAACTGTTGATGATGTTGAAGCGAGCAATGATCCACTGATTTGTACCCACCATATGCCATTAAGCGGAGCCTTCGAGAAGAACTGTCGATTGTTGTTCGAAAGGCTCCACCAAATTCGAAATATTGCCTAATTACGTATGAAAGTATTTTTAGTATTTTAGTCATACCTTTACGTACATAGCGCAAGGAGCTTAAGGTGGAGAGTCGTGTTTTTTTTTAATTTTGAATGTTTGTTGGTAGTGCGATTTGCGCATCTGTGTACAACTTAAAAATACTATACACTTTTTACAATCCCAATATTTATATATAAAAAAGAGATGGGAAATGAAACAACATACGCGAAAAGTCTGCAAGTTGAAAACGCTAAAAATAGTAAAAATAAAAATAGTAATGATAATAATAGAATTTTTTATAAAAATCGTACTCCCACTTACGGAACGTATGCTAGCAACTGAAAGTTAAAGACACAAACTATATTTATACACATAAACATATACATAGCATATTATAGCGCTACTCATAATTTAGTTGTAGCATTAGTCCAGATTAACAATTCGCCTTAAAATTTTGTGTATATTTTTAGTTGAGATTCGGGATAAACTCAAATTTGAGTGTGTTAATGGACAAAACTTTCCAACAGTTAGTTTTCAGTGTATTATTGAGCGAGTATTTTGCTATTCAAATTGACCCCACAACTGTTTAATAGTTTTGTCAGTTTAATTTTTAAATATTGATAATCTGGTTTTTATAAAAGCGAATTCGTAGTTTGAATACTTTTAATTCTGAGAATTAATGAAAATTAATTCTCGCAGATTAGTAAGTTAGATGTTTAGTTATAGTGAAAATATTTAAATAGAAAAAAATGCAAATACTGAAGTGTATGCGTTTAGTTTGTAAACGATTTAATTAATTTTTAATAAAGTTTATTCCACCGTTAAACGTTGTTGTTGTTTACATTTTGATTTGAGAAACTAGAAACTTGGAAGAATCGACTTGGTTCGCCTTCTCCGCCAGATTTCCGCAGCGGTCGGGTCGGGTATTTGACTAAAAATAAGAAAATGTGATTCACTTTGAAGAGTCAAACCCAAGACACCAGTGGCGCACACAGGGGAGTTTGGGGGTTCAACCTCACCAAATATAAAAATTGCTGGTATAAAATATGGTTTCAAATGCTATTGGGTTCAAAAGTTGTAAGCAAACCCAAAATGAAATTCTGTGTGCGCCACTGTTGGACACGTTTTCTAGTCGGTAATGCTTACTTGTAAAAATTACATTTAATAGTGTGGAGTACAGAGGATATAGAAATTATTGCAACTGGTTTTTGAAAATTTCAAAACGTTCATCGGTTTCGGATACCAATTTTAAAGCCTTAGATGTGACTTTTTAGTTCAATACTCTGCGGACTACAGCAGATTATATTTTTAATAAATTTTATTGTACTCAAAAAGTTGGGTTTTTTCTGAAAGGCTTCTTAATCAATGACTGAATTCATTTTTTATATTTTATTTATCAAACAGACGTAAGATTCCTATGCGATGTAATTTAGATGGAAACTTGAAGGACACATCTGAGAAAAGAAATTTAAACATTTTATAGCTAGAATTTTGCATGAAAGTGGAAATGAAAACTAGTTTAATTTGTATTCTATGATTAAGAAAAAATCTATTAAAAAATCTTATTAAATATAATTAATTGAATAAATTTAGGAAAACATTTTTAATTGTTGGTGAACATATCTAATGACCAGCAATGCTAATTTTCCAGGATTCTTAGCATTCCAGAGGAACTTTACTTGCAGTGGAGGCGGAGAATAATCTGTTTTTTTTTTGTTTAGCTGATTGCAGTGGCGCATACAGGATTTCATTTTGGAGGCTTCCGTACACAACTTTTGAACAGAATACTAGTTGAAACCATAATTGTAACCCAAAGTGTATGCGAAATACAAATATTTGGGAGGGGTTGGCACCCCTTACGTGCGCCACTGGCCAGTAGTCACTAAACTAATTTAGAAACGATGGTAAGCACTTTTAATATTTTTTAGTTAATCAACACAGCGAATACTTCTGCAAATACAAATGAAGTTTGTTTATTCGAGAAGGGCAGATAAATTACAAAATAATAGACGCTTAAAAAACTTATTAGAAAAAAGTGTTCACTAAACTAATTTAAAAACGATGGTAAGAACTTTTAATTTTTTTGATATTTTTCTGTTAATCAACACAGCTAATATTTCTGCAAATACAAATGAAGTTTGTTTATTCGAGAAGGGCAGATAAATTACAAAATAATAGAAGCTTAAAAAAACTTATTACAAAAAAGAATGTCACCTCTTGTGAGAAAGGCACTAATTGGGTTAAGAATTTTAGTGATTTATTTGCAACCTATTGTGAATTGTTGTTCTTGTAAGAGAAACAGTGTAGTCAACATACAAACCAACAGTTTGAGTATAACTATTGAGATGCCAACCAGTTTGAGATGTACTGGACATTGGGTTTTTGCATATTGAAAGTGCCGATGATTTCTGCTCTACAGTTTTGAAAATAGTGTTGAATAACCAAACGTTAAATGGAAAATTTGTGTATCAGAACAAAGTGATGAGAGGTTTTACAAAAACAACGTCAACAACGTCAAATTTTTGTAGCATTGAGACTGATGTGCGGTCTTCCAGTTCGCAATATTAAAAAATTCCTAAATTAATAAAATCATTGATGGAAGAAATACAAATTTTGTATAGAGGAATATTCTTTCTCTTACTTTTTATACAAAACACGTGTCGTTTTCCCAGCTAAAAAATGCAATTAATTTTCTTTAACCTCAAAAGACTCTGAGACGTCCAATACAAGAATCCAACTCTTATGTTTTTACACTAAAACTACGCATTTCACTTTCAATACAGAATTGCAGCAAAAATTACTATTCAAAATGTCCCTTCGAAATGTTCACCCTACAGGATTAGAGACAAAAACAACGTCCGCCCCAAATTGGGCTCATCATGGCAGCCGCACACATGGATACAATTGTGGGGGAGAAGGTTTTAATTTTGCTGCTCATTAAACTGACCAGCCGCTAGAGGTGAGCGACGCGCACTCCATCCACCGTCGCGCCAGACACATGTCCAGCACAGCGGGTGGCGCCCGACACTGTCCAGCGGCCAACAGCGCTAATGATCGACGTCCTGTACGAGCGGGTTTGCATGCCAAAACAATTGCAGGACACTGTGAACTGTGCGACTGAGGCTGAAGGAAAATCGAAGAAAATAATTGCAAATGAATGCGCGATGAGGTGGTTGCAGAGGGCAACCGGCGAGTAGAAGCGCAACCGAGCGTTTGTCGTGTATGTGTGCGGCAAACTGACCGCTCCGCATAGTATCGCAGACGGCGCACCAGTCAACCTTGCAGTGCGACAGAAACGTGGACAGGATTACAATTAAAACGCAAATCTGTTGGCTAGGCAGGCAAGCGGAAACGACGCCTCCGCCTTCGCCTCCGTCCACCCCACGCAATGCTGCAGTCAGCCACACGAACGAGAAAACGAAAAAACAATGGTTGCATGGTGGCTTACTGCAAATTACCGTTATGGGGTGCACAATTACGGCCGGAATTCAAAGCGGCTGCGGCTGTGGCTGTGGTGCGGGCGCTGCATTCTGCGTGCATTCGACATTGCGTGCGGTTTACATGATTTCCTTGCAATTCCTTTCGTTTTTCACTTCATTGCACCGCAACAAATCTGTCGTGCGTGCGGAATATGCGCGCCATGCGTGTGGAGCTGCTGCCATTCAACCTAACCTCAAAGCACGATGCGCACATATGCAAAAATCCTTGACTATTCTTGTAGGCATCAATGGCGGCATCAAGATGAATGCTCGTAAGGCGTTTAAGGTGCTCGCGGCTGGCGCTGCTCCTTGTGTCATTAATAATGCCGTCTGTCAGGCTCAGCGTGTGTGTGTGCGAACTTGTGGACATGTGATTTTTTGTTATTTTATGTGCGATTATTTCGTATTCTATGTATAGCATAGTTGTTGTTGTTGCTATGTGTCAGCTTTACCAAATTTCCCGCTATATGGAAATTTGCTTTGTTTCGCTTTCATTCAGCTTGCATTGTTGTGTTGTTACTGTTGATACTGTAGATATTTTTCTTGTTGTTGTAATTGTTGCTGTAAAGGACTTTTACTGCTCAATGGGCACTTTGGCCAAATGCTAACGCGAATTTAGTTTGTTTCGTGCACGCACATTTGCATATTATTGATTATTTCTTCCACACTAATGGTCCGGTAAACACACACACACATACAGACACATAGTACATGTAACGCATATATACGTATGTGCATATGTTGCTATGTAAATATTAATCTAAGTGTACTTATGTGTTGTTATTGTTTTTCGAGCTTGAATAAACTTTTTCCAGTTGACTTAAGTGCGATTATTTGGTATAGTTTTTGCTGTTTGAGTTCTGTTTGCAAAATTCTATAACTAAAGCGATAAAAACTAAGCAAAGTATTTGTGGAAAAGATGTAATGTGTTTGATTCAGAAAATGCAATCTTGAACTCGTGCCAAGGTTATCGAATGATGAATGGGACTGCTTCCACTTGGCCTTTCATTGGCGTCATAATTGAACCAAAATTGGATAGAAACTTAAGGCATTAAATTTAAAAAATTTATTAACACATTTGATTACAAAGAAATATAAAGCATGCAAAGAAATGGGCCAATGCCAATGACTGCCTAATTCTCCCCAAGAATTCTTTTGATTTCATTGGAAATTTAGAGGTTTTTTTTGAGAAGGAAATCATTGAAAGGTCATACGGCGCCCCTCCCGGGACCACCGGGGGGGAAGTTATAGGTGTTTTTTTTTGGTGAACAGCCAGGCAGTCCTCAGAGCGTTGGTAGTGAACTGTAGTAAAATTGGAGATAGTCCAGAGTTGCCGTAACTCATTTCAAGACATAGAACACAAACGGGTCACTCTGCTTGATTTCGGTCACTCGAGAGGGACCGGAAACGTAGCAGTGAACGAGATGGGAAGAAAATGGGAAGAAAGGAGGTCGCCTTGCCTATTACGTAAATTATGATTTTTTTTAATTTAATACCTTAACATAATCTCTTCAATGTGCATTTTAAAACATTTCGATTGAAGATTTTAAAATTCAAAACATTTTGCTAAGGAAACATTTTATTCGATTTTTTTACGTTCGAAACCAGTCGCTTACAAAATTGTTTCAATGAAAAATTCATGTTTTTTTTTTTTTAATTTAAAACTAACATAACCTTTTCAATATGTATTTTTGAATATTTTGATTACAGATTTTAAAGTTCCAAAATTTTGACTAAGCAAACAATTTATACGATATTTTTTTCAATGAATCATGTTTTTTTGTTTACCTTAACATAAGGTCGATTTTTTACCGAAAACAGTCGTTCAAAAAAATTGTTTCATTGAACAAATCATGTTTTTTTTTTAATTTAAACCTGAACATAACTTTTTCAATGTGTATTTTAGAATATTTTGATTAAAGATTTAAAAGTTCAGGAAATTTTACTAAGGAAACATTTTATACGAATTTTTTTGTAATTATTCGACTTTTATAAAGAACATATGAATTGTTTGATTGTTAAATAATAACTATCATAACCTTTCAAAACATAATGAGTATTTTATGAAATTTTGTTTGCAGATTTCAAAAGTTAAGAAAATTTTACTGCAGAAAATATTTTGGCCGAATTTTTCATCGTTGGAACTTGTAACAAAAATGGTCGCTTTTTTTAATTTAACATTATTTTTTCAATGTGTAGTTTATAACATTTTCATTGAAGATTTTAAAATTCAAAACATTTTTCTAAGGAAACATTTTATCCGAATTTTTTACGTTCGATGTTTTACCAAAAGCGGTCGCTCAAAATTTTTTTAAATGAACAAATCATGTTTTTTTTTTTGTTTAAAACCTTAACATAACCTTTTCAATATGTATTTTTGAATACTTTGATTACAGATTTTAAAAATCCAAAATTTGACTAAGCAAACATTTTATACGATTTTTTCCAATGAATCATGTTTTTTTTAATTAAAAACCTTAACTTCATCTTTTCAATGTTTATTTTAGAATATTTGGATTATAATATAATAGATTTGATTCAGAAAATTTGACACGATTTTTTTACGTTTGATTTTTTAACGAAAACAGTTGCTCAAAAAATTGTTTTAATGAACAAATAATGTTTATTTTTTAATTTTAAATTTTAAACCTTAACATTATCTTTTCAATGTGTATTTTAGAATTTTTCGATTATAAGTTTTAAAATTCAGAAAAAACTACTTAGGAAACATATTATACGAATTTTTTTACGTTCGAGTTTTTCAACAAAAAAAGTTGCTCCAAACAATGTTTAACACAAATCATGTTTCTTTCAAATAATCAACAAAACATAATCTTTTCAATGCGTATTTTATGAATTTATCTAATTTTATGAAAAATTGTTTGACGTAAAAATTATTTAGAAATTATTTATTTTGCTTCCCTTAAATCTTGCATTGGTTTGCAGTGCAACGTTAGTTATTCATGTAGTCGATGTTGTTACTGTTAATGCATAAATGATAATCACAGCGTGTCGAATTGCTCGTCATCGGCCTTTCAACCCTTTTAGAACTTTGGTAATTTTCGTCCAGAAAAAACAAAAAACAATACGAACTCCAACTCATCCATCATCGAATCAGCCGCTGCGGTATTTGGCCCATTCCCCCTCACACCGCCTGTGATAACAATTCATAATTTCATTGTGTTGGCCCTTCATGCAAAAACCAAAGTTTTATGCTGTGCGTTGTTGTTGTACTTCTTTTGCTTTTGGCCAAAATTAATGTGAAATCAATCAAATGTAAATAAATGCGAATGAAAATTAAGCCAAATCATCGCAAATGGCGTTTTGTAATGAAAAAGTTAGAAACTTGTGCGGCGAGTGCCAACCGGGTTAAGGTTGCGCACACAAGTTGGACAGAGCGACGGCGCTCGAGGCCGGCGGAGGGCGGTGTAAATTGAGTGTGGCATAGAGTGCGGCGTCAAACTTTATTAAGAATGACACCAACTTTCCGCAAGCCGATGCAAAGAGGTAGCCGTGTTTTTTTGGGGGGGGGAGTGGAGGGTTGCTGGGCAGGCGGGCAGCACATTAAAAGTTTGCCGTCTTTCGGTGGGGTGAAAAGAGGGGGGAAACTGATACTGCTCTTTATTTGGCTGCACACAGTGTCGGTCGATAGTGTTTGTGTGTGTGTATGTCTATGTGTGTGTGTGTGTAACCTAATGAGTTATTGCCATCGAACCCTTTACCACCGCCGCTTCTGTAATTAAGTCATTTGCCTTCGACACCTACCCCGACGACGGACAGCCACCCCATTGCACAGACTGCGCAGCCGTTGCGGCGCAGTTCATGCTTTGGCCGGCCGCCGCCACTTGCGCCAGACGCTGCCAACCCTCATTCATAAAGCACCGTAAATGTCTCTGCACTTTGCGTCTTCTTGCTCGGCTTCGGTTTCACGTTCTTGTGCGCGGCGCTGCGTTCTTTGTTTAAATGCAAAACTGCTGTGGTCATTCACTTGTTCGCTCGTCGTTGCCGTTGACGACACTGGCAGTCGCACTCGTTCGCCCCCTTGCACTGAGTTGAGTTTTTGTAATTAAACAGCAAAATGCTTTCAATACGGAAAGTTTTGTGTGCTCGCGCCAACCCTCTTCGTTCACTCTCGCACCGGGGCTGTGCCACATTATCCTTTCGTCACTTTTCATTTGCGTTCGGGCAGCGTGAATGCATACGAAGCGCGCCATTGCCGCTCGAAATGGCGGCGCGCGCAGTTAATGAATGCGATGGCCAGACGAAAAGGGTTAATGCTTGCTTTTGAATGCCCATTGCGCTATTGGGGGGAGGCTGTGGCGCGGAATGAAGTAGAGAGTGAGAAGCGCTGACTGGCGTCGGAAAGTCATCAATCATAATTGCGTTATGCTGAATCATGGCAGTGTTGGGGTGTCGAGACGTCAGGCGCAGCCAGGCTGATTGTGGTGGCGCGAATGACAACAGCGACGAGCGCTGTTGAATTTAGTGCTGCAAATTGCGGCAACATCGAATTGTCACTGAAATGAGAACAATTTAAACTTTGAATATATTAAAATCGTTTGCGGACAGTAGAAATTTCAGTGAGCTAGTGCTGGAACCAATGGAACCAATAGTAATGAGAAAGTAGAGAAAAACATCGAACATCGGAAGCATCGAAAAAAACATCGATGTTTGAAAAATATTTGAAAACATCGATGTAACATCGATACATCGATGTTTTCACATCAAACATCGGAAACATCGAAAAAAAACATCGATGCTTGAAAAAGATTTGAAAACATCGATGTATCGACATCGAAAAAAAAGCATCGATGCTTGAAAAAGATTTGAAAACATCGATGTATCGACATCGAAAAAAAAGCATCGATGCTTGAAAAAGATTTGAAAACATCGATGTATCGATGTTACATCGATGTTTCCGATGTTCGATGTTTTTCTCTACTTTCCCATTACTATTGAAAGGAGTGCGAGCGACTAAAAAAACTACGAAAAATCATATAGAGTGTTTTTTTTAGAGGTATAGAACTTCGAATTGAAATAAAACACAAGAAAATCGTTTTAATGTCCATCAATTTGGCTTTATTGGAAGGATAATTTTATGCCATTAATGTTTAAATATGATTTCGGGCATGTGGCCGCCGCGGCTGGCTCGAATAAAGCCAATTCTACAGGTCCAATTTTCAACCACTTTTTCGAGCATTTGGGGCCGTATGTCGGCAATAACGCCACGAATGTTGGCTTCCAAGTCCTCTAACGTTTCTGGTTTGTTGGCGTAGACGAGCGACTTCACATATCCCCAAAGAAAATAATCCAATGGTGTCAAATCACACGATCTTGGTGGCCAATTGACAGGTCCATTCCGCGAAATTATGCGCTCATCGAATGTTTCCTTCAATAAATCGATTGTGACGTGCGCTGTGTGGCATGTAGCGTCATCTTGTTGGAACCACAACTCATCCACATTCATGCCATCCAATTCGGGAACAAAATAGTCGGTTATCATGGCTCTATACTGGTCTCCATTAACAGTAACTGACTCTCCAGCATTATTTCGGAAGAAGTATGGCCCAATGACTCCACCAGCCCATAGAGCACACCAAACAGTCAGTTTTTGTGGATGTAATGGCGTCTCAAGGGTCTCATGTGGATTCTCTTCACTCCAAATGCGGCAATTTTGCTTGTTGACGTAGCCATTCAACCAAAAATGAGCCAAAAATTTTGCGATGAAAATCAGCATCGAGATCAATCTCATTTTCGGCCCATACACCAAAATCACGACGCATTGCATGGTCTCGCGGCTTTAATTCTTGCACAAGCTGGATCTTGTAAGGTCGCAAGCCAAGATCTTTGCACAAAATCTTCCATAAAGTTGATGGACAAAACTCCAATTGCTGTGCACGGTGGCGAATCGATTCATTCGGGTCCTCTTCAACATTTTGCTCTACAGCGGCAATTGTTTCTTCGGTGCGCACTGTTCGACGTCTCTGCGGATGCGTATTATCACATAGAGTAAACGTAGTGCGAAAACGACCCATGGTTAACCGAATTAATTGCTCTGATGGACGATTATGTCGACCATAAAATGGACGGAGCTTGCGGTAAACTTCGCGAACTGAACCATTATTTTCGAAATAAATTTGCACGATTTGCAAGCGTTGTTCTTTTGTCAACCTGTTCATGATGAAATGGCAAACCAAACTGAACATAAATGACATTAGAGTTGCCAGATTTGACCACAAAATGCCAGTTTTATCTCTATTCGAAAAACAAACCTCTAAAAAAAACACCCTATATAACATTTATAAAGCTTATAAAACAAAATTGGACATGCTGGTATTTATAAACCGCAGTGAATGGATCTCAACCATAGTTAAATAAGATTTTGCTACTGGGTGGCACAGAAATGTTTATTTTCTTATTAATGATCATTAATATGTTTAGTGATCTTGTTTTGCTGTTGTTAAATTATTTTAATGGATTATTTTTTTAACACAAACCTCTTTAATAAAGTGGCAAATGAATTGCTAAAATTTTTAAATACATTTTAAGTTTTAATATATTTCAAAACAGACCCCATTGGAAAAAGGTCGATACATCGATGTTCGTTTCCCAAAAACAACTAAACATCGATGTGGGCAAACATCATTTTGCATTTTTTTAAATCAGTTGTAATATACAAAATGTGATTGGACATTTTTTGTAATAACGAGCAGTCAGAAGTTTAAATTTTAGCCGGTAATTAAGTTGGGACCGAGCTGGCCTCGATAGCTGGCTTCTCACACCAGAGGCCCTAGGTTCGATTCCTAGTTTGGGCTGGTGAAACACTCGCCTACTTCTATCGCTATATATATGAATCAGATAAGAATTATAAGAATGGTACAAGTGTGCTCTTGGCAGGTAAAGCAAAAACTCCAAGAGTGAAAGGAAAATTGCCAAAAACTGCCGTTCGCACATGTTGAAAAAAAACAGTGTTGCATACACATTTCAAATGGGTGGAATTTGTGGTATCACAACGGGCCCATATGGAGGCCTAAGTGTGACTTTACAGAGGCAGCCACTACAACCTACCTACTTACCTAAGTGGGAATGCCACGTTCCGAACTATTAAAACGGATCAATTGAACGTATTAGGTTAGGTTTAGTTGGCCAAATTGGCCATGCATAGACCCAGTTGGGCCTCTGGCAGTATCAGATACCAGATGGATCCAACTATAGCAGGACAGCAGCATAGAATGTGTTCCAAATTTTCTTTGACGTCATGTGCTTCATATTTCCTGCACTCGTTCGATTCAGTTATGGCCATCTTTTGCGCATAAGTTGATCTTAAACAGTGTCCGGTCAGCAAACCTGTGATGGCCCTGCAGTTCCACGCTTCCACCTTACTTTTCATGCTGCTATCGAGATTCCTGTTGAGTTTTTGCAGATACATCGGTACATCGCTGATTTGTTCATCTGACAGGCCAACGTATTTCTTGATAATTTTTTTTTGTTTAAATTTCGATATACATATGTACAGTAAAACCTGTTTAAGTACCTCCGCTTTTACGTGTAAGTACCCAGGCCTTTTAAGTAACCAACATTTATGGGCACTATGCGCTTTGTACACTTAATACCAGTGTAACCGATTTGTGTACATTTCACCAAATATGGTTATTTTATAATCTCTTTACATATAATTCTGTGTCCTGACTGACTGACAGACTGATTCATCATCGCCCAGCCCAAACCGCTAAAGCTACAAATATGAAATTTGAACTGTAGGTACATCTTGAAAAATGATCCTCCGGTAAGACGGGATTTTTTCGGGGTTAAAAACAAAACATGGGTTCAGGTGTTGTATGAAGAAACGCGTTTAATGGATCCATTGATTTCAAATTTGGTGAAAAACCTTTAAATAAAAAATAAAACGACACGTATTTTTCATTTTTTTGAAAATCAAAATTTAATTTGTCAACCAATGGTTAAGGTGCGTATACGGTAAGACAACGAAAAAACCATGAACCGATTGGCCTATTGACTTTAAAGTAGGTGAAAACACTTGAAATCGAAAATAATTTGACACGTGTTTCTCATTTTTTTGAAAATCAAAACGTAAAGGGGTGAACCAAGGGTTAAAAGTTTGTATGAAGAAAAATGATTTTTTACAACTTTTGACTTCGAACTTGATGAAAGTAATCTTAGTGACAAATAATTCGATACGTATTTTTTTATTTTTTCGAAAACAATACTGACGGGTTCAACGATGGGTTGAAAGTTTATATGGAGAAACTGTGAAAAAACATGAATTAATGGGCCTATTGACTTCTGCCTTGTGAAAGTTCACTTAGTGAGAAATAATAAGACACGTATTGAAAATTGAAATGTAACGGGGTCAACGATGTGTTAAGGGTTTGTATGAGGAAAAATGATTTAATGCACCAATTGACTTCAAATGTTGTGAAAGCACTTAAAATGAGAAATAATTAGATAAGAATTTTTCATAAAAATCTGACGGGATCAACAAAGGGCTAAGAAGAACTTGATCATCATCATATTAACTTAATCATCATCATTAAACTTGCGAGGTATTTAAGCGGGTGGATTACTTAGGTGGGTTGAGCACTAACTTTTTTGGAGCACTAACGTTTTGTAAGTAAGCCTCAGCTTTGCTCCCAATAAAAGTAGTTTCGTTTTCGAAGACAGAGTTGCTTATTAATCATATTAACGACTAGCAGTGCCCCGCCTAAGTAATCCACCCGTTTAAATACCTCGCAAGTTTGCATTTATAGGTGAGGAACTTAAGCAAGTTTGACTGTAAATCTTTTACGGAGATATAGTAAAATACATACGAATTTGTAGGAGAACAATGACTTACAGATTTTTAATAAGTACTCAATTTGTTTAATTTGTTCCAAAGTTATTTATTTGTACCTGATCCTTCCATTATATATATGGAGGTGTTTCGCTTCGACTTCATAGAGAGATAACTCGGTTAACTATAGGATTTGCTTTTGTAAAAAAAAATTTGATGATGATTTCTACCTTTTAGAAAGATATATGTATGAATTTGATTTTACAAGTTAATTCCGCTCTTAGGAAGATATATGAGTTTGATTTTACACATCAATCGAGCGTAATTTTGGTCATTTTATTCAGTAGATACATGAATGGGGTATAACAAAATTCAATGTCCCCACACACAAAGTTACAGAACGCATTCACTGGTTAGATATTTGTTAGCATTGTCCATGTTTGCCGTTTATTGACACAAAGACGTCACACAATGTTCACGTTGCGGCCAAAGGACAATTTTGCAACTTGTGTTCGTACGGTTTTTGGTAAATATAAATATTTATTTAGTGTGCGCAACTAAAATTGAAATTGAATAAATTCGGCAACAAAGTGAAACGGAAAGGTGGACGTGCTCATTGTGGTTGGAGTAAAAAACGCTGATAAAATAAAAAAATGAAATTGAATGTCAAGAAATTGCCAATACTGAAGAGTATCGTATTTTTTATGCAAGTTTTATTTGTTTTCTGGTAAAATGGGTACGTCGACAATGATGGAAATTTTGCTAGCTTATGCGATGGTCGAGTTGTGTGTGTGTGTGTGTGTGGGTGTGCGAGCCATTAGGCTGATTGCAAAACGGAGTAAGAACTGTTGTTGACGGTGCGTATAGAATGACCGTTTGGTAAAGAACTCTAACTATTTAGAAAAATTGTCAAATGTTTGTTGGCTGATAGGCACAAACGCACACATATACATACATATTTGTACCGATATACATACATGTGTGCGTTTATGTTAACGTAGGCGTGGAAGTTTGAGTTGTTGTAAAACGACACTATGGGAAATTAAAATCGTAACATTTGTATTCTCTCATATGCTGTAAAAGTTGTGATGGAGGTCGCACAAATTGTGAGAAAGGTCACAAACTTGTGCCAAAAATTTTCAAGGCATTCATAATTGATTAGACAGAAATGTGATGGTGGGATATATGCATCCTCAAAAGTTCAGATAAAAGTTCCTTATAAAAAATGGTACACCTTCACCCCAAACAGACGCATTCAACATTCACACACACACACACACACAAACGTACGCAATGTGCCCTGCAGGAGCACACGCGCCACCCATCTAACCAACTCTCGGCGCCAACAGTTCAACTCCCACACAGACAATCCTCGACGTGTCCTTAGCATTCGTAATGTAATCCAATTTACAATTTTAAAAACATGCCAAACACGCGCACACTGCCGTTGCGAATTTCACCATCGAAGGGGAACGCATGAAGTTTATTTTTGACATTTTTCACCAAAAAAAAACGAAACAAAAAAAAAACACAAAACTTGCACAGGACCCGGGCCAAAATATTTATGAAGTTGTTCACAAATTTGTGAATATGAACAACAACAACAACAACATTATCAGCATAACTTTTGTGCTTGCTGAGCTATCGTGTTGTTGTCCCATTTGCTACGTTGTTGTTGTTGTTGTAGACATTGTATGAGATGTAACAATATTTTTTAATGTCAGCAAAAAAAAAAAAATTGGTTGCCTTGCAGTTGTTTTTTCTTTCATGAATCCAAATATGTAGCTATGAAATATTTTTCCATTACATTTGCTATTTTTTATTATTGTTGTTGTGGCCGATGTTGGTCAGCATTGTCAGCGGAGTATGAGGGTTGAAATTTTAACAATCACAAATAGTATGAAAAGGAAAACGTAAAAGCAACAACAATGCAACCAAATGGACTTGTGGGCATTTTGCTGTGTTTACTCGCCATTAGACGTTGTTAGTGATGGTTCATCACATTGTTGTTGCTGTTGTTGTTATTTTTTACAGTGTATGACTGCCTGCATTTTGCCCTCAATTCTCATGTATTCTTATATTTATTATATTTTTTTCCATAATATTTTTTTTTTACATTCACAGCAATTTCTCTGCAATTGTCCTTTTTTCCAGCAAATTATGTACACTGCGCACTCGACTTTATGCGACTCTCAATTGTATATGTCAAATGGATTTTTTATGTAGAGATTATTGTGAAAACTGCCCGAAGCTCGGTGTGATTTGATTTTTTAGCCTGTGGTTAATATAACAAAGTTGTGTGTAACGAATTTTGCTCTCATTAAGCGACATTCGTAGTTTCCCCCAGCGTGAAATATTATTTTAACGTTGTGACGATGTGATGGTGGAATCGAGTGGATTGTGTTGAATGAACAAAATTTAAAATTCTAATTTCCAATTTAAAAGTCTAATTTAGTTGAAATAATACGCTTCAAACATACAACTTGACATGGTTTTTTGTTAGATCAATGAGAATTTTCTACATTCATAAAATCTCAGCCTTGAGTTTCTGCCTAGTTTCAACAACCGGTAACAAATTTTTAATCATCATAAAATCTCAGCCTTGAGTTTCTGCCTAAACTGAGAATTTTAACCAAAACTTTCTCGATCACAACTAATTTTAGTGAGAGCGTTTCTCAAGAATGTCTCTCATATTTGAATTTGTGTACTTCTTACAGTCAAAATTTTAAACACTGACAATCAGAAAAGGGGTATGCGGTAATCGTTGGTAAAAATCGTTTTATTTATTCGATCATTGATTACGCGTGAAGTCATAATTGTGGTTGCTTTCATCTCTTTGCTTATCACTTGAATATTACGTTTAAGGAAATGTATGCCTTGACTTTGAGGCCATATAACTTTTATTATTTAATTGATAATTATAAACGATTAATTAATTAACCATGTATCATTAAGATTAATTAATTGATTAAAACCTATGTATAATTATTACTTTAGTTGTAGTTGAAAATATATTAGAAAGTTGATAGGTAGAAGTGGCTGCCCCAAGACGGGTTCCACTTAGGCCATGAAACCCCACTGAGAATAAGTTCGCTGACTCATTGAACCAGTCTTAGCTTCTCACGAAGCCTAGTAGACTGTAAATAGTTCTATCGGCTAGATTCCCTAGATTGTCGAAAAAAAAGAAGTTGCCCAGGTGATTCTTTCTTCTTCTGGATAAGGCAGGAACAGTGAATAGAAAGTGAAGTGCATTTTCTTCCTCTTGTACGTCCATACAGCTACGACAGAAGTAATTTAAAAACATCCCAACTTTTTTGTGTGAGTGCCAATTAAACAGTGAACCGTCAGATAACCAATCTGATCTGATCCCCTTTTAGTGCGAAACGTTCTATAGAACAACGGAAGTTTAAGGTTGTCAAAATTTGGCCAAACCTTTGGAAAAACCTTTGTCGTTTAATATATTAGAAATCACATAATACGTTCTAAGCCATTAACAAAATTAACATTAAGTCTAATGTTTAGACCGTTTCAGCAAAAGAAAAACCCACTGTCCAGCCTTGTAATTATAATTTTTACATATAATAGAGTCAAAGTTCATATTGGTTCTGGTCAACGCAGAAGTAGAACAGTTACCGAATTGACTCAGTTTCGTTAACCCTTTCGCGACGGGGTTTTATCACGGGAACGGCTTTTTTTTTAACTATAAGGAAATTTGGAAACAGGATTAAAAGCCAAAATGTTTGCGATCCAAGCAAAGTCTGATCGTTATTCTGGATGCTTATAATTTTCAGCAGATGAATGGACATGAAAAATCTGTCAAATATAAAAGTCACATTATTGCAATGAAGAGTGGAAGCTAATTTTGTTATGCCTCTTCACCAATCATTGGGATGCCTTGGGTTTTGTAAGTACTGTTACCAAAATTAGTTCGGCCACCTCAATGCAGCCTTATTCGTTTCTTTAGATTGTGCTCAAGAAAATAAAACACTGGAAATTGTCATGCGCCTAAAAGTATACCAATGCAAGTTGTATTCTACTTTGCCTTCCTTTCAAAGTGCATAATGACATCAAGAATTTTCGTCACAATACATTGAGCAGTACAAAGTTATGCGCGTTTCACATTTACTGGGACATATTCTCCCAGTAGTCGTGAAAATATTAAGGTAGTGGTTACAGAAAAATAGCTTTTATTAAGGCGAGAGGTCTTTCTTTGAACCTTTAGCTCGTAGCGATTTCTTCTTTTTGAAAAGTTTTTCTTTTTGAAAGTCTTTTGAAAGTGTGACTATCTTCGTATTGAAATCAAATCAAATCAAATTACATATAACCAATTCGACTGAAAATTCAAAATGTACTCTCAATTTTCTCTGTACTTTCCATTTATTTATTTACATGATTCAAGTGACTAAACTGTACATATTAAATAAGTTTTGTGAAATATTAGGATCGACAAGTGTATATTAACAAATAAGGCCTAAGAAAGGATTTATAACAGCAAACGTTAAGCCAAAATTTGCAGCATAGGACAAAAAAGAAATAGTCCAGTAGTCCTGCGGGAGTTGTTTTTTATTTTTTGTTGTACCATTTGTTCATTGCTTTGTCCAATTATGGCAAAACTGACTAAACTGAGATACATTGATTCATTTCATAGACAAGATTAAAAAAAATTTAGAGTCTTAGTATTTAACGATTTTTATGTCATCCGAAAGGTAAAACTCCAACTAAGAAAATCTCAAAAAAGTGTGCAAAAAATTAATGTGTGTGTGCAAAAGCTGTTCAAAGTTGGATCTTCTTCACAAAAAAATTTAAACATATGTTTACGGTATTTTAGACTACTAAGTAAAAAAATCATAAAAATACATGGTTTACAAGAAGTTACTAAAACTTTAAATTTATATTAAGAATTGATGTGGGCATTTTCGCTTTTAATGTTTTCTCAAAATTTGCAAAGTTGAGGCTTCTACTTCACTTTTAATTTCAAATATTTTTCAAAATTAAAAACCTGAAAATTGGCAAAACTTAGAAGTAAAAGTAGTATGTGTCTGGATTTTTTTATATTTTAAGAAGCATTCTTTCATTATCGAATAATGTAAACACATCCTCCGATATCTTAAATAAATTTTATTCATCCCTGAAAGTATGCAATCAGCATAAAAAAAAAAAAATGCACCAATGCAAAACATACATCTATTGTCATCATTTTTATTGCAAAACTAAAGGGTGCTCATGCAATTTCTGTTACTCTTTGCAATTATCATTGTTGACGTAACTGCTTAAATGTCAAATCTGAAAAATCTAGCCAACACACTTGTTGCTGTAGCTTACCGAAAATTATGAAAATTACAAAAGTTTAACCCTTTCCACCCAAAAGTTGCCTGAGAGCAACTTCACCTATTTGTCATCTTATAGCAAAAGCTACGATTGATTTATGGGTTTAATTTAAGTAGGCACCAAAAAATTAATATTTTTAGAAGTGAATTCAAAGTAAATTACAAAAATTTTGCTATTCCCAAAATAACTTTCAATAATTTGCAGCGATATCAGGGAAAGTTTGTGTTCTAATTGAAGTCTACGAATTGGGCGCGTTTGATCAAAACCCTGTTTCTTTAATAATGGTTAAATAAAATCAAAAAGTGATAATTTTGTATTTTTCCATAAATATTAAATAATTTGTCTGTAATTAAAAAATTTTGATACAAAATTTATTTAGCCCGTTTTAAGCTAAAATTGTTCAAAAGTAAACAAGCTCTAGAACTCTAACAAAGAGGCGTGTCGACTTCAAATATCGTGTGCACACTTCTCAGGAAAGTGTTTCATGATTTAAATACCAAAAAGTAATATCGAGACACAGGGTAAAATTCGGGGTCGAAAGGGTTAAGAAAAACAAAATGAAGATTTCAATTAAGCAGACCACGATTGACTAGCTCACCAAATTTTATTAGGCACAGACCACTCCTTCTAATTTTTTGCCGCGGTTGTATGGAGTCGAATCACTGTGCGATCCCACAATGCCAAAGTCCGAAGGAGTTTTTGAAAGTTTCTTAGCACGTCACTTTCATCAAAGGCCTTGATAATAGTACAGTACAATAGTACTGTTGCTATATTAAGAGATTTCTTCCTAGAACCAAAAGTATTGGAGCTCTACACCAAACTAGTCAATGTTGAGTAGTGTTGCAAAGAAGGGAACCTTTGAAAAAGAGTAACAAGACAATTACTTTTCTACCAAAGAAGTCATGAGTTTTGTCGGTAGAATTTTTAGTCATCATTATCTTATTTTCACTACATTATCTTTGGGTAGTGAGCCACAGGTGTAAGACTGCTATAAAGATTCCGGAGGCGCGAAGAAAGCCGAGGCTGTCTGTGTAAATATTTATTCAGAATAACAAAAATTGTTTATTTTTGTGGACAGAGCTGTCGTAACTGGCACACATAACGATACAATTTTTCTGATGTACATACACAACCTGACATTTTCCGGCCCTCTCACTCTCACTCATAGACATCAAAAAACACACTCAAATCCATTTCTCTCAATAGATGCTGCAAGCGATGAGGCGCGCATCGCGGACATTTCACCATTTCGAGAATTTATTGGTATAAATTTTATTTCAATGGTCATTTGGACACAAGTCAGGATAACAAGAATGTCCTATTTAAAGGATTAACGGCGTGAATTATGAGCCGTCGTCACAGCGCGAATGCGGAACCTAAGCGTAAAAAAGCGACCAGCTTCTTCGCTCCATAAATCTGTTGGAGAATTTGCTTTTTAAGTTAATTTCATTTTATGGGCATTTCGGGATAATTCGGGTTTGTTTTATTTAGCTGGCGTTGGCGTTGGCGCTCCACACTTGCATGGCCATTACTGCGCCGGCCGAGCGGCGATAGCGGCGCGTATGCGTTTTTAATGGTGATTTATAAGTGGAGCATGTGAAAGCGGTGAAAGTGGTGAGGCTGGTGAAAGTGTGTGTGATGAAAGTGGTGGCAGCGTTTTTTATTGGATTTGGCGTTTTGTTTGTTTATATGTGTTGGGGTTTTTGTTTTGCTTTGCTTTGTTTTGTTTTTGGTGACAACGCCGAGTGTAATCAAATTGACAAATGTCCCATTTCGGGGCCCAACTAAGCTGGCCGGTTATGGGCGCATAAGCGTGTGGCGTCACATATTAATTGAACATTATTTTTGCGCTTTCAAAACTCTCTGTCACACACACACACACACACACACACACACACGCAAGTAGTCACAAGTTGTGTCTGTGCGCAGTGGACATAATTCAGTGGGTGCGGCATTAGCGCTCAAAATTGAGATAAAATTATTACCTTTTTTGCGCTTTTGCAGTAAATTGTGGCCAGTTATTGCCACAGGAGTAAGTAGCAACTAACACACACGACTACATACATACAAGTGTGATGCTTGTGTAGCTTTAAATGTGCTATTCAGAAATTAATTTCAAACCTCATTGCACTCGGCGCACAGGTCACATATCAAAAGTGCACTTATCGGCGACAAACAGTTGCACAATCTGGACAATGGGTGAGTCATATGTGCGGTGATTACGATTATTTTGGGGTGCGTTGGCTCGACTGACGGAAATGAAATCCACTGGCACCCCTGTTTCTGCCTGTCAGTCTATGCAATTTGCGTTCGTATAGATAAGATATATGTATTTATTTTCAATTTTTTCTCTGGGGTTAAGTTGGTCTTCATAATCAGAATGTGGCATTAACTCCTTTCTGGTAAGTCCAGATAGTGACTGCACGTCTGCAAGCCTTTGCAGAGAACATCATTGAAAGTGTACGCTCCACCCTTGTTCGCAATGTTTGCCCACTTTTTTACTTAGAGTTGCCAATTTCGTTTTTTTGCCACCATTGCATACTCACTTAAGGCAACTGTCGCTTGCATTCACAAAATATAATAATAACACTAGACGCCGTCCACTTTTGGAATTAATATTCAAGCAGCCATGTTTGGGGGTCCGTCTATCAGCTGGCTTAGCAACCACACAGGCTTCGGTATTTAGTTGTATACCCTACGCTTGGTGTGTTCAGGTTGTCAGATTAATGTGCGAAATGGTTTGATGGACCATAACATTATTATTTATTACTAGCAGAAGTCAATGGGCCCACAAGATCAAGTTTCTTCATATAACACTTTAACCCATGTTTTGCCCTTTTAGACCCCGAATTTAAAAAAAATTCCATATAAGCGGATGTTTATTTTCTTAAATTTCATGTTTGTACTTTAACGGTTTGGGATGGGCGGTGATCAATTAGTCAGTCAATCAGTCAGTCAGTCAGGGAAACAATTATATGTATATAGATTTGAGTTGTATGGGTGGTGCCTTTTTATGCCATGCCCAACCCAGTATTCAAGCGTGCGACCCAGTTTTATTGATTCATGGACTTACAGTTCCAAAGTTACGCGAAAAATTTCAGTCACACAAAATGTGTCGCGGACCTCAAATTTTACCAGTAGAATGACACATCTATGGGACGACGGTATACCAAATTTCAATGCTGTCCGAACTATAATTCCGAAGCTGTACCACACTAAAAATTTGGGTTGCATGGGCGGTGTCATGCCCCCTTGTCCAATACCCATCTCATTCACTCTGTCGAAGGTCACGTCTAAATCGTAAGTCTGTGCCAAGTGTCATTGATGGGTGACTTGTAGTTCCAAAGGTATTCAAAACGATTGCCACGCCCCTTGTTCAACTCACATGAAATTTTACCAGTGAAACGACACACCTAAACACTGGACCTGTACCAAATTTCAATGCCATTGGACCTATAATTCCCAAGATATTCCATATTAAAAATTTGGGTTATATGAGAGGTGCCACTCCCACCTGTCGGATCGTATTCGCACTATGTGGTTTACCGAGGTTTAGTCAAGACGAACGTTCTGTGAAAGATTCAGCTCAATTGGCCTTCTAGTTTTTTAGTTTTAGTGTCATGTGACCAACAAACAAACAAACAGACACTGTAGAAATATGCCCGTTCTTACCATTTAACGGCCAAAATCAAAATGTCCTAGAAAGTAATTGCAAATTTCACTTTTTATTTTGCAAATTCAATAAATTGAAGAGTTACAAAACAAAACAAAACGGTATTTAAAGCTACAACAACAACAACAAATTATTTCAAGCAAAATCACTGCTCTGGGAGCAACTCACATTGAAAATGGGACAATTAAGTAAGCCGTTCTTTTTTGGTCAGAAACTAAGTTTTAAATATTTGGGGACCAGTATCTAGCTGTTTTTTCACGAAGGAAGTTTAATTGATTGCAAAAATGCCAGGAAAACAAACAACAGTGGAAGAAAGAAATATTATTATTAAAAATTATAAAGATGGTAAATCTATTCGAGAAATCAGTAAATTGGTGGATAAAAAGAAGTCTACAGTATTTAATATTATTCAAAGATATAAAAAGACTGGTTGTGTAAAAAATAAAGTGAAAATTCCAACAAACCGACAAAAAATTGATGAGCGGAACAAAAGATATATTCTACGTCTCATAAAAAATGATCCTCATTTAACAGCTGTTGATCTGCAAAAGCGTCTGAAAGATGAAAAATCAGTGGAAGTCAGTGCAGAAACTGTACGACGCGTTTTCCGAAGCAACAATTTACATGGAAGAGTACCACGCCGAAAGCCACTGATTTCCAAAAAGAATCAGAAAGCTAGGTTGGAGTTCGCGAAACAATATCTTAATGAAGATGCAACGTTTTGGTCGAAGGTAAACCACATTGTGCATCAAGCTGCGAAATAAATTTTCAAAATTTGTCATTTTTCCAGATTCTCTTTACAGATGAAACTAAAATAAACATTTTTGGTTCGGATGGGAAGCGTTTTGTGTGGAGAATGCCTGGGAAGGAACTTCAAGACAACGCAATTAAAAAACAGTGAAATTCGGTGGTGGCTCTGTAATGATATGGGGATGTATGTCGGCGGGAGGTGTGGGCAAATGCCATTTTGTGGATGGAACTTTAGATGGCAAGGGGTATATAAACATTTTAAAAGAGAATGTTCACAGCAGCGCTGAAAAGTTATCCATCAGAGACCGTTTTATGTATTACCAAGATAACGACCCGAAGCACACTTCGTATAATGCTAGGAGTTGGTTATTGTACAACTGTCCAAAAGTTCTTGGCACGCCTGCACAGTCCCCCGACTTAAACCCTATTGAGCATCTATGGGCAGAGCTTAAAAAAAAGTTGGCCACAAGAAACGTAAAAAGCAAGCCAAATTTACAATCAGCAACAATAGAAGAATGGAGTAACATTAGTCCTTCTTTATGTAAAAAACTAGTAGAAAGTATGCCAAGTCGTCTTAGGGAAGTAATAAGACACAAAGGAAAAGCGACAAAATATTAAATATTTTTTTATTATTAATTTATTTACTTAAAATAAACGAAAATTGAAGTGTCCCATTTTCAATGTGAGTTGCTCCCAGAGCAGTGATTTTGCTTGAAATAATTTGTTGTTGTTGTTGTAGCTTTAAATACCGTTTTGTTTTGTGTTGTAACTCTTAAATTTATTGAATTTGCAAAATAAAAAGTGAAATTTGCAATAACTTTTTAAAATACTTTGATTTTTGGCGTCAAATGGTAAGAACGGGCATATTTCTACAGTGTCCCACTTTGAGTGTGAGTCACTGTATGTATAAAGACTAGCTGACCCAGCAAACGTTGTTTTGCCATATAAATTATTTCTAGGGAATTTCTAGACATATGAAACATATGACATCCCGGCAAACTTCGTTTTTTTTCTATAATGAAATACGTGAGGTGGCGAATATTCAATTTTAAAGATTTTATGACATCCCGGCAAACTTTGTTTTTTTTCTATAATGAAATACGTGAGGTGGCGAATATTCAATTTTAAAGATTTTGCTTGTATGTGCCACGCCCCTTATCACTTAGGGGTATAAAAAAAAGATAGTAGCCGATTCTCAGACCTACTGAATATGCATGTAAAATTTCATAAAAATCGGTCAAGCCGTTTCGGAGGAGTATGGTAACAAACATTGTGACACGAGAATTTTATATATAAGATATAGGTTATAGTGCTCTACAACCATTTTGATCTTTTGTGCAGCTTTTTGTTTTAACCTTCCATGTTCAGACTTTTGTAAATTTCATCATTTTTTGAGGTTGTAACTCCAGATTATTGATGGCGGTATTCACTCCTGACCAAACTGGAGATTTCTCTTTCTGCTGAGCGCAGGACGTTCACATAGAATATGGAGACATGTTTCTTGTTCTAAATCAGACATCCTCCACGCATCCGTGGAGGATATTCCCATATTTTTGAGATGGTACCTAAGTGAGCAATGCCCTGTAGGTACCCAGTGAGGATGCGAAGGTCCTCTCGGCAGCAAACTCTCTTATCATAAGGAGTTTGTTGGATACCCCTCTGTCGAGGGCCAGGGATAGTTTTGCCAGACGTAGTCCCCTTGTGTTGGTCCATTGATTAGAAAATTCTGTCGAGGGCCAGGAATATGATAGTTTTGTCTGACGTAGTCCCCTTGTTTTGGTCCATTGATTAGCAATATCATGGTCAACCCATTTCCATAAACACTCCTGAATGTGTCCTCTCGGTAGTTCACAGAATGGTTGCGGGCCTATCAGAGGGCGTAAGGCACAACTTTTTTCTTGGCAGTCTACTTGTCCTCCTGACCTGGTATCCAGTGCAGCTCTACAGAGTTGCGTCTGCCCAGTTTATTCAAGATTTCACGGCAGTCCATCAACAGCCTTGAGGCAGTCGAATGACTTCTAGTGCCTTTAGGACTTTTTGGCTGTCGGGCAATATATATGTAGCTATGTGTACCAGACGACTTTCTGGACCATACCATAATACAAAAGAAAAAATAGTTTCAATGCTTCTTCTCAGCCGCCATGATGGGCCTTTGACAATAACCATCTTTTTGGCAATTATCCTTTGAAATTATGCTGTTTTGTTTTCATTTTCAATTTTTCTCAATAAAAAATAACTAAATAGTAGCAAAGAAAATTCGACAATTTTTTTCTATAAATCAATGCATTTACTTTTGAATTCGAATTATTATTTCATATTCGCTGCTGGCCGACCTTAACGCTGCACTTTCTTGTGTATGTGTACGTTTCATTGAAATTGCTTCGTCTCGCATAAGTACTCAGCCGCTAGTAGACAGTCGGCATTGACCGTCTCACGCCCTTCATTATGGGGTGTGAAATGCGTTTCATCTGTAATGCCGCCACGGTGCGATACGTGCAACATGTCGGCATTGGCATGAAGTAAGCATTTGGTGTCTTGTTGCTGCAGCAACATTAAGTGAAGACATTATTCATTTTTGATGATGAATTTCCATGTTGCGCATCTCCGTGCGTCGCTTCGGGCCAGCTGAAGCGTTTCTTTGTTTGTGTGTGTTTGTGCTGTGCGTGTAATAAGTGTGGCTCGTTTTTGATGCAAAAGTCCGTATGAAAAACTTTTTGCTGGCGTTATGTTTGGCATATAAATGAGCTGGCCTTGTTGTTTCGTATTTGATGTGGTGCCTGTTTGATGCCAAAGAGAAAACGGTTTTGCGCAGCTAAAGAGATAAATTCCAGTGAGCGCACCGAATTGGTATAGGTTTTTGTAATTTTTGTAGGATAAATTCATATTTAAAAAAAATTCGCACTATCACATGCTAACAATAATTATACGAAATTCTATCAATAAAGAAGTGGAAAGTGAATACATAAAACCAAGATACACTAAGCTATGGTTACTATTTATAAGCATTTTATATTATCATGCTTCGAAAACCAAACAACAGCAAGTTTGTGCTTGGAAAAAGGTCCTTAAGCGGCTTAAAAACACAAACGCGCTTATGTCACATTACTTGAATGCTAAAAACTCTAAGTAGCTTTCATCTTTAGACAACATTCGGTTTTGTTGGTGCCCAAACTTAATGCTTTAATTCTAAACTAAATGTTTCATTCACATTCAAGAAATTTGACACTGTTGCTTTAAGCCGATTTCAAGAGAAATTTGCGAGAAATTTATACAAATTTGGAAAAATAAAAACCAATTAAAAGAAAAACCGAATGGAGATTTCAAATCAGCAGACCATTTTATTAAGAACAGACCACTCCTTCTAATTTTGTCCCGCAGTTGTATGGAGTCGAATCACTGTGCAGTGCTCTGAATTCCTGGTTTTTTCCTCAAGTCTTAGGGACTCTGCTAGAGTGTTCCTGCTTAGTGCAACGAAGGGTTTCGATTCAAGGGATACCGTGACTGCCGCAGTTCTAGCAAGTCAATCCGCCTTCTCATTTTCGTATATTCTTCTGTGTCCTGGAACCCAGAGGAGTTTAACCTGGTTATGTATGCCCAGTTTGTTCAATGACTCTACGTATTCCAGCACTAACCCTGAGGTTATCTCATATGAGATTAGTGCTTTGATGCAGTGTTGCCAGATTAGGAGATTTCCTCTTAGATTTAGGAGATTCTTGGCCTTTTAGGAGAATTTTTAGGAGGAAGAATTGTTTAGGAGAAAGTTTAGGAGATTTATATTTTATGTTAGGGGATTTTTCGGATCCTTAGTGGATTTTTGGGAGATTTTTGGATAACAAAGTATGATGTATTGGGAACACTGGCAACAAAACATATTTTGGCAACTATTTTAATAGTCACAGCACTCCATTGTGTTAATAATTTTTAAGCTTACAAAATGTAAGCTCGTTCTATCTTGTTCTCACTTATTGCTATCACAATGAAATCCCGCCAAAAATGGCCCTTTTTGTTTAATTCATTTGTTATATGTTTGGTGTTTGTTAAGTTTTGGTTGTTAAGCTGAAGGGGAATAAAAAAGGCTGTATTAAAAAAATTACATGTATATATTTTTATTTTTTATGAGAAGTTTGAGTCCTTTAAAATGACGCAAAAAATTTGAAGATTTTTTTAACTTTTGGGAGAAAATGTCAGTATTTTTTTTTAGATTTAGGAGAAAGTCATTTCAGGTATCTGGCAATCTGGTATCGGCTTTGATGGCTGGTTCACCATGTGAAGAAATAATTATATCCTGCTCCCTCTATGCACGCTTGACGTAAATTTGAAAACAGAGCCCGATAGCATTTACCAGACTGGTAACGACGTCTTTAATTATTTATTGAGAGGTTCAAAGTCTTCAGTGACCAGATGGACAAGGAACATGCATGCAAGTTAGTTTATGTTTTTACGATTCAAAATTAATTGCATGTGAAAGAACATTAATTTGACAAAGAAATGGATTGCTGACTGTGCGAGCAGCAATGTTCCAGTTTCTTTGGTCAGGACCATATTCTGAGATTAGCTCTGTGAATATCCGCCAGTGAGTCACTTTCCTCTAAAGGTATGTGCCTGCTTTTGCAACTATCCTTTGGCTCTCAAAATATTTGCAATCAAACAAATCTTAAGTAATTTTTTTGTCCCGCTTCTATAACTGTCCACCGTTCACCTCGTAAATCACTGAGATGTGCGTTGTGTCAGCTGTCTGAAACGAAAGCGCACAAAATGGAATTTTTGTAAATCACCGTGCAAAATATGCCCACAAATTGGAAAGTGACCTATGCGACGCAGACGCCATACGAGAGTCGACGACATGAGTACGAATTCCCCGAACGACAATTTTTGCAAATTCATTTTTTACCAGAAATCATAGGAATGTTGGCCGAATGCACGTGAATTCGTTTTATGTTGCTTCGCCAGGATAATAGGAATTGTATATGCGAAATGGGATTTTTATGCGATTTCAATGCGCCACGAATTGGGGAGCGCCGATAGAGTCGAAGAGAGCAGACGCAATCGAAAAAGGCAATTTCCATTTGTACGGCAAAGTATAATTCATGCTGTCGCATAAAAAGGTACCAACACACACACACACACACACGATTACAGTCAGTTACACACGTTGTACAAGTGTTCGCCCACACACTGGTTGACCATTAAAATTATCCCCACAGGATGGCGTGGCAGCAAAAAAGCGAAACCAGCGGCCAGCATGAGTCGCCAAAGCCCATAAACGACTTGGGGGTGTAGCGGTGGGGGGCTACACTTGCAGATGTGCCTCTATAAATTTCGCATAAAAAACGAAAGTAATGCGGCGGCCACCGGTGCTCTGGTTGGTATTTGTTTGTTTTTTAGGCAAAAGCACTCTTAGCATACGGGAAGCGAGAAGCGGTAAGCGGGCGGCACTGGCAGCTGCGAATGCTCTTGAATATGAAATGGCTCGGAAGAGACACATTGCGGCACGTGGAACACTCAGTGGACACCAACTTGTCATCGTTATTGCGGTCGCTCGCTCGTAGATTTGAATTAGAAAAAGGGGATAGCTGAGATGGGCTGGTGCGGAGGTAATCTGAATGCTGCTGGAGTTTGTTTAGCTGCGTTCACTAGGTCCCCCTCCCTCCGGCCACTTTTTCACTGTGCGAACGCTTCGCTTGGACTCGCTGTGCGCTTCCTTGTGCGCCATCACCACCATCTGCCATATTTTACAGACTAATGTGACATTTCGATTATTCGATTGGATTTAATGTGTTTTATGCGTTTTCGTTGGTAGTGTGCTCGTTATTGTCATTGCTGTTGTTGTTGTATTAATGTAGCTATTGCTGCTTTTTTAGCGATTTTATTGGTGTTGCAATGATTCTCCGTTCGATGTTATCAAACAAAATGGTCATGCAGAAAATGAGTGCCACGCTCGGGAATGGGTGGTGGCCATAATGGGAAGAGTTGTTTATACATTTGTACATTTGCGATCGCGAGTGGGTGCGGTCTAGGGAGCAGTGAGGCCACAAGGACATTGGTGTTGGGATTCATGCTTTGTGTTGGACATGGAAGAGCTAAAGCTGGCTTAAACGAGGGATATCTTATGGGGAAAAACAAAGTGGATATGGGAACACGATGTCTGTTAAGTATTATTATTGGCGGGGAATGTGCACTGCGACCTAAAAGATCTATTGTGCCCCCTTCTTGGACTTCACAGTTCGTCCGTGAGTCCAGTATCCAAGAGGAATCTTAGTATATTTCCTAAGCCTTTGGAAACCCAGTCCGATCCAGGTATAAAAAGTCACCAGATGCTTCTTCCGTTTGTGCATTAGTGCAGGGCATATGCCTAGTATGTGTATTGCAGTTTCATTGTCCTTCAAACACAACCTACAGAGATCGTTCACCCTGATACCTAGTTTGGGTAGATGATAGTTCAATCTACAATGCCCTGTCAATATCTCTGTGATAATCCTTAGATTATTCTTTGAGAGACTCATACATTCCTCGAACCTTCTCTTGTTGTAAGATCCAATAACCATCTTGGAATGTTCAAGGCCTGGTTGATTTTCCCAGTATTGATTCCGGATGGTTATCTTGTCTTTCCTGGAAAGGATGGATAGTGCTCCTTTGCCTAGACCACAGAAGGGTTCTGGGCCGACGAAAGGGGTAGACGCTCCCCTTCTTGCAAGTTTGTCGGCCTGCTCATTCCCATCAATACCGGCGTGACCCGGAACCCAGAGGACCCATACCTGATTGTAACGGCCAAGTTCGTTCAGCTTCTCAAGGCTTTCCGACACCAGTTTCGAGGATACCTAGTACGATCTTAATGCCTTGATTGCCGCTTGGCTGTCTGACAGGATCGCGATCTTCCGGTTCCGGTATTTCCTCACCAGATTGAAGTGAGCGCACCTTTCAATGACGTATATTTCCGCCTGGAAAATGGTGGTCTGCTTTCCTGTAGGTTACGAGTATCTAATCCCCGGTCCATACACCCGATTCCGGTACCTTCCTCCGTTAGGGAGCCATCTGTGTAGCAGGAAATCATGTACTGATCTATCAGATATGTCTCTGTTCTGTTCTGTTTTAAATCGTTTGGTGAAACAGAGCTTTGGAGTAATTGTATCTCTCGGTATTGCAATCTCGGGATACTGGTTCGTAAGAATATCAATCTTCTTATGACTCAGGAAACCCTCGGCCCCGATATTTACGTCAGTCATCTGCCTGTTAAGTAGGAGCGGGATTCATATTGAGTTGCATAAAGTTTCAACTAAACTTTCTGGGCATGGGACTTGCCAAAAGACACACTTAGACCACGAAATGGTTCCACTGGTATCACAAGGAGAAAATGGTATTTCTTAGTGGACGTTTGAGAGGTTCTTTATGTTGACTGAATTGAGGTTATTTAAGTTGTCGAAGAAGTGCGGGCGTAGGGATTTCTATCTTTATCTAGAGATATTTTAATGTTTGCTTTAGGCTCAGATAAGTCCAGATTACACTTGGCCATTAGCTTATTAAATTCATTCAGAGCTCTGTAGATTGTGTGAATTTTTCGAGTAATTATTTCGACAAGCACTCGTGGCGGGACATTTAAATTTATAGAGTTCAGTAATGAAAACAAATGTCCAAAACAAAAATAACAGACAAGATAGTTCTTCTGTTCTCCAAAGACATCAAATTAATTAACTTACACTGGGCCTCATTATTTTGTTTAATTTGGTTAAACTTTAAGTAGTGTAAAATTGAAGCAATATGAGTGAAAACTCAGATTTTTTTTAGAAATAAAAATAAAAACTAAAGAAACCTATTCGACATAATTATTTTCGTAACAATTTTTTGTCATTATTATTGTATTGTATGGCACTACGATCTTGAGTTTTATTGTGTCCTCCAACTAGGAATAAGAGTTTACTTTTGAGCAGGGACCCAAAATAACAGTTATGCATTTTTAAAAAATCCAAAAAGTTGCCCATTTTTAAGAGATATTTATAAATGTTGGACAATAACTATTATGAGGGAAAAAATACTTTTTTCGCCATTTCGTAACTATTATTCGTGACAAATATTTTTTTCTGTTGCCTAATAACTATTATCAGCAAGAAATATTTTTTCCATTGCTCGGTAACGTTTATTTTTTGAAAAATATTTTTTCCGTCATCGCATAACTGTTATGAGAGAAAAATATTTTTTACGTTGCTCGGTAACGTTTATTTTGTGAGAAATATTTTTTACGTTGCTCGGTAACGTTTATATTTGGAAAAATATTTTTTACGTTGCTCGGTAACGTTTATTTTTGGAAATTTATTTTTTCCGTTGGACAGTTGTGGCAACCCATTCAAATTGTTAATCAAGGTGATATGTCATCATCAATGGTTATTCATCCCGGGATGGGTCACTGCCTACTTTAATTATTGCGTCCGGGAAACATGGGTCGTGCTTTTAGGACGTCAAATCCGTAAGCCGATTGTTGAGGTGTCCTAGTCTATTCTTCAGTTCAACGCAGACGTGGACGGGTTCTTTTTCGATATATGTATGTAAGAATAAGTTTTGGTTCCAAAATTTCACTTTCACTTAACGTAAAATATTTTGTGCACTTGCATTTGTGTTCCACATTGGGTTAGTAGATGAAAAGAGCCTTTTCTTTGCTCCCAAAGAAAAAGTATTTCTCTGACCCCAAACAAGGTTAAGTTAGGTTAGGTTGGTTGACCCCAGAGGGGTCTAATATGGACCAAATTAATGGTCCTTAACCCTACTGTCATAACGTACGTCTGCGAGACGTATTCTCTTTTTACGTTTTGCGCTCTCTTCCACAATAGAGCAATAAAACTCGTTCTAAAAATAAAACACTTACTACTTATAATTATCAACTATGACTTTTATTTTACAGAAAAATATACATATTTCTGATGTAAGTGAAATATTTGCTGATATCGTACCTTTAAATATCGGTTTAAGATCGTAAATCTTTATACGTCTCCCAGACGTATCGTTATGGTTTCAGGGGTAGAAAATAACGTTATGACACCAGGGTTAATATAACCAAATCGTGGAGCGAAGTCTTAAACCTGTTTTTTATAAATTTATTAGTAATTCTGAGTAGGTCGCCACTTCTTTGCTCCGCAATATATTCGAAGGAGGGGATCGATGCGGATCCAATGCAGCTGACCCGTGGTCTATTTAGAGCGGGGCAGTGCCACAACAAGTGCTCCAGGGTACCTTTGGCATTGTCTAAATTGCCTGCAAATAAAGTCTGCAACAAAAATTTTATGAAAAATATCTTCCTATCGTTTAAAAAGGATTGTATTATATCCTATAGTCAGTAAGGACATTTGTTCATTGGCTAAATAAAGAAATAAAGAAATAAATAAATAAATAAATAAATAAATAAATAAATAAATAAATAAATAAATAAATAAATAAATAGTATTTATTTTATTTTTTAATTTATTTTACTTTATTTTTTATTTACTAAATACTGAAAATCCAAGAGTTTAGCGGTTGTGTGTAATCCTTGAAAGCATTACTTATAGTAGGTTCTCGCAATTGAATATTTACAACATTCTTTTCAGATTTAGAAAGATGAAAAAATCCTCAATCAGTTGGAACAATTTCGACTTTGCTTAGTGATTGTCTTTTTGGATTTTGGCGCGTTTCAAAGTTAAACTCAAAAGTTTTATTATTTCAAAGTGTTTCGATGTATAGCTGCAGCTTTGAGTTAAGATTCCCTATTCCATTCCCTATGACCATTGCAGTGTGTTTCATTTTACTTTGCATAACTGAACAAAGGCAAAAATTTACTTGAAAAAATTCGACAGAGTGCGCATGAGTAAATAAACTAAACTAACGTTTGAAATGAATGGGGAAGAAATCATAGACTCATGGATCAGCACACTCACGTACGTATTAACAAGTATAAAAAAATACAACAAGGCGAACACAGGAGCGTCTAAAATTTAGACGGGAAACGAGGTTTATAATAAATAAAACTATTTGACAAAAAAATAATAATTGCATTACTGAGATTTGTCTCCTTTCTTAGAGACGAGTCGTAGTTGTTGGCTCAACTGTACTTTTAAGCAGTCTTCAAATATCTAATAGAGCTTCGGTATGGCAGCAATTTTTCGAGATTCCTCGGTCTCGGGCCTATGACCAATCAGAGTTGAATGCCACACTGCGTTAGGACGCCATGAGCTTTGCTTACAAGTACGCACACGCACACACACACACACTCATACAAACACCAAAGCGAAATATTTTTGATGTTGTTGTATTTGTGTGCGTGTGTAACAAAAGCGCACCGGATTCCCTAAAATCCAATTTAAAAGTTTTCAATTTCAGTCGCCTGGAATTTTATTCCACCTTTCTTCCCACTTGCAGTTTTCTTTTATGTTGTGTGGCCGTTGTTGTTTTACTTTTTCCCTTCGCATTTGATTTTGCTATGTTTCGCTCAGTTTATTTTGTGTCTATGTGGCAATTTGTAAAAATAACAAGCAACCGAAAATGCTGCTTAGAATTTTTGCCTCTTATTTCAATTCAATTCGATTCGTTTAGAAGACAAATAAGTACACCCACACTCACACTCACACACGCACTCGTACACAGCGAATAGAATAAACGAAATAAGCCAAGTCGCAACGCACGAAAAGCAAAGCAAATCAAAAGAATTGCAGAAATGAAAATGAAAGTTGAGAATTTTTTCACACATCATTCGGGCGAAAACAAGGACCTTTGCTCCTTCCTCGTCCTGGCGTCGCGTACGCGTGCAGACAAACAAAGCGACCGACTGCCAGCAGAGAGCAACAAAACGGCGCAATTTAAAATTTCGTGAAAAAGGAAAGTTCACGCAAGAGCTGAGTGGGCGGCCGGGGCCGCATTAGACGATCGGACTGCACAGTGCACAGGGGGTGACCGGAGTGACCAGGGACGGGGGCAGTGGGCGTGAGCACACTTGACTAAACTGAATTATGCGCTGAATGTACATTTAGATGGACATTTATATGTCATTAGCTGGCGGCGCTGCCGATTGACAGTCCAGGGCGGTGGCGCATTTTTCAAGTGTGTGGGGACGACGTAAGCGGCTTCGGCTCGTAATGTAATTGACGTGTATGTATGTGTGTAGTGAGTGTAGCGTGTGTGTGTGTGTGTGTTTGCTTTATCTCTGCCCGAACACACCTTTGGTTGGCAGCTAATTTTGAACTTTTGTGACTTTTTGATAAGAAATTTCGCATTTCTCTAGAATTCTGGGCTTCGTTGTGTTGAGTCTCATTGGAGAAAGACAACAGAGGCGGTTGGAAAATAAAATAAAATAAAATACAAAATTCAGAACGTTGATTAGAAAAAGGCAAAGAGGCGGAATTAATTTGACTTTTGATTGACTTCAATTGGTTTTCAACGTGGGGTGTGGCATTGGTGAGGTGAGTGAGGGCGAGTGAATGTGAATGTGAAATGGTTTTTGGATGGAATAGAGTAGATTTAATTTAAAGAGCATCTGGTTAATTATACAAATGTATAGAAAAATGGTTTTGATTGAATGCATTCAAAAGTTTTTGTTTATTTTTCAAATTAAGACTTGACATGGCAGTATGGGGTCTCGATTAAACTTTTCTATTCTTCAAGAATCTGTGAATTTATTCGTAGTAGAAGTACGAAACTTTGAAATTAACTTCGTAAGATCTTCGGTACTTCGGTACTGTTCGTATGGACCAAAACTATGGAGTAGATTGAACCAGAATCTCTCAGAATACATTCTGGAGAAGTTGCAGTGATGCTTAGAAGAAAACAAAAATAATGTCGTTAGCAATTTCGAGTTTCGCCTTTTCCAGGTTCTAAAGGTTCATTTTAAAAGACTATAAATAAAACTATACCTCAAGAACTTGAACAAAAGTTCAATTCTAGAAGACTTGTTATTATTTATTATTATTATTTAAATTATTATTTTAAAAACTTGAACTTCTGTTGAGTTCAATTTTAGAAGAATTATTCCTGAGGCACTTGAATTTTAATTTAATTAAATTCTCGTAGAACTACACTTTAAGGATTTGAATCAATTCTAGCAGAATTATATCTCAAAAAGTTGAACTCTTGTTTAGTTCAATTCTAAAGAACTACAGTTCAAGGACTTGAACTCTTTTTCAGTTCAATTCGAGCAGAATTATATTTTAAAAAGTTGAAATTTTGTTCAGTTCAATTCTAAAGAACTAAAGCTCAAGGACTTGAACTCTTTTTCAGTTCAATTATAGCTCAAGAATTATAGCTCAAGAAGTTGAACTTTTGTTCAGTTCGATTCTAGCTGAATTATACTTCAAAGAGTTGAATTCCTGTTTAGTTCCATTTTAGCAGAATTATACCTGAAAGAGCTGAACTCTTTTTCTGTTCAATTCTAGCAGAATTATACCTCAAGGAGTTTAAATAATGTTCAGTTCAATTCTAACAGAATTATACCTCAAAAAGTTGCAGTCTTGTTCAGTTCAATTCTGGAAGAATTATACCCCAAAGAGTTGAACTCTTGTTTAGTTCATTTCTAGCTGAATTATACCTCAAAGAGTTGAACTCTTCTTTCGTTCAATTCTGGCAGAATTATACTTCAAAAAGTTTAACTCTTGTTCAGTTCAAGGACTTGAACTCTTTTTCAATTCAATTATAGCACAAGAATTATAGCTCAAAGAGTTGAACTCTGGTTCAGTTCAATTCTATCAGAATTATACCTCAAAAAGTTGAACTCTTTTTCAGTTAAATTCTAGCAGAATTATTCCTCAGAGTTGAATTTTTGTTCAGTTCAATTCTAGCAGAATTATACTTCACAAAGTTGAACACTTTTTCAGTTCAATTCTAGCAGAATTATCCCTTAAAAGTTGAACCCTTGTTCAGTTTAATTCCAGCAGGATTATACTTGAAAAAGTTGAACTCTTGTTCAGTTCAATGTTAGAAGAACTACACTTCAAGGACTTCAACTCTTGTTAAACTCTTTTTCTGTTCAATTCTAGCAAAATTATACCTCGAAAAAGTGTAAGTTTAAAGTTTACCTAAAAAAGTTTTAGTTTCTTTTTCATATTAATTCTAGAAGAATTGTACCTCTAAGAGTTGAACTCTTTTTTAGTTCAATTCCAGTAGAATTACACCTCAAAGACTTAAAGTTTTGCTCAGTTCAATTGTGTAAAAATTTGAAAGTTTATTTAGCTGTAGGATTCATTAGAACACATTAATTGTTGTCTATCAGAAAGTTCCAAAGTTTGATTGAATTTTCTTTTTTCTTTTTCTTCTTGTATAATTTTTTCATGACAGCATTCTTGAAACTTGTCTGTTTCACACTTCACTTTGCTTGGCAAAGTACGAGTATTTCAAAAGATTTAGTTGCAAGCAGTGGGAACATGTGACGTCCTGGGTCTCAAAGAATGATGACACCGTATTTTATTTGGGAGTTCCCTTTCTTGCGAGCGTCATTAGTCCAAGTGTCACAAGATAGAAGTAGCTGCTCAAAAACGTAGCTGGCTGAGGACATTCAAGTCGATTATAGTAGAAGCGAGCTTTTAACACAACTAATTCAACCATAAAAACTATAAACAGTCTTCGTAACTAAGTCTTTTAAATTAACTAAAATTAACTATGATTTAATTCAAATAGATTTTCGACCTTCTGAGTAGCACAGAACAGTCCCCCAAAAGCTCACAAGGTCAATTTTATCATCCAATCTCCAAGTCTACATGATTTTCGCAGGTTATTTCCAAAAAGTTCTTTTATCTTGCGGTGTGAGTATTTCATATCTCATACTTGGCTCTCTTCAAGTCTCTTTCGAGCAGTCCCTTTCGGTCTGTCGCTTCAAGTGCTCCCAAGTTCTGATGCTCAATTGAACAATTAAATTTGGAAGACCGTTTAAAAGCGCATCAATCATAAACAAAAGTACAAAGCAAACTCAAATATGACACTAACATTGTTAGGCAAATTACACGCCACTTGACAGTTGAATGCCAGTATTTCGATTCAATGTTTCAAAAACGCGAGATGCTCTCGTTTCAACGGAGAGCAAAAATCAGCAAACAAATGCGGCCCGCGCTGGCTGTCAGTGCCGTGCGCGTTGTTGAGTAATCAAGTGAGTAAATCAAATTTTGACAGTTTTTGAATTAACCACCGCTAGGAATGTTCGCATACAATGCGCCCAATGGGGGCGACATGTATGTCGTCGGTGGTGCTTTCGCTGCCTTTTTTAAAAGAATGAAAAATGATGCTATTCGGTCGGCAATATGGGCGGCCGGCTGAGCGCTCAGAAACCGCTGCATCATTCATCATGACACCCCCATGCGCCGGCATGAAATTGCCAACATGAGGCTGCGGCTCGAGGCTGCGTGGCAGCGGACCTGGAGTGCTGTGCGAGTTGAGCAGCTCGACTTTGAATTTATTATGCAAGCGCATGACTGTCGAGGACACGCTCGGAGCGCCTCAAGGGGCTGTGCGCATTGTTCTATGTCGATGTGTGCGTGTGTGTGTGGGTGTGGGGTGTCGAGAAAATGCTAATCTCGGCGTTGATTTTGTGCGAACATGAAGTTGGACATGGCTCAAAGTTTAAGTGCGCCCAGCCAGCGCTCAATGCTAATGAAAATACGAGCGGCGACTGGCCTTGGCTACTCACTTAAGAACGCCAGCAAGAAATTCATCAAGTAGGCGGCACTGTTTGGCCACTCCAGCCCCGGCCGCCATGTTGCGACTCAGCTGCCGCACAATTGCCGCAGTCAAGTGCGCAGCGCCAGGCGACTCAAGTGGCCAGCGGTCCGTCTGCATCCTTCGGGGAGGACATGTTGCCGCTGGCCCAACGGAATGATTGATTAACTTTATGTAAATTTTTGTCAGCAGAAATTTTTCTTTTCGTTGCTGGCATTGCTGGCAAGTGTGGCCAACGATTTGGGTTGTTTGCATGTGCGAGCTGTTTTGATCTGAAGTAAGTAAAGTTCCAAGTATGTACATGAGATGAGCCAAGTGCGATTTCTGCCACACAAATGAGATGCTCATGCAACATTTACGAAGTTTATTTACTGAACATCTAATATAAATATGTTATTTAAATTGTTTCTTTCAAAGTTGGTACAAGTTTCATTGCGCTCTGGGGTGCAATTGGGCTTCGAAATCGCTTGGGTTCAAGTATGTAAATTATTTTGTTTAGTACGCCTGAACGCAATTTTATTGGTTTCCATTGGAAGATTGAAAATCTAATTTCAAACTGCCTGCAGGTCTATGGCGGCTTCAGCTGCCTAATGTTGCATATTAAATTGTTGAATTATTTGGAACAACTTTTTGGGGGAATGAAAGTGTTGCGGCCGCAATTTTATTCCAAATTTGATTGAATTTAGTGTTATGACTGTTAAAGCAATGAATGTGAAGTAGTCATTTTCAGAGAGTTAAAGTCATATTTAGAACTGGTTAACCCGACTAGTTCCGCCAATGACAATTAGCGACATTTCTACACCACAAAGACTTGGTTAACCTTAAAAAGGAGTAAAAGATTGGGTTAAATGAAGACAGTGGAGTGGGGAAGTTCAAACCTCTCTCCAAATACAAAAAATGCAGGTTCAAAATATGGTTTCAAATGGAATCGAGCTCAAAAGTTGTAGGGAAAACCCCCATCTCCCTCCTACAATTAAATCCTGTGTGCGCCACTGGTTGGAGATAAACTCATTTCTTAGTACTCATGGGTTAGTTTTCGACAAGTTAGCATTGGAGACATTCCCCAGCCTGGAGATATACCAAAGCATTGGTTGAGGGAGAATGTAAAGGTTAGTAGATGCTGAGAAAGACTTGGTCGAAGTCTGACTTTAATCTTACAAAAGCAGGGACCGAACAGTTATTTATAGTGTCCGACCGAAACCACTTTTTTGGGCCGAAACCGAAACCGAATATTCGGTTTTTTTTTAATATTCGGCCGAAACCGAAACTTTCTAGTTGAAATAAAAATCACCATATCAAGCACTTTTTTCAACAAACGAATTTTACATTAAGTAAATAAAGAACAAACAAACAAACATAGCATAAATAAATAAATACTTATTAAAAAACAACAATTTATTCATTTTTTAAAAACGTAAACATGAAAAAATCACCCTTTCGTACCTTACTCGCTAATATTCAAAATTAAATAATTTAATATTATATGCTAAAAAAAGAAGTTTATTTACATTGGTGGCATCTAAATTATTCCTCCTTTCATTATATATCTGCTACACAATAAAATGTAAAAAATATTCTAGAAAGTTTCGGTTTCGGCTATTCGGCCATTTTTTGGCCGAAACTGAAACCGAAACCGAAACCACTTATTTGGGCCGAAACCGAAACCGAATATTCGGTCGGACACTAGTTATTTATGAAAACTATATTTTAAAAAATTACTCTGAAGGAAATGTCATACAAGTAAATGAAATATACTAATACATTTCTTTTCGCACCGAGAATCAAACTTGGCAATACACTTTTTTTTGTAATTTTTATGGAAAAATTAAAAAATAAGAACTGTTTGATTGATATTTTAAAAATCTTATAATAACAATTATTTTTAATTTTTTTATATTAGTCTACAAATAACAGTTTTTTCGATTTTTATTTTAGTTGTCCTATGATAACAATTATTGGTGACTTTTTTTGTAAAAGTCATTACTAAAAATCAGTCAGTGACTCTTATTTTTTCAAGTCGTCAATAAAAATCAGTCAGTGACTTTTATTTTTTAAGTCATCAATAAAAATTATTCAATGACTTTTATTTTTTAAGTCAACAATAAAAATCATTCAATGACTTTTATTTATAAAAGTCATCAATAAAAATCAGTAAGTTACTTTTATTTATAAAAGTCACCAATAAAAATCATTCAGTGACTTTTATTTATAAAAGTCATCAATAAAAATTATTCAATGACTTTTATTTTTTAAGTCATCAATAAAAATCATTCAGTGAATCTTATTTTTGAGTCGTTAATAAAAATCATTCAGTGACTTTATTTATATAAGTCATGAATAAATATCAGTCAGTGACTTACATTTTTAAGTCATCAATAAAAATCATTCAGTCACTTTTATTTTTTAAGTCATCAATAAAAATCAGTAAGTGACTTTTATTTATAAAAGTCATCAACAAAATTATTCAATGACTTCTATTTTTTAAGTCATCAATAAAAATCATTCAGTGAATCTTATTTTTGAGTCGTTAATAAAAATCATTCAGTGACTTTTATTTATAAAAGTCATCAATAAAAATTATTCAATGACTTTTATTTTTTAAGTCATCAATAAAAATCATTCAGTGAATCTTATTTTTGAGTCGTTAATAAAAATCATTCAGTGACTTTATTTATATAAGTCATGAATAAATATCAGTCAGTGACTTACATTTTTAAGTCATCAATAAAAATCATTCAATGACTTTTATTTTTTAAAGTCATCAATAAAAATCAGTAAGTGACTTTTATTTATAAAAGTCATCAACAAAATTATTCAATGACTTCTATTTTTTAAGTCATCAATAAAAATCATTCAGTGACTTTTATTTATAAAAGTCATCAATGACTTTCAATGACTTTTATTTTTTAAGTCATCAATAAAAATCATTCAGTGACTCTAATTTATAAAAGTCATGAATAAAAATCATTCAATGCCTTTTTTATCACCAATAATTGTTATCATAGGACAACTAAAATAAAAATCGAAAAAACTGTTATTTGTAGACTAATAAGAAAAAAAGAAAAAATAATTGTTATTATAGATTTTTAAAATATAAATAAAAAAATTACTTTTATTTGTTGAGTCATTAAATAAAAGTAAAAAATAACTCTTAAACATTGATTTTTATAATAAAACCTATAACTGTTACGGTCTCTGTACAAAAGCTAGAAAAAATCGAAAAATTGAACAAGAAGGTTACTTTACAACCGAGCGACACGGAAAGGAAAATAATTTAAAATAATAATTCTTCCTTTTTCCAACTTCTTGCTTTTTAAATTTTTAGGTCAATTTCAAGTGTCCCGATTTTATAAAAAGCTCACTCCAAAGTTAAATACCGACCTGTTAAAAATTCACCAAAAATCGTTGATGCTTTGCCAACGTAAAATGGCAACGCTGCGCGAATATCCTTGAATCACCACTCACGCACCAGTGGCCATAATTCAGAAATAATTCAAAACCACTCATAAATTTCAAATGTCCACTTTAGGGACGAAAATATATACGAAAGTATGCATGGCATTGCACGCGTGTGTGAGCGTACACACATGTTTAAAATCACACACACACACACACACACACACACACACACATACACATACACCAAACATATCCGGCCACTGTAGCCGTAGCCAAGGTGTAAGCAGAAAAGTGCGCAAATTCTCAAAGGAATAAATTTACAAGTTTCACACAAAACACAAAAAATGAAAATAAACAAAAAAATAATAAAAAAAACTAAAAATAAGAAAATATACAAAAAACATGCAAGCAACACGAGGGAGAAGTTCTACATTTCGGTTGTCAGCCAAATCGGACTGCGGGGAGGTCAAAGATATTACCGTCACCAACATGGGGTGTTTGAGTGCAAATCCTTCATGAAAGATTACCGCAAACGCAAGCGGACATTTGTGCGCCGGACAGCCAGCCACATCCACACCCACACGCACAACAACATGCACGAAGTTTTGTTGGTTGCGTTGTAAGGAAGCAAACAAAAAATTCGGCAACTATGTAAAGAATGTCGAGCACCGGATGACTGCAACGCTGCTGAGACAACTTGGACACGTTATTATGCTGAAATAATTTTATAATTTATTTATTTTTATTCCTTTTGCGACATTTTCGCATATCCGCGTTGCCATTTTGACAATTTTGCCACCCTTGTGGGATTCTGATGCTCAATAAAATTTATTTTTTTTATCATTATAAAATTATTATGAGGAAGTTGTTCATGTTTTCAGTGATAGCCCGAGGCATTGTCAGCGGAAAACCCGCTGAATGCTGAATATGCGGTAATTGAGTCGGCATTATATGTGTGAGACCTTGAATGGACCACAACTTTCTGGTCGCTGCTCAGTTTTTATGAAAATGAATTCATAATTTTTTTTATAATGTGCTGCGAAGTATGTAGGTGTGGCTTATTAGACATTTGGACACAATGTTGTTACAAAATTTGGAAGATTATGAAAAAAATGGAAAGATTGTATCGGAAGGATGGTAGCGCACATACAAGGCAAAGTCTCTAATGGCGTTCAACTCAGAACAATCCTTGTCTCTGTCCAATTCAAGTTGATGTAAAGCCTCCCTTCTTGGATACCTATTCGGCACCCACTGAATAGAGGTCCATTCGATATACTATGCAGAGCTCAAGAATGGGTTTGCATTCTCTTCGCATAGATTGAAGATTTGACCCAAAAGGCAAACCCCAAAGGCAAAAATCGCACTGCGTTAAATCGATTCCGATACTGATGACCTGTTGGTTTTAGAATTTCATTCGTTGATTTGATCTGGATGTTGTTGCTCTAATAAATCGATTGTTTTCACAATGATAATGCGGTCTCTCCTTTGTGCAGTGCCACAAAATTTAACTTTTGTTGGGATACTCTATACCTTCGAAATTAGTTTATATACCATTTCAAGTAGAGGCAGGCTGGACTCCTTCCAAGTTATTAAGAAATTATTGTCAGTGTGGGAGGTGAACCGAAATATCACTTTTTCCACTAGGGGCTACTATGATCTCGATAGACAGTTGAGTAGCAGAGACTTCTCTCGACCAATAAGGTTTCCACTATGTACATATATGGCGCGCCTATTGACTGACTGTCATATAAGAGAGAGCCCGGAGCATGGATTGTAGTTTGTTGAAGAGAAAGATACTTCAAGCAATTTTTGACTGTCGAATTTTAAATATGAACGGGCTATAAGTAAAATACATGACGAGCACAGCGAACCCACATTCAGCGATTTTTTTTGGCTGGGACAATGGCGATTAACCCATTAAAGCCGGGTACCAGTTCCGCCCATACGATTTTGATAAAATTTCATACACGACCTGGAATTGACCCAAAATGATCAGAAACAAAGAAACAAACAAATTTCAGCTTTCTATCTCTGCACGTTGCTGAGATATTCATTGGGTATTTTTTACCCATCAGGCAGCAATGGTAGCTTTTTTCCATACTTTTTAAAGTGATCAGCTAAGCACGTGAACAAAAGATGTATTGTTTACAGGTGAGTTAGGAGGCAGATGTTTGTGAGGTTCTAGGGCCACTACGTTTCGCCACATTTTACACCTCCGGAAAATTGACAATTTTTGCAGTCTGGTAACTCTAGCTAGATGGCGGAATTTTAGGGTGACCTCCACTAGACTAAGGTAGTTCCATCTTTACCCCAACCATCCCTATCAATGATTTTGAGATATCTCTACTACGAACTTTACTGTGATTTTTTTAAAAAGTCAGTTTTCATGGGTAAAATTTTACCCATTAGGCAGCAATGGGTTAAGTACGAAACTATGGCGAAATTTGTGTTCTATGCGATAGTTCGAGGTCAACGGTGATGAATGAGAATATATCTCTGTTAGAGAGATCAAACTGAGGGATCCGTATCAACAATTGGAATGACTAACTGGAGAAGATGCGTGCAAAGTAGAGATGTCTAAAGTGAGGTTTAAAGGCAAACCATTACCCGGTAAAGGGTTGTTATGGCCAGTTATTTAAGTAGGAACAAGTATCTTTGGCCGATAGGTCCCCAAGACTTTGCTCGTTAATTCATAAATCCAAAAGTTGGCCAACTACTGGAGTTTAACCTTCAAGGGTTACTTTTCTTAAAAGTAGATAACTTATTTGTAGCTTGAAATTATTTAATAGTAAGCAAAGCAATCAAATCACAGAGATTAGTGGAGAACGACGCCTCGGAAGGGGTCAAGAGTTGAAGCAGTTCAGGTGATAAGGCGGGGTCTGATGGGATCAACACCAACGTATCGAAGGATGCTGATATATAGATTGTAAGTTAGACTACCCAGAAGGCGAAGTCTCGAAAGCTATGCTACACCTTAGATGTGATTAGGAGAAGCATGGTAAATGACCTTCTATATGGTTTAGCTATGAAAGGGTCAGAATAAGACCTTTTTTAGATCAGAGCCAAGAATTTAACTAAGAATTTGTGGGTTGAGGGTCTGATTGGTAGTTGAGTAACCATGATGCACTGTGATAAGTAGAATTCGAAGACCAACTGAAGTCAGTCTATGGGTTGAGGGTCTCGTTGGTAGATGGGTAAGTGGAATGGGAAGCCCAACTGAAGTCAGTCTATGGGTTGAGGGTCTCGTCGATCACTCAACGAGACCTCAGTACACCGTGATAGGTCGAATGGGATGACCAACTATAGCCATTCTATGGGTTCAAGTTCTGCTTGAGCGTCTGGTTGAAAGATGGGTAACCTCACTACACAGTGATACGTGGAATGTGATAACCAACTGTAGTCAGTCTAGGGCAGCATTCAAGCTGCCAATGGATAGCGAAGCCCAAAAGAGTTCTTAGTATTGATTGAAGAGCATTGTGGGAAAGCTATGAAATTAACTAGAACTAGAATTATGAATCGTGACATAGTGATTAAGAGAGACCGATGATTATCACAGATCCCTGAATGACGAGTCGTTACAAACTTTATGGAGATGAAAAGGGACGCACAATGTGGTCTGTTTCTGCAAATCTTTGAACGGGGGTGAATTTTAGTCGATGATAAGAATGAAGCAAGCTGGTAGATATGGGCCTATCAGTTTCTATGAAGGTAGGTGACTCTTAAATCAGAGCAAATTAAGTCCTTCTTAAAACAATCTGCATAAGTAACTAATGAAATGTATTAGGCTCCTGGAGTCTAACTCGAAATATTGGCGACTTTTGCAGTTAGTTACTTAGTAGAAGTGATATATTCAAAGCTAAGAAGATCTGGAAACTAGACTTTAAGTAGTCGGAATAATGAATAATAAATAAAAAAAAATAATAATTATAATAAATAAAATAATAATAAATAAATAAATAATAATTTAAATAAATAAATAAATTTGAGTAGAAAAATTAAATGAAATCAAAGTTTGACAACAACAATTGAAACATCAAATATGACAATCAAAAATAATTTCTATCAGAACTAATTCGTCCAGTGAAAAAATCTTTCAGAGCTTCAATTGTTATGACCAGCCAATTAATTGAGTCATTGTTATGAATTTATTTAAATTTTTCTCTATAGAAAAGCAAACCATTTCGCTTTCGTTGTCATAAATTATTCAAAGCCAATGCGCGCGTAACTTGAATAACCATTTACGACTTTTTTATATCTTGGCAGAAAGTCAACATAATCATTGCTGCAATTCCATCAATTTCAAGTTGTTGGCCCTTGCAACACCGCACACTTTCACATTTACACACACGCACACACATACACACATACATAGGTACATATCAATCCATGCAGCAGTGCGATTTGGAAGCAAATGCGTTCTGTCAGTCGCAGCAAAAGCCTCCAGCGAGAAATGACAAAATCGAGTGGATTTTTTATTTTGATTTGGTTGCTATTTTGTTTATTTGTCCATTTTTTCGCATATTGCTTGCTGTTGCCTATATTTATTGCTGCTGCTGTTGTTGTTGTTGGTATTTCTTATACTCGCCATTTCAGGGGCTTTATTGATGCTCGCATATATTTTATTACGGCGCGCTGCTCTTTTCAATATATTACACTAGAACAGAAGAAGAGGAAGAACAAGAGTAAGAGGACGCGACGCAGTAGCGAACCTTCGTCCTTTTTACATACGAAATGCGCAAGTGGAAATGTATATCGTGACTGCCGCTCGAAAGGATGCCGCCGCCATGCGTTGCCCGCGTTTCCATACTAAAAAACGCATAAATAAAGGGAGTCCACTTCCAATCACATAAACATGGCGCACACACACACACACACACTGACGAGGCACTCGCAGGGAAATAAAATGCTCTCGTGCCGGCTCAATTGGCAGCGCACCAGTCAATGTCCTTGTGCGCGCAGTTTGTCTTGACTGCAGGCCGCAGGCAGCGGGGGGGCTGAGTGTGTTGCCGACCGAGACACGGCCGTTTTTTATGTTTTTATTTTTATGCATAAAAATGGTTAGCATAAAGTCGTAAAAAGCGAATTTGCCATTTTGTGCTCAAAGCCGTTGTGTGTGTGTGTTGGTGTGTGTGTGCCGGTTGCTGTTGGCAAACGATCATTGCTGAGATGGAAGATTTAGATTCACGATAAGGTTCAGACGCGCTTATTTGCGTTATTATGAATTTATGACACTTGCGTTCTCAAGTGTATGCTTGTATTTGAAGAGAGAGAGTGAGAGAGGGGGGGAGAGAGGGGAAGGTTTTTGTAATAGAATTGCGTACAATGTAAAAAAAAGCCATAATTGTGAAATTGTAAATGAAAGAAAAGTAAAAAAATAAGATTTGTTATTTTTTTATTGTGTTAAGCTTAAAAAAAATTATTATTAAATTATTTTAAAAATAAAATAATTTAACCCTTTCGCTACAGGTTTTTACTGGAGAAAGTTAAAATTTTAAATTTTACGTCTTAGGCTTCTATTTTGTTATATTAGCAACATTCCATAAGACATTTTTTTATTTTTATACTCGGGGGGGTTTCAAATGTAATTCTTTAATATTCATAAATGTTTATATAGTTTTAAATTCGACCCTAATATTTCGGGGGGGTTTAACCCTCAAAATCCCCCTGAATCCGCCACTGAACAGCACAAATTTTAAATGTCTTTCTACACCAGACCCAGATCACGCCTATCGTTCAATAAGTTTTTAGTTAGCCCTTTCGCTACAGGTTTTTACTGGGGAAAGTTACAATTTTAAATTTTACGTTTTAGGCTTCTATGTGGTTATATTAGCAACATTCCAAAAGAAATTTTTTGATTTTTATACTCGGACCCTGTATTTTAGAGTGTTTTTCTATGAGAGCAACCACATCGTTGTGGCTGTAATAATTACTTAAACATACAACTTTTTACGCATAACGAAAATTTGAATATTTCTTCATTTACTTCAGCCAAAATTAAAAAAAAGATATCTAAATTGAAAGAAAACGTCAAATTAAAAACTTCTCTAATTTTTTCTGCTTCTTCTTCCTTTACTATGTCAAGATGTACCATTAAAAAACGTGTATACTTCTCTTCTTTAAACTTAAATATTCAGTTTATTAATTTCGTAATTTTCCTAAAACTTCAAACTGTTCTAAAGACCAACAACAAATTTATTCTTGCAACCATAGAGGATGCAGACGTCCATAAAGTAGCATGTTGCCATATGGCAACAAAATAGCGAAAGGGTTAATAATAATTTTGTTAAGTTTTTTTTAACCCTTGGTAGAAATGTTCCCAGGCTATGAAAAATGAGGCTGGAAAATTATGTTGCATACTTAAAAATTCTGAAAGCATTGCTTTATCCAGAAAAAGGCGAATTTTTAACTTTGACCGCTGAAATTTCGGTGAGGTATAATTGTTTGGCTATAGAATGTTCACAGAATTTGTCAATCTAAACGTTAGCTGCAAATTTGCTGAAGACAGCAATAAAAAATGTTGAATATCTTACGACTTATAAAGGAAAAACTGATTTCGTAAACACACTAACACATACAAACTTTAGACGGCTGTAACTTTTATATGGCAACTAACTTTGCAAAACTCAGCTAAGCTTTTGTTACTCTATACCAGTACTACCGACCAGTGGTGGCCGGGTCCAGGTCAGATTCCATGACCTCAAAATTATAGCACAATGTAATTCGATTAAATATTTTACGTGGGTCAAAAGGTCTGAATAATTTTTTTGAGGAGCATAAAAAACTTGGTGGGACGTATTATCCTAGTAGTTCCGAAAGGGTTGCAGGCACTTTTGGCACCTTGTTCCCTTGTTACACCAAAAGATGATAGAGATGATCCTCAATTTGGTTCTTACACTGGAGACACGGTCTCCCTCTTCACCGCCGACCTCAAACTACCGCATCGAACATCTTTTCCCCTGGAGCTTCATCGTCCATGCGGGAGACATGGCCCAGCCAGCATAGCTGCCGTATGTTGATTCATACAGCTCCTTGTTCGTTGGTATTTCATATAAAAAAATTAAAAATAAAAGAAATACAAAAATCCAAAATATTTGGCCTCTTCCACCTAAGAAGATCTTTGGGACTTTTAATAATTTTTCAAATACAATTGTCATCTCTTAACACTAGAAAGACCATTGCGGTAATTTTGACGATTTTTCATTTTTAAATATCTGTAATTTCTTTAGTATTTCTATAAAGTTTTTAATTTTAATGACTTTTATTTTTTATCCGTTTCTGCAATTAGTTCTACAATTGGGGTTCCAAAATTACATATAGCCAAATCCGATGTGTACTTTTCGAGATATCAGCGAATATAATATATGGAAAACTTGCGGTCTTTCTAGTGTTAATCACATTGAGAATCACCGCCACATATCTAATTTCTCATCCTAAAAGCATGCTTCTTTTTTAGTGCCAACTTGCAGCAAGCATTCAAGAGTTTCCATTATTGCTAGCAAAATTTTTTTCGGTGTAATTGACACCCCCAGCAGGCGGCGCATTGCAGCATGAACAAAAATGCTGATATGTATTTTTTATCTGCATTGGAATTTGCGCCACCAGAGCGTTTTTTCCTAAGCAAATTGACCGACCGACCGGCCGGTCGGCCAGCAACGAGCGAACGGCCAGTACCGACATGACAGACTCGAATCAGCTTTATTGCCAGCGTCATTATTTTTATTATTATTGCCACTCGCTGCGCGCAAATGCGAAACCCTCTAAGGCACAGAAAAGCTACAACAACAACAACAACAAAAACAAAGCAAGCAAAACAAGTAAGCAGTCTCAGCGCGCGAGCCTTTCAACCCATCCACACACAAAAACAATAATAATAACAACAACAACAATAAAATAGAAAAAGAGTAAAGCAGCACAAAGCGCGATAATAAAATAAATTGAATTGAAATGCTAATATTATGGAAATTGAAAGCGTTTGCAGCGTTGGCTGCGGTTATTAGCAATTTCCCATTGCCGCTTTGCCGTCCAGTTCGAGAAAAAGTCAAATCTTGTTTTGCTGTTTTTTAAGCATTACGCGCCCTACTTTCATTTGTGCCTCACGCACCGTGCCGTGCGGCCATTTTGTATTGTGCCGTGCGGCGATTTATTGGTGCGAGTGTTCGCTTCGCATCAGCAAAATTGCAAATAAGCCAACATGCGCGCCGGCCCGCCATTTCGACTGGAAGGCTGCTCGGCTGCTGTCTCGGTAATTTTGGGCGATTTTTTAAGCAACGCACTCAACGCACAGGACATGCATACACGGGCCATAAAAACCAATGTCAACAAAGTGTATGTGCGGTCCTTTGGTACGTGTAGCTGTATGTGTGCATGTATGTGTGTGTGTGTGGCTATATGACTAAAATAAAATGGCGGCTATAAATTTCATTTTATTACCACGCATAATGTTGTTTGTGTAAATTTACATTTACATAGCAAAATACATGGCCGCATGTGCTGCTCCATTTTCCGCCCACTTTGACCCGCGCCCCGCCAAATGTACATTAACATTGGCTTGCGTTGAGTTTATTGTTGCAATTTGCTTATTTTTCATTCCATTAGGAGATGTTGTGTGGTGTGGGCGGGGTACAAAAGGTGGTCAAGGCAAATTTTTGCCAAATAAACAGTTTTGTTGTTGTTTTCTGCTGCAAACAAATGACGCCATAATAGATGTTAAAATAATCTGTAAAGCAATTACATTAGTCATAAAAAAAATGGAATTGTTGTATAAAAAAATTGGGCGCAATACTTTTTTTATTATAAATGGGAATTTTTTTTGTGGTTTTATAGAGTTTAGTAAAAAGGAAATCAATTAGGGGAATTCTTTGTAAGGTGCCACCCCTGCTCGATTTTGACGTTCCAGCAATCCAAGCAAAAAAATTCCTACCGTCATTTAAGGTATATATGACAACAGGGGCGTAGCCAGAACTTGGTCATGGGGGGGGTTTTAAAAAATTTTTTTGCCAGTTTAGTATTACATGTTCTTTAAAGTCAAGTGCACTTTCCAAATAGGGCATTTGGTTGTGGCTTATGTGACTTAATGCATTAAAAACTTTTCCCTGATTTTTAGTAAAAATTTCATGAAATTCGGTGGACTGAAAGCGATGTTTGTGTCATCGTACAAAAATGTGCATCGAACAAAGATCCAATATTAACTATTGTTTTAAAAATGTTTAAACTTTAACCGAAACATTTAAATTGGTGGACCAAGTTTATGGTGATTTTTTTTATACCGTGGTGGAGTTCATAAGTGGTAAAAGCGATTTAAAAACGATTGTCAGAACATAAATGATGACCAACGTGTTAGCCAACTGAATCCGCGATCACCGTAGACTGGGCGGTAATTCATAAAAGATAAGCCAAAATCTTCATTGAAATTCTTGAAATTGGATTTAACCTTCGCCTTACTTATACCCACCCGGGTGATCTTTTTAATATTCATGTTTAATATCTCCACAAATTTTAAGGTAATTTTTAATAACAAGAAAACATAGTTTTTTTGAAATTTTGTTCATGTTTAAACTTGAATTTTGTCATTTTTTTTACAAATGTACCTGGGTAATCCCAGGCGCTTTCGCTACCATTTTGATTAAAACTCACGATAAATTTTTTTTGCGTACCTCATTATGTGTTCAATAAACCCTCTGGAAAGAAATCTTCTAATATTTTCCATGGTCTCAAAATAAATCATTAAAGTTAGGCCTTTTTTCGAAATACGAACTATCGCCAGAGGAAGATACTAAACACTGAAGTATGAAAATCATTTATAAATTATTATATATTTATTGTGAGTTTTACTCAAAATAGCGGCGGACGTGCCTGGGATCATCTTTAGTAAGGCGAAGGTTAAGCATCTCAATAGCATACATTTATTGCATTTTATCTGAACATTTGGCTATCGAAGGATGCCATCCCATCTATTGACACTTGTTTTGACTGTTTTTTTGTTTTCACATGATGTGGCACCGTGCGAATTTCACTTTTTCAAAGAATGCATTTGCCGATAAAAAAAAGCGTTTTGAGAACGTAGAAACCATCCAAAGGCTTGTACCGACATCCTGAAGAACATTCCGGTCGACGAACTAAACTACTCTTTAGACATGTTTTTAGAACATGCAAATCGCTGCATTAAGCCTAAACGTGACTATTAAAAAAACAAATTAGTTTCGGTACAAAAAGGGTTTTGTTAATATTCTTTTAAATATTTAAAGATGAAAAGACCTTTTGCTAATGTGGGAACGTACATACGATGCATAGTGATTGAAAATGTTGACAAATTATAGGCTATGGGGGGTTCTGACACCCTAAACCCCTCCCTTGGCTACGCCCCTGTATGACAACATCAATTTAATGTAGTTTTTGAGGGATCAGACGCAATAATTGGTAATAAAATTGGTCTGGGTAAATTAAAGTGTCAAATGGCTAAGAAAAAACAAAAAAATAAAAACTAACGGGTTTTTTGCGGTGAAAAAGAAATCAAATACGCGCAAAAAACTACAGTTTTGTTTATTAATTTCCATATAAATATTCGTTTTATTCGTTACCATTCAATTTGCATTTTTCTTTCAGTCATTTTCTATTCAATTCAAATTAAACTCAATAATCTTTCGTAAATTTTCTAAATCATGCATTTTTACTTGACATTTCTAAGTTTTTAGCAATTTTTTTAGGGGGTGGCACTTTACATTAAACAATTTTAGGGTGTCGATTTTTAACACTTTGGGAAATTGGCTGTAAAATTCGTATTTACGAAAAATTCAAATGAGGTGTTTCCTTGGATCATAGCTTTTTAAACCTTCTTTCCAACGGTATATTAACATTAGCGATAGGTTAATTTTCTAACGAGTTATACGCAAAAAAGCTATGGGGTAGCACCTTACAAAGAAGTCCAATATAATTAAATTGAAAAAAAACTCAGACCTGCTGGACTATTACTTTGTTCGGCAAAAACGATCTGAATGACGTCTTATTTTAGAATTAAACGGTTGCAAACAAAAAGTTTAAAATTGTAGTTTATTAAATCATGAAATTAAAGACTTCATTAAGTACAGTTTGAATGATTCAATGTAGGTCAAAAATGCACTGCTTTGCTCAATAATTTGTTGCCATATTGAAGTAAACTCCTTTATGTCTCCTTCATAGAAACCATCGTTCATATGAGCAAAAAACTGAGACAGTCGTTTCTTACAAGCTTCTCTTGAGGAAAAATTTTTAACTGGAACAGGTGGAAATCACTTGGCGACCGGTCCGGAATAAATATAAGGTGTATGCATAAGAACCTCCTAACTGAACTTTGAAGCTTCTGGCAAGTCAATATTGATGTGTGTGACCCAGTGGCGGATTCAGGGCGTGGTTTTTGGGGTTGAAACCCCCCGAAATATTTGGGTCGACTTCAAAACTACAGACAAATTAAATTTTGAATGAAATTGAAATTTTTGAATGGTTTTTTTAAAATATTAAAGAATTACTTGTTTAAACCCCCCAAAAAATTTTTCTGAATCCGCCCTGGTGTGACCTGACGTTGTTTTCATTGAACGGAATTCCTATCTATTTGACCATTCATTTCTGAATTAAGAGTTTGGCCTTATTTGACGGTTCCAAGACCAATAGAGTTTCTGGAGCTGGTTGGCACCTTAAGGGGGTAGTCAGGTAGAATCGACCATATTTTTAAATAATTTTTTTCATACAAATTTGTATTCCACATTAACAATTTTTTATATATTATTGTACATAATTTGAGTACTGAACATTTTTTTTTATAAATTTTCGTTTATATCTGGGGGAGATATGGGCGACCGGAAGACGCCATTTTGAAATCTGGCTCACACGATTTCTCCATTTTGGATGATCTGAAACATACCAAACCAATTTCATTTTGAAGAACAAATGAATGGCTCTCGTTTGAACTACAACGGTAAAAATATTAATAAATAAACATTTAGTGCAATTGTAAAGTTTTTTCCTCTTTTTTTGTTTGTTTTTTGTTAATAATTGTGCCATAACTTTGTTACATAGAAATGGACAATAATGATCGTAGTTCATGCGATAGCCAAACCTTTTCTGAAAATATAAAAAAAAAAAGTTTAGGCAAATCGGTGCAGTAGATCGGCCGTAATCGTGTCAGCCAGCTCAAAACAACAGCATCTACTTCACGCGCCAGGTGTGCGATTCGAGCGCGCGAGCCCTTACAGCTAATCTCATTTTCAATCGCTTTCGGATACTATCCGAGGTAAAGGAAGGTTTCTACATGATTCCTAAGGGTTTAAATAAACCAAAACTGCAAAAAAAAAAATTTTAGATTTTTTGAAAAAAATCTACCTGACTACCCCCTTAATGAGATTATCAACTGTTGCTATTTTTTAGGAGGGCTGGCAACCGTCTTCCAGTCGGAGGTCTTCGCCATTTTGAAGGTATACGGAATGAATAATCGAGAAGAAATGGCGCGGGAAACATATAGGAGTCTGTAGTAACAGTCAGGCTCCACTTCAGGCCCTGGATAATGCAAGAGTGACCTTGACGATTTTCAAAGAATGTAAAATGAAGCTTAGGTCGGTTGCGCGACATAGTAAGCTACAACTTATATAGGTTCCTTGACACTGTGGTGTTCAAGGTTACGAGACTGCCGATAGATTGGCTAACTGTGGATCAGGGGGCACGCCCTTGGGCCCAGAAACAATAACACTACTCGACAAAAAAAGGCTTAATCGCGTGCACCTAAAAAAAAAAGTATTTTCTAGACTAATTTTGGGCCACTGAATACGAAACTGAAAATCAAAAAATTTTTTTTAAGAAGCGTTTTCAAAAATCTTCGAAAAATCAGTCTTTCCCCTGTTGTTGCAGTTATGAGCACATATCTCGTAAACGAATCCTCCGACTAACACATGATGTCCGTCGGCCAGAAGATAATACCTTAGCCTTTCCAGCGATATACAGATTGTCCAAATCAGATTAGATTTACTTAGAGTTACTGACGGTGAAAGTGGTAAAAAATGTGAATTTTTCGACCATTTTCAAAAATCATAACTTTTCGAAGGTTTTTTTTAATAGATAAAATAAATTATCTTCTTTGGTTTTAAAATCTAAGATGAAAGATATATTGTTTGAGCAAATATTAAGCCCAACATCAATCGAATTGAAAGAAAAATGACAAAGTTTGATGCACTGAGTGAAATCATCAACTTTACATTTATTACGAAACAATTTTTACGTGCGAAACAAGTTTTTTTTGCCGAGACCCATGCAAATGTTGATATAGGAATGAAACTAGAGGTCATTTATAGTAACCTGGCATAGTCAGTTTTTCATTTTCTGACCCAAAGTCCTTCTTAAAGAACTTTACAATTTTAAGGACATACACATTTCAAATCTTTTTTAAAATATTTGCGGTTGTGCAATGATGAAGATATGAATATCAAATGAAAAAGAAAAATTTTCTCATTTTAACTAAATTTTCTATTTTGAACTTTTAGGACCAAAATATGTCAGGTAAGGAAAACATACATGTCTTGGATCTCAGCCTGTAGATTCATACATCTAAATTATATTCTATTTCAAAGTTCTGATATTATGAGGATGGATGAGGTCCATTCTCTTACCCAGGAAGATTTGTAGTCCCTACACCTACCCTACTACTTTCTGAAACCCCCCCTTAATCTCCTCTATCACCTTTTTCCTCTCGATTCTTAAGCACAATCTAGCCTGAGTGCTTGAGAAATTGGACTCTCTAGGGTTTACTTTCTCGGCTCGCCTCATATCCATTCCATTCCATTCCATTACATTTGAAGAGTTTGACCGTAGAAGAGCAACTCATAGCAGATAATTTCCTGTCAATCCCATCAAAAACTAAACAAAACCTTCCAAAACATCAATGCTGGCTTAACCACCGTTTTGGCCGGCTCACTGCCATTTGACCATTACTGTTTTTGTTTGACTTTGTCATAAGTGATCCATTTTTCATCAGCAGTCATCATTCGTTGCAGAAATGCGTAGATTTTGTTGCATTTCAGCAGCGGTTCGCAGTTGGGAATTGGATAAATGAGGTTTTTTGGCGTATTTTCTGTTTCCATATTTGAAACGCGCTCAAACAAATCTGAGACAAGCAATCACAAAATAGTCTGAGAAGTTTTCTTAGTAGGAAATCTTATCTTTCGAACGCCATATAACGTAACCTGATAGCAATTACACAATGCAAGATACAGATTACTGAAGCCAACGATGGGAAGATAATGGATTTTTTTTTTCACTTCTTATATAATGAAAATTTAAACAATAAAAAAAATTCACAATTGTGTTTCAAATTCTTAAATAAAAATTTTTGTGTTTATAAATAAAACTGTTTTTTGTTCAAATATATACAAAAATACTGTTTTTAAAGTTTAAAAGATTTATAATAGGTAAGTACTAATTTGAATAAATAAATGAAATGAAATTTTCTCTTTTTCTCAATAAACATTTTTTTATTTATATGTTTTTGTGCGTAATTTGTAATTTTTCACTATTTAATGTGTTCGCTTTTGTGCAGCACATCTCGATTTTCGAATTACGTTCCAGGACGCTCGCAAGGCCGGATATCCTGTCGCTGCAGTGCACAACTGGCGCATGTGGCTGCGCACGTCTGCACCCACACCAGCGCAGCGCACACATGCCAACGCCAGCAGCATTGCGCCGACACCCCCTCGACCTGCTCCCCTCCCCCCCAGTTGCACGAAAAGGGTGGTTACGTGGGCTGGTGGGTTGAGTGAGTGGCCGATGCCGCCGTGCAGGGAAGCTGTGCACGCGAGTTGTAGCTGACTGGCTGTGGTTTTGTTGTTGTTGCTGTTGTCGCTGTGTCCTGTTCCCCTTTGTTGCCACGTATGCATGCAAAGTTTCCTCGTCTGTTGCTGTTATTATTGTTGTTGTACTTCTTTCGTTCAGCATTTTGCTGCTTTTCTTCCTGCAATTTTCCTGATTTTCTGGTGTTTCAATTTTTTTGTTGCTGTGTCGCTGACATAAAATCGATTTTTGCTCGGTTGGCTGCTGCCTTCACTGCCTCCACTGCCTGGACTGGTTGGTTAGCTGGGCGGCTGCGGTCGTTGTCATTGTTGATTTTACTGATTTTGTGCACTTTTCACTACTTGCTTGCTTTTGCACTGCGGCCAACACCACAGCTGACAACAACAACAACGACGACGCTGCAATATGCAGTCTGTGTAGTTTTGTTGCGTTTTTTGCAATTTTGTCCTTTATGTCTGTCGCGCTTGATTGTGCCACATTGTTGTGCATTTGCTTACAGTGGAGCGGAATGGCTCCGGGCGCTGCATTCATTATTAAGTTGAACAGAATTTCTACACAAAATCTCATTCTTACACTCTCTTGCTTCTCTCTTGTGGGGAAAATTGAAGTTGTTAAAGCCAGCAGATTTCGGAAATTTATTTTTGCTCGTAACTCCAACGGCAATTGCGGTGAATGCCTCATAACCTCAATATTAGATTTTTGCAACTTGCCAGCCACATAAAACCGCCGCCTCGACTGCGGCCATTTGCATATGCTAATAACTTTGCCTTCAGTTTTATTGTTTGCCACATAAATCTGAATTTCCATAAACAAAACAAAAGCCGCCACGAAGATTCGTAATGTGTTCCTTAGCACAGAGACACACGCACGTACGTACACACCCACACACTAAGAGCTTCATAAATCCACACATGTTTACACCCTACAAACGAAGTGCCGGGTGTATTCGGGTTCGGGTTATGTTTTTTGAGCAGAGGTTACAACGGTTCAGGGAAGGATGGCAGGTATGAAAAAGTTCAACTTGAATGACAAACAAATTTATATAAATACATATAATTCTATGTCCTGACTGATTGTCTACAAACTACAAACATGAGATTTGAACTATAGGTACATCTTAAAAAATAAACCTCCGCTTAAAAGGCATTTTTTGACATTCGAGGTCTAAAGAGACAAAACAAGGCGTAAGGTGTTGTATGGGGGAAACATGATTTAAAAGGCCTATTGATTTCAAACTTAGTGAAAATACTCCAAATCAAAAATTATTTGACACGTATTTTTCAGTTTTTCAAAAATCAAAATTTAACAGGTTCAACAATGGGTTAAGGTTTGTATGCGGGAGGACTAAAAAAAAAAACGGTGGACCTAAAAAAATGGACTTTAAAATTAGTGATCTCACTAAAAATCAAAAATCATTAAATACGTACTATTTTTTTGTGATAATTAAAATTCAAAGAGGCAAACCAAGGGTTAAAAGTTTGTATGGAGAAATATGATTTCATGGGTTTTTTGACTTCAAACTACGTTAAAGCACTTCAAACGAGAAATAATACGACACATGTTTCTAATATTTTGGAAAATTGAAATACAACGGTGTCAACAATGGGTTAAGGTGCTATATGGAAAGACTATGAAAAAAACATAAACCGACTATCTATTAAGTTCAAAATTTATGAACACATGAAATTTTTATTTTTGTGAAAATCAAAACTCAGGGGTAAACCAAGGGTTAAAAGTTTGTATGGAGATGATTTCATGGGTTTTTTGGCTTCAAACTACGTTAAAGCACTTCAAACTTCAAACAAGAAATAATAAGACGCATGTTTCTCATTTTTTGGAAAATCGGAATCTAACGGTGTCAACAATGGGTTAAGGTGCGTATAGACTATGAAAAATACATTAACACATGGTCTATTGACTTCAAAATTGGTGTATACGTTACAATCAACAATAATAATAATTATTATTATTAAACACGTCTTTCTTATTTTTATGAAAATCAAAACTCAAAGGGGTTAACCGAGAAACATGACTTTTTTACTTCAAATTAAGCATAGCTCATCAAATGAGAAATAATTAAGTATGCACATGTTTCTAATTTTTTAAAAATCGAAATTTAACCGGGTAATATAAGGGTTAATAGTTTGTACGGGGAAACATGATTTAATGGGGTTTTTCATTTCAAATTTAGTAAAAGCATTTCAAACGAGAAATAATTAAACAGTTGTTTTTAATTTTATTTTAAATCGAAATCCAAAGGGGAAACTACGGGTTAAAAGTTTGGATGGAGAAACATGATTTAATGGCGTTTTCAACTTAAAACTTAGTAACAGTACTTCAAATGAAACACACAATAATACACATGTTTCTCATTTTGTTTTTAAGCGAAATCTAACGGTGTCAACAATGGGTTAAATTGGAAAAATGTGGAAAAATCATTAACCTATGGGCCTATTGACTTCAAAATTAATGAAAACATTGGGAATAGAAAATAATTAGACACGTTTTTTTGACTTCAAAATTATTGATTTAAAAATTAATGAAAACCTTTGAAATAGAAAATAATTAGACACGCGTTTTTCTCTTTTTTTGGAAAATCAAAAACCGATGGGACATCGATGGGTTAAAAGTTTATATGGGGAAACATGACTTAATGGGTTTTATTAGATTAAAATTAGTAAAAAGACATGGAACAGAAAATAATTAGACACATGTTTTTCATTTCTTCGAGAATTCGATTCTGACGGGTTATCTATGGGTTAAAAGTTTTTTTAAAAATACTTTAAACAGAAAATAATTGTTAATAACAAACTGTTTTTATTTATTATTTTTAAATCGAAATCTGACAGTCCAACGATAGGTTAAAATTTTGTATGGGGGAAACATGACTTAATACGCCTATTGACTTTAAATATGGTAAACGCACTTCAAAGGAGAAATAATTAGACAAGTATTTTTACACAAAAATCTGACGGTGTCAACAAAGGGTTAAGATAAACTTGATTTATTGGGCCCATTTAATTAAAACTAACGCGCAAAGCCGCGGGACCCTGCTAGTTTATAATAAATCGGCTCATGGGTTCTACAACTCGAATCAAACTATGGTACTATTCAATTAAAACTTTTTTGAGTCCATAATTTTTGTAGAAATTAAAAAAAAAAATTATTTTAGATACCTTGGTACATATTTAGTAGAAATAATTCAGTGTGATCTCATTTTAATTGTAAGATAATAATTTATTGTTATCTTTCATAAAATAAAATAAAAAAATATTTATATATTTTAGTGGTCGTTTTTCTTACTTATTTTACGAGTTCAACTACCAAAGATTCGGATACCGATTCCTCTGATTGATTCCAACAACTTCCGCTCAGCAGACAATGACAAACTCAGACAAACTCTGAACATAAATTCGCAATGAAACAGATTTTTTATTATTATTTGTTTTATTTTTTATTATTTTTATTAGTTCAACCTACAAACTTTGCAAGCAATTTGCAAATTTCGATAATTTGCAAATTTACTGTGGTACGATCCAAAGTGTAAAGATGAGTTAGAAAACGTCCAGGACTGAGTGCTGCAGAGTTGGCCCCGCAGAAGAGTAAATGGTGAGTTGTAGTGTAGCGCATTTCATAGTCAAACTTGACTGACCCACAGAAGAATTACTTAATGGTTATACATTCACATGACACAAGGGTTGCTTTATGTTAATGAGGGATTTACCTATTCGCACTTGTGGCAGTCGTTTCCTCAGTAATATTAGCCATAATACGCGCAAAAACTGCTACAACAACAAAACAGCCATATTCGCTCTGCATAGCGTCGACTAAACTTTATTTCGGGCCATGAATCATTTGTGCGAGGCGACTTTCAGCGCGTGTCCTGGTTCGCTCACATACCGGCGTCCTTGCGTTTGCATCCTGCTGCGAAATTCACGCATCCAGCCACATAAGTTGTGACTGTAATAAGTGGTGGGGCGTCGAAATGGCAAAACTGGCATAAATTGAAGAAAATTACGCATTTTTGGCAGCAAAAAAATTTGAATTTATGCCAACGTTATGGCGATTTCGAATTGATTTATGTCGTCTTTGCGTCGGCCATGCGTTCTGTTTGGTTGCTTGCAACCCTTAACAGCCGACACAGCCAGCATTATGTCAGCACTGACAGTTGTTCGGGGTTGCTTGCCGTCGTATGCTAATTCCAAATCAAAATCTCGCTCTCGGTTGACTTTGTGCGCTCAAATCGCACTGAGCGCAGAGAATTTTCAGTTTTTGTGCTGCCATTTTTTAGTACCTTTAAATTTTGCCCTACGACCACCCAAATGAAGTGTTGTTTCCTTTTTTTTTACGGTACATTTTTTATACCTACACTTGTCCTTGTCTAACTAGTTGTGAGCCGAAGCAGTCCTCACACTTGTTTAACAAATTTTGACTGCTACGCAAAATTTCCACAGCGTTGCTCCTGTCTCACTCTGCTGTTTCAAAAGCGGAGACACCTTTGCTGGCGCCCCTCGCCGCCGCCCCGCCCACCGCTTTCGCGCAGCGCCAATGGGCGTTTTTATTCGTCGTATTTGCCGTTGCGCCAACATTCTGCTCGGCATTGCCTGACGATTTAAAATGACAGTTGTGGGGTCAGTGTTGTGTATGCGCAGCCGAGCGCTGGTCAGCTTTTTTTGTGGAGTTTTGTTGGAGTTCGTTTTTTATTGGTCGTAAATTTAAAATTGTAGGCGTGCGTTT